>CM024546.1:10594788-11224788 GCA_014182365.1 Eucalyptus tenuipes | reverse complement strand
GCACGCCCAACTTAACTTCAATAGCAACAAAAAAAATCAATGATCCACACAAAAAAGTCCATAAATTTATTTTCCTCTCACGTGATAATAGAATAAAGAGACAGTTAGCTATTGTCTTCAACTAATACAGACAGCCATCATGAAGTTAAACTCATTGCTTCATGGTAGTAATCTAGCTTGAGCAAGCACTAATGAATGGCCTTCATTCTACATCATATCAGTGCAAGAGAAATGCAGATCACCTTGTAGGTTGCACATTCAGTGTTGCTCCTGAATGCTAATGTGGCCATGACTCGTTGCAGCTCTTTCATATGTGTAGATCCCCATGGTGCAAGGTACTTTCTGGCGTAGGTAATAGCTTGCATGCTGTTCTCTGCTCTCACCAATTCGACAAACTCTTGAAGTCTTAATTGGAACTCGAAAATACTCTGACAAGAAAAACATTCTTTAGACTTATTGCATGTCTTAAAATTTCACGATAAAATTCAAGCACTACTGCAACATAATTCCAAACACTGTTCAGATCGGACTGATTACTAGAAAACACATAGATAGTCTAATTAATTTATTCTATCCTGGGGAGATGCAGATATCATTTTTTTCACTAAGAGAATAGTACATAAACTTTGTCGTGGATGAAAATACAATGTCATGAATAATGGTGACTAGTTGAAGAAAACCAAAAAATTACTTTTTATGCGATAGACACTGGCATGAATTTCTTTTTTACTACTATCATTGGTATAGTAACCGGTCAACTTTGACATTATTTCAAGTCACCACTCTCTTGACCTGACATCAAAATCACAGATGAAAATCTGATCTATTGTATGAGCAATTCTTTTACTAATATGGTAACTAGCTAATTACATAGATGCGACATATATTTTCTATGTGTGAATCTCCACAAAGATGCCCACATGTCTCTTTTTCAAGTGAATTTGCGCATTAGATCTCTGTTTCTGGCTTTAGTGCAAATTGACAATAGTCAAAATACTGAGACAATACCAAAAAGTTGAGTGACATGGGATAATCAAAGTATAGCAGCAAAGTATGAAACTTGCCCTAAGGTAATATTCATCAAAGATATCTAACCAAAAAATGCCTGGAATGCATGCTCATTGGCCACAAGTCATTCTCCTTCCTTTCGACACTAATGCCAAAGCACCATATTCTTTTTACATTGTGTATCACAAATTTCCACAGAGGCTTCTTAATAAAGGCAACCTCACTATAACTGAAACAATTCGCATTCATGCAGGTACTGGCACAAATGCGATAACTCAATCTACCTCAAGCAATGGATATCTTGATGAATCGAGTATGAAACCACAAAATATAAATTTTCATCAAGCGACACAGTAGATCTGCAGTTGTACTGGAGCAAGAATTTCCAGTTTCAAATTCTCTTCAAAATCTGAAATTTAGAATAAGCGCCTAAAGATCTTATTATATAACCTTAAGCAGGCTAAAAACCAGGGAAAGCCATCTATTACCTAGTTAAATGACCATTCACCAAAACTTAGCACTAGCCACTATAGTAATGGAAAATAAAATGCCAAAGAAAATACCTGAATATCATCTGTTGGGTTTTATTTATTCCATTTCATAAACCTTGACAATGAACAAAAGAATAAAATGAGAAATTAGAAGAACATGGCTTCTGTTGGGTTTCACAATTCTCTTGACATGACACTGTTCGGCAACTCTTGAAGAGGACTTCTGGACCAAACTCAAGCATAAACAACAACAAAATTTCCAGCCAAAGTGTAGCCAAGATTGGATGTTTGGTTCAATCATATCCATGAAGCTGAGCCATACTAAACTATCTTTCAAGTGATTATCACAAACTTACAAAGCCCCAGAAAGAATCATGCAGCAAAAGTTCTCTTTAATTCAACAACTAAGCCATCTGCATAGTAATCTGCAACTGTCACTGCTAGAAGCGAAAAAAAAAAAAACCAAGTTTATGATCCTATAAATTCATATAACTAGTCAAGACATTTCGATATAATGCATTGTATGTCCCAGAATAGGTCCCATTCTTCTACCCTTTCCCGGGAGTTGATGACTATTCATATATGTACAACATTCTTCATTCAATATCAAAGCAGCAACAAGATCAAGACATTTCGATATAATGCATTGTATGTCCCAGAATAGGTCCCATTCTTCTACCCTTTCCCGGGAGTCGATGACTATTCATATATGTACAACATTCTTCATTCGATATCAAAGCAGCAACAAGATAAAGACATTACGATATAATGCATTGTATGTCCTAGAATAGGTCCCATTCTTCTACCCTTTCCTGGGAGTCGATGACTATTCATATATGTACAACATTCTTCATTCGATTTCAAAGCAGCAACAAGATGCAAGTGCTCATACCAAAGAATTACTAAGTCAGTGCAATCCAATATACAAAGTGGGTTAATAAAAAAGTGTCAAATTTAGATAGAGAAAAGATGAGCTGTGTCAAGCTGTTATTCTACATAGTGATAATTCACATTTATTTGGCTTCAAATCATACAGCCATCACAAGAGAGCAAGCACATTAAGAGAAAAAGTACATCGAAAGAGTTCTAACTAAATATTTAGAAAGGACCAATCAATTGGAGAGTAAGTACCTTGGATTTCTTTAGTCTTGACTTGTTTTCAGTGCACCAAGCGAGGGCAGGACCCACTTCCTTATTTTGGAGTGCATCAATAACTTTTTTGGCTTCCAGGAATACATCAATATCAACAAGATCCTAGGCCATAAAGATCACACAGATCATAATCATTTTCCGAGATTATACAGGAGAGAATAAAGCCAAGTACCTGTATATTAGTACTCTCTGCAAGCTTTGCAGCAGTATCATAGTAAGACATCCGCAACATGTAATCTACAAGAATTCGCTTTAATCGAGTGTTGCTCCACTCAGATAAATTCTCCGGGTCAGCCGATTCTAAGTGGTCTAATCGAGCTCGGCATCTCTGAGCTTGCAAGTGCTCTGTCCGACTTCCCTCTTCCAACTACTCAAGGTCAAAAATTACAAAGTTACATGTTGTCACAGCTACTTAAGCATACAACATTAAGACTAACTGAGCACACATATATCTAAGGGAGAATATACGCATTATGTGTGGCCTTGCCCAAGAAAAGTTCCCCATCACAAAACAAGTAGTTCAAATAAGACCTCAGCCAATGGTATGTTAATCACAATTTAAATATCACATCATATCTTTCGTCATAAGCTTCTTGGAAATCTTTCATTTCTTTTCGGCTAAAGGAAGCAACTTGATTGGATATGAGAACTCTCAGTCAACTAATTACAGAACAGTACTGAGAGATAACATAATTCAACTCCTTGAACACAACCAGGTTTTTTAAACCTTCCTCTCAACCTCTTAACTTCCTTATACATTGAATTGAGCAAATTTGTATTTCTTTACTCCATCACAATACCCCCTTTTTTTTGGGTCAATTCTACTCCAACTCTCAACTCACCTTCAAACTTTTGTCCTGCCAGGACGTGGGAGTTGAAACCCATACCTGAATCTAATCATCCCACCCCAACCCCCAAAAAGGTGGGAATTCGAACTCCCCGCCTCCCCCTTCCCATGTGAGAAGGGTGGCCACTGGGCAAACCCAGTGGTCAATTATACCCTCTTTCAATAATAAAAGAGTGCTAGGAAAAAAACTATCTAACTCCCCATAGTTATGACGATAATTCTCAACAGGTAATCAGCCCAAACCTCACTTTAAGGTCCTTCATTTCAATCTTTACCTAATTCCCTGCAATTTCGCACGATTCGATATTCACTACCACGTCAATAGCTTCAATTAGCCAGCCAACAAACCAAACCTCTTCCCCAACCTAAGCGCAACAAAAAAACAATCCAACCTCAAGAAACTAGAATTCACCCATGAGGCATCAAGAAAAACCAGAGCACCTTCCTCTTGAGCCCCTGCAACCTGGAGACGAGCGAGCTGAGCCGGTCGACGGCTTCGTCCTCGCCGGGCGCCTCGGCGGCGTCGGAGACTGCGGACGCAACGGCGGAGACCTCCTTCTCGACGACGCGGTGGTTGGCGCGGATCGACTTCTTGTAGTGCTCGAAGGGGACCCGCATGTACTGGTGCTCCAGCTTCAGCGACTCCGTCAGCCGCGACAGCTTCGACGACGGCGCGTTGGTCGCGGCCGCGGCGGCGGCGGCGACGGCGGCGGCGGCGGCCGGCGGCGCTCCCTTGGGGAGGGGATCGATCTCCATTCCGGACGAATATCGGCGGCGATTCGGGCCGGGCTCGGATTCGGGGATTTGGATTGGGAAGATGCGGTCGGTTCTCGGTTGCTTTGATGAGTTTTGCTCAGGTGGCGCTGGGGAAGACGAGCGCTTCGTTTCTCGACAGCGACGGATGGCACCGCTGCCACCGATCGGAGGGAAACGACGGCGTTCCGTGTCTCTCACGGCACTTCCATTCCTTGGACCAAGCCCAACGCCAAATTCTATTGTTTTATAGCAAAATTACCAGGACCAAGAAAAAAAAAAAAAAACAATGTTGTAACTTGCAAGTAATGTCAATAAGCAGGTATCAAAAGTGGTATCAAAAGTAATGTCAACAATAGGTATCAGAAGTAATGTCAATAAGTAGGTATCACAAGTAATGTCAATAAGTAATGTTATTCGTGCATTTGATTTTTTTTTAATCAGTATAATTAAAAAAAAAACACAAATGATGTCGATTGCTCAAAAGTGTAGGAAATTTACCATCGTCACGCCATAATCTTGAAATTTTGAAGAGTTGCAGGATTTCTACCCTCAACTATATTGTATTTTGGAATGATGACAAATAATTTTTGAACTTTAGCCTAATTTATAATATTGACCCTAAACTTTTAATTCATTCAATATAATCCCTAAATTTTTAGTATATGTTTAATTTAGTCAATGAATTATTTGAAAATATTTAATGCCGTCATTCCATTTAAAATTGAGACAACATTGAGCATTTTCATATAATCCAATGTCTAAATTAAACATGTATCAAAGGTTTAGGGATCATATTAAATAATTTAAAATTTTAGTAACAACATCACACTTAAGAACAAGAATGGGAGTATAATTTATTGATACAACTCATTGTTTCTTTTGAAATAACGCCTAGAAATTGATCTCTAGTAATGTCTTTCTCATAACTTCTTTCTTCATCATACCATGCTAGATGTCTGTTGAATTGGGAGAACTTTCCGATCCTCTTAATAGCATGAAAAATATAGTACAAAACATCTCCGGCGAGCTCTTCATCGGTGGCCCTCGCCTAAGAGGTAGCCACTTGATCTCGAAAGTCGATGATTCCCCTCGACGAGGGCAGATCGATCTGTACTCAGTCTAGAAGGACAAACCAGATGCTTTAGGAGGTGGCTTACCTCTTTCTCAGTCGCTTCCAACTTCCTTTCTCAATGAAGGTTTACATTATTCCAGACAGGATTAAGATCAATTATACCCTTCTCTAATTTCCTACAGGCGCTGGATGTCATAGAATTCGCGCTCCTTGCGTAGGGTTGAGGCAACTTTCCAGAAATTACTATAAGCTGCTATAACTTCGAGGTTGTCGTAGTAATGAAGAGTTTGCCATATATTTTTGTAAAAGCTGCAGCACCCATTTACAATAGATACATCATTTATTAAGCAATCTGATAGTGAACATGTATACATCTGGATAAACGAATTAGGTCGTCGCAACGAATAAATTTATGCAAGGACCTACTATTCAGTATTACGAGCGAGAAAATGCAGTACTACTGCTCTTCATTATCATTTTGGCTTCTCTTAAATCTCATTATTCATGTCAACTATTCAAAATAGTGGGTCTCACATAAAATTTCACATAAAATCTCACTGGATCAATCGGTCGTAACGCGTTTTAATGCAGATTCTGATTATTTTTTAACGTGATAGCTATCCTGTTTATTAAAAAAATTTTGATTTTGATCATGTACGAGGCAAAAAATGTGGAGCAACGTCGCAACGCTTGGAGCCCACCACCTGGGCTGGAATGGCACCTTCTGGCTCAGTGTAGTCATCTCAAGATCATCCTAGAAAGCAGTCATTTTCACTGCAGATTTTCCACCAGAAGGAAAAGGTTAAAAGAAAATCCATGATTAGCATCACTTCATTCAAGCGTCTTCTAGATTCTGTAGCTTTACTAGCTCCAGATACCTCTCTTCGCTTAGATAAAACGATGATCTTGATTCCTTGATCACCCTGCGACTGCGAAACAGGTCTCGGTTTCGTCATGGCTTTTCGATCCAAGGTAGGCTTCGTGTTCAGGAAACGCTCTCGTCCTTTGGCTAATTTCGATCCAAGGTAGGCTTTGTGCTGGATTGAGTCTTCTCACTGTTCTTTTGTTTCGTTCTTTTCTTGGCCCAGGATTTGTTGCGATTGCTCTCGAGCCGCTTGAATCAGACTGCCGGCTTCGCTACTTCGACGACGCCGAAAATGCGAGCGCACGCGCTGCCGGTAGACAGCAGTGAGTTTGACCAAGTGAAGAAGCGGATGAAGAAGGGAGACTTCGTGCCGGTTTGCATGGCGCTGGGGATGATCGCCCTCTCCACCTCGCTGGGGCTTTACACGGCGATGCGGGAACTGAAGGACTCGCCGACGGTGTGGGTGAGGAAGTCGCGGAGGAGACGCTGCCGGAGGTGGTGGAGCCGGAGGTGGTGGTGGAGGCGGCGGAGAAGTTTGTGAACAAGTCACTGTTCCGGAAGATCGGCCACCTTCAGGAGTTCGATACTGGTGATTCCGCCATCAGGCCCCACCTTGCCGCCGGGTCCTAATAAGGATGCTTCCAGTGGAGTTCGAAGGCTTCCTCATGTGGAGAGCCTTAAATCTGAAGGCGTAGGGGTTTGATGGATTGAGCTGATCCTAGGGCGATGGCCTTGTGATGACATACGCCGCGATATGTTTCATACTATGCATGCGATACAGATTAAGACGTGTTAAATAGAAGTGATTATCATGCTGATCAATAAGCTCTGTATATATCTTCTCTTTCTATCTATGGTTTATGTTGAACAGAAGCTCTGGTTTGCTGGTGTTGCCAAGATACCTTTGCTTGTAATTTCTATCATTGCGTCTTGTCAAAAAATCTGAGGAGATGAAGTGCCATCAATATGAAGATCCAGAGTGCTTACTTGATAAATTCTTGGCAAAGTACTTCTTCTTCCTTCAGGATCTTTTGATACTCATGGACAAGATTCTTGAGAAATTTCCGAATGCCAGTCAATCTACCAAGTTCTTTCTTCATTTTTGTTCCGATCCCGAGTCAAAGAAATTTATACATAGCACGAACAGGCTCGAGATTTTTAAACTCCCAAATGTCGCGGGAAAGAGAAGGAAAATCCTCGTGGGTTCGAATCTGAGTGGCTTATTACCAATGCCTCGTGTGGGAGAGTTAAAATCCAAGAGGATGGGGCGGTGATAAGTTACGGACGTGTCAAGTTGGTCGGACGGCTTCTGGGTACAACAGCCACCTATCGGGACTGGCCCTGGTTTCGCGCCAGCTCTTTTAACTAAGAGCCTCATCATTCCGACGAACTAACCCAAATGAATCTTAGGATCATAAAAACCGATGTCAATGAGATTGGAGTAGCTCACAATCTTGATAGATACTAGCACTGTAAGAATGCCCAGACCCCACCAACATTTTCTCTTCCGGTCAGCATTTCATTAGAATCTCCAAGAAGCATCCAAGGGTAACTATAAAGCTCTGCTTGTAACCAGTACTAGAGCTTTGTGCAGCTTTGAGACTCCATTAACGCTGATGAAGTACATTGAGGCAGCTGTCTTTCTGTGACCAATGACTCCATAGTGGAAGCACAAATTTTTGAAACTTTCACAAAGAACTACTAGTCTTCTTCCATCCCTCAGAATTGTCTTCTTAAGGGGCCTTGTCAAGGTAAGTTGGTTACAAAACCAAGCAAGTTTACCCCCACGCTTGGCCGTCTTGACATCAATGCGAAGGGGAAGGACCAACAAGATTTGCAACTTTCTTCGATATTTTTGTTCTATAATACTCGAGACTCAAATTCAAAAGTACGAATCCAACCCGCAACCACAGAACTCAGCTTTACACGGTTGAAATTTCAGTGCCAGATAGACGAGAATCATCCATTACTGAATCGGGGGCCGTCCTTTTAGACCTTGCTGAGATCCTCCACTATAGCAAAGCTAACAAAAAAAGAAATGTACCTAAAGATCCATTCGTTCTATTCCCCCTTCCTGTTTTCAAATTTGACATAGTTTGAACCTCATGTAGCTCAGAGAAATTCCTTTTTCAGAGAGTTTCACAATGATGGCATCAAGCCACGGGCGCCTGATCCTTTTTCTTCTCTTGCGAGTCTCAAGCACTGATCATCAACGTCACTACTCCGCCTCTTCTCGATCGGAGTTGCCATCCTCCATGGAGCCTTCTTGCATAAAGAACACATCACCGAAAGGCGCCAGAACTTGCCGTGTGAATCTATCCTCGTAGAATATTGTTGAATATATTGTTGCCCTGATTGATCTTGATTGATCGCCGCTGCCCTAATTGATAGCGATTGACCCAAATCAGTTCATTAATGGGAAAGTAAAATGTATTGTGCATATTTTTTGGTATCGCTGAATATTTCTCTCATTAGTGAAGCCTTACACATTATAAATAGGAATGTAATTATACAATCTTCACATGAGAAAGCATTATAACTTTTCCAGCTCTCAACTGCCTTCCATCATCTTAATATTTTGATATGGCATCAGAGCCTCCTTCTCAATTTTCTCTTCATGTTCTTCACGAGCAAACTTGTGAAGAAAACATTTCGATTATAATAGCCTATCAAGGGAGTAACCACGCCAAGAAATCAAGCCTCAAATTCTGGAGTTTCCGAAGTGTTTTCCAAAATCCAAATAGTGGATGACTTACCTTCGGATCAACATTCAGACCTTGTTGGGGAAGACCAGACAAAAGAATAGGGCCTAACACACCCTAATGAAGACGATAGGGCTTGTATCAGCCCAATCCAGGGCTTGTTTAACCCAATCCAGGGCAATTTTTTCCAAGCTCTTACGTTCAATGCTTACCAAACCCAATCCAGGGCAATTTTTTTCGAGCCCATACGTTCAATGCTTACCATCTCTAATCCAACCTTCGGCCCAGATTGAGAACAGCGAACCAGGAGAAGGCCCACCGCTCAGTGCTGAGCCCAACTCGAGATCTGGACTGGGTTGGTCCTTTTCGAACCAAAGTGGTTCGGGTCCATCCATTTTTGGGGCAAACCCATACCCGACCTATGGACCTAGTTTTTTTTGCCTTTCGTAGGTACCACTCGCGGGCAACCCGAGCCAAGAGATCCCCGGTGCACATCTGCCGTCGACGGACTCGAGCTCTGCCTCATTGCACAATAGCTATTAGGGTCAAAAAACTATTCCGTCTAGTCTTGAGAGTTCCAACCAGCCCTAACTACAATGGACAAGGAGGGATTCACTGATGATGCAGAGTACAATCAGCTCGTTTGAAAGTAGATTGGGAACTGTCTCACCCTAGAGATTGTTGTTGGACTCCCTCTGCAAAAGGAACTAGGACAGCATATGAGAAATGTATGAAAGCTTGATAGGGCCAAGATTTTCTCCATACCCCAAGCCCTATCAAAGCTAAAGCAAATATTTCGATTGCCACCATTTTCAACAAACTATCAATACTATGGAATCAACTCAAGATCGCTGAAGAAAAATTGCAAGGACTCGAAGAGACCCTAGCTCAAGTGTCCTATTTGTCCTATTTGTCATATCAAGTGTCCTATTTGTCCTTTGACCCCCCAAAAAAATAAAGTGTCCTATTTGTCTACTAGCTAAACAATCATGATCGTCTCTTCCATAGAGAGCTTCACGTGCCAATACCTCCTTTTCCCTTAATACGTACAGACATTTAGGGACCATATTACATCCCACACCGTTATGGGTCTCGATTCTTTCTCACAATTGTGGATAATCACACACGTGCGACTCGGGTTTTCCTAATGCAATCCAAGAACCAACTCTTTCCCATGTTAGGAATTTTCTTGTCTTAATTAAAAATCAAATTCACAAATCTTTGCAATTAGTCGAACTAATAATGCCCCTTAATTCTTTAATCATGAGTGTTTTACGCTATTTATTTTAAATGGCATCCTTCATGAAAGTTCTTGCACTTATACATCTCAACAAAACAGGATTACTGAGTGAAAACATTGCCATCTTTTAGAAGTTACACATGCAATTAAGTATCAAGCTTCAATTTGAAAAATGTTCTAAGGAGATTGTGCGATCATAGCGGCTTACTTAATTAATCAATTATTGTCTTTGATTCTCAATGGAAAGACTCCCTTTGAATTGCTCTATGGAAAACGTTTAGACATTCGCCACCTTCGTGTTTTCGGATGCTCGTGCTTTGTCTCTATTTTGGGCCCTTGAGACAAATTGGGTCTTTGTGCACTTAAATGTATATTATATCCAACTTTCTTATAAGGGTATTTGGTTTATGATTCATCCACCAGACGTTTTCTTGTTAGTAGAAATGTCATCTTTCATGAAGATATTTTCCTTTTCTAGAATGAAATATCTTCACAACAAACATTAGATATAGTTGTTGATCACCATGCTTTTTAAGTGAAGAAGATTTTTTTTGTCTCCACAATTGGTTGCAATTCCCCATGTCACCACACCCATGGCATCTCATGCACCTAACAATGATGCATCCTCCTTATCAGATATGAACAATAGAGCCCCAAGAGGTTAACAGGCAGTCACATCGAAGAATCATATGACTTCTGACTCATAAATTTATTCAGACAATATTTCTCCTGCACCTAATATTTCTTCGAATTTCAAGGTGGGAATCTGCTGCACCAACTCATCCTCAACGTTCAAGTCGTGCAACACAACCACCCACATGGACAACAATTTACATATGTATCCTTTTCTACACACCATCCCATTTTCCTCTTATGTTAGCTTCGTTCGTCTTTCACCCAAACATATGTATTGGATTAGTGAAATCTTTGAAAAACAAAAATCATCTTCGTATTATGAGGTCGTCAAAATTTCTCATTGGCAACAAGCCATGGAGGATGAGTTTTGACCCCTAATGGAAAATGAAGCTTGGGATATCATTCTATACCTTCTCATTAGAAATCTAGTGGGTGCAAATGGGTATACAAGATCAAATACAAGGCAAATAGCTCCATTGAATGCTACAAGGCCAAAAATAGTAGCCAAATGATTCACACAACAAGAAAGTTTTGACTATACAGAAATAGTTTTTCCAGTAACTTAGGAAGTTACTATTCATTCTTTCCTTTATGTTGTTGCACTCCGTGATTGGCCTCTTCATCAAATGGATGTCCATAATGCTTTTTTTCATACAGATTTGAAAAAGGAAATTTACATGTTGTTGACACCTAAATTTTTGGGGTTGATTTTTAAATTAAAAATAAAAAATAAAAAATAAAAAAAAACACACACACACATGGCATTTAGTTTAGAAACATTTTATTTTCATTTTGTTTTATTTTATTTTAGACTGTCGGTGAAGGGAAGATTTTTCACATATTCCATTAAGATTTTTCACATATACTATTTTGCGCGAAAATGGAATTTTTTTGGATAGAATATGTGAAAGATAAAAAGGAATATTGCGCGAGGTGGGTATATTTCAACGATATATTTAGGGGTATCGTACGCGAAAGGAAAAATATATACCACAAAGATATATTTTTTAGACCTATATAATACCTCGCGTGCAATAGAATTGGGAGGGGGCCACTCAATAGAATACACGGCCATTGATAAAAACACATCAAGGAATATATACGTGAGAGAGAAGGTTGGCGGAGCCTCCCTACAATCCATTGATCCCCTTGCCGTCCGTCGATCATGATGCCTACTATTGCGCCGGTGCTGCCTTGTTTGATGATATCCATCAACGACTTTGCTTGATAGTCAACACCTCCGTGCATCGTATCGTGAAGCGGAAGCATCGCGTCGATCCGCTGCACCTCACCAGCTGAGGCCACGCAATTGAGACGCTCGGCCACATGGAGAGGGGCTTCACAAAAACAAAGAGACGGCCACAATTCTGAGACGAGCATAGAATGGAGAGAGAGTGGACGTTCAGTACATGAAGGAGAAAACGTGAAGAAGGAGACCCGCCCCTGACCAATTGAAGATCCCGTTGCCCACTAAATCTTCAAAGTCAAATTCTTTTTGCTACCGTGGAGATTCACGCCCATTCTCCATCAACATCTCACTTTCGTCTCCTTTCTCTCTCGAGGGAATTTACGCACAAGTCCTCGATTGCATATATTTTACTGTTGTTTTGCTTCAGCGACGAGTTGATGTTCAAGATCTCTACAGGCATCCCCGACGCAAGCTGCATCCGCGCGTGGCCTATTAGGCCATCTGCGGAATCCCCAGCAACGACGAATACTGGTCTTTCTTTGCAGGTCTCGTGGAACACAATAGGGAGACACGTTCGAAACAGAAGGTTCATAAAGCAAGGAGAGCGTCCAGCAGAGTGTGTCCCTTGGCGGGCCATTGTTCGTGTCCGTCGAAGCTTGAATATCACGCCTTAATTAGGCGAGCGAAGCCAGTCAAAATTTCTCCACCGTCTGGACCTTGAGGAGGGTACACGTAGCAAGGGAATCTCCACTGAATCATTATCCTCCACTATAAATCTTGGTGCATATATATAAAAAGAAAACGAAGAAAGGTTTACATCTGCTCCTAATCATCGTTGCAAGTTCCTAGTGTTGCAGGCATTCCGAGAAGTCGCTGCGGTAGAGCTGGGAGTTAGCTGTGCACCTCCCCACCGCTTCGTGAGCCATCACCCGTCTCAAATCATCGAGGCATCATCGTGGGTCCACCATCTCGGCTGCTATCCGAGCCAAACCACCGTCTGTAGCGGATTGCCACCACGATCCACCGCTAGTCGCCATCAACCACCACAGCAAGCCGTCCTTGCGCCATCATGTCGAGTCTCTATCGTGATTCACGAGCCGCCGTTCGAAGACCAAATTTAGAAGCAATATTTGGGATAGGTAAAAATTGTCTATTTTAATTTCCGAAAATTTTGTTTCCTTATTTGATTTATTCATTGGTGCACATGATGGAAATTCCCGATATGCCATGTTATTGGCAACTCGAGTAGCCTTCTAAATTAGGAAATCTTCCTAACTCCGCAACGCGCATATGATTGACGGTCCGATTTAAATGCTCGAAATACGATTTCGCATCGCACAAAAAATCACCAATCCGATCTCATGCTTTCGAGATACGATTCGTGATTTTGTCTAAAATGGCCAATCCGATCTCATGTGCGAGATACGATTCGTCAATTTATTTCCAAAATTAAACGGACATGGATGATATTTTGCTGGATTTGTTGCCGTGCTGTTCTTGATGCCTTTATTTGTTTGCTCCCGTAAAAGGAAAAATAAAAAAAACATTTGAGTTAAATTAGATGCATGTTAGGATATTACTTGTTTTAGGGTTATTTTGCATGTCTAGAATAGGAAATTTATTTATTTCGAATTTTTAAAAATAAAAAAATACCAAAAACATAAATTTAGGATGTTAGATTTTCCTTTCATTAATTTAAATTGCATGTTTAATTATTTGGGCAATTTTAATTTCGAATTTCATAAAAGAAAAAAATTAGAATTAGGGCATTCTTTGCATGTCATTGCATACTAGGATAGATTGCATTTTTTTGGAATAGAAAAATCGTGTGCACGTCATACAGGATTAGATTCATTGAAATGCATGCCCTTTAGTGATTGTTGCTAGGTTCATTTAATTAAAAATTGCACGTCATTAGATTAGGTCATTTAATAAATGTCACGTGACATATTAGTTCACATATTAGATTGCATGTTTCATGTCATTTTAGTTAAAAAAATTGTACGTCATTGCATTGCATTGCACGTGGTTTCTAGGCTTCATTTAAATAAGAGAAAATCTTGAAAAATTGAGTGATTGCGTGTTAATTAGAAATCATATCTAGAGTTGATGATGTGAATTTTGATTTAACATTGCAGATGCTTTCGTTGCTATGAGGTAAGTTCTGCAATTTATTTACTGCTTTACTTAAGTGTTAAATTGGTGGTTTGCGCACCCGCATGATCGCCTCACATGTTAGAGAAATAGATTTAAAATCAATCCAAACCGCCCGCAAAAGCATTTTTGAAAATAAAAGAATGGTACCGAAAGGGCATTAGAGAGATCTAATGTAACCAAGTCCCCGTACCCATAATCTCTGGTTCGTAGGAGTAAAGTAAAACTCCGTTACTTTACTTAGGTGTCTAATCGACCTACCGTAAACCGATTAGTGGCGACTCCTAGTTAAAAATCAATTGCATGTTAAGAATTTGAATCTAAGTCGCGAATTGGTATGGGCTTGGGAGAGCCCGAGTTAAGTCTAGGCTTAACAATCCATTAGCCTAATTTTAGGTGGTTCACACCCGAAAAATTGGTCGCGACACATGTTAAGCAAATGGGGGGAGTATCGAGTATATGGTCCACGTAAATTTCTATATGAACTTAAACAGACTTCTCATTGATGGCATGTTAAGTTCAATAGTGCACTTACAACTGCAAAGTTCCAGTAGTCCAATCAAACCTATGCCTTATTCACATGGAACCAAGGTACATCATCAATTTACTTGCTTATTTATGTTGATGATATAATCATTATGGGAAGATGAATTTGCCATTGAGAGATTTGAAAAATACTTACACTCCACATTAAGGATATATGACCACCCAAATATTTTCTTGGAATAGAAATTGCACGATAAGATATAGGAATTTGCCTTAGTCAATGCAAATTTGTCCTAAAGATCATATCAAAAGCAGGATCATGGGGATCTAAACCAATTGTCATCCCAAACAAGCAAAATACCAAGCTAACGATAGCTGAGTATGATAAGGGATTTTTACCCCTAAATGAAAATGCTTCGCTCAATGACCCTTTTGCTTATCAAATGCTTGTCAAGAGCTTATTTATCTAACCATGATTGGACTAAACATATGTTATGTGGTGCAAATTCTTAGTCAATTTATGCACAACCCAAAACAACCGTACATGATTGCTGCATTAAAGATTATAAAATACTTGAAAAGTTATTCGGGTTTGGCAATAATGTTGTCTCAAGACAACAACATGGAAATGACAATATATTGTGACACAAATTATGCTACTTGTCCTATGAGTAGAGGTGTCAAAATGGGTCATTGACCCATTTATTGACCTATTTATAGTTAAATGGGTCATTAATGGGTCAAGCTTTATTCCTCAAAGCACCCATAATGGATTTTAAAAATAAAGATGATGAGATATATGGGTCTTAAATGTGTCTAAGAGTAGACCCATTTAAGACCCATTTATTAACCCATTAAAAATGAACCCATTTATTTTCACCCAAAAGCTCACAATCTCTCTCTTCTCTCTTTAACTTTACAATTTTTTTTTAAAATCCGAAATTATAATTATTTTTTATTTTTCTTTTCTTTTCTTTTTTTCTTTTTTTCTTTCTTTTTTTTTTTTTTCTTTCTCCTTTCTTCGGTCATTGGCATGGCGATGGCAGCGACCGGCCAGGCGAGGCTTGAGCTCGCCGGCGTCGGGTGAGCTCGAGCTCGCCCCTCACCGGATCTGGTGAGGCCGCCGACGCCTGGCGAGACTCGAACTTGCCGGCATCGGGCGAGCTCGAGCTCGCCCCAGCCTCGCCAAATCCGGCGAGGGGCGAGCTCGAGCTCCCCCGACGCCAACAAGCCTCGAGCTCACCGGATCTAGCAAGGCTCAAGCCTCGCCGATCTAGTGAGCCTCGAGCTCGCCGATGTCGGCGAGTCAAGCAAGCTCGAGGCTCGCTTGTGGCCGGCCAAAGAAGAAGAAGAAAGAAAAAGAAAAAGAAAAAGGAAAAAGGAAAAAATAAAAAAGAAAAAGAAAAAGAAAAATTATATTTAAAAAATAATTAAAAATAATTAAATTTCGATTTTTTAAAATATTTATTTTAAAAATTATAAAAATTGTCCATTAAATTTGTGTTGTATAAAAATATTTTAGCAATACAATTTTATAAAAAATATATATATAAATATATATATATATATATATATATAAGAAATAAGCTTGGAAGTATTTTAGTAATATAATCTTTAAAAAAAATAGGGAATAAGTTTTTTTAAAATTTAGTTAAATATGAAAATTATTAATATGGGTTGGGTCGGGTTGGGTATGGATCGAAAAATTTACATTAAGCAAAATGGGTTAATTGGTCAATTTGGGTCGGACCATTAATGACCCGACCCAAACCCGACTCGACCCACCCGTTTAACAGCTCTACCTATGAGTAGAAAATTCGTTATAGGATTTTGTATAGAATTAGAAGATTCATTATTTGAGTGGAAAACAAAGAAACTATTGACCATTTCATTGTCATATGCAAAAGTAGAATATCAAGCAATGACAAAAACTAGCTATGAAATAGTCTACACAAGAGGCTTACCCCCAAGATCTCGGAGCATGGATGAGAAATGAACTGTCTTATTTTGTGACAATGATGTTGCACTCAAACTTGCAGCAAATCCGATTTTCTATGAAAGAATGAAGCACATAGAAATTGATTGTTATTTCATCAAAGACAAGATTCATGATGGGATAATCAAGATAAGAGAAATAAAAACGACATAGCAGCTTGCGGAAATCTTCATCAAGCCTTTATGTCAAAGGCAACACACGTACCTACTAAGGAAGCTTGGCATCTTCAATGTGTAAAGACCACTAACTTGAAGGAGAGCATTGAAGACACTCCTGCCCTGAGTGATCTTGATTGATCCCTACAACCATAATTGATATTGATTGATCGATATTAGTTCATTAATGGGAAGTAAAATATATTGTGTATGTATTTTGATGCCGCTAAATTTCTATTTCTCTAGTTAATGGAACCTTGTATATTATAAGTAGGGATGTAATAGTACAATCTTTACATGAGAAAGTAATACAACTTTTCCAACTCTCTACTACTTTCCATCATCTTAATATTCTAATAGATGTTAGGATTCTTTATGTGAAATTCTATAGCAACTCTGCCAACTATTTTAAAAGTTTATACCATTTGATGCAAAAAGAACTTACACTCAATTCATTTCATGGAAAATAACTTTCAAGAAAATATTTTCCAGATTTTCCGACGTTCATTTCATAGAAAATAAACTAGTCACAAAAGGCATTTTCCATTATTGGAAAAAAACACATTCAAAAGTAGGGACAACGTTTTTCGAACTTTTTAGTTTTTCATATCTTCTTTCATCTCATCAACTTTCACCAAATGCATTTTCCTATAATTTTTATGTTTTCTTTTTCTTTTTTCTTTTTTAAAATACAGTTTTTAATTAGTTTATTTTCTTTTCTTTTTCTTTCCTTTTTTCCTTCGTTCTCAGTCGATCGCCGACCACAGGCTAGATCAAGCCTCACCACCTGCGTGGATTGGCCAAGCCTTGAGCTCATCGACCTGCGTCTTGGTCAATTTTCAGGATGTTGGTTGCCGGCCTACCAACCATCACTGGGGCATGTGGCCGGCGGAGGAAGGAGGAGGAGGAAGAAGGAAGGAAAATAAAAGAAAAAAAGAAAAAAATTATTTTTAAAATAGGGTCAATACCCTGAAAAACCCCAAACTGGTACATCTGTAACAAATTTACCCCCAAACTATTTTTATGATCATGAAAAACCCTAAACTAGTAGACCTGTAACAAATTTATTCCGATTGACCATAAAAAACCCTAAACTGATATATTTATAACAAATTTATCACAAAATAATTTATTTGACCGTAAAAAACCACAAACTAGTAAATTCGTGAAAAATATACCATCCGCTAAATTGGATTAATACCACAAAAAAAATGTAAACTGTGACAAACGAAGCGTAAAATCCCAAATTGGTATACTAGTCAACTGTCATGTGTCATTTAATTTAATAATTTGACAATAAAGTTTAAAGAAAACCAACAGAGGATAAATTTGTCACAAGTATACCAGTTTTGGGTAAATTTGTCAAAGGTATACCAATTTGAGATTTTTGGTGGTCAAAAAAATAGTTTTGGGTAAATTTGTCACAAGTGTACTAATTTGAGGTTTTTCGGGGTATTAACCCTTTAAAATAAGAATAATTAAAATTTTATTAATATAAAAAAAAATTTTTTTTTTTTGTAATCTTTCCTAGAAAATCAAATTAGATATACTGAACAATGGAAAATATTTTCTAGTTCATCTTCAAATTTTAGCTGAACATTAGAAAATATTATCATTTTCCTCGAAAATGTAGTTATTTTTTAGTGGAAAATATTTTCTAATGGTAAGGATTTTTTTTTCATGCACTCTCATATTTAAAAATTGATTTTTAAATTATTTTAAATTATTTTTAATTATCTTGGAAGGCCCGAGCTCACCGCTTGCCTAGCTAGCCGAGATTGGCGAGCTTGGAGCTCTAGCTCGCCGTTGATTGGACAAGTGGTGAGCTAGGGCTTCGCGGTGAGCTAGGGCTTGAGCTCATCAGTGATCAAGCAAGTGAAGAGCTAGGTCTTGAGCTCGCCACTTGCTTGGCTCACCCGAGGCCAACAAGCTCAAGGCTCACCTATGGCCCGTCGTTGACGGTCCTCGTGGCTGGCAACCGGCCAAGACAAAACTAAAAAAAAAAAATTGAATTTTTTTAAAAATGAAAAAAATAAAAAGAAAGATGGAAAGGTCAACATGGGTGTGAAATAAGAGAAAGTGAGTGAGAAAAATGTTTTCCTCTTTCTTAAAAGTTAAAAATATTTCCCCTGTCTTAGAAGACTTTTTTCCTTCATGAAAAATGTTTCCTCAGCTAGTACATTTTCCGTGAAAGGAATATCGGAAAACTCAAAAGAAGTTTTCATGAAAGTTATTTTTCGTGAAGTGAACGGAGTCTTAATATTCAAATATTCTATCACTTTGAGACCAACCAACAAAAGTTTGATCTGTAGAGGAGCAAACAAGGAAGACTCCTCAATGCACGTTGCGCTCCTCGTAAGAGTTCATCTTCCTCGGGAGAACATTCAATAATATGCATAAAGCATGCCCGCGCAAAGAGAGTGATTGGGGGGCGTTCCCCATCCAGGTATAAAAATCTTAGTACAATTATCTCCAAACAAGGAGAAAAAAGCATCAACTAAGGAATAGTGAATATTTCCCAATTCTTGATTAGACTCATCTCAACCAAGCTTAGAGTTCGCTGAGCGAGGCAAATAGTGAGGCAAAGACATATCCCCAAGTGCCAAAACTTGACATGGATATACATTTAAATGCCAAACAAGTACACTTAAGTGCTGTTGTTTTTGAAAATTTGACACTTAAGTTCTAAGTTCGACGAGGCTAGCCGGAAATCCAATGTGGAAAGTCTCACCAGAGTTGTATACTTAGCAATCAATGTGCAAAACGACATCATTTTGCCTTCAAAATTATTAATTAAATTAAATTAAAAAAGGCAACATTTGGCAATGGCCTCCACAGCCCTCGCCGTCGTCGCCCCACCCTTGCCGAAAAGGGCCGGCAACGGTGGGGTGAGGGTCGACAAGCCCCGGCTAGTGGCCAACAACCCTGGCCAACCGTAAGCAAGGGCCTACAAGCCTTTGCCCAAATTTGGGGTAAGGTGTCATGGCCCTCCCCCAGATTTGGCGAGGGTCACAGCCTTTGCCTAATATGGCTAAGGGTTGTCGTTGGCTATGGTGGAGCTGGGTAGTAACCTCACCCCAGCTAACAGCGATGAACCTCACCGAATCTAGGGCAAGGGTCGAGGCCCGGCGATCCTTGTCAACCCTCGCCCCACCATCGCTAGTCCTTTATGGCGATGGTAGGGTTACGGCGACGAGAGTTGTGGAGACCCTCGCTAAATGCTATATTTTCTTTTTCTTTTTCTTTTAATTTAGTTTTTAAATTTAATTTAATTAATACTTAATTGAAAAATCAAACTGGGGAGTAAAATAACATCATTTTGAGCTTATCTAGTCACGTCAATGCCATGTGAATAATTTTTTTAAAATAATTACCACATCAGTAAAAATGTCCCTAGAAAATGGTACGTTAGCAATTTAGCCAAAAATTCTTGCTATTAACACTTAAGTGCTCATTATCTTCCGATTTTGTCACTTAAGTATACATTTTGAAAGTTTTAGCACTTAAATATTCACTCATGTCAAGTTTTGACACTTAGAGTGTCGGCACTCCAAATAGTGATATTAAGGGAAAATTACTAATAAAAGTCCTAAAGTAATTGCACTTATACCAATTTAATCCTAAAAATTTTTACATTTTACCAATTAAGTCCATCTAATCAATAGGCTGAAAACTGTTGACTAGACACCGACAGTCTACATGGCACGGGCGACGGTAACATAGAATTTTTTTATAATTTTTTTGAATTTCTTAATAGTTTTTTTTCTTTACTTTTTCTTTTGTTTGAACTGAGGGTCAACAACCCTTACGGGCCCCAAATGAGGGCATCGTGGCCTTCCAATTTTGCGATCTTTCCATTTATTGCTCGTGGATCTTTCTTCTCCTAATTCCTTTCATTCTACCAATGAATAATCTATAATAATTTGCAAATTGAGATTGGCTAATTATTCTCATATAGCACCTGCTCCGGTAGAAATTTCTCAATTTCGAAATGTATCGAAGCCTTGAGTAGTAAGAAAAGTGGGATGCTATATTTTTATGATTGGATTTCATATTCAAATAACCCTCCACAATGCCCTCGTCGTGTCTAATGAGAGCTCAGGTAAGGGTCGCAACACTCTCGCTCAACCCTCGCTAGCTCGTCAATCAAAACAAGTAAAAGAAAAAAAAAACCAAAAAAGATAAAAAGACACTAAACAAACATTTAAAAAATGTCAATGTTAGCGATAATCATGTCACGTACAACCGTCAATATTCATGTCAGCAACTTTTGGCTTAAATTAGTAAAACGTGAAAATATTTAGAATTCAATTGACATAATTAAAACGTTTATGATTAAATTGGAATAAATGCTATAGATTTAATATTGTTGTGTCAATTTCTCATGATATCAACTTGTTCCGGGGGAATTTGCCCGTTTTCAAGACTACATTCATGCAAGTTGTCCAGTTTTAAGTCTACATTCATACAAGTTGTCTAGTCTTTGCTGGTAAAGGTTTTAACTGGCCACCTTCTTTTTTTTATTTTATTTTTCCCTTGTTTCTCTCTCGTTCGTGCGACTCGTCCATCGGTAGAGAACAAAAACTTTTCCAAAAGTCCAAGTGGCAGTGTACCATCCACTCGCAAGAGAAGGGAATCATGCCCCCACGCGAGCTTGTTGTCGAAGACTGTTTGGTGCTGCGTGATGTGCAGAGCACAGCAACGAATTTGACGAAATTTTCAACCGTAAAGAAGGACGATGGCAATGGCCACTTTGAAAGCATTGGTCGGTCACACTTCTTATCCTTCTTCGTCACTGCTGACGTCTTCGTCGGATATTTTTACCTCCTCGGCCCCTCTCCGTGTTTGCCGTACCAGCAGATTGATAAGACCCGCCGACTCAGCCACCGTTTGCTTGCTTCGTCCCCCAGCACCTGAGCCCGTACTAGCCCGCGTTGCTCTTGCTCGACCCGGACGCAGAGCTAGCGTTTCTGCAGCAATGGCTACTGGGTAAGTGCTTGTTTGCTTTCCTGTTGTTCTTTGTTTAGTTGCTGAGAAATCGAGAGAAGTTTCGCTCTGTTTAGCTTGGCACTATGGATCGTTTATTCTTTTACATTCCTTTTCTCTGGGTCGTTCCTCTTCTACCGTTTCGCTTGGAGAAGAGTGCTGTCAACTCTCAGGATTGTATAAATTTGCAAGTTTGGGACGCTTGGGTTTTTTCTACAAGGCTTGTTTCAGATGAATGAAGAGTATTTTCTCTGTCGAGAACTGGAAAAGTTTGTAACTTTGGACTCTTTGGTGTGTCAAGAGTTAGCTGAGCCAACTAACTTTTTTCCCCTTGTCTTGCCGAGCAAATTAATAACAAAGTAATTCGTCAGTCTTGCGGATGCAGTTGTTTAGGCCTTAATTTAATTTTTCTCTAGCTCTGTTTACTGACTTTTTTTCTCATTTCTCTGTGAGCAAGAGTGAAAGAGGCTCTTCCACCGGCTCTTACCTCTACTTCAGACCCACCTCCAGTCTTTGATGGAACGACCAGGTTTGCTCTTTATGCTTCACTGATTGTAATGTAATGACAGCATTATAGAAACCAGTGTTTTTTTTTTTCCTTATATTATTCTAAAAGCACCTCTCTGCCTATCTTACTACAGATTATACATCTCTTACACATGCCCGTTTGCACAGCGTGTGTGGATTACCCGGAACCACAAGGTTGTTCATAATCTCTCTCTCTCTCTCTCTCTCGCTCGCTCGCTCGCTTTATTCGAGTATTATCATTATGGTTTGAAAAAATAAGAAATATATACCCAAAAAGTATAAATTCGTATCAAATTTGACTAACGAATAGAAACGTGTATAGCCATGTTTCTTTTCTAATTTGATGTAGAATTGATTGCTAATTGAGTTGCTGTGTTGGTTCAAGCAGGGCTTGCAGGATCAGATCAAGTTGGTCCCTATTGATCTGCAGAACAGGCCTGCTTGGTACAAGGAGAAAGTCTACCCAGCTAACAAGGTGAAAGTCCAAGGGAACCTTGTGAAATGTTTTGTGAATGTAAAGTGCATGTAAGACATTCTGAAGGGCATTTAAGAAGTATTTAGGATCATAAATTTATTCTTGAACAAGCTAGTAACGTTTTTCAAAAGGCCAAGATCGCATGAACAAGAAATATGTGCAACTCATGGTGTTGTTGATGATCATGTTATGGAGTACATTGTGGACATTCATTATACTTTCTACAATACCTTGGTCTGATAGAAGCTCCGCTGGAATTGTTTTCCACTCACAATTACCAGGCGAAAGGATCATGACACTTTCTTCCCTTTCTTTTGGTGTGGTGTGTCGAATTAGGTGCCGGCCTTGGAACACAACAATGAAGTAAGAGGAGAGAGTCTGGATCTAATTAAGTATTTAGATGCTAACTTTGGAGGGCCTTCACTTTGGCCTGAGGTAAGTTTGGGTGGAACATTAACACTTTCCTGGTATGTCCAAGTATTGACTGTGATGAATTCTTATCCTCTGGGATACAGGATCCTGCAAAGAAAGAGTTTGCAGAAGAGCTCTTCTCATACACCGACACGTTCAGCAAATCCGTTATCTCCTCATTCAAAGGAGAAGGGGACGACCAAGCTGGTAAGTCTGAATTCCATTTGTCATTTCTCTTTCAATCTGAAATGGTGAATGATAGTAGTGGTGATTGGTGACTGGCGTAGCCGCTGCATTTGATTTCATCGAGAATGCACTTTCCAAATTTGAGGACGGACCTTTCTTCCTCGGGCAGTTCAGCCTGGTAAGCAGACATTTGTTTTCTTTTAACTCGGCTTATGTCTGCTAGACATTAGCCTTTTTCCAAAATGCATGTCATATTGGAGAAAGGAGCTTAGAAAATTATTGCTCTGGAGTTTCATTCAAGTTTGCCTCTCTAAGGTGTTTTGGGAATGTCCACAGGTTGATATTGCTTATGCTCCATTTATCGAAAGATTTACGCCATATCTACAAGAAGTGAAAGGCATTGACATTACAGCAGGCAGGCCAAAACTGGCAACCTGGATTGAGGTACTAAACAGAATGTCTGACTTAAAATGATGCTGCACATCATTCAATGAATATATGTTTGATCTGGCCTTTTGATTCTCTCGTTTCTTTCATGTGCACTTCAAATGCATTTGTATTCGCTTGCAGAT
Organism: Eucalyptus tenuipes; assembly: GCA_014182365.1. Taxonomy (NCBI): domain Eukaryota; kingdom Viridiplantae; phylum Streptophyta; class Magnoliopsida; order Myrtales; family Myrtaceae; genus Eucalyptus; species Eucalyptus tenuipes. The sequence continues at coordinate 11,200,881 of CM024546.1, read as the reverse complement.
CATGATGTAGAATTGCATCGGCATTTTCTTTCTTTTTTCTGCTTTCGCCGAGCAGATTGATTATTTTAGACTAGGACAATTTGTGATTTTAGCTCTGGAAATCTTTGATTGCATCAGCAAACTGAATTGTCCAGGGCAAAGTAAAACGATGAGTTAGGATTGTCATTTATCTGATGTAGGGATTCGTTACACGGAATTGTTCAGTTTTTGACTTTTTTAGTAAAGAAGAAGGTATTCTTATGACAAAGATCGATGTCATTCATCAGATGTAAGAACAATTTAAATGCCTAAAGAGAACTCAGCTCGTGTGTTTCCTTATCCTTGTAGGAGATGAACAAAAATGAGGCTTACACTCAGACCCGCCGAGACCCCAAGGAACTTGTGGAAAGCTATAAGAAACGATTCGCGGTATTCCCTACAAACTTCCATTGTGTACAATATTCGCTCAGTTTCATTGTCGCTGTGCACATCAGCAAGATAGTAATTAATCCGTTTCTCTGTCTTCGTTGTACAGGCCCAGCTCTGATCTGTCTCGCTGATCCTGAGGGCCCAATTGGTCTATTATCACCTCCCTGGAGTTAAAGAGTGAACATGAATGTCTGGTTTTGCAGAGAAACTATGTCTATTAAGAATAAGATTCTCGCAGTTTGTCTTGTTTGTGTAAGAATTTAAGGTACTCTAGTGTAAAAAGCAGTAAAAGCTAATGCAATAATGTAAGAGATCATCGGGGTCTCCAAGTTTTAAGTCCATTGTGAATTCTAAAGTCAATATGAACCCAATTATCGGTTGTCATTCGACTCATATTCTTGCATGTTGTCCGAAGTTCTAAGATCGCTTAAATATTGTGAAAGGGTTGAGAAGCTAGGTTTACATCTAGATCTTCATTCTGGATTCGATTGAAATATACGAATCTGAAAAACCAAATAAGAAGGAAAAGAACTCCAAAAAAAATAATTTATGGACAAATTGAACAATCTTGTTGGGAGCTACATTGGATCCCATTATGACAAATCAAATACAAATATTCTCAAATTGCAAGTTCATCTATTACAGAAGGGATGCCTGATACTTGGCACCTGCATGTCATTCTTCATCCCAATTGTGTCTCAGAAGTTGTATATAACTAAGTAAATATCAACTCCGGACCGAAAAATTAAAAAAAGAACCGCCAGATGCTTCAGCTTCAATAACTCCAGAATCGAGGGACTATCGACAAGAAATATCTGTTGCCTTGAGCACGGTGCTCAAGTATGGCTCTATATCCAAGATAGGCATGACATGCTGGGTCGATGTCACCTCGTACGAGTTGCACGTAAAAATTATCTTATGCCCAAAAACCCCAACTATTAAAGGGCAAATAGACTTATCTGACCAACACTTTCCATATCTTCCCCACATACACAATCAAGGACCATATGGCGAGCCCTGCCGAGATGTAAAGCAAAGCAACTCCAGAAGCTATTAAAGAATCAGATCCTCCAAGACTGCATAGGAAAACATGAATTACTCGGAGCATTAGATCTTCAAGCAATGATTGGTATCATCTTTCACATTCCTCCTTATTCAGAGAGACATCTACGCGACATTCTTGCAGGAAAGCTAATTTGTTACAAACCTGCTGTCTCTAGTAGCCAATAAAATGGTCAGTGCAGTCATCTGCATGGCGGTTTTCCACTTCCCTAAGTTATTTACAGCAACAGCCTGAAAATATTACATCCTAATGAGTGGGGCCAAGGAAAAAAGACTAGCAATTCCGACAACTAGTCAACCAATTTGAAGGTGGGTAATGGACTACCGAAGATAACGTCTCACCTCTAAAATCTTACTATTCTGAGAAGCAGCCCATTCTCTAACTGCAGACATAGTAATCTGTAACAAGTTGAACAAGTAAAAGAGTTACAATGAATCAAAAGAATTTTGAGTTGGAATGTAGTATGGACAATCACACTAGATAGAGAAACAAACAGAATAAACAGTCACGTGAGCTCCTACTAAAGCACATGAACATGGGGAAAAAAAACACTCAGAAAAATGCATAGACTCATATCTAAAGAACTTGATTTCTCATCTCAATGGCGACTGTGCCAAATCGCCAATATAATCATTCATAACCCAAAACTTGTGAAGAAGAAGAAAATAAGGACTCTCTCTCGTTAACCAGTGAATTGCTTCGTAACATAACATCCTAATCAATCATCTACTTGCTCAAGTATGTTTCATATAATCCTTCTAAGAACAAATACAAAACCAAACTCCACAGACCGAAATGAAAGCTTCCCTACTAGCACAAAAACCACAACATAGACATGTGAAGCATCATCATGTCTCAAAAGCAGTACAAGTGATGCTTCTCAAAACAAGGTGAAGGATTGTATGGAAATTCCAAATCAACCAGGTGCTGAAAATTCCATTAAATGATGTCCCTTTCCCTTCTACAGTTCAAGGTAACTAAAAGGTAAGGAGCTAGTCCTGTAAGGTCCGGATTTGAGATATAGTCCTACAAAATAAACACTCTAGTAGTTTGCTGTTTCCTTTCTTCCTATTCATCTTTTTGCAGCTTTAGCAGGTAACTGAAGAGGCATCTCAAAGTAGGAGTGATAACAATTATATGCAATCTTGTTTTCTGTAAAGCCAAGTTGACTAATAATTTTGTACTTCAGGGTTTTTATCAACTATACTCGGCATTTTAAAAGCCTCAATTCAAAGTTGAACTTCATATACAACTAGCAGAGCCATTGTCTAATGTGATGGTTGACATGGTACTTCCCTGATGATGAGGAATTGACTTCTTCAGAAAGATGAAAATGCGGCATTATTACTCATACATTGACAGAGGACGTACCAAAATAACAAGAAAACAAGAGGCAGGGAGGCTAAGAGCGCAATTGGTACTTTGGCCACCTACCAATCAGAATCTATTCGCATCTTTTCACCCACACTAGGCTGACAGAAATTGCCTTCATCTGAGCCATTAAGTGATGCGTGCCGTATATTTTTTTGTATTGTTTGTCTTTTCTGGAATCGTATGAAGTCGTATGCATTTAGCAGTTAGTCATGACCATTCCACATAGTAGTTGCCACATCAACAATTAGCAGTCATGCTAACCAAATAATAGGACTAGCATAGAATTTAAACTAACGGCAAAACTAGGGCATGATTGGAAGTCTATATAGTACAGAATAGATTGGAGAAAAAGGAAATCCTTCAACTGCCTGGTCTTTCAGGAAATTGGGCCTGCGTTCTATAGTTCGAGAATTTTTCCTAATAAAACACTTGGTCAACAAATCAACGGAGAAAAAGAGAGCACATCACTCGAGGCATAAAAGTTCTGACATCATTGAAAGGGGTGGCATTTTTACGATACACAGCAATTAGACAAAGTAATACTTTCCTCGCTGTTCTTCATTTCTAATTGCCCCTTTAAAATAGGCCACACTGAAACCTAAAATTTCCATGTGCAACTTTGGGACATTCAACTAATTGAGAAAAACCTATATGGTTTATCAATATGGCAAATGTCAAGAGGATGAAAGATCTCAGGGAGGTATATCAAACGACAGATCATGGAAATTTTCCATATCCCGGACAATCTACAATATCAAGAGAGATAAATTTGCACCACATTGACCTCAAACTTATCATACTTCAGAGAAAGACATTGATGAATAAGGATGCTTAAGAAATGAGTGATGATATTTACCTCTCTACCGATTATAGCTATTGAAGGGACAGTCATTAGCCATGGTGCTTGCTCGAACACGTCAACATCCAAAGGCCTGGTACATAGCAAAACTAATGTGGCGGCTACCATGAGCTGCATTAAGTATTGCAATCAGTTTGCCTTTTTCAAATCCAAGTTAAGACATCAGTCTATAAGCTAGTTGTTGTAAATATGTTGCACGTTTGATATGGCAGATAGCACATACCTTGTCAGCTACAGGATCTAAAAATGCACCAAATACAGAGCCTAATCTCATCTGGAATCCATTAAAAAAGTTTCAGTGCTTTTGTTATAAAGCAAACAAGAAGTCTACTTCAAATTTAAGCAGACGGAAAACCGTATACCTTCCTAGCAAGATACCCATCAAGCCAATCTGTGATTGCAGCAGCAATAAAGATGCTCGTCGTAGCAGTTGTCCCCCACCAACTATTGACATAGAAGGCTGGTATATCACATTTTAAGTATCAGTCTCAACAAAACTGAGAAACCGAATGGCAGAATCATGGTAAATTTTGCACAAAATACTTTAGAGAAATTTGTCTCCCATCAAGCTTACAACGTGGATAAGATTTTTTGCACTACCAATAGCATTAGAAAGCAAACAAGCACCATAAAAACCACAGTGGAAGAGATATGAAGGGACTCGATTGTGATCGCCCAGCATAGCTCCATAAGCATAGATATCTTACCAGAGATAAAGAAATAAAAAAACACAAATGGCGATATAGGCACAGGCAAGCACATACGTAATAGTGAACCCTATATTTCAAATTCCATCTCCAACAGCATGCCACTGCAACGCATTACTTGGTGCAAGGAAGCTCAAGATCGATCTTAAGACGCCATTGAAAAGGCAAAATTTGCTCTAAAAAACACCAAACCAAGGCATATTTTGGCCTTTATAACAAAATTTTAAGGTAATACTGGTAAGATAACACAGAACAGGCGGTTAAGATAATGTTGCGCCTGAAGCAAGACTATCGTTTTTGCAATTCGAGAACAGAAAGCGACATCAACCCAGATTGATCGCCCGCATTCCACAGCAGCCCGGAGGGAGAGAGAGAGAGAGAGAGAGAGAGAGGCTTAAACGAGAACGGATCAACCCGAAACCCAGAAGCCTTCTGACGCACACAAGATTCGACAAAAACTTTCCACAACATCTCATCAAGCACGTCGCAGACGCCGAAAAGGATCGATACCCACATAACCCAATTTAGAAAAGCTCCGAAACGACGGATCAAAAAGCCGACTTCGCACACTCTCGGCGCAGAATCTCAGGGAATCGGGGGGAAGGACATACTGCTGACGAAGAGGGGCACGGCGGCGACCCGGCCAAGCGTCAGGACCGTCGGCAACGTGAGCAGCTTGTCGGCCGGCTTGTCGCCGCAATGTTGCATCGAAGGCGAAGGCGAAGGCGAAGGCGGAGGCGGAATCTGATCGGGGCCGAGCAAGCGCGTCCGCTGTTCGTTGCCTCCTTTGGCGCCATCTTCCGACCCCATCGCTCGGGAAAAAACAGACGCGCGCGGACCCAGGAAAAGCTGCTCTCTTTTCGGAACTCGGGAGGTGCTGAAGACGAGACCACGCCCAACCGCATTTGCTGTCGCGCCGCGTTTAAGATAAAAACTCCTCCCCCTTTTAGGTCGTTGCCTCTTTGCCTCTTGCCGCGAGGGTCAGGGACGTGGAAGGTGGTGCCTTCCCAGAGGGGCCGGGGGGCAGCGGTAACGTGCGCGGGGGTGCGCAGGGTGGCGGTAACGTGCGCACCTCCGGGGCTGGGAGGGGCTCCGCCGGCGATCCGGGCGGGGGCGGTTCCCGGCGAGGGCGGGTCGGGTCGGGTTCGGTTCGGTTCGGGTTCCGACCCGGTTGGAGGGATCGGCGCCGCCGGACGGGGAGGACGTGAAGGGGTCGGCGCTGGCTGGCACTCGCGTCGCTTTCGATTGGGTCCTTCCCCTTTTTTGTCGGCTTGACGACGAACGGGGGGAAGAGAGCATGCGTAAAAAGCCTTTCTTTTGACTGTCTCGCGCTTCGTGGACCAGTGTTTGAGAGCAAGTACTGGTGAAATAAGCAAAATTTAAGACGGATTATCTCTTCTCGTATTATTTTTGATCGATGCCTTTAATTTAATAGGTTAATATCATGAAAATTTCAAATAGATGCATTTGTGACAAATTTATCCAAAATTAATTTTTTTTATTGCCGAAAATATCTAATTGATACACCAGTGATAAATTTACCCCATTTAATTTTCGATAAATTTTATCTTAAAATTATTGAGCTAGATGATATGTCGCAGTTGACGAGTGTATCGATTTGAGCTTTTACCTTCTGCTCCAGTTTGCGATTTTTCATGACATTAATTCAATTTAATAGAAATTAACATGAAGTAAATTTATTAAAATATATTAGTTTGGCTTTTTTGGTGTTATAAATGTACTGGTTTGGAATTTTGATAGTTAAAAAATTAGTTTTAAATAAATTGATCAACTCATTTCACGAGAAATCCTTTGTGTTCCTATATATATTCGATTGTAGCATAGCTTTTGAAACGTTAAACAATATCTTTTCATCAATGAATAATATTAAGAATGTAAAGTTTTCTTCTCAATATCGAGTATATTGCTAATGGTGTGGGCTTTTTGAATTTTCTAGATCCTCTCGGTAGTTATGTGTTTGTTAAGAGAATATTAAGAAAGGGTCACTAAAGACTATATGAATATTTAAGTGTCATTTATTGTGCTTTGAATATATGAATATTTAATTAAAAGCATCTTGTTTTCTTAAAGTATGTTCTTATTCGATGTTCGAATTGCATTGATATATATTATTTTTTACTCTTTTTAGTGGTCCCAATCAATACTCTCAATACACGCGTTATTAAGACCATTTTTTTTTTTTACCATTGATAATCTTAACTAGTGTCATAAAGTTACTTGCTCCCAAGGCCTTTGGGAAAATGTTAAATATATGAATTGATAAGAGTACCAGTGTACATTTTCATATATCAAGTTTTATAAATTTTAAATGAAATTTCATGAACCAGAAGCTCGTCATTTATAAGATAGGTATGGTACCTAGTATGAATGTCCAATGCGAAGAAATTATTGGAAATTATTTGTGAAAAACACTTTTGAATATGGTGTAATATAGGTTGCCTGCGGCAAGTTGATATTTAATAATTAGAAGAAAAAATTTTAATTGGAGGAAACTTTGGTTTTGGAACATAATCTTATAGGATTTAAAGGCATCTGGTATGTCAACTCCTATCTGCTTTGAAGACTAGTAATTCAAAGTGTACTGAACCTAGCTAAAAGTGGTCTACAAACCAATCTACGGCACCAAGATTTTTATTTTTTTATTTTTTCGGTCGAATATGGCACCAAGATTGACTAGTAATTTATTTACAAAGGATATGACCAATCTATTTATTAGCAAATGTGCACACTCACTTCGTTTACTCAAGAAGTTGGCATCTAAAGGATTATCCAAAACCACCATTTTTTGAAATAATTTATGAAATTCATATAAAAAGAAATTATATCAGCATTTGTGGAAGTAGAAATATATATATATATATAAATATATATATATTGTTTTTCTGGGAAGGTTGTTCAGAATAGAAAAATTCAAATTCTAAAATGCATTTGAGGTTAAAATTAAAATATGCAAGAGATAATATAGATGTTTCAACTGACAATTTTGTCGATGAATACGATATTTGTAACATATGCAATTGAGGAAATTATCCAAGCCCGCTCATCATTAAATATTTGCGCCTAAATTCTTCGATCAAGTTGACTTTTCTACTAAATGCTTTTACAAAACTTGCTCAAAAAGTCTTCCGACTGTTGTGGCTCAAGCTAAAGCCTAAGCAGGCCCGTCGAATTTCAGGTCCATGACCAAGTCTTGTGGCAGAGGTGCTAGCCAGAAGGGCAATCACGACAATCGGGGTTTTAAAGCTTAGAGAAGTGCTTAGAGAAGAAAATTGATAAATTTGTAATTAAAGCATCGTGGTAATATTATTTAATCGTAAATTGGTCAATAATACCAAAACGCGGAATTTAAACTTGTGCAGTGATTTGTCAATTAGTCTTGATAGATGGTGCCGTTTAAAACATTTGAGATAATTTATGAAAAAATTATTCACAATAAGTCGGTCAAAAAGAAGATTCTTTACATGTTAGAGCCACCCAAATTCTTAATCATACAACTTTCTTCAATGCAAAACCATCTCAAACAAAACAATCGCTTGGAATGAAACAAATGAGAGTTTATGCCCTACCTGTTGGAGTAGCCTCAATGCACATATTCCGAATTTTTTCGCCCAATTTTGGAAGAAATTAAGAGCTTGGTCAGTTTTGCATAAGAAAAAAAAAACATCTCAATATTTTTTTTTCAAAGTTTAAGAACTATAATAGAATATCTTAATTTTTAAAATTGTTTTTCTAGTTTTAAATGTACCCATGCAAATAAAGCTTTTTTTTTCTTTCCCTTTCTTTTCTCTATAACTATCGAACTTTTATTCATTTCTCATTTATTAATCACCTCCATCGAACGTGACGTCAACCTTTTCTACCCAGACACGAGCTCGATCATCATTTTGAGATTTTGCACATGAAAAGTAGATCTTCCATCCTCGACGTGCCACAAAATCATGCAACCCCTTTACTTACTTCGGAAGTAACTCATAGTGGCCACAAATTATGGGGAGTCCCATGCGGCGTGCGCTCCGTCACTGGCCCAATTTCACAGCCAAGTTGCTGCAATTTCCCCGGTAAACACGACGCCAAAATTGGCGCCTTGAAGCAAGTTGGTGCCGGAAAAAAGAAGCGAAGCCAACGCACGGTCCGCGAGCAGATCAGGCCACAATAACAGTGCACGTTGGGAAGAGAAAGGCAATCCGGAAAGGTGGTGGCTCGAGCGATAAGCTTCCATCTTTTTATGTTGAGGCCTTAGATCGATAGCTAATACTTAATTCTCGTGGACTCACCATGTGGATCAATGTACTTGTAAATGGAAGGGATACCACGCTCGACAGGAATTAGTGGAGAACACAGAGACTTGAGTATCATAACGTTGGGCGAAAGAATCAACCCAGCAGGTAGAAAAGGATATAGTATAGGTTGACCCACAAGTTCCGTGAATCATTTAACACACGAAAAGATTTAAGTCGTGGAGATTTTCCTTTAGGAGCGAGGGAGGGAACCAAGGTTAGCTTGTGACTCCAACAAGTCTATAGATCGAGTCAAATTGCTCAGATGACTGAATAGCCTTGCCCCTACACTAATTGATGAGATTTGAATGATGTGTGATAATGTGAATCATATAATCTAATCCATCTTGTGCACAAATTAATCTAAATAAATTTGTATATCTTTTTTGGGATAATATCACTAGTGGTCACTATACTTTTCCCTGAAATTTTTAGTCCTTCCGTCGAAATTCTTCCCCGTGAGTTAAACACCGGAATGCTTGCTTGGACAAGTTGAGCATATGTGTTCCACTTGTATTTGCATACGTGGCATTGATGTGGCCAATGCGGTGCCACATCATAATTCTAAGATTTTGAAAATAAAAAGACGAGAGGGGACACGAACACGAGGAGCTGTTGTGGCCACAAATGGGCCTTTCTAGCGCCTAACCCCTTGCTCCTGCGACAGCAAGGGTCACGGTACTCAATGTAAACCGTGCGTGTGAGAGATCCCTAAATAATCTCAATAGATATTATTTGCGGTCGTCTATCCTATACGAAGCCTAATAATTTTGTCTTTTGGCATACAAGGGAGTATCTTCTCAAAACGTCACCTATTATGGTAGTGCTCTTACTTGAGCATGCTTAACTTTGAAGTTCCAAAGTTAAGTTTGCTATTACATTCAAATGTATCTCTATAAGTTAATTCCAATTTTTATATGTATATTATGAAATCGCTCTCTATTTAGTGCTAGTTCATCCATGCCTCTTTGCTATCCTAGAAGCCTATTAAGAGTCACATCTTATCCAAACTTTCTAGTCCAACGGCCACTCTCTATCCTCGTCAGATCAGGTTATTACAAAACCACTAGCTTTTACTCAATTCATCCTTGAACCACACACTTACTGGATAACATCCCCATATTATATCACTAAGGTATTGTCCATTTTGATCATCTCATTTCAAGTATCACAGTTTTATCTTTTGGCATATAGGTGGGCACCTTCCTACAAGGTCACCATTCCTAATAGTGTTTTTACTCGGACACATTTAACTTTGGAGTTTCAAGGCTAAGTTTGTTGTTGTATTAAAAAGCATATTCGTTAGTTCATTTAAGTTTTCACATATATATTCTAAAATCACTCACCACCGCTCGATCGATGCACAGTTCAGTCCATTTCCACCTCTTTCGCCATCCTATAAGACTGCTAAGAGTGGCTCCCTGTCCAGGCCCTTTGGCTTGGCGACCCCTCCCCACCCTTCGTCATAGAGAAAGAGAGCTGACAAAATCTGAAACTTGATACCAGAGAGCGACAAAGCCTGTGACACGGTGGTTGTTGCGCGAGGCTATAGCCGCACTAATTGACCCTCGCAGCATGGACTGAAAGCGGAGATGACGAAATGTCCCTGTCCCTCTGTTTTTATGGATATAATAGGATCCAATTGTGATTTTCTCAAATCGAGTGATGAATTCATAATGTCCGGTCTTAAGCGTTTGGACATCTCGAGAAGTGCGTTCTTTGGTGTTTTGTCAAGGGGCAAATCATAACTATTCACCTCAAGCATTCGTTCAACTCGATCAACACATTTTCGGAAAATGGGAGCGTGTTTCGTAAAGCTCGAATGAGGGTCGCATTTTTATCTTTGGAGATCGGGTGCCTATTCTTCGCAGTGTGAGGAAGTTAGCAATTTCCCAATTTCAATGTTGCATCTAGCAATTAGGGATTGCAAGTATCCCTATCCCAATATTACAAGAATTAGGTCGAATGGATATTGGATGAGGAAGGAATTAACGGTCGAACTTTTCAATACTCTAACGAAAGGTTCTAAAGCAAAAAACCATACCTCGAATCAAAATTGATCAAACTAAGCCCCTAAATTATGGTTGATGATGATGAAATTGACAACTCATTGAAAGGACGCCATGCTCATGAACTCCCCGATATGGGTTAAAATCTTTGATCCATGATTTTGTGATTTTAATCTAGTAATTTTGGCTCTTTGGAAAGCTCTCATCAAGAGTGTGTTGAAGGTGAAAAAAGCACATGATATGGACGTCAAACAGCAAAGATACATGCTTTTAAAGAGCGAGTCTCGACTCAAAACGCACCCACCTCAACATGATATTATGCCTCAAGAAGAGATGGCTTATTTCGCTCAAAAATACCATTCATTTTTACTTAGTCAGGGCATTGAAAGTCCTAATCCCTATAACGAACTCTAAAAATTGTCTCTACTTGGTTGCGATTTTGACATTTTCAAGGTTCTTGCACTTTTAAGGTAAGTCTCGATACCTTTGATTCCAATTTCAAATAAAATTGTACGCTAGAACACCATAATGTTCTTTTAGAATCATAAAATTGACAATATGTTATTATATTGCTTATCTGAGTAATCGTAAATCAGATGTTCTTAAACTGCCGTAATGCTGAAATGAAATCTATAGCCTCATATTATTTCGTTATGTTTTTATTAAAATTCTGCATTTTCTACCCTATAGTAGTTCTTCTTTTAAATCTTAGGTCAAAATTATGTTGTTGGGATGTTGAGTAAGCAGAAATTTCGTAGTATTACACGAAAAGAATCATTAAAAAAATAAACTTCGAAACACAAATCCACGTAGATTAAAAAAAAAAGCATTGACAAACTTGATTTCGACATCTAAGTTATTCAATCGTGTCCGATTCAACGTCTCTTTCCATACCATACACCATGCATAGTATATATTTAAACTACACATTCATGCACAATGATGTTGCTTGATCTCCAAAATGACGTGATTTTTTTACCTGATTGCACATCGACCAAAATTCGATTTTCAGACCTTTGATGCGCGACAATTACAATCTAGAGCTTCATTGAGAAGTTGTGATATCAAAAGGGCACTGTGGAAACATGTTTTCTGTTGGGGTAGTTGGCCTCGGCCTAACAATTTGCTTTTAGGTGAGCAAGCATAGGGAAATGTTATCATCCTAATCTTGCCCATTAAAAAGAATAGGGAAATGTTATCATCCGACAAATCAAGCATTTTCTATGGACGGGCGGTTGTCTTAGCCGTGCTGCATTTGACCGTCATCTATCGGCTTTCGTCATCATTCAGGGTTTTTTAAGGGTCGCTCTCCTATGTCTTCTTACTAGAATAAGGATATAGTCAAAGACTTTGTTGAGACACTTGCTAAAGCTAAGGAAGCTCATATTATATTTTTTGGCATATTATATTTTAAACTTTCAAAATCATGAAAAGCACTTCTAAACGGGCCTACGTGCTAAGTCCTTCGAAAAGTTTTAGATTTTGGACAGAAAAATTCACAAAAAACTCTAAATTATGTCTATTGGCACGTTTATCCCCAATATTTTTGTGACATTAAAAAATCAAACTTGCACTCACGTGATACGTTTACTCCAAATTTTCTCAAACTTATATTAGCATAACACGTTTTATTCAAATACAAATTTAGGAGTTTTCGCTTCACAATAATTTTTTTTAGGTAAATATATTGCATTGACATAAGTTTGAGGTAAAATGTGTTATAGATAAATACATCACAATGAATATAATTTATTTTGCAGCTTTTTTGTTTGGAAGGAGCAGGAACAAGAATGCTTGTATGCACGTTAGCAAAGATCTTAGTTCGGAGAATATCATGATTGGGACACAAATAGCAATGGGCAACCCGTGCTGGGCAAAGCGCATGAATCGCGCGAGAGTCGGGGGGACAAACGACCTTTTCTCGGCCGAGATGGAATATCCTCTCTTTTTTTCTTTTCTCCTTAAAAGTGAAAATCAAACTTTATACCAAAAAAGTAAATTAAGAAATTATTCTGAATACAACACCTAATTTTTCGAGCACAACATGAAAAATTGGGCCAAAATTTCCTTAAAGAGTACAAACTTTAATTTCGCGTCATAATTTTGGGCTAAGTTTTTGACTTCTGAAAAATCGCCAATTTTTTTCAGATCTCATTTCTAACCTTTTTTTTTGTCCTACAAATGAGCACATCTTTAAATCGAGTCTTAATTTTAGCTAAACTTTTTTGGTTCCATAACGAAACACTAACTTTTTGTAAATATCCAAATTTAGCTTTAGAATCATTTCAAATATAACCATATTCATACAAGTGACGTTTATTACAAAAGATTTATATAGAGTGGGTCTGAGTGACGGTGTAAAGTGGATGTCTTATCATGAGTCAAAAGAGATCCGCTCTTGAATTAGAATTTGAGATAAAATCAATATTTTTCTACGAAACAAAAAAAAAAAACAGTTTTGAACGATGATCAAGACTCGAGTCGGTGTTGTTTTTAACGAGACAAAAGCAAATTCGGACTGAAATTGGGACCCAAGCTAAAACTCAGTGCTTTTCAAGATAATGGGGCCAAAAGAAAAAAGGGGAAAATTGCAGAGGCTCAGCAGGTAAATGAACAGAGAACAATCAAGATCAGGACCGGGGGTGACGTTGAAAATTTCGGTGTCGGCAAATCACAAGGAGACACCTTTTTTATTTTCACGCCGCGGGGACAGCGGCGGGCCCCCGCTTTCCCATCCTCAGTTAAAAAAAAAAAAAAAAAAGCAACACTATTACGCGAATTAAAAAAAAAAAAAAATCGCGTGAATTTCCCGTAAAATAAAATAAAATAAATAGAAAATTAAAATCTCTCTCTCTCTCTCTCTTCCTCTTCTCTCTAACTCCCCCGCATCACGAGACGATCACGTGATGAAATGGCCGACGACAATCTCGCCATCTGCATGTGCCCACCTCCTCCTCCTCCATCTTCCCCCTTTCGCATAGCCCACACTCCCACCACCACCACCACCATCACCATCACCATCACCATCACCGTCACTCCCTCTCTCTCTCTCTCTCTCTCTCTCTCTAGAATTCAGTTGCAGAGAATCCAGGAGCATCCATCTTCCCCCCGAGATCTCCTGCTCCCCGAAGAAGACGAGGTCGCGGAAGCAGCAACTGAATCTCTCTCTCTCTCTCCCCCTCGCCCAATCAAATCGATCCACCGCCGCCAATGAAGGCCCAGGTCATCAGCCCCGTCATCGCCTTCGAGCACAAGAGGTAATACATACTCCACGCGTCCTGCCGGCTTTTCCGCATTTCCCGATCCGTCCGCGGCTCGCTCCGTTTCCGCCCGGCAATTCGAGGATCGCGTCGTTCTCGGACCGGTGCGCTGTCGGCCGCATCGCGCCGCGCCCCGCTCGGATCGCATTGATCTCGGATTGGCGCGCCCCGCTGGCGCTCGCGCATTCCGTGCGCGCGATCGAGTTGAATTTCCGGTCGTGCGACCGGTTCTGGTCAAAGTTCCGAAGTGTCGCGGTGCGGTGGCTCGGTCGTCCCTGTTTTTTCGTTTTTTTTTTTTTTTTTTTTTCTCCTCTTGTCTGGAGAGTGCTCGGAGTTGAACGTTTCCATTTTCCTTCTTTTTTTCTTATTCGGATCTTTTGCTTCTTTCGATGAGTCGAAAGCATCATCTATGGTCGTAAGCTGAATGTGCGGTTGTTTATGGCGAATTTTGATCGCGCTGATGTAATGTCGAGCGCTGTGGGAGGTAGGAACGATGTTTTGAACGGATTATGTTGTTGTCTAGCCTGAGCAGGAGGTCCTTGGAAGCTGATTGCAGGTAAACCGAACTAGGTGGTCATGGTTAAGCTAAGACTTCTGTGGGATCTGTTGTGTGGGGGAGTTTTTGAGCTTAGATTGTTGTTTATTCTGCTTGTTTATGACTTATGATGACTGCACAAGCTAAATCGGAGACAGGCTGTCGGGTTGATAAACTGATAGGAACTTGTTCTGGCAGGGATGCGTATGGCTTTGCTGTGAGACCTCAACATGTACAAAGATACCGAGAATATGCGAACATCTACAAGGTATGGGCTGCTCATTTTCATCTGCGTATTTTGTTGCTCACCGTAAGATGCTGCGAATCTCGAATGACCAAAATGTTAAAAAGTTATGGAGTGCTTTTAACTTTGCCCAAGTTCTTAACCAATTGAGAATCTTGTGGCAGTTTAGTTCTTTGTTTGTGCTCCAGTATATTAAGAGTAGTTTATTACTTGAAATGCTTGTTTTAGGAGGAAGAGGAAGAAAGATCAGAGAGATGGAATAATTTCCTGGAACGCGAAGTAGAAACTGCTCAAGTGCCAGTTAATGCTGTAGCTTCAGAAATAGATGGCAATATCTCACAGCATGAGAGCAACAACCGAGACGCAAATGACCATTTGAAGGACAATGTTGAAGGAGACGAATCTACTGGTGACAAGCCTGGTTCTGATGGTTTAACCAGCAATGTTTTTGAAAAAGAGATTCCAGCTCCGAAGGAGTCAAGAGTTCATAGGGTCCAAATATGGACCGAGATAAGACCTTCTCTTTGTGCTATCGAAGATATGATGAGCCTTCGCGTAAAGAGAAAGGGCAGTACAAAGAAGAATGAGCAATCAACTGAAAGTGCGAAGCTTGTTCTTCCGTTAGAAGAGGCTCGATCCCCAAAAGGAGCATTTGAAGAGGACTCGGAGGATGAATTTTATGATGTTGAGAAATCAGAAGCATCAGATCACATTCAAGACACAGTATCCAGTGATAGTTCCAATGTCACTGCTCCAGAAGCTATGGTGGATTTTCCTTTAGAATCTTCATTTCCTTGGAAAGAAGAGTTGGAGGTTCTTGTTCGAGGGGGAGTACCAATGGCTTTAAGGGGAGAGGTATACTATATTCCTCAGATGTTTTTGTTTTTGGACCAAGGTACAGTTTCACCTAATCTACCTTTTTTTGCTGTTCCATGCTTGAATTTCAGCTTTGGCAAGCCTTTGTCGGTGTGAAAACACGCCGGGTGCAGAACTATTATCAGGATCTGTTAAAGCCACAAAGTAATGGTGGAAACACCGTGGAAGAGCAAATGGGGCAATCAGGTAATGACAGTAAGGCCTCAGACGCAGACTCTGTAAGCGTACCAGAAAAGTGGAAAGGGCAGATTGAAAAGGTAACCGTAGTACAAACCTTTAGAATACGTACCTGCTTCATCTGATGTGAGCTTGTATGTGCTAATATGATGGCTGCTCTATTGTTTTGACAATGCAGGATTTGCCTCGAACCTTTCCTGGTCATCCTGCCCTTGATGAGGATGGTAGAAATGCTTTGAGACGGTTGTTGACTGCATATGCACGTCATAATCCATCTGTAGGATATTGTCAGGTATTTTCTTTCTTACTCTTCATACTCCTGTCTATGGTTTCTAGCAACAGAATATTGCGGTGCGGCCCTTAAAGGACATGCACCTTCTCACTTAATAAATCATTTAAGCCTATGGTTCGCTCTCTGATACACATCCCATTCAAAGACTTTGCATATGTGGCACATTACACAAGCTGGTAGTTTATTTCTACTGTACTTCTAAGTTCTAAAGAAGTATGCCATGTGGTGACTGGTCAGCAAATAGGGCCTAAGTATCACAAAGGGATTGGGTTGTGGTTAAACAGGTTGAAAATATTCAGTAATTATTTGCATTATTTTTCGTTCAATCCTTGTTCCATAGGTTTGGCTTTTACTTTTGACTTTTACCTTTCAGGATTTACTTTTAAAGTGAAACGTGTGACTTTTCTTACTGTAATACCTGAAGTTTTACGTATAAAGTTTGCATCTGAAGTCACCTTCATTTTTTTTCTCAATTTGTCATAAATTAAAACAAGATGTTTGTATTCTTGGGGGAAATTCAAATGTGGCTTATTGGAGGGGGTTTTAGTCCATCCAACAGCTTCTCGGTATGCCCAACTGACGAAGTTCTCTTGCAAACCCAAGCTCAGAGAGCGGCTCCAAAACCTTCCCATTTGTGTGCAATTGTGTGGCAAAACTGCAACTACTGTGGACAGTGCATTAAACTTTTGGCAAAGTAATAGGTCAGCTAACTCTGACATTGACCAGCACTTACAGCTACCTATGAGCTGGTTCTTGCACCAAAGCCTGGTTGCAAAGTGAACATGGTGATTGCCTAATAATAACAAGTATGGATATTCCATATTCCCATGGATTGAGTCAAGGCCAATTTTGACTGTGCACTGTTTGCTGACAGGTGCTTATTTGGATTTGCTTGGAGATTAAGAATGTAAGAGCTGTTGGCTTAGAAAGGAAATAAGTAGTTTATGTAAGACATCTAAATTGAAAAGTATAACATTGATGGGTCTTAAGGAGGGCGTAAGCTAGTTATATTAAATGTGGCCTTTTTTTTTTTTTTTTTTTTTTTTTGTCAGTTGGTGTCCTGAAATGTCCCATATGGTGGCATTATAAATGATACCATATGTGGCAACCTACAACGCAAAAGTCCTAATGTGATTACTGCAAAAAGTTTGCTTAGTAGGGCATGCCAAATCTGCTTTTTCTTAGTGCCTAATTATGCTATAAATTGATGGCATTTCCATCCATGCCATTGCCAACTTGATCATGAGCCATTAACTAGTCTGACCTTTCACCAATGTGCTTGTTCACCTAGGAGTAAGTTAGATACACATTATCAAAGAAGCAACACAATGGTAGAATAGAAGTATGTTTAATAATGTAGATTACCTTTGACGGCTAGACCTTGGATCATTTAGGGCTTGCAATCAATGAATCTTTTCTGCAATTGTGTTGTGTCAAATCAATTGCATAAGCAGATGTGCATGATCCAACCATGGCACATTTTTATGATGTCACATCTTTGGACTTGAACTACACTCATTTCCCAAATAGATGGCAAATGACACACTTGACTTTTATAAAAATAGGAGTTCTCTTTTCATATGAGTTTATCTTGTCTAAACAAATACTATCTTAACATGCAAATTTTTCTCAACTTACTCAGTGCAACATGCTTAAATGCATTCAAATGGGTCAGGATGGTTGACCTGTTCATAGCAACTTTGTTTGGTGCTTATAAGTGGGTTGACTTGTCTATGATACGTTTGAATTAAGCTCCAACTTAACATGAATGATTACACTCAGTGTTTGTGTAAGTAAATAGGTCAAGCCAATCCCTAGATCCTAAGCATTATGAGTAGATATTGAGGAATGATAAACTAAAAAAGGTTGTCAGTATTACAAATTTTACAAATATTTTGCATTTTCATATTCCTTGGGCTTCAATGGTTTTACAACAATCTTGGCTATTTTTATCAGATTATAAGCTTATATGGGATTCATCAACACAAGAATAAAGCAGCTATGTGGGTAATTAAGTAGCAGTGGTACAAAAAGATGTGCATGGAAAGGATTGTACAATGTCTGAGAACATGCCACAATTGAAATAAGATTAATTGCAAGAAAATTTTATAACAATTTAACAGAGAAATATAAGTCAATCATGGGAAATATTTTGACAATTTGAAGTATTTGTCATTCATATTTTTGGTGCTTTGTTCTTTGATATATTTTCTGGTTTTGAATTGTAACTATGTATGGTCAAAATTTTTTGACGTTCATCAGATAATTGACTCTCTACATCTTTCTTCATCGAATTTACCTGCAGGCTATGAATTTCTTTGCTGGCTTACTACTTTTGCTGATGCCGGAAGAAAATGCCTTCTGGTGAGCACGTGAGGAACATTGATCTAGAATGCTTACCAAAATGATTGTTTGAGCTCTGTGGTTTACGACCACACTTAAGTGTCCAATATTTTTATCAGGATGATAAACACGAATTTTTCTTTTCTAAGTTGCATAGTTATATCGGCGAAAAACTGATACATCGATAGCACCAGTGAATTGGTTACTAAATCTTGTACTGCCATCTGCAGGACTTTGATGGGCATCATTGATGATTACTTTGATGGCTACTACTCTGAGGAGATGATAGAATCTCAGGTGTCATTTTTGCTACAGCTCTTTTCATTTCCCTTGATGTTTGCTCACTCTATAAGTGATGTTGACAAAACTACTGTCAAAACAGCGCATGCGTCTGTGTTGCACATGGCTATTTTTGTGATCTTCTTTTTCTTTTTCTTTTTTTACCACATTAGGTTGATCAATTCGTTTTCGAGGAGTTGGTACGAGAGAGATTTCCCAAATTGGGTACGTTGTTTTCTTAAACCTGCAGTTTCAGGTCTTCTCTTTAGTTTCCATATAAATTGCTTGCTTCATACTTTTCTTTCACTCTTCTACAATGCAGTCAATCATCTGGATTTCCTGGGAGTGCAGATTGCGTGGGTTACAGGGCCATGGTTCTTGTCCATTTTTATGAACATGCTACCCTGGGAAAGTGGTCAGGTTCTATGCTGCTGCTTTTATTTTTGTGACATAATGCTGCCCATTCAGAAGCATCTTATACTTGTGCTGGAGAATTTGAAAAACAATTTTAGTAATTAATCTGTTTCTATTAATTTCAGTTCTTCGAGTTTGGGATGTGCTGCTTTTTGAAGGGAACCGTGTCATGCTCTTCAGAACTGCACTTGCTTTGATGGAGTTATATGGTACTGTGATAAACGGCTAATAAACAAACTTTGCACCTTCCCGATGTGGAGCTTCTGCATGAAATTTGTTTTCTATTGAGAATTTTCTTATTTTACAGTTCTTGATTTCTTCAGTTTATTTCTTATTTTTGGCAGGACCTGCATTGGTTACTACCAAGGATGCCGGAGATGCTGTCACTTTGCTGCAATCACTGACTGGATCTACATTTGATAGCAGCCAACTTGTTTTGACAGCATGTATGGGCTACCAAAATGTAAATGAAAAGAGATTACAAGAGTTGAGAAATAAGCATCGGGCAGCAGTAATAGCTGCAGTTGAGGAAAGATCTAAGGGCCTTCGAGCTTGGAGGGATTCTCAAGGTCTGGCTTCAAAACTATATGGTTTTAAGCACGATCCTAAGTCAATGCTAGCAGGAACAGATAAAGTAGAAGGATCAGTTGATAAAACAGCAAATGGTGATTTATCTCGGTCAAATTCTGACTCTGTTAATGCAGATGGAATTGTTATCAGTTTAACAGGGGACTTAGAGATAGATTCTGGTCCAGATCTTCAGGAGCAGGTACTTTGTGCTTTCTTCCTCCTCTTTTGCTGCAGTTTACTCTATGTTGGACAGTCCTTAATTGTTGCTTGATGGACATGCAATATGTCCTGCTGTTACAGGAAAGAAACTTTGAACTATTTCTTTGTCTCCACGGGGGAGTTGAACTTGGCAATTTTAAGCTTTTTCTTCTGATTATCGAGGCAGACACTACTCCCTGTGAAATTCCTTCTGGATATTTGGTGTGTTTAAGGGATTGGATTGACCTTCACTTTCCATTAGGAGTTAATATAACCATATAACTGACTAGTCAATCCAATACCAACCCAAACACTGTTAGGCACCCCAGATATCACAATTGTAATGGTTGATTTAGTGTGGTCATTGCATTGATATAGATGCCTGTTGTCTACTTTAATTTTAAGCTCCAAATTGGAATTAAAAGGTCTCATTAAATTGAAAAATTCTTCATACGAAAGTGTACCGGCTAAAGGTGTAATTGTTTCTGACCAAAAAAAAAGGTGTAATTGTTGGTAGGTCAACTCAGATTGAGATCGATGGAGCTAGATGTTCTCATAAAAATCATGTCTGATACTTTTTACCTTTTCCTTTTAATAAGCTTAAAATGCTTTGTTAAGAAAACTATATGTCTGCATTAGGCACAGCCTGGTCAGATTTAGTATTACTGTGATTATGATTGACAGTTCTCATGGTCATTTAAGTTAAAGGCTTAACCTACTGCTTACATTACTCATTTCTTGGTCTATTTTGTCACTGTAATTGTTGAACCATCAACCTTGCTTTTAGATGAACTATCAGTAGATTTTCCTGAGCTTCTGCCAATGCATCTTTCTTTGTCTCAATTATTGTCTCGCTCGAATTTCAGTTATAGTAACAAGTGTGGGGCATTTGTTATCACATCTTTTGATGAATCAGATTTCAGAAAGAAATCTTTCTTGTTAATGACAGCACACTTCCCAGAAAAGTTACCTTAATTCTAATTTTCAGCTAGCATCTTCTATAGAATTTCCTGTTTACCGTGAGGTATGTTAAATTGCAGGTCGTCTGGTTGAAGGTTGAGCTCTGCAAGTTGCTAGAAGAGAAAAGATCTGCTGTTCTTAGGTTTCATCTATTTTCTCTGAAGCTCTTTTGAATTGATTTCGAATGTCGTAGCATGGCATGTGCCTTAGTCCATGAAATCCCCCCTTAGTTTACCCTAAGTCACATTCTCATTAAGGATTATTGCTAGGACATTCCCTTCTATTTATATTACCCTCGAAATTTCCTTCTGTAGGAAATTGAGGTTAAATAGTTGCAGTTCCTTTGTTTTTTGGAGTGAATCTATTATCTTAAAACACCTCATTTGGACGCCCTTGAGTAATATTTTGTTCAGACATATGATGGACGATATAACTCTCAGATGCATCTTTCTGAAATTTCAGCAGCTTTTCTAAGATAGTTCGAGACAGCATTGCTGTGGTGTACTCTATTTTTGAGCCAGCTATTTGCTGTGATGCTATGACACTACTAATATTTTATAAGCTTTGTCTTTTCTCTAGAGCTGAGGAGCTTGAGACAGCATTAATGGAGATGGTCAAGCAGGACAATCGGCGAGAATTAAGTGCGAAGGTATACTTACCATTACCCTGGGCTCTGAGTCACAAGCTTTTTAGTTGGCTAGAGTCTGGAGGCTTGATGCAATTCTACTAGAAAGGAGCCAATTGTTTTAGAAGTCATCCTTAGGGAGAGGAAAATGCCTCGACTTTAATATTTTCTGTCTCTACAAAATGGAATGAAATACCCTGGTGGATGCTCCAGAAGAGGAGGATTCCTCTCACCTTTGTGTCTTCCTTGGTTATTTTCTCTGGCAGAGTGCCTCTGAAGGCATAGATCCCTCCTCCCCTTCAGTCTTTTTTACTAGGCAGTATTAGCAGTCATATCTTGGAAAATCTTGAGCAAGTGAAGTTACTTCCTGTAGTGGGTTTTTTCCTACTCTCTCAAGGGATAAGAAACAAAACTATATTATGCTTATTGTTCAGGTTGAGAAGCTAGAGCAAGAGGTTGCTGATCTCCAACGAGCTCTTTCTGATAAGCAGGAGCAAGAAAGTGTGATGCTTCAGGTTTGTTTCCTTATCCACTAGCATTTTCTTTCTTGCATTGTGGGGTGGTGTGACTAAGATGTTCACCTATATTTAGGTCCTAATGCGGGTAGAGCAAGAGCAGCGATTAACAGAAGACGCTCGGAGATTTGCTGAGCAAGATGCAGCTGCACAGAGATATGCTTCTCAAGTGCTTCAGGTTTGTCACTGCTCATGTTTGCTCCTTAATTTTGGGAAGTTTTTTGGCTGATCGGAAGGAATGATTTTATGAGAGTATAAGTAATTCATTGAGGGCAGGAGTAATGATATTACATGATATCTGTTCACCTGTGTATGGGTGAATTTAGGCGACACATTAACATTATAAATTCCTGCCCTCAATGATGTCTTGTTCATCAATGGCACGGAAGTAATAATACTACGCAATAAATGCTTGTCTGTATATGCATGAGGTTATGAGAATGGAAATATATCTCTTACAAAACAGAATTTTAAGATTGCAATGGCTGTTGAAATCAACCAAATTTCATTGCACAGGCACATCTAAATCTCGCCAAATCGATCATATTGTATATTGGTGTAATTCTTAAGTTCCAACAAGACTGGCAGTCTCCATAGCTCGTAAATATGACAGGGAAATGGGAAACTTATCATATGTTCTGCTCGGAAAATGTTAGCCATAATTAACATAACAGTAATTCCAACTATCGTTGCGCCTCTGATTTAGCTTTCAGAGAACTAGTCCTATTACATTCTTTTCTGCCAGAACTCCTACTTGACCTTGCTATTTTTTGTACTGTGCTATAATTAAGGACCTACAACATTGAAAATAAGCATCCTAAGAGCAGCTTCTCAGTTTTTACTTTTTGCAACTGAGGCCAGCACTACTCTCTTATAGGAGTGCAAAAAGGAGTCTCTTTTAGCCTTCCTTTTTCAAAATAATAATCCGGTTTCTCTAATAGCCTTTTACATAAGGTATCTTTTTTTTTTTTTTTTTTTAAGTTTCACATTGTGTTTGTGAAAGTTCTAGAATCGCCTCCATTATGGTTGAAACTGGCTGTCAAAAAGTATCAGGAAAGTTGAGATACATCGAGGGAAAATATTTCACCGTATTACATTTCAACATGATAGCAATATTATGTTTTTATTCTCCACAGAATTATTGTGTGTTGTTTGTGCTATAATCTCACATTGAAGTGCAGAATGGCTACCGGTCATTTTGGACTGTCGTCTACTGTAATAATGAATTCGTTCTTGAAACGTAAACCTCGAGGTTTTCCTGAGTGATGGATGTGTCTTCTGCAGAGTATTTGATAAATCGTAGAATGGATATGATGTTATTCAATGATCTCATCACACATGCGCGCGCGCGCGCGCGCACAGAGGATATGATTTTGTCACAATAATCTGTTTGTTACAAGCTATGTTAATCCACGTTTTTGCTGAAATGGTGACTGAAAAGGATGCTTTGAAGTTCCAGAAGTGTACTTCTGGTCGACATATAACGACAAAACCAATTCTACTTAGATTGCTTGAAATCAGTGAACCTAGAAAACATTGTTCGCTGAGAATTTTTTCCAATGATTTCTGGTGCCACTGTCAGCGCGGTACATAACTACATAGTCAATGTGTGTCTATCTGCATGTTACTCTGATTGTGTTTACAAACTCTGATGAAGGGCTTTGCTATGCAGGAAAAGTATGAGGAGGCAATGGCTTCTCTTGGTGAGATGGAGAAGAGAGCTGTAATGGCAGAATCAATGTTGGAGGCTACCTTGCAATATCAGTCTGGCCAAGTCAAAGCACAACCTTCCCCAAGGTATGGCTTAAAGTGGAACAGCTTAATTGTCACACATTATTCTTGCTGATGAAACTGCAACATCGAAAATTGGCACTACTTTATTTCATAATTCAATTCCAATTTATTATTCGACCAAAAAAATTTCCAATTTGTTAGCATGATTATAATCTTTCGCAAGTTTAATTCCAAGTATCACCCTCATAAAAAAACATTTGCTCCTTGTGTGCATGTGATGCTTCACTCTTCTAAATCTGGCAATCGCTTCTGTTGGTTGGGGTTAATAATTATGAATTGATGTTTCTTTTTAGATCCTTGCATTCAGACTCTTCGCCCAGATTTAGCAGTAATCAAGAATCAACACAAGAGCTGCCCCCCAGGAAGATAAGCCTTCTTAGTCGACCATTTGGACTTGGCTGGCGGGAGCGCAATAAGGTCAGCACTGTAAATGCATTTATTTATCCTGAGGATGGTCTGCTTGGCCATTCAGGCAATTAGGCTGTCTTTAAAAGGTTCAAGGTCAATGTGGCATTTTTTGTGCACTCTCACTTTCTTTTATGTATAGCTAAAGTCTGTTTGCATACAAGCATGAATGAAAGACTTTCCCACGCAAAACATCACTTTATCATACCGTTTCATTTGGAGCTAATAAACTAGCTGTAACAGGAAGCAAGAATCACTGTCTTTACTATCGTTAAGATCCCTGTCCTAAATTGTTGAAAATTTTGATGAATCTCAGATGCTAAAATTGCTTTGCTAGACACCTTCTCTAACTTTAAACTAAGAGCATGTGTTTGATGTGTCGGGGGGGTTTTGACATCATTTTCTGAATACGGACGCAGGGAAAATCAGCCAACACTGACGAGCCAAATGATGTTAAGCCTACGGATGAGAGCCAGAGTCCTAGCTCCCAGCTAAAAGAAACCAACGGGATAGTATCACAAGTCACGGAGCAAACAATATCAGATTGATCGGGGCCAACACCGTCTAAATGTAGGTCGCTGGTTCCTCAAGTTCCTAGCTGGCATAAATATTTTTTAATCTTGGGCAAATGAAAGCAGCAATTCAAGTGAAGTTTGAATTTTGTGGTGCATGCACATATGTAATTCTTTTCCGCCATCCCTGTATGAACTTTGCATTTATTGTTTCGTTTGTTCGTTTAAGAGAACAATAAAATTTAGAGTTA
The DNA here is from genome assembly GCA_014182365.1 of Eucalyptus tenuipes. Classification (NCBI taxonomy): domain Eukaryota; kingdom Viridiplantae; phylum Streptophyta; class Magnoliopsida; order Myrtales; family Myrtaceae; genus Eucalyptus; species Eucalyptus tenuipes. The sequence goes on along the minus strand of CM024546.1, from coordinate 11,175,913 downwards.
GCACTAGCAAAGCGGAGGAAGGATGTAAAAAGAACGCGAGGTATATTTTTAGAGTTATATATTGTGTGCATTTACCTGGTAAACAGTGCAATCTGTATAGATTTGGGTTGTTCCTGTGGTCGTTGAGACTGAAAATTTTATCTAGCGGAAGGTGTGGAGTGGAAGAGGCGGATGCAGTGGTGGGCGCGGGATCGGGACAGGCGGGGCGAGCCTTGGTGCTTCAAAATCTAAGCCGAAAGATGAAACTGCAGATTTGATATTCTCCTCTCTTTCTTTTTCGTCTCGGGTGTGGGTTACACATAATAATTGCAACATTTTGCCTTTATCTTTGTGTCGTCTTGAAGATGATAGTTGGTGCTTGAGCACGGTTTGTTCCTTTAGGTTTAAAAGAAAACATTGGAAGTAGCCAAACTAAGGACAGCTTTTAATATCGCGAAATAAACCGCGGATCTTGTTTTATGATATGATTAAAAAGCAGTGAGATGAGCTCATGGACCCGAAGCGCATAAGAAAGCAGACGTGCCAAAATGGAAAGAAAATCATAAGAACTTTCATAGATCGTATACATGTGCAGATATGATACAATCGAATACGAAAAGGTTAAAAAAAATTGTGGTGCTCGCATTTGGTTGTAAATTCAGGTACGGATCTATGGCCAGTTGGCCAGTTTTGAGTGCGTGGGCTTGCAAGCTTCGGCACGAGCGCGTTTTATGAAGTCGGGGAAGTGCAACCTCGTCGCCCAGCTTACATCTTTGCTTGACAGTGCCCTTGGTTAGCCCACCTCCGCATCGTTGTCAGCCAACATGTACCTGTCTTCAACGGAAGGACCCTATTGAAATTGAACCGATGAGAATAGTTCGTGGACCGAAAGATTAGTGATGTTATTTTCCTTGGAAGAAAGCATAACCATTTTACCTTGCATTGGCAATCGGAAACTTTAAAGTTCCTGTCGATGAGATGCTAAACTGTTGTGGAGATATGGAGGACTAACTTATCTTATTTGAGCTTTGGTCTCACATGCTTTGCAATTTAAGTGTAAAATGTAGATTTGTTGTCTATTCTGGTCTGTACTCTTGGCTCTCGCATGACGTGAACCTAAACTAGTTAAACAGAGGGGGAGACGTCTCTTCTCTTGTCATTCTCGAAAATATTTTTTTTGGGGGACGGGGGAGAGAGAATCCTCAATTCAGTTGACAATCGATTCAAACAGGACCCATGGGACTAGGGATGATAAATGAAATTCTCCCGCAACAAATCAAACTTTAAGCTCCATTTATTTTTCAAAAAATAAATAATTTGAAAAATATTTTCTTAAAATTAATTGCTTGAAATAATCAATGGATGGAAAATGTTCTCATCATTGGCATAAATTTATACCTACATCTTTTTGTGAATGATATAAATATATTTCGTTCATATGCTTTTATAAGTAATATAAATGATTATTTTTAAGAAAATGTCTTTCAAAGAATTCTTTTTCACAAAACAAATAGAGTACAAAGAAAATAAAATTTAGGGTTGAAATCAAGATGACCTTAGGCTTATCAACAAAAAGGATCAACATAGCAATTATTTTTGGATTGAACCCCAAAACAAATGTTTCAATGAAATCTCAATGCATGCCAGATTGTGGTCAAAAGTTTTGTGAGTTTTCATGATTCAAATCTCGACTCAGACTATGGCTTAAGTCCATATGGGTAGAATAACATCTGGATTCACATGTCCGAATCAAGATGATTAATTCAAATAACTGCAAAATATAAAGTTTTTGTTAAACATGCTAAAACATTTAGTTTTAATAATTACTGTAATAACACATCTTTTAAGTTTCTCAATATCTACGGGTTCAACTCGTGTCAAAACTTCTCGCACCCCTAAACGACCCCATAAATATGGTACAACTTACTTGAAAGTATGCTCCAGCTAGCAGTAGGAAGGAAGGCGAAACAGAAACTGTGAAAAGATGATTCAATTCCTACCATTCTGCTCCCTAGGGTGTCGATGCTAGTTAGATTCTCCTGAGCAGCCCAGTAAATTCTCAAATGTGGTGTAGTTTCCGTGCCCTCGGCGCAAGTTGGGCAACGATCAAGTTTCCCGTGACCTAAGAATTCTTCCAAGAGATTTTCGCTTTTCATCGAGCTGACCCCTCATGTAGTCAAGAAATATACAATGCAATAATGTTCATCAGCTAATGTGTGTATAAATGAGATTTAGATACGTACAACCCCAATGTCAACTACACCCAAAAATTGAGAGAAAGAGAGAGAGCCACAAGACGAAAAAAGCTCATTCTAACAGCCAAAGCACCTACTGGCATTCCATCTGACCAACCATCTAGACTGGACTCAAAATCCCACCGTGGGACGATTCTTGTGCCGCCCTGTAATTTCTTTGAAAATAACTCAATCAGAATGACCTCTGAATCACAGACAAGGCCAGGAAGTTCAAATTTCTCACATGAAGAAGCCATGCAGCAATTGTGGCGCCAATTTCTTTTCCCTCTGAACGGTGATGTTGATGCAATTCAGTTTCTTTTCCAATTCACAGGTCTCTTCTTGCTCTGGGGGTGGAGGAACTTGAACGGAAAGTCTGAGCTGATTGTGAATCTGGCTCATGCTTTTGGGAAGCTAGATAACTGAGAGCCGTCACCACATCCGCAATGACTGGCCTCATGTTAGGCTGCTCCTGAACACACATAGCAGCCACAGCAAGAGCTTGGTATAAGCCTCTCGCTGGGTATTGCCCTTGCAGCATCGGGTCAGCCATCTGTGAAAACTTCCTCCGATCTCGAAATAAGGGACGGGCCTGCAAAGATGTTTAATTAAGAAGTTGACTAGATACAGCTCTCTGGTTTGCTCATAAAGAAGGGAGAAAAAGATCTCAAAAATGCGAAATTTTTTTTCTCCTGCTTAAATCTTGGAATTGGTATATATGCAAATTAACGCTCATACTCGAGCTAGTACAATTGCACAGCAATGTCGAAATATGAGTAGCACTACAATACATAAGTTGCCTTGAGATATAATGTATATTATTCATGCAGAAAGGATTCAACAGAGTAGCAGAAGCCATCACTTGTCTAAAGCAAGGGAAATACATGACAGTAATGTGAACAGATATCCTGTCTGAGAAAGTTTAGAATTCTTATATTAATATCTTATAGGACTAAAAATTCACATCACATGCTAGCGGATGTAGTCCCACAATCATAACAAGGAGCCTCCACTTGCTATCATGTAAAAGATATAAGGAACATAGACAAAGGCAGCAAAGTTTCACTAAGTAGCAAACATATCCCTAACTACATTGATGATGCAGAGCCTGAGATATTCTCCCAGTAACATCAATGAACACAGTTTCAGATCATAATTAAATTTGAAGGCACCTTGATACAATCACAGATGGAATCCTCCTTCCATTTGAGTTTCAAGTGCCTTGTTTATGGTGTTCCCTTTTTTAGCACAAAATCAGAGTTGTGTTATCCCAGAGAGCACAACAACCTTCTAATTCTAACAAGGCAACTCATCCTCAAATAGGAAGAAGCGAGAACTCCCAGACACAGGGAGTTTATATTGTCTTTCACCAAAACCAAATAAAAAAGTAAAAAGACCCTAACAATAAACTCCTGAATATTGGAGCGTCCACAGAGTATGCCCCCAAGAAAGGGGAAAAAGATAGCTAATTTTATTTGTTCATGGAGACTGTTCATCCCAGAAGCATTTGTTTACTGCATCAGCTGCACGCTCATTGTGCCTTGGCCTTCACCTGCCGACCAGCCTCTTACTAAGTCTTTGCATGTTCATCTCAGTGTCATTAAGATATTCTTAAGTTTTGGTTCAAAATTTACCCTTGAGCCCACCAGCTTACCCTAAAACTCCTATGTCTGAATTATAATTATTTTATTTTCACGCATCAAAAAAAAAAAAAAAAAAAATTCAATCTGAAACAATAATCTCAGAATGCGCTCTTTTCCAGGTAATGGGGATCCGCTAATTTCTACCCCATCGTACTATCTTGGCTTATATTCAATTTAATTCAGCTGTGCCAGACCATGTGGAGAGATTAAGTAAATGCAGAAAATAACAAAATATGTAGCTGCCAACATCTCTTACACTGATGTGTTCCTGCAACTGCAGATACGTTTAGCAACTGATGCAACAATGAATAGTTTATAACAAAAGCTCATTTAGGATACTTTGCACCATCCAACATGAATATGCACGAAAAATCAACTAAGATGCCAGAAGCATAGGTAAGCAGAGAGAATGCTGAGAGGTCTCACCCATGCAACCAAATTGTGCTCCCCAGCAGATTTTGAGTGATCAATTGCTTTTCTACCGGTGATAATTTCTAGAAGGACCACTCCAAAGCTATAAACATCTGATTTTAACGTTAGCTGCCCAGTCATTGCATATTCAGGTGCACAGTACCCATAGGTTCCCATTACTCTGGTAGATACATGTGTCTTGTCCCCAACAGGACCCAATTTTGCCAAACCAAAATCGGATAATTTGGGGTGATAGCCTTCACCAAGTAGGATATTCGAGCATTTTAAATCACGATATATGACTGGGGGATTGGCTTTATCATGCAAATACTCCAAACCCTTCGCAGCACCTGCAGCTATTTTCATTCTTGTATTCCAGTCAAGTTGCTTCCTATCTGGTGGTAGGTCTGAAAAGAAGTATTGGGGACAAAGTCAGTCAATTGCATCACAATCATCGCAGGTGTAACCATTGAATGGTAACTTGCACAAAAGAATCTAAGCATTTGATATAAAATAACACAACCAGGATATTGTATAAGCATCAGAAAAATAAAGAAAGATGACATCATTTCTAAAGCCAGTTCTTTTTTTTCTTTTTGGCTTGACATGATTGCAAGCACAAAAGGATGAAAGTTCATAATTTCGACAAGGATAAAAGGAACTTGAAGGCGCCTAAAGAAAGACAGAGAAATTCAAAGGAAAATTCACTAAACAATTCAAAAGGTGACTGGATCATTTGATTCTCTCTTTGGCATCACAGGCTTGTCAAATGCTATTATATAAATCTTGTCGCACATGTAGCTGAGCAACTTTTGAAGCTTCAGTGTAACACAGAACACAGTGAAGTTCGAGTTCCAATAAATTTACCATGCAAATGATCTTCCAAAGAACCCAATGGCATATATTCATAAACTAATAGCCTTTGGTCGCCATCAGCACAATAACCAATTAAATTTACAAGATTAGGATGGTGAAGTAGGCTTAGCATCAAGACTTCGACCAGAAATTCCCTGTTCCCTTGCAGCCCATTGCGATCAAGTTGCTTAATAGCAACAACCTACAAACAGAAGAAAAGGCTTAATCTTATCCACGGGTGCATCAAACTAAAATACCTAAATTCCACCATGGAACTCATGGAAAGCATGTTGAAGAATCTTTCCTTATTACGCCAGTATTCTAGCATCCAAGATCTAAATTAACAACATTCTGTTCATAACTGTAACATACAGTCTCCACTTTATATCTCACCATAAGGAGGTCCACTTTAAGCTATACCAGCTTACCAACATATTGTTACTATTGACAAAAATTTCATTTTATCTTCGGAGCTAGATTCATGAAGTGGAGATGAGGACCAAAAGGGAAAAAGAAAAAGAAACAATTTGGACTGCATTTTAACCAGGTATTGGAATATTTATCAAACCTGATTTGTACTCTCCAAACGCCCTTTATATACTCTGCCAAAACCACCTTCTCCCAAGAGGCAGTCTGACCTGAAATTCTTTGTTGCAGAAGCCAGTTCACGAAATGTGAAAGTGTGAGCAGCAATGTGATCAGATCCTCCATCCTTATCCCCCTCCTTACTTACATTGTAGGGCGGCTTTACCTTCACTTTGTCTGATACAAGATAAGAAGATCAATGTATAATGCTTGACACTGTTGACATACTGATACAGACTGATAACATTCCGTAAGGCATAAAATGCACTTTGCAACATAAAAGATACACATGGCCCTTCCCAAGAGCAAAAAAGAGATGGGAAGAGAGAGACAAAATAAACCCCCATATGATTTACATAAATTAGGACAATCATAGTCGAGTCAGTAGTCTATATCCATGGTGAGAATGAAAAACTACTAATGGTTTCTATTTTGAATTGGATTCTTCTCAATGACACTGCATTTAATTGCCAGTCAACATGGAGAGACTATCAGGACAAATTACATCTCAGTCTACTCATCATAAGAACTCACACACAAGACCAAACAAAATAGTTCCCACATTACTTCAAATTCAAACATCCAAAGTAAGTCCAGTACCAAATCAACTACCATATTTTTTTCCCTCAAAACAATAACAATGCTGGTCATGCCATATGCAAATATAAACAAATAAAACTATGGAGCACTCAAAGTAATCAACAGAGCCAAGATCTTCCCTTTAACCCAACGAAACGCACAGAGCACAATCTCTGACATCAAACTTCTGGGAGAGACCAATATACCCTACCAAAGCACCCTCAGCTCAGAATTTGAACGTCAAGCAATTAAATTTTCATGAAAAACACCCATCAACAGCCCAAGCACAACAGAAACACACATTGCAATCACAAAATTCAATCCAATTATCAGTACCAAATCAGCACAGATCAAGAAGCCCGACGTTCCTCCCCTTAAAAAGTAACGACCACCAAAAAAAGTCGGCACTTTCCGCAACTCGCGGGAGCAGAACTCCAGTCACACTGACGCCGATCATCACGCACTGTGCAGCAGGCGCATCAAAATGGCGACTTGAATTGCGGGCAAGAAGCGAAGATGACGAACAGGAGCACTGAGGAGGGGTCAGTGGGTAAATTGAGCTTCCCATTGTGGGGGAAGAGTACCTGAAGTGGATTGGATCTGGTAGTCCGGTTCAGTGCTGTGCTTCTTCTTCGTGGGTTTCTTCGATTTCCCAGAACAGGAGCACCAACCCATGTTTCTCCTGCGACTTCACTCTCACCTTCGCCACTCGGAGAGAGAGAAAGAGGAAGAGAGAGAGAGCACTTGGGTTAGGACAGGCAGGGAAGGTGGACAGTGGGAGAGAGACTGTCGTGAATCTTTTGTTTTTTGCTTTGTTTCTTCCTTGGTTCTTCCTTGCATTTAGGCCCCCCGGGTCCGTTTGAAATTATAATTTCACTCCCGAAGTTTCGTTGTATTTACATGCCTGACCCTCGATTGGCTCATCGCACAGTCCCATTTTTCCACAATCCAATCAAAGCAACAAGGCCTCTTGAGGTTGGTCCAAAAGAATAAATGAAAATGTGTCTCAAATAACTCGAACAATCATCGAGTTATTTTATCATTCGCATTCATTTGGATTGTTGGTCCAAGTCGAGCAATCGACTATACAAAAGCACGAGGTAATTGTAGACGTTTAGATGATGTGCTTCGAAAGAAACGATTTTGCTGCAAAAGTTTTAATAAAATCACGCTACATCGAGTAACTAGTAATGTGTTTAGTAAGTGGTTGAGATTAAAATCAAAAAGTTCTAAGTAGTCAAACGATTTTAAATTGAGATTTTGGTAATAGTGTGTCGTAGAAAGCATGTTTAAATCATTTTCTACTATTCAATTACTCACTTTCCCCTGTTCACTATTCATGCACAATAATAAAGATTTCCTTTTCGATTGAGTCCCTATTCGCATATGCTAGAAACCGTACCTTGTGCACCAAATTGATGGAAGCAATACCTCAGGACTCAAAGCTGAATTCCTATCATGTCCCGAAGTAAAAGTTCAGCCCGCGGATGGCACTTGAGTAAAAGGAGAACTTTGGAGCATGCCGTGGCATGTCAAAAATTTAAATGAGCTCGGATGGGATGGCTAAATTGCGGCGAAAGTGCCTTTTCTTTATTTGATTTTTCTTTATTGCTGGCATGAGGACTTCAACAGTCACAAGCCATCGACTTTTTAAATCGTTTGACCGCCCTTTTTCCCAATTTCTCGTTGGAGTGCCGATTTCTTGGGAGACAGCAATGGCCGCAGAAAGCAAACCATATAATAAACAGAAATTGATGGGACGCAAGTCTTTTCAAACTTTGTGAACCACTGTGGAAGATATGTCTCCAGCTTGTAATAAAGAATAACAAGTAGCTAGAACTTATATGAATTAGACCAATTTCTTGGGTCAAAAAAGGAAAAAAAGAAAAGAAAAGAATAGAAACTCTACAAGGCACCTAGACAACCGACCCGTTGAATTTTGCTTGGTGGAACAAGGATAACTTTTTTCTGGCTTCTTTCAAAATATACCTGCGCTTAAGAGCAAGTTCATCTCAAATTTTTGGGTGAATCACCAATCAGAAACGAGAGTGAATGCTATTTCTGGAACCCTCGTGACCGTTTATCAAACGAGAAAAACTAACAGATACATTGGGCAGAAACTTACCGGCCTAACAACATTTCACTATTTCTCCAAGAACAATCCAATACCTTATGTAGCAAGTACGTAGGCAAATTCTCTCACACAAAGCACAGCATTGGACCGAATTTGAAGTCCTTCACTTGGCCTGAGGCACATCCATCCCAAACCATTCAGCAGATGGGTCTCGGCTGAACTTGGAATTCTGCCTCGAAACTATAATGATACTGACTTTTGCACGGTCTTTGTAGCATTTCATATGTTGGATAGGCCATTCCCACTATGTTAAAAGGATAAAAAGGAAAGTTGTCCTTGACAAATAGAGTCAGATCTGAGAGTGAAAGATTCAAGAGAATCAAACTCGAAAGGATAGCGTGAGAAACCTGAAACTAAATTGCTGAACTTACATGACCACAATATAAAATCGGCCTAATTTTAGATAACACTCAAGGATAAATGCAATCCAAAATACACAACAGAGCGAGAAATTACTAAGTCAGCCATCTACATATGGTCCGCCCTCCCGTCATCGTCAGAGATCCCATCTCCAGCATGCCTGCAACGAAATTCAAAAAGAACTCCAAGAATTAGCGCAAAGAGATTTTGTATTGGTCTCAGGCTTGACTGTTCGATGAGAAACACAAAAACTAGTAAAACTACCAAGAACTATTGATACCAAAATACCTCATTATAGTCCTGCAAACATCCGACATAATTCCTTTTCATCATCCAAGGAAAAACAAAGTACTAGATGCCTTTTCAGGTACAAGTCGATATATATTTGTGGAATATACAATTTTGCTTGCCCGAGGAGGTTCCAATATGGTACTACCATATTAGAGAAATTAAAGTCTTTAAAGTTGTTTGACCAAAAAAAAAAAGTTTTTAAAGTCGTAATAGTAACAAGGTGACAAATTATGGTTGGTCTAGGGTGCATTTGGTTGGATTTTGAGGAAAACTTTTGGGAAAATATTCATCTTTTGATAAGGGAATGCATTTCACAAGCCACACTATAGCCTAATTATAGTTCAAATATTCATCTTTTGATTTTACAGCTAGCAAGTAGAAGTTATTGTCTCCGCAAGCTAGTAACATTTGGTGCTAGAGAAAATAACTAGGCTCATAAACTTCAATTTTTATGTTAAACCACATCGATAAAACATGTAAAATGGCTGAGGATGCGCAGCAGGCTAGCCTCTCCTGTCCCACTAGTCCCAACCCATTGTTAGAGCTAGAGTTTCCAATGACAAGCAAACATTTCAGCTAAAATCTTTTCGGACTAAGCAAACTAATAAAACAAAACATTGGCAGACCTGGTGCTTTCTAGCAAGCCCAGAAAGGTTAACCATCAAAGTAAAAACTCATTTATTCTTGTACTTACAAGTACCTTTCAGGTTAGCTTAAAAGACTGTCCCACTTTAAAATGGTTTTTATCATGAAAGGAGACCAAATCTCCTGATGAACCATTACACACTCGCACATTGCTAAGGAGTGAATCCACATGATGCCAGATATAGGGTTGCCCCCCCAAAACTTCCCCGCGCACAAAAAAAAAAAAAGAAAGAAATAAAAAAAAGAAAAAAAAAAGACACACACACACACACACACACACAAGCATGCACGGACATGAAAGTAAAGTAACACCATTGGTGATGCAACATGGAAGTCGAGATCATGTGTGTCCAATGTTGCATAGTTTTTCCCATGAAATATATGTGATATCTGCTGAAATTAATTGCTAAGCCAAAAAACTGAAGTTCCTCCCTTTACTAACGATCTAAACTGTTCCAGGAGCTCAGAGCTGAAACCTGCCTCCATCACACAATTGAACTCTCTACATTGAATTTCACCTCTACATAGCATTTGTCTCAACTCAACCCAGGCTCTCCTTTCGTCTCTTGGCATATTTTTTTTTCCATATGATAAGCAAAACCATCAAACATTCAAAATAGACCTGCTGGACATGCAACAAAACAACCTGCACCCCCTGGCGCGTATGAACAACCCAGCAGCTTCTCCATTCAAGACCGTGAATTCTAATATCATGTGCCCATAAAGAATATGAAAGTAGGGCTGCTGAATGTCAAACAAACCATAAAATGAATCTGAGATTTCGCAAACTAATTATTCCTAGATTGAAAGCAAGGAAAAGAGACAAAAATTCTTGCTCAGATCACATCACACTATGATACTAAGTGCACAGAGTGAGTTGGGCGGTTTTCTTCCTTCCTCCTTTGGCCCATGTTCAAGACGTATGACGGGGCACATCAGACAAACGTATGAGAATATAGTGAAGTCAGTCCCACCATCTATTTCAATGAAAACTGACATGACCATCCACTAAGAATCTAAAGGAAGAGATAATATCTAAAATGAATACAAAGTTAAGTGTTGGGTTTTGAGAACAAACCGCCAAGAAGAAGTCAGATTCCTAGCTTTCCTGTCCAACTGAAGATTTTCTAAAGCAGCTGATGTTCGGACAATATCTTCAGGGAGCTCGTCATTGTCATATCTCCAATTGTACTCATCTTTTCTATAACTAGATGTCGAGGAGCCAGCTCTCCTACCTATTTAGCAAAGGTATATCAATAAGCAAATCCAAATGACAAATGAAACTGCAAAGTAGATATAAATGGATGGAAAGTTTCATAACCAGATCCCTGGGCAGGTGGAGCAGACCTAAAATGAAAATTCAGAAAGTCATATTAGCACTAAGAAATAGAGAAACACAGACAACCAATGAAATGGACAAAGCATAAGCACGAGACTTTATGATCACCTTCCCAATGGGGGTAAGCCCCCTGCAATAGATGATGAAGGTCTACGAACATCCCGAGACTCTAATGATACGGAATCAGCTTCTGTAGTCATTCTCCTTCCCCCGCCCCTTGGTTTGGTTAAACTCTATAAAAGATGAGTCAAGTTCCATATGAAACAACAAACAGAATCCCACAAAACTTCTGCTGTTAAAACAACCTAAGGCACATCGTACGGTAAATGGTAAAGTGTTCCATATACGACTTGCTCATGGGTTCAAAACTGTGAGCAAAAAGAATAAAATCAGGAAAAGATCAGACACCAAACCTCGTATTTTAAAAATCCTTCAAGTACATCCAACAGCAAAGGACCACTATCTCCATTTCGGTTAATATCATATCCATTCTTGCTGCTAAACTCCTTCAACTCAGCTTTCCAAGAATCCTTTTGCTGCAAGGGTAATTCATAAAGATTCAATTGAATTCAGCAGTCCTCTAGAAGAACAGAACATAGAAAGGTACTTGCAATAAGGACAGAAGAAAACTGCAGCTGGAATTACTTGATTACCAAATTACACTCAGGCAGATAAACTTTTAATGTGTGGTTTAGTTGCGCCCAGTCCAAGTATTCAGAAATCAATGCTGTCAACAGCCTCCCTGCATAATAAAATGAGGACAGTTTAATAAAGTCACCACATTAACAAGCACATGCCGCTTACATTGAACAAACCTGAGGGGCAAAAAAAGATATCTGCAGAGTCTATGTCAATATCCATCAGCCAATAGCTGGGCGATTATCAGAAAATGAAAGTATATCGCTATGGTCCATACCGAAGGACCAGAAAATAACCTGAAGGAGAAGCATGAAGTTGTTTTGCTCGTTCATTGCAGCTACCTAACAAAGCAGGAGGTAAACCTTCCTTCTCCACAACTTGATCCTCCTCTTCAATTGCTTCAAATACACTTGCCCGCAGTTCCGCCTAGCATTCAAATAAATAGTCAGAGAACACCTAAAGCACATTCAATAGCCTAAAATGCGCCAATCCTGAGTTCAACTTAGCAAGCAAAATAGCACAGTGAAAGAAATAACAGTAGCACTGAGAAGCAAATATAGAATGTAAATGGCATGAAAGAAGATGAAGATCCACAAGTTGGAAAGAAGATTGATGCTCATGGACAATCCATGTATCCACATTCTGCTCAGTTACTTGAATTCCTGAATTACTATAGGAAAGCCCATAATTCATTAAAAAACATTTCAACCAAAAGTTGTGCTCTAAATAGTAACTTGTTCAACAGCCCAAGAAATGCATTTGCCATGTCATTGCACTCATTTATCTTTTCAAACTTAACAGCCACCCTCCACAGCAAATTCACTTCAACTCAAAAGATGTGATCCTTTCCTTTTTGCCCATTCCAAAGCAGGGGCAGCAGATATTGCGATGGAGCGACTAAATAAATACAATAATCAGGACAAGATGCCAGCAGCTTACAACGAACCCAAAAACTGTGACGACGTAACTGATTAATTAATTAAACTCAGCAAGGCCGAATAAAAGGGGGAAAAAAAGGCCTTTAGTCAACTGCCATCCAGTTCCCGATGTTTCCTACGCGACTTCCGCCAGAATTTGCACGGACGGGACCAAATTTCCGGGTGCTAAAACCACAAGCATCCGCCTCTCTCTTCATGAGGAAGCACGAGATACATTTGCAACAGGAGGAGCAACATCCAATACGACGAAATCATAGCGAACCAATCGAATCTGTACTTCTCCGATGCCAGTGCACGAATTGATCAAAACCCAAAAAACAAAAGCTGCCCAATTTTATTTTATTTTATTTTGGGGGGGGTGGTTAAGCTAGGTAAACCCGTTCGAATACGACAACACCGGATCCGAAGCAACGCCGCCCGCGCATCCCCCGAGCAAAGAACAAGGCTCGCCCGCATTTCCGATCGCACGCCGCCCGAATTATCAAAGGGGAGATTAGAGAAGCGAAGGCACGCGGGAAAGAAGAGAGAGGTGGGTGAAGCGAGGGGGGGACATTACCCGGATCTTCGCGAGGACGCCCTTCTTCTCGAGAGTGCGAGTGACTAGGGTTTTGAGGTCCATCATCTCCCTCGTGTAGTCGTCCATCTCTCTCTCTCTCTCTCTCGCTCGAGCTTTTGCTCTGCGATCGATCACTGTGGCAGTGTGCGGGACTGACGCTCCGCTCCGCTCGTCCGCTCGGAAGCGCTCTCTCTCTCTCCTGAGCTCGATTTCAGATGGAGAGAGAGAGTGAGAGAGAGAAAGAGAGAGAGAGAGAGGTGTGCTGGTGAAGGAGGTGAAATTGGTGGGGGTAATTATGCGGGTGCGGAGGTTGTTTTGTTGTTGGGGTGGGGTCCACCGCAAGATGAGCTCGCATCTGTGTCGTCCTCTTCATCAGGGTGAGGAAATATACTTGTCCAGACCGGACCGGATCGGGCTGGACGGAGCAGACCGATCGTAGCATTGCGGAATTGGGGTTCATCAGTTTGAGCCCTGATCAATCGCGGCTGAGTTGGCTCGATCTGAGATCTAAGGTTGATGACTTCTTTGGAGTATCAATTATAACTAGACAATACCTCGATGAATTGACTTTTTGCTCCAACAATCTATGTGCTTGGCAATAAGATCACAATGTCGGCTCACATTTTAAGGTCCTGGATCTTAGCCATGATCAATTGTAGCCGAGCTGGCTCGATTGGAGATTGAAACCCTCGTGCTCTCCTTGAGGCGGTACATGCGCTTCTCTCAACTTAAATTGTGGAGTCAGATAGCTTGAACCGACTTGATAAGGGCGGTGGCGGTGGCGGTGGTGGTGGCGAGCCAAGAACTAGCTTCGCCGGCCTGCAGATTAATAGCTTGTTTCGAATATCTGGATCTAGACCACCATTTGAGAGATGCAAATGAAGCTGCGGACTGGATTGCTAAGGCCATAGACGCGACTATCATCTCGTTCTTAGAGACTGGCTTGCTGATCCCCTATTACTTTATGGGACCTCATTGTTTCCGAGGCCCATGTTTTTCTAATGAAGAAACTACTTCAAGTAATGAAGTTTAGTTATCTTTTCTGACCCCAAAAACAAAATAAGGGGAATTTTTTGTCTTCCAATTTTGATGAAGTAATTCCATTTGAATATCTTTTATATTTTTCTATTTGATTTTGATCGTGGATGTTGGAAAATCTAATATTTTCCTCTTCTGTGCCGAGGTGAGTTATCATATACCTTAAATATCTAGGATGTTTTCCAAATTCAATTTACATCAAATTATCTCATCCGACAATAATTTCAGTTCATTTTTTTAAAGTATTGAAATGACAATCTATCATCATCCATTACTTCATTTCAAATATTTTATCATCCATGTTTGTTCTGTAAATATTGGAGAAAAAACGATATTACTATCAACATGTTTTAACCACCTTCCATTTTTCATCGTAAATAAGCACGTTGATAACGCCCACGAAACCATTCATGGGATGTCTGAACGATTGTGAGTTTTTTAGTCGACGGAGTGTAAATGCAAATTATAATGCGTAGCAAGACACTGATAGACTCAAGACACTGATAGTCCCTGACCGAGGGATAAACGCGGTTGAAGGATCGGACACTCGCGATGAGTGTCCGATGGCAGTTTCAGATGCATACAGAAAGGCAGAGGAAGCTCAACATCATCTAGAATACAGTAGACAAATCTCCGAAGACAATCAAATCACTTTGAACAATAATCGGACAACATCAATCAAGGAGTCCATCTGGTTTTGAAGAAGATAATTAGCACTAGATCTTCACTTAGGTTTTGAATATCTAATCGGATTAGAATATATTTCCTAAGTTTATTATTTGTCTTCATTAATAATCACAAAATAATCAGATATAGAGAGAGAGAGAGAGAGAGAGAGAGAGAGAGAGAGAGGAGCTGGTGAGGAGGTGAAATTTTTTTTGGGGGGGGTAATTATGCGGGTACGGAGGTTGTTTTATTGTTGCGGTGGCATCCACCGGAAGATGAGCTCGCATCTGTGTCGTCCACTTCATCAGGGTGAGAAAATAAACTTGCCTAGATTGGACCGGACCGGACCGGACCGGATCGAGCTGGACAGAGCAGACCGATCACAGCCTCACGGAATTGGGTTCATCAGTTTTAGCCACGATCAACTCGGCCGAGGTGGCTCGATCTGAGATCTAAGGTTGATGACTCCTTTGGAGTATCAATTATAACTGGACAAGATCTCGGTGCATCAACTCTTTGCTTCAGCAATTTATGTGCCTGGCAATAAGATCACAACGTTGGCTCACATTTCGGGTCGTGGATCTTAGCCATGATCAATAGTAGCCAACGTGGCTCGATTGCAGATTGAGGTTGGTGACCTCACTTGTCGTGCCAATTACGAGTGGATAGGGTTTGGGTGAATCAACTCTCTATTTCATCAGCTCATGTGCAGGGAAAATACTTGTATAGACCATGCGTAACATTATGATCGCAACATCAGCTCGCATTTGAGGTCGTGGATCTTGATCTTGATCAACTTAGTTGAGATGGCTTGCTTTGAGATTGAGGTTGTGACCTCACTTGTGGTATTAGTTATAAGTGAATATGGTCGGGATGAATCTTAATTTTAAGAATTTGAAATCAATCTAGTAGGGACTGAGTCTAAGATCTTGAAAACCCAAGTTACCGCTGCTGATTCTCTGGTTTGTTTCCAGGATCGGCATTTCACTATCATTAACTTTTATTTAGTTATTAACCATGCTCACTAAATTTTATAATTGTCCACTTTGTCTTCGAATTTGATGTGAAATTTAAAGTGCTGTAGCTAGTTTGAAGTCACAGCAGTGCTTTCTTAAGAGAGTGCGCTTTAACCAAAAAGGGTACGGAAATAGTGGCCCCCAGCCTTTTAATATGTTCAAACAAAGGTTCGAATACAATAACATAAGCTCTTTCTTATGAAACAGACATCTCAAATTTCATTTACTCTAGGTTATCATTTAGAAGATAAAATAACAAAGAGAGACGCTGAAGCACAGGCAAAAAGACTTGTGAATATTTTAAATTGAATGTGACTCCCAAATTAAGATGGCATACAGTGTGTTCCTATCAAGCCGAGTTTTTTGAGGCGAGGACCAGTGAGGCGATCGACCATGCCGGCTAATGGCGAGGCTTGCCCTCAGCAACGACTGATAGGGGTGAGCCTCGTCAACTTTTGGGCAAGCGATCGACGGGAGGAATAAGGAAGAAGGAGGGGAAAAAAAAAGAGAGAGAAAGAAAAAATAATAAAAAATTCTAAATAATAAAATATTATTAAAAAAATTTCATGTCAACGTTAGCCGAATGGCGTTCACGTCAGTGCGGTCAACCAAAATTGGCCGGATAGACTGAATTGACATAATGCAAAAGATTTATTACTAAATTGACAAAAACATATTTAGTACATCACAATTATAATATTTTTACGACTTTTTTGGTAATTTTTCCTATGGAAATCATAACATGCTTAATGTTATAATTTTTTTTTCTTTTACATATATAATTTTCTAAACGGTGAATATTATAGGATGTCAAAACTCTAGAGGGTGAAAAATATTAGGTATAAATAAATATATGAAACGGAAGTTAAAACTCGAAATGCATTGTCCAAAAAGAAAAAAAGGAATAGATATTTAATTTGTTGTGGAAATAATAAAGTATTATTAATTTTCAAGGAAAGACCAGGATGAAGCGAATAGAGAGTTAGGTCACTTATCGAAAAGAAGTCCACCCTGCCGGACAACCCGAGAAATCAAAATGAGATTTCACCTCCCGAGATCGCAATCGAGAAGCCATTCGCAATTTAAGATGCGTTTGATAACCATTTTATTTCGAGAATAATTTTCACATAAAAATGATTCTTTTATATTTTGTTCCAGAGATTAATTTTTGAATTTTGGTAATTGCCCAAAATTTTTATTTTTAAAATAGAAATGAATTTGATAGAACTTTTAATTTTTTTTATTTCTTTTAGTTTTTTAATACTTTTATAAAATCTTTCTTATTATTCTTTTTCCTTTTATCTTCTTCTTCCTCCTTCTTTGTAGCGCTAGGCCAGGGTGAAGCTCGACAAGCTCGTTGGAGGCTCACTTGGCCACCGCGAGCCTCGGCCTCGCAAATCTGGGCAAGGTCAACCTTGTTAAAATGTGTCTCAAATTTGAGTCCATCGTACAAAACCCGATCTAATTAAAGATTGTGGAAAATTACGGAAATTCCTTCAGCATTGAAGCAACAATTTACAATGGATAAGTTAGTTTTGAATGGACATGAGTTTGTTGAAGCATATGCTATATAAGAATTGGAGTCTATCGTCAAACTAAAAAGTCCAACATGAACTTTGTGTTGGACTTGGAGTCCGTCAGCATGGATCAAAGGGAGAATAGAAAAGGGAATTAATTCTTACTTCCAGTTGATCCACGAAAATCAAAACAGGAAACTAGAGAAGTTGACTCACGGTTGGATTCGATTAAGATTCTTCACTAGATATATGGGCTATTCTATTGGCTTGCGGGTATTAAGATGAGCTGTTGTTGATCGAAGTGTCGTTTTTCTTTGAGTGACATGGTTCCCTCGTTTGTGAGAGACTTCCGTAGGCGCTGGGTGCTTGGCAATGGGTCTTCGTGTCTCTTGTGCAGCAAAGCTTATTTGTGATTTACATCTATGAAAGATTACTGTTTATACCCGTGAAATCTTATGGTAAGATTTTTGAATTTCTTCATTGAAATTGAAATATTATTTCGTGAGGAATTTCGAGGCTAAACACTACGAGCATTAGTGGATGCAATTGAGGCTTGGGAAAGACTAAGCATGTTTGAATGTTTAGAGTGTGTAATCTCCATTGTATCGCTTGATTTATAGTGAATTCGCCGTTGCTCTCCTCGTAAATGTAGGTCTCTATGACCGAACTACATAAATCTTGTATCCGATATATTTTCTACTTCTATCTACATTATTGTTCGATCGTTCGCTTTCCACAACAAGCCTTGCCCTAGCCTAGCAACACTTATTCTCACGGTGACTGCAAGGCCTAGCCTTGCGTCGACTAGCGAGGCCAAGCCTTGTTGCTAGCTTGGCAAGGCTTGCTTGGCTATTAGCAAGCTCGCTGGATCTTGCCCAATGGGTCATTGGCCATCGTCGCGGTGGCAACAGTAGTTGCAAGCAGCAGTGACCAGTGACTAATTAGAGGAAGAAGAAGAAAGAAGGAGAAAAGAAGAACAAAAAAAGAAAAAAAAAAAAAATAGGTTTGGGCTTAATTTTGGAATTGTTCTCGGGAATAAAGAAGTAACTTTTTTCTACTTCTTGATTTTGTTTCAAATCTAAAATTAAGAACAAAAAAAGGATTTTTACTTTTAGGAACAAAAAAATTTATCAAAAGAATTTCTGTTTCAAATCTATTTTCGAGAACAAAAGAATAGAATATACACCGGCTTCTAAACGCACCCTTAGCCTTTTGGATCTCTACAATGTCGAGGTCTCAAGGACGGAAGTGGACAGGCTCTATAAAGATAGAGAAGGGAGAGAGAGAGAGAGAGAGAGAGCATAATCGATAAGAAGAAACCAATCCGAGTTTGTCAATATATCCAGTTGGACCAACCTTCATTTAAAAATTCAAGTCAATGGGTTATGGGGTAGCTACAATATATGAATTGCTTAACCACACAAATTTTCCGATGTGGGACATCTCTAACACAACTCACACATATATCCTAGCAATTTTCTCCACACATTTGAGCTCTAGTGTTAGATTTTCTCTCCCTTAAGTCAGGTATCCTTTTGCATTAACTTATCTCATGTTGCATTTCCAATGCCTAACTTTATTATTGAGAGAATTACCAAAAAAGTTCTAAATTTATTGCAATTGTGCCAATTCAGTTCTAAACTTTTTTTTTGGAGTCAATTTAGTCCTAAACCTTTTACAATTGTGTCAATTCAGTCCATCCGGCCAAAATTGGTCGGCCGGCGCTGATGTGGATCTTGAATCTTGGCCGTCCAAATGAACACTGACATGCGCATTTTTTAAATATAATTTTTTATTTTATTTCGAATTTTTAAATATTTTTTTGAATTTTTGAATTTTTTTTTTTTCCCATCTTTTCCTTCCCCTGGAGAGGGAGAGGTTGCTTGCTGAGAGAAACCGGAGACAAACGAGAGGATGACGATATCTGGCCGAGGAGACCTTTGTGGGTGAGAAGCTGGTGAGAATAGAACATTCTTCTTGCTTGCACCGCCTGGAACTTTCACAGAAGAGGGAAAGCTTGAAGGAAATACAGGGAGCGCTCACTGAAGGAAAGCAAAAGGGGGCTCACTGGTTTTTTGGGGAATCGCAGAAGGCTGGATCAAAACGTTCTGGGGTTCTTTGGAAGCTCTCCTCACACAGAGACAGGTGGGGCATCTTTTCTTTCTTGGCTGAAACCATATCGCAAGGGGGAGAGCGAGGAACGCTTTGAGGAAGAGAGATTTCAGAGGGAGAAGGGGAGAGGCGAAAGGAAAGAAAGAGAGCGGGGGCTTTTCTTTTTCTGGGAGCGCCGCTCCTTCTCCTCAGACAGACTCGACCAAGCCACCTCGATCATCTCCATCCTTCTTCCCATCTCTCACCAATCTCAGTGCGGCCGCCACGAAGAACGTTCTCTCGGGTTCAGTCCTCGGCCGTAAATCCTCCTCTTCGCCGGAAATCTTCCTCTCGCCAGCGTGCCATGTGGTTCAAGGCCACCCCAGTCAGTTAGTCTCTGTGATTTGTAGTTCACTAGTGATTATATGCTTGCTAGAAAGCCAAGCATGGAAGAAATTAATCTCGTGTAGAGATTTTCCGTTGATTGTTGCGATCGCCAGACTAAGCGTCCGGAGTTGGTGACCGTCGGTTGGAGCAGGTGACCGCCGGTTGGTGTTGGTTTGGTGGCGATGTGTATGCTGGATACGATGCATAGAGAGGTTGATTTGTCGCCAGTAATTCTGGTTTGGTTAAGTTGCAGAAGGAATAGAGAGATTCGGGGAAGAAGAAGGCGCAAGGTTGAAGAAGAAGGTGCAGCGGAAAAAGACAAAATATTGAAGAAGACAAAGGGGAAAGAATAAAAGAAATTAAGAAAATCATATAAAAAAGAATTAAAAAATTCAAAAAAATTAAAAAAAAATTAAAAAGTATCACGTCAGCGTTCGCCGGACGGTCGACGTCCACGTCAACGCCGGCCGGCCAATTTTGGCCGGATGGACTGAATTGGCATAATTATAAAAGGTTTAGGACTAAATTGACAAAAAAAAAGTTTATACGAATTGACCGACACACCGCAATAGGTTTATGACTTTTTTGGTAATTCTCCCCTTCATTATTGGTCTCTTTTTCCATAACGAATCATGAAGTTTGCCATTGAGCCCACATTACTATGCTACAAAGCCCACCTAGTCGAAAATCGCATTGATCACCATATTCATTCCTTGAGATACTAATCAAACACCAATATATATTGGGAGTCAATCATCAATTAATCATCGACTATGAATATCTTGGAAGTGCATAACAGAAGCCCGATACCTTCACATGAAAAGATCGCCAAGAAAAAGCCGAAGTCTGAGTCCATCAACATATTTGACCTACCTTCACTTGAGTGAAGGTATTGGATTTTTATTGCGCACTCCTAGCAGACTCCATGTCAGCCTTGCCACTGCCGGAGTCTCTACATGTGGGCGGACCTGATTAAAGCCAGGCAGTCAGCTCATCATGGCAATTTCCCCAGGTGACCATCTAGCGGTCCAGATATGCATCCCAATCCTATCGGAGGACTACCCCTTTAGCGAATGGTGCCTCCACGGGTCCAAATGACGGAGGGTAAGAGAAGCAGGCTATTGATAGTGCTGCCCATTTTCAACCAAGAGGAGCCCTCGAACGTGCGATTCTTGACAGGGAGTTTTGGATGGGGCACCGAGGGAGTGCAGAGAGAAATTGAAGAAGTGAGTTTTACACGTGGATGGAAGGTCACTGAGGTGTACCAACCTCATCTCCACCCAAATCTTATTCGCTCAAATATGTTTCCAAATTCGGAGGATCGGAAGTTGTTAAAACTCAGGTACAAACTCACTTCAGCATATGCCTTGTTTACCTTCTTTCGCAAGATATTTGCATGACAACCATAATAGAGTCGTCTTTCGACCCAAAAAAAAAAAAAAAAAAACCATAATAGAGTCGTCGTCCAACATCCTTATATATCCTTATTTCTTGTGTCATTAGAAAGGTCTCTTGGAGGATTACTCAGACCAATTGTTCGAGGTGTTTTGAGAGACTTGCGGCATCACTTCCAACTAGATGTACCTGAGCACTTGGTTAGATCATGGGATGTTAGAAAACGAAAGCCTACACATGAACCTTATCTTAGCATTAATAGATGATGAAAGGGATAGTGGAACTTACAAAAAGAAGGTACAAATTCTGATGTTGTCATACGATGAGTCCTTTAGCGATTCAGCTAGTGGCAGAATCTCCAGGTGACATTGCCTGATGGAGTCAAGTTTAGAGAATCTGTAAATGTGGGGTGTGTTTTCAGTTGTTTTTTTGAGCCAAAAGTGGCAGAGTCGGTGTTGAGGGTGTGCTTATATTGATTCGAATGTAGGATGATAGCCAGTAATTTATGAATGTATAATAAGTTGATCTCACGATATTGATGTTCTTGTACTTTGTTTACCATGACTGCCGGTCTTCTTCCGGAGCTTGAGTCCACATTCATCAT
Organism: Eucalyptus tenuipes; assembly: GCA_014182365.1. Classification (NCBI taxonomy): domain Eukaryota; kingdom Viridiplantae; phylum Streptophyta; class Magnoliopsida; order Myrtales; family Myrtaceae; genus Eucalyptus; species Eucalyptus tenuipes. The sequence goes on along the minus strand of CM024546.1, from coordinate 11,154,011 downwards.
TTCACGCTCTTTGAAAAAATCAGAAAACTAAAGCAGTTTTGTTCATTCCAATTCAATCGTTAAAATATTTAAATATTAAATCACGTATTCCTTTAAGAATATAAGCTTTAAGAACAATTGATAATGCTACCACTAGAAAATCTACTTTGAGAGTTGTTTGAATTTCAACCCAGCTATATGCAATGATGCAGTTTATGAAAATTGTGATTATTCTTATCTGATTTTCACATAGAGGAAAGACTAGGTTCTAGAATTATCCATTTGATTTGCAATTTGTTAAAGCATTAGTAGCAATTTTGTCGTGAATTTGAGAAAAAGTTCAACCATCTATCTTCTATCACTAGAAATGCAGGATTCATCCGTGGGATTTCAGCTTTCAAGAAATTACCCTCATAAATTTCGAAAACGATTGTTAGTGGTTGGTTAGGGTTCTAATTTTGATAAAGTCAAAGACTATGCAGCATGTATTTGCTGATTGTATTGACTTTGATTCATGAATTTAAATACAAGTTATCACTCGATCCATATTGCAAATCAAGTGACAACTCTAACCTCAACTTTTATAAAAATATATTTCATGAAAAAGCCATGTATGTATGTAAAATATATTATGACCATACATGACTAGAGATGCTCAGGTAATTTGCGACAACCATGGTGATTGGCTAACGACCGAGAATCTCTTACTTTTTAAATATAAACAAGATAATTGTCAAGTGTTCCACAAATTACTACTCACCTTCACTTTTACAATAATTAAAATTATATATAAAAAGTAAATCGAAGATTTTACGTGTTATTTCATTCAATAATTTATTTTTTCACTATTAGCTTCGCACGCAATTTGCGTAAACTAATATTAGACCCATGTTTGTTGCTAATTTTTACCTTATGATTTTATTTATTATAATTAGCCCCGTGGCTCCTTAATTTTTCTTTTAGTCAAAAAGTTAATGTATTTATTTATTACAAGTGCTGAATGTTTCAATACATATTATGAGAATTACGTTATTTTCTCGCGTATTAATATAAAATTCGAAGTCGTATAGGATATCGAGAGATTGCAAAACAGGTTTCAGTGGAAACATGGTTAACCCTGGAACCAGAACCTTGGAACCGGACCAAAAAAACAAGGTGGGTTGGGTACATGATCCAATATAAACAGGATCGCGTACAGGATAAAAAAAAAAAAAAGGAACCGATTATAATGGGGTCGGATACAGGATCTAAGTTTAAACCCTACCCAATAACCCCTAATTATCATATAATGAAAACAAAAAACCTGGTAACCAAGTCTCCCACTTTGGAGATGAAAAATGCTTGGCTGATGTTTGACCGTCTTTTTTCTTGGTTAATGGTACCGTGAGCCAAGCGTTTTCCCAAAAAAAAAAAAAAAAAAACCTGACTCATCAGAGTGAGCATCTTTTGCCGACTTTTAGTAGGAGTTTATTTCCTTCTTTGTCAGACTCGTGTTAATCCCAGTCAAGGTGCAAGTCAGAGTCAACATTCTAATTTTCCTACTCAAAGTGAACGTTGGACTTTCCTGTTTTGCTGATTTTGCCCACTTCAATACGGAAATCAATTTCCTTACATTTCAAACAAAGTCTGAAACTTGCTCTAAGTGCATATGAAAAAAATCAAATTCAAGAGATATTTTAGTGGTTACAATTTCTGAAATTTTTAGTCATCATCGCTTAGATATGGCGGTGTCAAAAGTACTCATTGGCGTTCTTGCTAACATGAGGGGATTTTCCTCAAAGCATAAACTGAAAAAACATATGCAATTGTAAAGCGATCTCTGGCTTAGTATTGCAACGACTATTATGATGTAAAGGGTTAATTTTCAATGCTGCATGCTGCATGGCCACTTTATTCTGAAGTGTTGCGTTTTGGGTCATCCCCGCAGAAACAGAATACACTGAACTTTTCTCCATTTGCAGGGCGATGCGCGTTGCCTTTGGTTGATCTTTGATAAACATTCTCGTTAAACTCTGACGCGGTTGCTTTGGACGCGTCGTTCACGGAAGTCTACAAAGACAAGTTCAAATCACACAGCTGGTCTCCAGTCTAGTGTCATACTCTTCGGGCTTTTTCAGGTCCGCAAGTTGGATCTCTGCGTTGACGAGGTCTCGAGGACATAAGTGGCCGGTCCCGTTAAAGAAACGGAGAGAGAACAGAGAAGAGGCAATATTGATCAGAGTAAACAGGAAACCAACGGACAATGCTCTGGCTTTAAGCTTTTCTCATGCAGGTGCTGTTGGAAGCGGCTCGACACGTTACGACGTGTTTTTGAGCTTTCCAAGTGGCTCCAACGCTGCTTGTGAGTCCTTCAGCGGTCGCCTCCATGCCAGCCTCACCGCTGCCGGAGTCTCTGTATGCGGACCTGATGAAAGCCAGGTGGCTGGCTCATCATCACAGCTTCCCGACTTGGCCCGGCGGTGCAAGATTTCCATGCCGATCCTCTCAGAGGACTACTCGTCCAGCGAACGGTGCATCCGCGGGCTCGTCCAGATGATGGAGGGTAAGAAAAGCGGACGACAAATGGTCTTTCCTATTTTCGACAGAGTGAAGCCCTCGGATGTGCGATACCTGAGAGGGAGTTTTGGGAAGTCTTTCCACTCGCGTGAAGCAGACGACATCGAGGGAGTGCGAAGAGCACTTAAAGAAGTGAGCATGTTACATGGATGGAAGGTCACTGATGGGTACCAACCTCATCTCCACTCAAATCTTGTCTACTTTCTTTCCCCAGTGATGTTTGAGAAGTATTATTTGGTTGGCGAGAATGAAAATGGAAGCATATCTTTTCTTCGCTCTCGGACCTATATTTTGGTAATCGGAAGTCGGGATGGTTAGCCTCCATTCAATTAATTTCTTTCCACAATTTTGTCTCTCTTTCCTTTTTCATCATGTTTGGCAGAGAAGATTGAGAGGGGAGAGGGTTTCAAAGGGGCTCTCTCGTTTAAATAAAAATGAAAGAGACCAAGAGAAAAAAGAAAATAAATGATCAAGATGGACTGGGTGTAGTCGACTTCATGCATATTTGAAATTCCTCTAAATACATTCGATTATGGAGGGATTTAAAGGGATTATATAATAGTCATAATGCGTTATTTTCATTTATATCTCTAACTAGCATCCAAACAACATTAAAAGTCAATTCCTTCGTTCCTTTATTTTCTTTTCTCTTAAAACCATTTGTATCTTTTCTTTTCCTTTCTATTCTCGTCTATCAAATACAATATTAATTCATACTTCTTATTCAAATTAATGGAAAGTGTCCACCCATTCTTTTCTTCAGTGGCTGTTTCACTTTTTTGTCTTCATTCCATCTCATTCCATCGTGATCTTGTACCCAAATTTGCCACCTTATTCACGGATTTTGGTCTGATAGGCGTGAAGAAGAACTAGTTAAGACAGTGGTCCAGACTGTTCTGAGATGCTTACAGCCAGAATTACCAAAAAGTCCCCAAATTGCTGAGTACAACGTATTCTTGAACTTTAGAGGCGCCGATACTCGCCAGGGCTTCACCTATCAACTCTACACCAACCTCGTGGACGCCGGAGTTTCTGTTTTCAAAGATGACACCAACCTTCCAATTGGTGAGGAGTTTGGGTCACAGCTTCTCAGCGCAATCACACGGTCTACAATCTACATTACGGTCCTCTCTCAAAGTTACAGTTCGAGCAAGTGGTGTCTTCTTGAGCTTGCAAAAATGATGGAGTGCAAGGAAAGCATGGGACACTTGGTCTTGCCCATTTTCTACAAAGTAGATCCCTCCGACGTGCAATGCCTAAAGGGGAATTTGGGGAATTTCAGGGATGCCTACTATTCACGTGAGAAGGGTCTTCGTGGCGGGGATGCCATTATGGAAAGCCTGCGAGTGTTCAAAGATGTCTGCGACATTCAAGGATCGCACCATCATTATACCGGGTACAAGCTCTCTTCAACGTATGCCTTGTTTACTTTCTTTCACAAGATCTCCTCAACAACCGAAATAGAGTCCTCATTGTACATCCTTGAATATCCTTCTTTCTTGTGTCGTTTGACAGGTCTGATGGAGAACTGATCAAAGTAGTTGTTCAAGGTGTTTTGAGACAGTTGCGGCATCACTTTCAACTTGATGTACCTGAACACTTGGTCAGAAACGATGATCATGGGCATGCAGATTAGATTATGAGATGCTGAAGATTCAACGCCTACGCATCAATGCTTGTCTTAGCAGTAAGTTAATGGTGGAAGGATAGTGAAACTAGGATTCCTAAGAGAAGATAATAAATTCAGATGTTCTCATTCGATGAGTCCTTTAGTGGTTCAGCTGGTCGGAAAATCTTCGAGTGACATTGCCTGATGGGGTCAAGTTTAGAGGGGTGTTTCCGAGTTGCTTTGTCAAGCCACAAGTTAGAGTGTCGGTCTCTTAGAGAGGTTGCTCGTATTGATTCGAATGTATGAAGATCGAAAACAGCCAGTAGTACATAAGTTCTTGCTAATCAATTTAGTGAATGATAAGTTGATGTGCCCATATTGATATTCCTGTGTTTTGTTTCCTATTGACTGCAGTCTTCTTGCACAGATTAACTCTACATAACTCATTGCACGTTCTTAGGAAAACATCTTCTTATTTCTATTTATTCGAATTTTGGAAGCAGCTATCTGTGCAGTTTTGATGCGGAGTCTCTAATATTATCCATCTCTTCTCTTTTTTTTTTTTTTTTTTTTTTTTTTTTTTTTACAATTTTGTTGGGGAAAGTTGATCATACTCATTGATTTTGGCTTATCTCAGATTCACAGTCAGGGAAGACCGTTTGGTAAAATTTTTGTTAACCAAAAGTCCAGGAACAGATTGGGAAGAGAATCGGGAATCAAAAAAAAAATGATTATCCATCTCTTCTCTCTCTCTCTTTTCTTCTTCATTGACCACCATCCCGCGATCACCGCCGTCCGCGTCGCCGGTCGCCGGGAGGCTCTCGTCGGCCCGAAAAAAAAAAAAAAAAAAAAAAAAAAAAAGGATAAAAAGATAAAAAGAAAAAGAAAAAAGAAGAAGAAGAATAAGAGAAGAAGAAAAAGAATAAAAAGAAAAAGAAGAAGAGGAGAAAAAAGAAAAAATAATAATAAATAAAATAAAAGAAAAAAGGAAAAAAATAAAAAAGGATAAAAAAAAAAAAAAGAAAAAAAGAAGAAGAAGAATAAGAGAAGAAGAGAAAAAGAATAAAAAGAAAAAAGAAGAAGAGGAGAAAAAGAAAAAAGAAAATAAATAAAATAAAATAAAAAAGGAAAAAAATAAAAAAGGATAAAAAAGAAAAAAGAAAAAAAGAAGAAGAAGAATAAGAGAAGAAGAGAAAAAGAATAAAAAGAAAAAAGAAGAAGAGGAGAAAAAAAAAAAATAATAATAAATAAAATAAAAGAAAAAAAGGAAAAAAATAAATAAAAATAAAAATAAAAATAAAAATAAAAATAAAAATAAAAAAGGAAAAATAAAAAATAAAAAAAATAAAAAAATAAGAAAAGGAAAAATAAAAAAAAAAAAAAATAAGAAAAGAAAAAAAGAAAAAAGAAAATAAAAAAAGGAAAAAAAGGAAAAAATATTTAAAAATTAAAATAAATTTTTTTTTTTTAAACAATTTTGTTGGGAACCTGATAAAAGTTCCATCATACTCATTTGCGGAATTTCAGCTTCCAAGAATTTCCCCTCTGAAATATAGAAGACAGATCCTAGGAGAAGGTTAGCTTTCTAATTTTGATAAAGGTAAGGACTATGCAACATGTATTTCCTAATTACGTTGACTAGATAAATGATAGTATAACCCCATGCATATATTTAAAATACACTACGACCATACATTACTATAGATGGACAAAATTTTGATTTACGATAATTACTCATCTTTACTACCATAGTTATTAAAATTATATTAAAAAGTTAAATCAAGATCTTTACATATTTTCGGTTCAATAATTTGTTTGTCCACTATTTAAGCATAATTATCCAAGTTAAAGATACTTATAAAATAAGTAGCTTATTCCACACCTTTTCCATTAAATTCACAGACACCTAAGTTAAACCAACCCCTTTTATCAAAACTGTAATTTTATTCCGTGAAGGGCAAACACAAACACAGTCTCATCGGTCCCCCTTACTTAAGGGGATCCAACTTGTGCTGAAGCTCATCGAAGACAAAAGCACTAAAAACTGACGAAAGTAATATGGTGACAAATTCTAAATCGACTAAAAGCCCCTTTTCTAACCTTTTCTAAAGGTTACCAGAAATTGGGGTGGTAAAGAGGGTAAAAATAAAATTCTATACAAGTATGTTTAGGGAAAGGAGACTTAACCAATAGAGGAATGGATCAAACAGAATGCTAATGAATCTAACATTCATAAAAGCATGGCACACAGATCATAAACACCTAAAGTGCGATACCCAGACTTTACTGCCTAGATAGATTTAATCTATTTCTAATAATTTTGTTCTTGATAATTAGCACCATATTTGATGATGGTGATTTTTTTCCAAATCCAAAATAAGATACTCCATCAGATCATTCTTTCTAAAATCATTTCGAAATTTCGCATTTCTCTCTAGACCAAATGCAATTTGTCATCTGTGTATTGCTCATGAATTGTAGCAATATAGAGATGACTAATCAAGATTAGCCTAGAAGAGAAAAAGGAGGAGAGAGTACAGTTTGGAAATATATGAATTGTTTATGGGAATTTTAGTCAAATGAACTTTTTTTTTAGTTGAATGTCAAATCAATTTTAAAAGGCTGTGATGGGTGGAATTAGCTCCACTCATTTTTAACCCGATAAAAATCTTCTTCTTAGGAGTTAAAATTTTGAGATATTTCTCTCTTTCATTTAATAATTCTTTGTATTATTTAAAGAGTCGAATATTTCGTAACAAAAAATAATTTTGTTTAATTTTTTAAATGTCGATTTCTTGTTTTGCTGGTGAAGATATGGACAGCCCTTCCCCGTCTTTCGACGGATAATTTTAGACCTTAGTAATGACGTACATTTCGTCATCATCTCTATTTAAAATGTCACTAAATACTGAACAAGGAGTTGAGTATAAGCAACCGTCACCCAGCTCCCGGTGTTTCTTATGCGTCTTTCCCCAGAATTTGCATTTAAGAGACAATTTCCAGGGCTAAAATCACAAGCATCAATTCTCCTCACGAGGGAGCGCGAGAAAGATTTGCAACAAAAGGAGCCCCCATCCAATAAAATGACATCGTAAGGAAGCTATGGAACCTGTACTTCTCCGATGAAGATGCACGAACTGATCAAACCCAAAAAGAAAATCTGTTCATTTTTTTTTTTTGGGGGCTAGGTAAAGCTGTTCGAATTCACACCAGAGGTTTAAAGAAGTCAACTGCTTGAAAGGATAAGAAGGCAACAGAGAAGTTAACTGCTTAATTAGGATACATACTAGGGATATAGTCCACTGTCATGTCTCCCTAAGCAAATAATATATCGAAAACGTTAAGAGAAGAAAGCTCGAGGTACTGAAATCCCCACTACAACTTGCAAATTAAGGTAACAGCAGCAAAACATACTGCACAGAAGAACGAAGAACCAAAATGAAAACTCAAGACGTGCTTGTAGATGACAGGAATAGTGACCAAGGATAGTCACATGGAATTCCACAAATCATACAAAATCAACTCAAGGGTTATTAATGAGATGCAAAATAGCTTGACAAATAACATAGTGTAGGTTGCCTAAAAGACATTCAACACTATTCCAAGCTAATATTGACACATGCATCTGAACTGATGCAAGAGTTCAGAAAATTTTCATTGGTCATGAAAGAAGAAGGTATAAGAAGTGTAAATACTAGTATTCATCATAAGCATGACTACAAAAAATCATTATAACCAGGAAGCCATAAGACGAGGTTTATTGACATTTAAGGCCACATTTATTCATATAAGTGCCTGTGTTGTACTTGAGGTCAAGGGAAGTTACTAACCAGCAGGTGACCTTTAAGTGTACCACTGCTGAAACCAAAGGAAGCCACACCCTTCTTAGACTCCTGGCTTTCATTTACAAAGACCACCTCAAGAGGCATCACAAGCCAAGGCAGAAATTCCTCGACACAAACGCAAAACTTCACCCCATTCTGAACTTGAGTCTTGGAATCAACAAATGCCCAGTTCAACCCAAAATGCCTACAAATGCAATCCAGTCTCAGGATAGGAATGTAAACCTGCACGAGGCTTCACCCACATGGAACATATGAACAGACCTCCAACTCTGAAGAGCATTCTTACCTTTTTCATAGGTATCATGACTGGAACCAACTAAAACATGGGCATGGTTGAGTGAGAACCCATCCTTGTAGAGTTTGCCATCCTCCTTAAGGATCGACACAGCCTTTGCCATCGGCCCTCTGTATCTAGTATCGTAGTTGAAAGGACCAGACTTGGGTGATCCATACATTACGCACAATCATACATGAGTAAATCGACACAAGTAAATTTAGTTTCCATTTATGTGAACAAAACATAGGCGCCAGATCTTTTAAAAGCACAATAGACAGAAAGAAATAAAGAAAGAAAGAAAGAAAGAAAAAAAATAAATAAAAAAACCAAAATCAATCTTACTTGTTAATGCATTGCTTCTGTTGTCCTGCAGAAGGTCGAGACAAGAACAAGAAAACCATTCCCGACGACCCACACACATTTCAGAGTACTGGAACAATTCATTTCAAACACCTATCAGAATCTCGTTGACTTGGTTCGAACTAACAACAAAACAAACATCAAGCCAAGCCCTACCCCGCCAGGTGTATCAGCAAATTCAATTCAGAAACTAAAATGAATGCCAGAAAAATCTCAATTTAAGGACATGTGACATGTCTCTCACAAAGCATAGATTTCCAATACTTCGACTAACAAAATACCGAGGATTGCTAATCACGATATGGGTTGAATTTCCACACAAACCACTAATCTCCACAGCCGAAAGTTCAATAGTATCGTAAAGTTATGCCTTGCATGTCCAGCGGTTCGTTCATTTAAACAAGCAGGGAAACCACACTCGATTCGCCAAATTGGAGGATGAAAAAGAAAAAGGCATTTTCAGCTTAATGAAAGCAAAAGGACAGTACGAGAAACCACTACCATCTAATGGGTGATTGCACTTACGTTTGGAGGCGACCGTCCAAGATTCCCGAAGCAAAGTTGAGAAGACTGACGTTTGAACTGGGAAGGGAGAGGAGCAACTCAACGAATTGAAACTGGGAAAGCTGAAAAGGAGCAGAATCTTCCCATCAAGGAAAAGCAAAGAACAGACGTGCGGATGAATTGTCGTCACTGAAATGAGCTCAAGCTCAGACCCATTACAGGAAAAAGCCCAACCCAACGTTGTTACTGCAATTCACAGGTTTGGTGCATTTGTACGGGTATATTTGATAATCATTCTATTTTTTTTTTATTTTTTAATCTTTTAATTTTTAGACTAGAAAAAGTACAAAAATCTATTGTATGAAGTAAGCTAATTTTTCTATCATTTGAAATAGAAAAGTAACTAGAGAATAAATTTAGAACATAAATAAAAAGTAAGAAGAATCTACTTCTTTGTTTCGATATAAAAAAACTTTCTTAACAAAAATTATTTTCAAGAATAGAAAGATTATCAAACGCAATCTTATGGTCATGAGTCAAGTCAAAAATTGATTTTTTAGGACGCCTAGCATTAAAAAAAAAGTACTAATTGAACGCATCAAAAAATGAAAAAATAAGCCAATTTGCCTCACAACAGTCCACGAATTTGGGTGATGGACTGACCAGTGTAAATATGATTCTAACTAACAACATCGATAATGCTCTAAGCCCCAGGAGCGGCATAATGCCGTCATGTAATTCACTGTCAAGTGAATTAATTACTTTCGTTGGAACTATCGTAGTTTAATCATATCGTGTTAAAAAATGACACATTACTTCGATTACTTAAATGTTTCAAATGGCGTCTCACAAATTAAGCAGGTAACGTATAAGAGACGATCCAACATGTTTTTGTCGAACTCAAGCCCGGTTAACTTCATATCGTGCTGTGTCAAGTGTTACTGACTTATGGAGCCATCCTATCTAATAATTTCTGGGGTGTGATATGTTCTGACACCGTTGATATGTTTTTGTTGAGGACCCCTGCTACAGGCTCTGTCATCGGCAAGCTCCTGAAACCACCGAGCACCTTTTCCTCCACTGTTCGTGGACTCGAGTTGTTTGGACAAATCCAGAGATCAATGTTTTCTTTTCCCCTCAATCCATCCATCGTATGGATCATTGGTTATCGGAAAGAACAGCCACAGAAAGCGTAGCCACATCAAAAACCATACCTGGAATTGAACTGATTGCCAATACCCTGTGGCAAATTTGGAGGATGCGCAACAACTTCGTCTTCCGTGATCAAGAACCAGACCCAAATCTCATAGTGGAATTGGCGATTGCTTAGACCAGAGCTTCTGTTGTTCCCGAGGTTACATCTTCGAGATCCAGACAGCAAATCTTCAATCTTGATCATCTGTGGCAACCTCCCGATCCAGCAGTTCTTAAGTATAATATTGATGGGGCATATCATCCGGAGAGCACAGAGGGATCAATGGCGTGTGTCTGCAGAGATCATCAAGGTAGGATCACTGATTTGTATTCCAGATCTTTTCGATCTCATTCGGCTCTGGAAACGGAGTTTAAAGCACTCACCTATACCCTTGATCACATGCTGAGTCGACATCTACAAGATCATAAGATCGTGCTTGAAACGGACTGCCTCATTCTCATTGAAGCCGTGCGGAATGATGGATCGACGCCATGGGAGCTTCGCTCACTGCAAGCGAAGGCTGTCTTTTTGATTTCACGGTTTTCTAACCTAATGCTGAATCACTGTAGGAGAGAAGCGAATAGGGTTGCTGATTGGGCCGCGAAGGCCCACTACACTGCCTTCTCGGCCGAGAATTGGTTGTTTAATCCCCCTGTTGTTTTGCTTGATCTCTTGGTTGTGGATGGTGTAGCTTCAGGGTGTAACTTACCGGTTATATAAATATGAAAGTTTATTTCGATCAAAAAAATCATAAAAATAGAACTTTTTTAAAGTTATATCATGTTGATACTTCTGCTATTATAAGTAAGAGCAAGCATTGGTCCAAGGTATACATTGAAACTAGACCAAACTGACCTTAATTCGAAGAATAAATGTCTTGAGCAATACTCTTAGGGGATACCCTGAAATAGAAAATAAAAAAGAAATTGACTGTTTCCCATGTAGATCCTGAAACCACACCAGATCGACAGGGTTAGTTCCAAGGCACTAGAGTCAATAGATAGGTTCCGAGTTCAAAAAACTGATAAACTGTCTCGACATGGTAGGTTCTCCTAAAATCGCTTGCCCTAACTTTAAGTGTTTTCACAAAGATACATGGATAATTATTTTAATCTAAATACTATTCCTAAATTTTAAATATATAAACAAAATTTCAATCTTTGATGTTTTCTCATTTAATTTAGTGAAATCTGTGTGCTTTGAAACTCTATAGTTATTCATAAAAAAATATATTTTTACAAAAATAAAACACAGACTTAACTAAATTTAATGAAGAAAATACAAAACACCAAAACTTGAAAATTTTATTAGTGTATAACATCGTGGTTTTCAATCTATTTCCTAGATCAACAAAAGATATGATGCTACCTTTGTATCATCTTTTTACATATTGTTATAGTTCTATATAAGTATATTTGACTTTATTTTTTCTATACCAGGAGAAATGGAGATCATAAGCTAAATTTTGGGCGATGATATGATTTTAAAAACTTGAGAATAATTCCGACTAACTTATTTGACATTGTTATTGAAAATTGAGAGATTAAAAACTAGATCACACATTTCGCAATAACTTGAGAACTTGTGATGACTTTTTTTGATAAATAAAATGACTACACTGAACATCAAGAAATAATTTAATGACCACGATAAATGAATTAAGCTTTTAAATATGACATTGCATACATGACAAAGTTCAGGGACTATGAGTATCATTCCCTAGGTATAAATTGCATTAGGGACTACGATTATCATTCCCTAGATATAAATTGCAATAGGGACTACGAGTATCATTCCCTATATAAATTGCATTTTTCGACTTCATTTTAAAGAAATTTTAATAACATTTTTTATTCTGAAAATAAAAATTTGATCTTAGTTATATCTAGAATAAGAACCGAATTCCAAAGACTACAAACACAAGTGCATTTAAAAGGGGCATGACAAGCTGTCTCTCATCCCCATACTTCCAATAACCTTATCGCTCTTCTTCATCAACGGAATAAACCAATAAGGAAGTCAGAATAGTCCGGCCAAATGATTCTCCGCGTGATAGATGCAATTCCCGTCGCACCCATCGAGCTCATGCGCCGAGACCGCGAACGAGCAGCGGTTGCAGAGAAATGCAGAGAAAGAAAGCCGAATTGCCCAAGCTTCTCACCTCCTCCCATCTCCCACGGCGTTGATCCAATCTATAGACTACAAAAAAACCTTATCATCACTCCGATATCCACTAGGGGTGTGCATGGTCCAGGTTGGGCGGTTCCCAACCTAGAATCGAGAACCGCCCGTTAAGAACTGGTTTCAAAAAATTGGAACCGGGAACCACCCGCTAGTTGCATGGATCCACCCGGGAACCAGACCGCCGGTCCGGTCCAGTTCTCGGGTGGATCCATAGAACCGGTCCAACCTCCGCGCCTTCTCATTTTCGCCCTCCCCACATCTACTTATTCTGGCTCTCCCGACCATGGTATACTTTATTCTCCTCAAGTACTAGCACTACTGCCACGGCGGTTGCGACCCTCGTGCCACTTTCGTCCCAACCACCACCATCATCTTTGCCACCGCCTCCGCCATCTCCCGCTCCTCCCTCAAGACTGACAATGAGGAGGACAATGGGGACGATGAGCCATTTTTAGACTTGGAATTTGCCCTTATCCCCGAAAATGAGGACGATGGGGGGAGGCCTGAGGAGGGGGAGGAGGAAGAGGGGAGGTAGAAGCAGACGAGCCCAACAACGAAGAGGATGATAATGATAGTGAATGCGGAGGTGGCGACGAGGATGGTGATAACGTGGAGAGAGAGTTCAAGTTCGAGGGGGGAAAAGAGAATCAACTCACTGTTTCGCCGAGTTCGCACTAGGACTCGAAGGGAGATGAGTAGATCCGAAGGTGAATTAGAGAGGAAGAGGGAGCTTGGGCAGATTTTGAACTAAGAGAGACGAGATGGAGTAGGAGATAGTGAATTGAGACAAGATGGTGATTGGAGCCCTAAATTTTGGATTTGCTAATTTCAAATTTTTTAATATTAAAAATTAATATATTATTATAATATAACCGGTCCGATCCGAGTGGGCGGGTGGGCGGATTCGCCCATGGAACCGGGAACTGGACCGATTCCCTTAGGAACCACCGGTTCCGGGCGGTTCTGGTTCGGTTCCGGGTGCTTTGGGCGGATCTCGATTCTTTTGCACACCCCTAATATCCAGGCTATCCACCATGGCTAATGAATCTGTCCACTAAGTAAAGATCACCACCTGACACTACCAAATGCTTCAAAGAGCTGTGGCAGTGGCGGCGGCCACCACCAATACTAGTAAAATGGCAATGAGAAACTTCAAAATCTGAAAGATAAATCCATCTGCGAAAACTCCCTAGAGTAGTCCACAATCCAGACTTTGCCTTCATACACTACAATGTCGCTATAACCATGGTCCTGTGGACCATCATAAACTAAATGGCTCCAATTCTCATGCCCGTACTTCCAACAACCTAATTGCCCAACTTCATCGATGAAATAAACCGATCACTGACCTAAATCAGAACCTATGCTATCGGGATGCATCACTACTTTCTGTGCACATTGAAAGAGGCCTCCAGTTGTACCACGATAATCTAGCATGCATTGCCTATAGATTTCAACCATTCAAAATTGGCAAGAATCAATTACCTTCGGGAACTTGTGGTGTGATGACCCAGACCCAGGAAGTACGGAGGGATGGTCTAGTACAATGCTTTGCAGTATGCAGGCGAGGTTAAACGCATGTCTCTTGTCCCACATTGCTTAGGAGGGAGTCATTGGCTAGTTGATAAGGCTTAGGTTCTCTACTCTGTAAACTGTGTTTTAAAGTCGTGCAGGCCTCGGCATAAAGCAGACAATATCACACAGTGGTAGCCCCGGATCCTTATAAGTGATATCAAAGTTGACTTTCACAACGTGTGGGCCTACAACGGATACCTTGTGCCCTAAGGGTTGGAGAATGTGACGACCCAGATCCACGAAGTTTGAAGGGATGGTCTAATGCAACTAGGGGTGAGTGGTTCCAGATTTCTTATAGGTTCCGCTTGGAACTTGGAACTTACCTTCAGGTATAGGTTTCTTTTTTTTTTTTTTTTTTTTTTTGAACTTGAAACCTATCCATTAGAACTTGAAACTTGAAACCTACCCTATCATAGGTTCCAAGGTTGATTCCAAGGTCCAATAGGTTATTTTATTTTATTTTTTCATTCAAAATGAAAATGAATGCAACAATAATAAACAAGCTTGTCATTCATCAAAGAAAATACAAAATGAACAAGACTATTAACAGAGAAAAATGAATTTTTTGCAAGGAATTCAACTAGATGGAAGTAGGGATGAGCGGTTCCAAACTTCGTACAGGTTCTGTTTGGAACTTGGAACTTATCCGTTTGAACAGGTTCCTCATTTTTTAGAATCTGGAGCCTACCTTATATATCCTAGAACTTGGAACCTACTATGTTATATGTTCCAAGGTTGGTTCCAGGATCTGCCTAAGTTCCACTTATATTGTTATTTAAATAATTACAATTCACTAACCATAATTTATATTTAGATATATGAAAAATATGAATATTAATAAAGTAAAAATTTTAGCCATAAAATGGAAACTCGAACTAGTACTTCTAGATTATACACTCATAATTGAACAACATGGAATATTAGAGGATTGCATGGAGACATGGATTAAGAAAAACATTAAAACTTGTTCCATATTTTAGGTTACAGGTTTTTAGGTTCCAAGTTCCTTTGATTAAGAACCTGTAACCTACCCATTGAAACAGATTTCTCATTTTTTAGAACTTGGAACGTACCTTGCATACCTTGAAACCTAGAATCTACAGGTTCCCACCAATTCGATTCTACCCTGAAATCATGCTCACTCCTAAGTGCGATGCCTCGGTAGTATGAGGGCAAGGCTAACGCATGTCTCTCCTCCCACATCGCTAAATGGAGAGTCTAAGGCTAGTTGATAAGACTTGATTCTCTACTATGTGTAACGTGTTTTAAAACCATGTGGACCTAGGTCCAAAGCGGACAATACTACACAATGGTAATATCACAAAATGGTAGCCCTTGGGTCCTTACATGTGGAGCAAGTAGAACAAAGAGCAGATGCTGCGGAGCCAGAGGACATCTATGCAGGTGTCAAGCCGCTTGCCGATCATGGAGAGAATCTCCATAGGAAGGTCAGACCATGGACGTCTTTCGATTGGATCCAATGGGAGCTCTCCTGCGTTTTCTGCACAAGTGATCGCAGATCTTGCCAGAAGAAGAAGAAGAAGAAATCGTAGCGTAGCGTATGTCTGCAGAGATCAATCCGGAAGAGTTGCGAAGAGGGGTTCGTGCTTCCACAGTAGGACAAATTCAAGCCCTAGCTCTCTCCTCGAGGCGGTGCGTGTGCTTCTCTAAACTTAATTTTGGAGTCAGATGGCTTTGAACCTGATAAGGATGGTGGACCGAGAACATGCTTCGTCGGCCTGCAAATCGGAGATGGCCTATTTCGAAAATCTAAATCTAGCCCACCTTTCAAGAGAAGCAAATCAAGTTACGGACTGAGTTGGCAAGACTCATACACGCGACTACCTTCCTATTATTAGAGACTGGCTTACTAATCCCTAGTACTTTATGGAACCTCATTGTTTCCTAGGCCTGTGTCTTTTATAATGAAGAAACTACTTCAAGTAATGAAGTTCGGTTGTCTTTTTTGATCTAAAAGAAAAAAAATTAAAGGGGAATTGTTGTTTTCCAATTTTAATAATGGAATTTGATTCGAATATCTTTTAGAATTTTCCGATCGATTTTGATTGTGAATCTTGGAAAATCTAATCTTTTCTTGTTTGTCCCGAGATGCGTCTTTATCATGTAGCATAAATATATTGGATGTTTTCTAAATTCAATTTATATCAAATTATCTTATCCAATAATAATTTCAATCATATCTTAAAGTGATCCAAACTTCAGTTTAATATCCTTTGTTACTTTGTTTCATATCTTTTTTCATCCATGTTTGTTCTATTAATATTGGAATAAAAAAATGACATTACCATCAACATGTTTTAAACACCTTCCATTTTTCATTGTAAATATACGAGTCAATTCTGGGAGCAGAACCAGACTGAAAAACCCTCATTCTCTCCTCTTTTAAATTTTACCTTGCATCTTGTATTTTTGTTGTTACACTACCGCCTCGAACTCTTTACTTTGCTTCACCCACTTCGTCACATAACCTTGACGCAAATCAACCATTTGAACCTCGCAAGCCTCCTGTAGATCGGTTGCTCAGCCCGTACAAAAAGGATCAAAGATACTCGAGCTACATTTTTCCGATTCTAACAAGTACAAGAGGTTTTTTGGAGGCATTTATGTTATGTTATTCAAATAATCAGAGTGTCGAGCAACAGTCTCAAGAATACCAAATAAAATCGAAAATAAAAAAGAAATTGGCCAGTTCCCAAGTAGACCTTGGAATCACAGCATACTGTTGGTTGAGGCAGGTTTCAATTTTCAAAAATCAAGAATTGGTCCCAATAGGGCAAGTTCCTCTAGAATTGTTCACCCCAAATTTTAAGTCAAAGTGTTTTCATAAAATAATTAAAAACAATATTAATATATCTATAGATATTCAACTTATGTTAATCTAAATATTGGTCCTAACTTTTTAAGTATATAAAAAGTTCAAGCTCAGAGTGTTTGGTGTTTTCTCATTTTAATTTAGTTAAACCTGTGCGTTTGAAGCTCTGTAGTTAATGATCCAAGAAGATGATGTTTTTACAAAAGTAAAATAATCAGACTTAACTAAATTTAATGAAGAAAACACAAAACATCAAAGCTTGAAAATTTTATCAGTGTAAAAAAGTTATGAACAAGATTTAACCAAATTTCATCTGTTTTCAATTTATTTCCTAAATAAACAAAAAATGTGCTATTTTTTTTTTATCATCTTTTTACATGTTATTATAGTTCCATATAGTCATATTTTACTTTATGATTTCTATGCTTGGAGAATTGGAGATCATAAGCTAAATTTTAGGCAATAATGTGACAATGACAACAACGTGTAAATAATACCAAATGACTTATTTGACTTTGTCATTGAAAGTTGCGACATTATGAACCGGATTGCACAGTTCCCAATAGCTTGGGAACTTGTGGTAAACTTTTTCACTCCTTTTGATAAGATAATATCACACCCAACATTAAGATATAGTTCAATAACCAAATTAAATGAATTAAACTTTCAAATATAACATTGCATATTGCACAAAATTTCACTAGACATAAAATTGTGTTTTCTTGAATTCATTCGAGAGTATAATCCTATAACATCCTTTCTTCTCTCTTTTTTCCCTCCTTGAAAATGAAATTCTTAATCATGTCAAGCTGTCCTACATGGGTGCGTTTGGGATCTGCTTTGGGAAGGGACTTTGAGTGTCCAAAGTCCATTTGACCAAATATTTGGTATTTGGTAAAATTTTTGAAACCCACATTGAGGGAATTTTAGCCTTTGAAAGGCTGAAAGTCTAAGGCAGGTCCTAAGTTGTCTTGGGCTTTTAGCATTTTCGAAAGCCCCCACAGGTTATTGTTCATCTTGTTCTCCAATGACGTGGTTGCGTGTGGCTAGTCAGCAACGGGCTTGAGAGAGGTTGGCAAGGTCGCGATTGTCTCGACGACTATCACCGGCCAGTCACACGACCCCAACGAGTCGCGACGATCGCCCATGAGTAGTGTTGCCGCAACCCAGCTCTGGGTCGTGCAACCCCCATGAAGGGTTGCTTGAGGTCATGCGACCAGGCGGCTCTTGCTGAGGTTGCGCAACCTCAGGCTTGACCCAGATCTAGATCGCTGAAAGTCGCATGACCTCACCGCGACTAGATTTGTGTCATCAGAGGTCGCGGTGAGGTCACATATTCATTAGAGAGTATGATCTTATAACGTCCTTTTTTCTTCTTCTTCTTTCCTTAAAAATAAAAGTCTTACTCCTGACAAGCTGTCCCACATAGTCTCATCCCCATACTTCCCAACGATAAGAAGGACAATTCCAATATCGCACTAGGAATTATAAATCAGATAAGAATCGACCACTAGGAAGTTGCCCTCCAACTTGAGGGTCCCTTCTTTCAAGCTGAACACGTCAGAGTTTTCAATCAAGGAACGGCTCGCGTAGTAGATGCAATCCTCCTTGCATCCGTCGAACTCCCGTGCTGCGACCGCGAACGAGCAATCCTTGCAGATGAAGAAAGCCGAATCGCCCAAGCTGCTCACCTCCTCCCTTCTCTCACATTATCCAATCTGTAGGCTCTGAATTCTCGCCTCCCAAAGCTTTTCTCGTATCTGTCCACCACATAGATCACCACTCGACACCACCAAGTGCTTCCAAAAGCCAGCGCAGCGGAACCCACAGGCGACTGGCGGCCAGATACTTCGAAGTCTGAAGGATGAAACGACCTGCGAAACCTACCCCAACTCGTCGACCACGCAGACTTTGCCTTCATGGACTGCAATTCTTCATAATGGCCGCCCTGTGGATCATCTACAAGGCTCCCGTTCTCATTCCCATACTTCCAATAAGCTAATCGCACTTCTTCATTAATGAAATAAACCGAGCACTGATCTAGATCTGACCATACACAACAATCCAGATGCGCCACTGCTTTCAGCTAAATGTGTCAAAATGGGTCATGAATCAATTTTTTGGATTCATATTTTATTTATGTGAATTGTATATGGGTTAGAGATTTTTAAAGACTCAACTAAAACTGAGTCCAAAAAGTGAGTATGATTTAAATGGATCAAAAATAGGTCAAAACTTGTGACCTATTTGTCGCGATCCGATCTCGCCGCCCTTGAGTGCCTCATCATCGTGAGGAGAGAAAAGGGGGAAAGGTCGGGTTTAGGGTTACTTGATCACAAGAGTTCTCTCACGGCTCGCGTTCCAAAAGACGTCATCACCTCGCCTTTTGGATCAAGCCTCTCGTGAGTTCCCTCCACGAGATCACGAGCTCTCCCAAGCTTGTACCCCGCGTGACAGTGGAGTGTCGCGATCCATACCCACAAGAGCGACACACCTTAGAAAAAGGGGTTGGGTGTGGATATTGGATTTAAGGGTACCTTTACCATGGTAGCCCTCTTGTCATTGCTTGCCCATAAGGATGGCATCACTTCATCCTTTGGGTTACTTCCCATGTCGAGTATGCTAAACCATCGTGAGTTTCATCAAAACTCATATCCCGCTCGACAAGTTGTTTGTACGGTCTAGTTGTTTATGACAACCTAAAAATAAGACGGGAGTCGCCACTAGCCTCATTTTGAGGGTCGGCTAGAAAACCCAATCGAGGGTCGGGAGAGTTCCCTCGATTTCTACGCAACCAAATATATAGGTTCGGACCACCCGTCTGGGTGGCATTGCTAGCGGCAAGCTTCTCCCCCTAACGCAAGGGGAGGAGTTCGATTCCCGGGCGTCGCATTGGGCGCCTTACCCGGGGGCACGTGGTGGTGGTTTCCACGTGTCCTCCCCAGGGTTTGTCCCACCGCGTTGTCGGCGTACCGGATTTCCCTGGGTCACCAAAAAAATAAAATAAATAAATATATATATGTTCGGGAACTTGAGTTACGTTGATATTTCTATTAGCGCCCTTTCGGTACCTAAACAATATGTTGTGTTTTCCTAACATATCCATGCATTTCTTTTTACATTTTCGAGATCATTTGTCCTAAACTAAGTGATCATGCGTGGTTGGTTATTTTCATTCTATTCTACTTCTAGAAAAAGAAGAAAAGGAAGCAACTAATGGAATTAAAATTACAAGATAGTAAGTAAACAATCAAAGAAAGCAGTAAATCTATCATGTAATCCTAAAAAATATAAAAGAGAAACATAATTAAAAAAAAAAAAAAGATGAGAGAAAGAGAGAAAACCCGCAACTCGTCGGGTTTTATACAACAAATGGAACCCGAGACATATGTCAGGAAAACGAATAGTGTATGATAATGGTCGGAATGGACATCAACCTCCACTGTTTTCACGCTTTTTCCATCTTCGGGGTCCTAATCTAAACCTAATCTAAGAACTTATAACTAGGTGCATACAATGGAAAGAGACATGCATACACATCAAAACAATAAATAAAAAAGACATCATGTCAAGATTAATCGTTTAAAAGTACAATGCGAAAGTCAAGTTTTGGAGTCTTGGAGTCGACCTTTGTCTTTCATGCAAAGGTCCCACTAAGACACCTACCCAATCCATTTTTTTTTTGTGACTTATAATGATTGTTGACCAATTGTATTCTCGCATGGCCAATAACTCTACTAAGTCTCCTAATCAAGCGATTTATATGATCCAGGATTTTCCCTCGATATCATGCATTGACCCTACCATTCATCTAAAATTACATGCATTGCAAAAAATTTAAACATGCATGCAGGTCTTTTGAACCTTGTTTCTCAATCAATCAAGCAAGAAAGTGAACCGTCGGTGGGTCACTTATTACCAAGGGCATGCACCAATCACAAACACAAGCAATTTCTAATGTATAATGGGATGATATGTATGAAGGGTACATGTTATATTTAAAAAAAAAACATATCTCAAAACGATTCATGAAAAATTTTGAGACAAGGTGATGTCTCAGCTATGAAAAGCATTCAATTGCCAAGGTTAGCCTAGGCCTCGCATTAGAAGTCACAAGTGTCGCAAGTTTGAATACAATTCAAACCGTGACTTTCACGTTGTCAAAACAGAATTTTTCCTTAAACCAAATCGAGTTTTGGAGAATAGCATTTTTTAGGAATCGTTTTTGAGAAGCATCACATGTACTGAAACATTTTTTTTCTAAGATGCAATTTGAAAAGGTCGGTTGTTTAACAAACTAACCTACAAGATATAGTTATACAATCACAATCGTGTTCATATCAGGAAATTTCAGAACAAACGTGCAAGGACATCAAAATTGAGTAACACCCATTGACAATCTAGCTATGGAAAAATTTCCTAACATGCATGACATGATGACAAACAACTTTTATGAAGAAAGTTTTCTTGAACGAGCTACACATGAATTTACAAAAATCAGATAACAAGTAACAACACATTAGAAATTTGTCAAAACAACAAGACATTCAGCCAATGTTATGAGAATTTGTCATTTCAGTAATATGGTTTATGTCAAGTGTGGGTGGGGTCGGGTATGGATCGTCAAATTTATATTGCATGAAAATGGGTTAAGAAGGGTGCCATGCAAGTGTGGAACCAATATTGGAGAGAATCTCCGATGGTAGATCGGACCATGGATGTTTCCCGGTTCCCTCATCCATGTGAGCTCTCCCGCGTTTTTTGCATGAGCGATGGGAGACGTTGCGGGAAGAAGGAGAAGGAGAAGACATCATCACTGCAGAGATCAAATAGGAAGAGTTGCGAAAAGGGTTCGTGCTTCCACGGTTGGGACAGATTGAAACCCTCGCGCTCTCCTTGAGGCGGTACGTGCGCTTCTCTCAACTTAAATTGTGGAGTCAGATAGCTTGAACTAAACTGATAACGGTGGTGGCAGTGGCGGTGGCGGTGGTGGGCCAAGAACTAGCTTTGCCAGCTTGCGGATTAATAGCCTGTTTCAAAAATCTAGGTCTAGACCACCGTTTGAGAGATGCAAATCAAGCTGCAGACTGGATTACCAAGGTCATAGACACGACTATCATCTCGTTCTTAGAGACTGGCTTGCTAATCCCCTAGTACTTTATGGGACCTCATTGTTTCTGAGGCCCGTGTTTTTCTAATGAAGAAACTACTTCAAGTAATGAAGTTTAGTTATCTTTTCTGACCCCAAAAACAAAATAAGGGGAAATTTTTTGTCTTCCAATTTTGATGAAGTAATTCCATTTGAATATCTTTTAGATTTTTCTATTTGATTTTGATCATGGATGTTGGAAAATCTAATATTTTCCTCTTCTGTGCCGAGGTGAGTTATCATATACCTTAAATATCTAGGATGTTTTCCAAATTCAATTTATATCAAATTATCTCATCCCACAATAATTTTAGTTCAATTTTTAAAGTATCGAAATGACAATTTGTCATCGTCCATTACTTTATTTTAAATATTTTATCATCCATGTTTTTCTGTAAATATTGGAGAAAAAACAACATTACTATCAACATGTTTTAACCACCTTCTACTTTTCATCGTAAATAAGCACGTTGATCACGCCCACGAAACTATTCATGGGATGTCTGAACGATTGTGAGTTTTTCAGTCGACGAAGTGTAAATGGAAATTATAATGCGTAGCAAGACACCGATAGACTCAAGACATGAAAGGAAGTTTAGGTGCAGAGTCAAAGTGTAATCCCTGACCGAGTGTAAATGGAAATTATCATTTTGTTCTGATTTTTGCGTTGATTTCTGGAACAACTTTCCTTCATGAAAGTTGCTCATACAAATGTTGTGCATCTTCTATATTTTTTTTTTCAAGATTTTTAGACATGTTTTGATAGGACAAATTCTCGTGACATTAGCTTAATGTCCTGTTGTTTTGACAAATTTCTAATGTGCTGTTGCTTGTTGTCTGATTTATGTAAATTCATGTGTAGCTCGTTCAAGAAAACTTTCTTCATGAAAGTTGTTTGTCATCATGTCATGCATGTTAGGAAATTTTTCCATAACTAAATTGTCAATGTGTGTTACTCAATTTTTCCGTCCTTGCACATTTGTTCTGAAATTTCCTGATATGAACACGATTGTGATTGTATAGCTATATCTTTTAGGTTAGTTTGTGCTGTTACCACTGCTGCTTCTAACTCTTTGTAAGCCTCCTATAGGTCGGTCACTCAGCCGCAAAAAAGGATCAGGATACTTGAGCTACGTTTTTCCGATTCTAGCAAGTACAGGAGGTTTTTTTTTTAGGCATTTGCATTATATAATTCAAATAATCAGAGTTTTGAGCAACACTCTCAAAGGATACCAAATGAAATTGAAAATATTGGCCGGTTCCCAAGTAAACCTTGGAATCGGAGTAGACCGAAAGAGTTGATTCCAAGGTCAGTGTAGAGGTAGGTTTCAAGTTCCAAAAATCGAAAATTGGTCCCAATAGGGTAAGTTCCTCTAGAATGATTCATCCTAGATTTTAAGTCAAAATGTTTTCATAAAATACTTAGAAACAATATTAACATATCTATAAATATTTATAGTAATATATCTATAAATATATATACTTATTTTAATCGAAATATTGTTCCTAACTTTATAAATATATGAAAAGTTTAAGCTCTGGTGTTCGGTGTTTTCTCATTTAATTTGGTCAAACCTGTGTGTTTTGAAGCTTTGTCGTTAATGATACATACAAAAAAAATGATGTTTTTATAAAAATAAAACACACGGACTTAACTAAAAGAAAATACGAAACACCAAAACTTGAAAACTTTATCAGTGTAAAAAAAAATTATGAACAAAATTTAATCAAATTTCATCCGTTTTCAATTTATTTCCTAAATAAACAAAAAATGTGCTAATGCCATATCGTCATATTTTACTTTATGATTTGCATGCTTGGAGAATTGGAGATCATAAGCTAAATTTTAGGCAATATTGTGACAATGACAATTTTTGAATAATACCGAATGACTTATTTGACTTTGTCATTGAAAGTTGAGACATTATGAACTGAATCACACATTTCCCAATAGCTTTGGAATTTATGGTAAACTATTTCACTCGTTTGATCAGATAAAATGATCACATCCAACATTAAGAAATAGTTCCATGATCACATTAAACAAATTAAACTTTCAAATGAAACATTGCACATTGCACAAAATTTCTCTAGACATAAAATTTTATTTTCTTGAATTCATTCGAGGGTATAATCTTATGACATCCCTTCTTCTCTGTTTTTTTTTTTCCTTAAAAAAGTCTTAATCATGCCAAGCTGTCCCACATAGTCTCGTCCCCATACTTCACAACAATAAGAAGGACCATTCCAATATCGCACTAGGAATTGTAAAACAGATAAAAAACGACCACTAGGAAGTCGCCCTCCGACTTGAGGGTACCTTCCGCAAGCTGTACACATCAAAGGTTTCAATCAGGGAACGGCTTCCATCCGCGCAGTAGATGCAATCTGCCTTGCACCCGTCGACCTCCCGCACCGAGACTGCGAACGACCAGTCCATGCAAATGAAGAAAGCCGAATCGCCCAAGCTACTCACCTCCTCCCATCTCCCACATTGTCGATCCAATCTGTAGGCTCTGAATTCCCGCCTCTTGAAGCTTTCCTCGTGTCTGTCCAACACATAAAGATCACCACTCGACACCACCAAGTACTTCCTCAAGCCGCCGTTGGGGACTGACGACGAGATACTTCTAAGTCTGAAGGATGAATCGACCTGCGAAACCGACCCCAAATGGTCGACCTCGCAGACTTTGCCTTCATAGACTGCAATGTCTAAAGGCCGCCCTGTGGATCATCTACAAGGCTTCCGTTCTCATACCCGTACTTCCAATAAGGCTAATTGCCCTTCTTCATTAATGAAATAAACCATGCACTGATCTAGATCAGACCATACACAACAATCCGGATGCATCACTGCTTTCAGCCCAACTTCATATAGATAAAGCCACCTTTTTTGATCGAGGCCTCCCCTTCCATAACCGAGCGTGTATTCTCTACAGATTTCGACAATTCGGTACTAGAGAGAATCGAGCATCTCTGGGAACTGGCGGGGCAAAGATGTGATCTGCTGCCGCGAGGATAGGCTTAGCATCTGCATGTGCCCGAACTCCATTTCCTCGAGCTTCAGCAGCCACCGGGGGCGAACAGGAAGGGCGGCTCCACCCGGTGTCTCGGGGGTGTAGACCGTGCTCTTTTTGAGGAAGAGGGCCGACCACGGCTTGAGAGGGATTCGGAAGGGGAACCGCGGTGCATTGCGGAGAGGCAGCGGGATCGAGGAGCAGAACTAAGAGCAGACGCTGCGGAACCGGAGGACATCCATGCGAGTGTGGAGCCGATACCCTATCATGTAGAGAATCTCCAGCGGCAGATCGGACCATGGACGTTTCCTGGTTCCATCCTCCATGTGAGCTCTCCCGCGTTTTCTGCACAAGCGATGGCAGATGTTGCGGGAAGAAGAAGGAGGAGAAGACATCGTCGCTGCAGATATCAAAATGGAAGAGCTACGGAGAGGGTTTGTGCTTCCACGGTTGGGACAGATTGAAACCCTCGCGCTCTCCTTGAGGCGGTGCGTGCCCTTCTCTCAAATTAAATTTTGGAGTCAGGTAGCTTGAACCGACCTGATGAGGGTGGTGGCGGTGACGGGACGGGCCAAGAACCAGCTTCGCAGGCTCACGAATTGGAGATGGCCCGTTTTGCAAATGTGGGTCTAGACCACCGTTTGATTGATGCAAATCAAGCCGCAGACTCGGTTGAAGGCTATAGACGAGACTACCATCTCCTTCCTAGAGATTGGCATCCCCTAGTAATTTATGGGACCTTATTGTTTCTGAGGTTCATGTTTTTTTAATGAAGCAACTACTTCAAGTAATGAAGTTCAATTATCATTTCCGATCCTCAAAAAAAAAAAAAAAAAAAAAAAATTAAGGGGGAGTTTTTCGTTTTTCAATTTTGATGAAGTAATTCCATTCGAATATCTTTTAGATTTTTCTGTTTGGTTTTGATCGTGAATCTTGGAAAATCTAATATTTTCCTCTTTTGTGCTGAGATGAGTTATCATATACCATAAATATCTAGGATGTTTTCCAAATTCAATTTATATCGAATTATCTTATCCAACAATAATTTCAGTTCATTTTTTTAAGTAATCGAAACGTGAATTTGTCATTCTCCATTACTTTAATACAAATATTTTTTCATCCATGTTTGTTCTGTATATTGGAGAAAAAACAACATTACTATCAATATGTTTTATACACCTTCCATTTTTCATTGGAAATAAGCACGTTGATCATGACGGTCGCCTGCGAAACCATTCATAAGATGTCTGAACGATTGAGTTTTTTAATGGACGGAGTGTAAATGGAAATTATAACACGTAGCAAAACACCGATAGACTCGAGGGATAAACACGGCTAAAGGATCGGATACTTGCGATGAGTATCCGATGGAAGTCTAGGATTCATACTGAAATATTCATTAGAGATAGGGGAGGAGATATAAAAGACAGAGGAAGCTCAAAATCATCTAGAATACAGTAGACAAATCTCCGAAGACAATCAAATTACTTTGAACAACAATCAGACAACATCAATCAAGGAGTCCATCCGGTTTCGAAGAAGATAATACGTACTAGATCTTCACTTAGGCTTTGAATATCAAATCGGATTAGCTTATATTTCCTAAGTTTATATTTGTCTTCCTTAATAATCACAAAATGATTCGCATGGTTTTTACCATTGTCTTCATATCATATCCCAGAAAACAAGAAACAAAAAGGAAAAAAAATAAAAACGAAATTCTCTGCTGGCTCAATTGCCATTAACCGCAATCGAATGATCTTCGCGGCAATCTTTTGGACTCCATCTTGCTACGACTCGCTCTTCCACAGAGTAGAGAGTCACGCACGAAGGAGATGCATCGCCATGACCGCACTTGTTGATGTTAAGCACCAAGAGCGCTTTCACTACACTCCCGCAAAGACGGACCGTGCAATGGACATCTGACCATACCCTCAATCGCCCATTCTCGCCACCGTCCCCCTCTGTCGAAACGAGCACGGCATATTCAGAATGGACAAGAGACGGATGGTGCCGGTACGCAACATATTCTACTCCATACTGTGATCCCGACCTCACCACCCAATTTTTCGTCCGAAGATGAGCATAAGCTTTGAAAAATTCGGGGAACCTAGATTTCTTGGCCGTCATGTATTCCCATAACTCTTCATTGGTTTTTCGACAGTTATCTCCACCGTGAATCCTGAGGCATTTCAGGGTATAACAAAGGTAAAAGGCTTCCTCCATACTCAATTGAAACCATTGCCTGTCCTTCTCGGCTGTGACTACCGGTCGGCCAAAACATGCCCGATTTAGAAGATCACTTTGAACTGCCTCTACAGCAAGAAGAACAGAGCAACCTGAGAGCAAACCATGAGCATTTGACTCAATTAAAGATGACTTGAGCCGCGATATAATCTCGGACATTGGATCGGCTTGTGCTCTGACATCTGCACCCTTTCCCTTCCATCTCGGCCCCATTGACGAAGACTACCCCAAAGTGCAGGTGCGCTGGGAGGTAACTAGCGAAAATTAATTAGCAGAACAAGTATTAGTGTATAAATGCATCAGCTAATAACACCAATGTCTAAAAAAATTCTTATCCCTTATGCAATAATAAGTAAGAAGAAAGTCAAAGCATTAACTTCAGCGCATCACACCCAAACAAACTACAATATGAAAACAATTTTGATAACAACCAAAATAAAATGATTTGATATAAAATTGACAGCCCTACATTAATGTTGATTCTTAAGTGATGCTCAATGAAGCAGTGGATAATCTTAGGGGTTATGGCGGGATCAATTGGATTGTAGCAGATTGTTAAGCTCTAGTGCTTCTCACGACCTAACCCCTCCGACAGGAGGAGGAAATTAGGTTTAGAGGTATTGCCAACTTCGAGTCGACAACCTTTTATTGACTCGGGCTCTCCCAACCCATACCTCGTGCGACATTTGGACATTCAATGAATGAAAAACGTGATTTATTTCATTTCTATGTCTAAAGGGCATAGCGGCAAACAGGTGGTGAGCGTACAGCAAGAATGGATGAAAATCTAGCAAACTCTAAGTGAGAAAAGATCAGAGCCTAGTATGGAATAAGCTAATCATGCAAGAGCAAAATCAAGTCTAAATCTCCCAAAATCATATCCAATTAGTACCATCCAGTAACATTCAGAATTATTACAGATTAGCCAAGATCAAAATTTCCAATTGTTTTTGTAAAGAATTGACATGAAATTGATGTAATGTCATCACACCAATATACATGAACTCGTGTTATCAAACTAAGGACAAAGTAGAACGAGACCTTCATTGGAGTGAGGAGTACAATCACAGTCAGCATGCATCCGCTTCAATTCCAACATGTTTTTCAACAAAATTCAGCCAGCATGTTTTGACAAGATTCAACTCGTTTTGACAAAACTCCTTCATTCTCATTTCCAGTATATTCAAACTTCCCTTTTATTCCTTTAATTCTAGGCCAAATCTTTATCCATCTCTATTCCAGTTACAAAACATACAAAGTTACTTATCCAGAATCTATCGAACATTCAAAACAGAATTCTCTCAACTATAAACAATGTTCCTTGAAAATCAACGTAGCTGAACGTGTCAAGATAAAACAAACAGAGCATTTCCAATCTACCCAAGATCAGCACATATGAATTTGATATACAGGACCACCTACATATATCTTAAGCAAAGAACAGCATATATACATTTTTACCTCAGTATTAATCACCTCTGACCATCACCAGATCAAAGTCATCAACATATCAACTCCAATCGTCAACATACGTGATCAACAAATCACAGAACCCAATGCGAATGAATAAGAAAGTTTGCGACAGTGAGAGGAACCAACTTTCGAACATATACTTGTAAAAATTATCAAGCACAACATCCAATCCATGTCACACAGGTTTAGATTGTGCTCCAAAAGTGATTGAGAATAAGGCACGAGGTCATGACCATACAATCAATTCCATGACGTGTTCGGACGCACAAAAAATGATCTATAACAGAGACTAACTTCTATTGTTCAGATTATCATAAGTTGAAGCAGAGGGATAATCAAAAGCTAACGCTGATTAGCGAAAACTGAGATTGGATTATGATAACGCCTGCATCATTTAACAACTCGAGACTCATACTAAAATGCTCACGGAGTGACCAGTAACAGGAAACAATCAACATTGAAGACATCTAGACAAACATCAAACAGGTCATGTGTAGTACCGAAATAGAAGACATGTTCTTACCTCAGCGAGACTGAATTTTTGAACTTGAACTGATCGAGATCAATGAAATCCCGAGGATTCTCCCTTCGACTGAAACGACAACTCACGAATCCGCTTCAGACGGCTTCACTCTCCTCAAATCTTGGTTCGATTGTGGGTGGACACAAATCCTGGTTTCTCTCTTCAGCCGAGCTTTGTCATGGCCGACGCGCTCCATCTTTTTTCCTTCGTTCTTTCTCTCTTTCCCTTCTTTCTTTTCTCCGGTTTCTCTCTTCAGTCGAGCTCTGCCATGGCCGACGACTTCCTCTTCCAGCGCCTCCAAACCAGCGAGGCTCTCTCGAATTCACCCTCTTCGAACGAGGACGCAGCTTCGCTTAGGCATGATCACAAACACATATAAGTCGGCTAGAATGCATAGCACAGAGACAGGTTTACACAGTTTTCGTTCAAGCGTTTCATCGAGCACGTAGAGGGCAAGAAGTGAGGAGAACGACGCTGGCCACTTCTTAGGACTCGAACCCGGACCTAGACCCGAGTGAACAAAGGGAAACGCTCGACATCAAACAAATTGACTCAGCTGGACACAATAAACTCAAGAATCAGAGAAAACTCGCTTGGCTATTCTATTACCAAAACAGGGCAGTGCCAAGAGGGTTCATGGGAATGAGTTTCAGTCATAAACCCCTACTCGGCTCGAAGACGGCGGCGCGAAGGCCAGTTCGAGACGAATCGAACTTCAGTCGACCGCCTCGCGATATCTCCGAGCCGAGATCCTCGGGAACGAACGGTTTGAACAAAAAGGAAACTCACCGGAAATGCCGAGATTTGGGAACGAAAAGTCTCGCCCTCAAGGGCGTCGGCTAGAAGTCGGCGATTGGCCTCGAGGAGGGGCGAGCAATGCTCAAACCAGGTAGCTTCTAGCTCTCTCCCTAATCGTCTCTCTCTCTCAAGCTCGGTCTCCGGTGCTTTCCGTCGTCCCCCTCTTCTCTCTGTTCTCTTCCTTTTAAGTCCGGCCAACGACAGGCGCGCATGCTTCTGCCACCGCCAGCCTGTCGCGGCCGCTTGATCTCCGACCCTGGGATCGCGCCGTCCTCTGCCCTCGCGATACTCTGCCTCGCCCCTGGCTTGTACGTTTCTCCTTTCTCCTTTTGCAGGAGCGTGGTGGGTGTGAGGAGAGGAAGAGGACTCACGCATGGGCTGGGCTGAAATGAAAGGAGCTGGACCAATCTGCACAAAAAAAAAAATAGAAGGGAGAAGAGAGGTGAACCGGCCCCATTCGATTTTCTTCTCTTTTTTTCTTTTCTTTTATGATCATAATTTTCAATAATGATAATATTTTCCTTATTCTCCTTTTTTTTCCCTTTTGATAGCAAAATTTTTGAAAAAAAAATAAAAATTATCATTAGGGATGCAAATATTCCTAATGCTAAAACGCGATGCAATTAAGTGAAAATTGTTGTTTTCTTTTTTTATTGTTTTTTTATTTTTTTGGCTAGGGTTTGAAAATTAATCCCTAATTTTTTAAGCGATTAAGTCTTAAATAAAATTGTAAAATTTAGGTGTCAACATATATAAGTGACCATTTTTTGGATAATGTTTACTGAATCTTGAGTTTACTTTGAAACAAATGCATCTTTGTATAAATGTTTTCATTTTATTACATTGTTAAATATTTGGAATGGTAATATTTCTAAACTATTAAAACTTTAGACGAGGAGGAAACAAATCAAGACCGACCAATAATTTTAGGGATATGTGCACTATAAGTCTTAAAACTTATTAAATTGGCGTAATCGAGTGCTTTCATTAACATCATTAATATGTCTAGCAAAAAATGCTGACATGACCTTTTTTAATTAATTTCTCTCTCATATGTGGCATTTTTATTATTTTTATCCTTTAAATCACATTTAAATAAAATTAAAAAACTACAAAAAGCTAAAATAATTTTAAAAACAAAACTGAAAAAAAAAAAAAGGAAAAAATGAAAGGGCAAGGACTCACGGGTGGCTGTGGCCACTGCCGCCCATAGCCAGAGGTTCCAACAACCGTCGCCGGCCCCAAGCAAGGGTCTAAGGTTACGGTTGGTTGTCCGAATTTATAGACATGATAGGACTGGATATGATAGGATAATAAATCCGGAGATTTTTTCTTATCCTATCCACAGTTTGGTGAGCTACGGATTTAAAGTCGAATATCTAATATCATATTCTATCCATTGTTTGGTGAATTGCGGATTTAAAGTCAAGTATTTTCATGAACAATTATATTTTTGAAAAAAAATTAGGAAAGCACGAACTAATAGATTATAACAAAATCATCAAAAACGAAATATATTTTTTTTCTTCAAATCAGCAGATTCTCACATCGCACTAAATCAATCCATGATTATGCATTATATGCGAAGTGCATAAAGAATCAAAAAGTGATATTGTGTATGCTATTATGAGATGAGTCAATTAAGACTAACATGAAAGCATTAGAAATTTGAATGGATAATAAGCCGGATCATTCGAAAATATTAGATTCTTGAAGGAAAAAGCTCCATGGCACAATTCTAATTGCTCATTGACTTCATGGCGGGTGACGACGATACAATACATGTAATTCGTAGGGCTAATCCACAAATCAAATGTCAAAGAGATTCGAAAGTTATTCGTTCTAAACATATGCAGACACTTTCCTCTTGGTACAGCAACTAGCAGTTTCAGATGCTTAGTGAAGTTAAAGGGTTGCTTGGTGGCAAGAAAATAACATGCAAGCTGTCTTTGATTATTCGCCGTTGTCATACTCGAATGTGCTTTCGGCTATGCGTGGTTGCACTCGAAGAGCCCCCAACCTCAGACGTCCCTTCCTCATGTTAGCGTTGATGCTTGGCCCATCCCACTTGATGATTTGCCTTTTAAAATGTGAGGTCGTACAACTAGCCTTCTTGACATCATTGACATGGATTTCGAGCTGGAATATCTTCCATATACACGTTCTTCCCTGTTATAGACTGTAAAAGATGTACATAGAGATTAGGATGTTTGTAAATATGTATGTACCATGGCTCTTATAGTAGATCGATACGAGAAATCCTATCCGAGTCTATCCCACCCTTCCCCTTGGATTTTTTTATCCGGGCTATATCCCTTCTATATCCGATCTTATCCTATCCTAGTTGGCTACCAAACACAGGATAGGACAAAACATATCCTATCCAGGCTTTTATCCGGTCGACCAAATGCAGTCTAAAGGTACTCAGTGTAGCTCACTTCAGCTAACGTGAGGGGATTTTTCTCTCAAAGCATAAGCTGGAAAATCACATGCAATTGTGCAGCGATCTCTGGCTTAGTACTGTAGCTACTAACTTGATGTAAAGGGTTACTTTTTAATGCTGCATGGTGCGTAGCCACTTTATTCTGAAGTGAAGTGCATTTTGGGTCATCCGCACAGAAACAGAACACACTGAACTTTTATCCATTTGCAAGTGATGCGCGTTATGCACAATTGCTTTGGATACGATGTTCACGGTAGTTAACAACCTTTTCTCGAGTCTGTTTCATACTCTTCCGGCTTTATGAGGTCCGTAAGGCTTCCAGTCAAGGTGGTAGACTGATTGGGGGCAACTGGGCAGTCTGGCCTTGATGAGTGGTTGTGACATTGACTTATGAGGCAAGTTATTAGATAAATGGACGAAATGAAAAGGTTAAAGATTGAAACGTGTTACCAAAGTTTAAAGCTAGTGCCACCACGCAACTTGGTCTTGAATCTTTGCGTTGAGGAGGTCTCGAGGACCAAAGTGGCCGGTCCTGTTGAAAGAAACGGAGAGAGAAGAGAGAAGGGGCAAAATCGATCAGAGAAAAAGAAGAAACCAATGGATGATGCTCTGGCTTTACGTGTTTCTCATGTAGGTCCTGTTGGAAGCGGCTCGACACGTTGTGATGTGTTTTTGAGCTTTCCGAGAGGCTCCAATGCCGCTCGTGAGTCCTTCGGCGGTCACCTCCATGCCAGCCTCAACGCTGCCGGAGTTTCCGTATGCGGACCTGACGAAAGCCAGGCAGTACCTCAACACTAAAGCTAATGCGAGAAAATGCCTCTTCGTTCCATGGAGGCCTGGCAAGTTTTTTTTTTTGGGCATCTCTTCAAAATTATTGCACCTATAATTACAACAACTTTGCCCTGAGTTAGTAAAAAGTGATGGATCTATAAGAAAAGTGGGAGTGAGAGCCAACTCATTGCCCAGAATTTCTTATGCAAAAAAGCTTTCGATCCTTACCATGTTGACATGATTTTGGGACCAGAATCCCAGCTGGTTCATCTCTCCAATCCGAGCCTATTTAAGGTTGCACGCCATGATTACATGTGGAGCTCAACAACGAAAACAGAAAACAAAGGAAAAGATAGAAAAGAAAAGCTCACTTGAGTTGTATAAAAGTAACTATAATCAATCCTGATAAACTATTTGAGATCAGATAGAACTAAGCAAGAGGAAACCAAAATAACCTCGAGCACCTTCTCGGAAGATGCAAGATAGAAAGAGGCGATATTGCCTTAGAAGAAGGTTAAGAGAAAACCAGAGATTCGAATGAAATGCTTTTCCATTCAGAGAAGTCCAGAGAGAAAGGACTCATATCTACCAAACCCAATCCCTCTCTTCCCCCTAAAATAAACCTTCAACCAACTGCACCTCCGACTTTTGAACAGTCTAGTTACTGCTACATAGCGAGAATTAGAAAGCATACACCTTTAAGATGTCCCTTGCAACGTAAGTTCATTTCCTTTTGTTGAACTTTTCAATAGTTATTTGAATTCATTTGACTAACTGGTCGTCATCGTCTTTGTAGTTAACTAGCATTGTGGGATGCCTCCTATCTCCAGTAATGATTTCTTTGGGGCAAGAGCTGCAAATTCCTATTTGCATTAAAATTGGTTGCCTTTTTTGAGTTTATTTCGGAGATCGTCTTCTATATCATCAATATAGAGTGGCAATTACTGGTAAGTTTTTCATTTGATGGACGAGGTACTCTTGGTCATTTTGTAATGAAGTACCTTACTAGGTGCATAAGTTGGGAGCGACAAGGCAAACAGATCGAGATTTCTTGAAACTTTTCTGTGTTTAACTATTTGATCACTCAGAGTCCAATTGATTGCATTGGATTAGAGATGTGTTTGGCTGGCTCCTATACTAAGGCTAAACATGGGCATACCAATGAATTAGTCCAGCAGTCCTGCTTGAGAAACCTTCATAGAAACTTGTTTAGAAACTGAAATCCAAGACATTTTTCTGATGAATAGTAGACTTATCATAGGGCACTTCAAGAAGAGTAGCATCACAAACTCAACATGGATATAGCTACAGGGTTAATTAAATGAATGCATATCATATAAACCAATATACCTATACAGAAATTGTTTATATGCAGCTTGATGGCTCATTCAAAATCTTTTTTGTATGAGGTGTGTTGAAATTTAGGGGTTCCAATTACCTTTTCTATAGTTTCTGATGTCCCAAAGTATAGATTGGATCTAATTGTACATCTACTCCTACTACCGGGCTTCCTTTTTTGTCTTGTAAGACTACAAGTTTCACGGGGCTCTGAATGCTCTGTCCAATATCGCGATACTCATGTCCGACCGGATATGTCATGGATTGATTCATTGGATTTTCACAGTTATTATATTTGTCCCAAGATTATATGTGCAAACATAGCAAGCATATTCCCAAAGTCAAGTATATGGAATGATCGATCATAAGTTTTGTTAGCATGATGAATTTATAAGTCAACCTAAAAGATGTTGCGACGATACATATGGGTCTTAAAACTTTCATTTCATGCACCTGAGCCCTCAACTTATCGTATTCATCCACTTTATTCTTCTCATTAGTCCTATTAGGTTTTAGCAGACAGAAAATGCCCCGTGGGTAGAAAAAAGCCACTTGTTATTATCCATCCATCGACAAAATTAACAAAAGGACCCACATATGTTGGAGTTACAAATTTTGGGATTTAAATGTACCAAATGAAAGTTTTGACTCATGTTTATTATTTTAATTAATAAGGATTTGCTTTGAAAGTGTCTCTAAAATTCTTTTGGTTGGTCATATAATGTAGAGTTGAACTCTATAAAAAGATTTATCGCCAAGAAAGCCCAAGCTGTGGTTGCTCTTGAAACATGATAAAAAGTGTTATCCATAATCCAATGTAATTTTTCGACACTTATGGGTCCACAATAAAAACTTCATGTGAAGTTTTGATCTAGACATGTGACTAACTTCTTAGGAAAAATTGACAAAATAATCTTCAACGGATGTCGATTCGATCATAAACTTTTTAATTTGATTAATTTAATTTTACAATTTTTGACAATTCGTTAATGTAATTCTCTTGATTAATTTTAATTGAAAATTACTAACGTGAATGTCGATCATTTGCCGTGACGTAGGCAATATTGACATGGACAACTTTTTGCAATTTTTAAATTCTTTTCTTTTATTTTCTTTTCATGGCTCGTGTCCCCAGCGCGGGCATAGTGCGTAACTTTTTCAAAGTTGGAGAGCAGTCCTGCAACGGTGTGAAAGTTGGGGGTTTTTGAGAAATTATCCATAAAATTAATAGCACAAAAAAGGGGAATTAAAAGGAAAATCCGAAAAGAGCCCAAGAAAAAACCCCTTCCCCGCGCTTTCTCATACCCTAATCCATCCCAATGTGGGGAAGAAGTCAGAAAAAGCTCACTCCACTCAATTTTTCCCCAAGTCGCTCCTCCTTCATCCTCTTCCAAGTTCCGATTCCCTCTGCGCTTCATCGTTGCTCTCTCTCTCTCTCTCTCTCTCTCTAACGCACATGCATTTGGATTTCGCAGAAATCCTTAGCAACGAGACCGATCATCTGTTGAGGAAGTCGCTGCCGGAGAAGGAAGATAGGAAATGGCGAAGACGAAGCCATTTCATGGGGGCGAACGTGTTCGTGCCGAGGAACTTGAGTGCCTCCCGAGCTGTTCGACGCGCTCAAGCTGAACGGAGGTGGGACCCTTCCAGGAGTGGGCCCCGCGATTTTCACGCTGTTTCTTCTCCCCGATCACGTGAGTACGTTGGGATTGGGCGGCGCTAACGGCTTTTGGGTTCATTCTGAAAATTGGGTTTGGGGTTGTTTCACGTCTTGAGAAGCTCGAGGATCTTCGGGCGAAAGGGTTGTAAGCTAGTCGGTAAAGATCTTGTTCTCGTCCTAGTCTTACCTTCTGGTTTTTCCTCGAGGCTGCTAAATGCTAAACGAGGACTTGTAGTTGGGAAATGAAAGCGGAGGCATTTGGGTCAATGTGCTGGTCAAGCAAGTCGAGAGGAGTTCTTCTGCCTGGGAAAAAAATGTTGACTTTGATGGGGGATATTTCTTGCAGGTCCGCAGTGTGGTGGTTTCGTGTAAGAAAGAACAGAGACCTCTACCTCAAAAAGGGTATACTTGTTTGTCTTGCGATGGATGGTGTGGAAGTACTTGCATCTGGATTTGAGATGGATGAGGAGGTATGCCTGTTCCTAGATAAGCCTGGCCTTGTATGATTTTTAGCATGTAATCTTTGTCGTAACTCGTCACTCAAATTCAGTGTGGTATTCTATGTGACCCCTTGATTCTTTTGCCTTCAGACATGCTTTTGTCTGAACAAATATGGTGGCAGCCTGTCATCTCTCTTATTGTTTCACCATTTACGTGAATCTGCTGGCTGAGATTGAGAAATTGGTTACTTCAACGGGGGAAGTTCTACAGACCAAAACTTCAGCAGATATTAGCTTTGTAATTGCGAAGAATATATTGGCTACAAAATACAAGGTTTAAGTCTTGGAGTTAATAATTTGAATTTAGTTAAGAGTTGCAA
Source organism: Eucalyptus tenuipes (assembly GCA_014182365.1). Taxonomy (NCBI): domain Eukaryota; kingdom Viridiplantae; phylum Streptophyta; class Magnoliopsida; order Myrtales; family Myrtaceae; genus Eucalyptus; species Eucalyptus tenuipes. Next base: position 11,116,855 of record CM024546.1, on the reverse strand, counting down.
ATTTGTTGTATCTTGTTAAGGTTAAATTCACTTTAAATAAGATTCATTATGCTTTTTCACTAAGTATGGGAAGCATCGTGGGTACTACTCTGATTGAGTTGGCTGAACTTAGGAAGAGTTTCCTCCATTTTTTTTTCTTGAATGTTCTCTGTGCAAATTCTTTTATGAATTCCATCTTGAGAGATAAATTGTATTTATCAATTAAAGTTGTCATCGTGCAGTGGGCTTTAAATGTTCTGAAGAAACCTGTTGTCACCGTTAATTGGTTATACCAATGCCATATTGAGCACCGTGTTGTACCTCAAGAGTCTTACAGAGTTCTTCCATCTTCTGGATTGACAACGTGTGTCACAGGAATTCCTGCAGGTACTGATTATTTGATATAGCTGCTGCCGTCGGTTGTCCTCCAGTTCTTCAATTTTTATGTCCTTCATTATCTCAGATGCATGGAGGGAGATTCAGAAGTATATTACACAAAATGATGGGAAATATTCTGCAGAATTGACCAGGAAGTGCACTTATTTAATTGCAGAAATATCCTTTTCTTCTTCAAAATTAAGGTCCAGTGATTTGCTTGCATATTTTCCCTTTGATATCTGATCGCTGTGTGAAAATGCACATTTCTTTATCTTGTCTTCACATATGAAAGCACTTTGTATTATTTCAAGGTTTAGTGACAATTATAGTTTGAAATGGGAAATAGCTATACTTGATTTAATCTTGGTTTTTGGTAATATACTTTTACTCGGGAGTTTGATTACTCAGATGAGAAACAGTGAAACTTCCTGGCATGAGAATATCATTGACTTTGACTTCTAAATCAGTCCTAAAGAATTGTGTTGTGTAGTTCAAGGAAACAAGGTGTTACACAACGTACAGTTTGAACTGCCAATTGTCTAAAGATCCTCAGCCAATTCTTGCTATTCCAGTGTGAGCTAGGACTGCCTGTTGGTTGCTCAAAGCACATTGCTCAGCAATGTTATTACCATTGAATCTTTCTATTAGCCTCATATATGATGCTTTGTAGCACTGAGAGTCCCAGTACGATGCTTCTAAGTTCCTTAGATTGTGTTGCGCCCTTGACTGGCTGCAACCTCCAGAAAGTGATAGATACAAGGTCACTAAAAGATGGGGTCACATTCATATTGTGAATCGCAAATGGTTTGATCAATCAACTTCCAGGAAAGGTGATATTTCAGTTACTAAAATACCCTGTTGCTGTCAACTGTAGGAACATTTATGTTCTTTTTGAGCCATCTAGTTGTTTGACTCTAATTTTGTGTGCTTTTGCTGACTAGCATGTCTTAATGAGGAGTCCTATCCTGTTCAAGGTAGTTCCATGTCTTCAGTGAAAACTGCAAGTAGTCAGCAAAATCAGGACAGAGTTATTAGAAGTTCACAGTCTCTCTCCTCTTCAATGGTTGGAGATCAGGACTTACATTCCATTTCAGCTACTGACCACGCCGATCCAGATTTAGAAACTACTCTCTCACAGAACGTGTCTTCAACGTTTGTGGATCCCCATTTTCTTGCAAAAGAGGATAATAGTGAAGTGGCAGCTGTGCAATCCCATGGTGAAGTGAATCATGATGCTGGTGTTGCTGAAGACTGAAAATGAAGACAATGACCTGTATTTGTCAGAATGTAGGATAACATCATCAAATGCTTGATTTCCCCAATAGTGATCCTAAAAGAAATGATCTGCAACTACCGTCCAAAGTTAGCTTGAAGATACAAAACCTGGTGATATGATTTTGAAGGCAGTGGAGCCTTAAATGGTTCTGCTTGACACATGATGACCGACTAAAGAGTATATCATTGGACACTGCTTTCTCTTGTTTCATTATGATTCTCGGTGCTCTTCATGTGAACAATGAGAGGGCTGAAATGTTAGTACTGCCTAATAGGACAGTTGTCGCTGATTCTCATGGCATTTGGCTGTCTTTCGCTTATTAGGTTCTGCATGAACGTTTCTCATTCTCAAAATTTCAGTTCTTTGTTCAGCTTGCAAAAAAAGTAAACGTTTCTCCAATTAGGAATGAGGAATAGATTTGAAGCGAGTAAAAAGAAAAAAAAATGCACTTCTTAGAACAATTTCTAGAAATGCTAATTTTTTTTTTTATTTTTCTTTTATTCTTCTCTCTTGGGTGGCCAATTTTGCTGCCGCCCGCTTAAATGTCCTCGTCACCTTGCAACTCTCTATGCTGAATCAAATCTTTTTTTTTTTTTTTTAACATGTTAAAAAGAGGAGGTATGACTACAGTTATTTTGTATTGAAGACAATTTTCACCTCTTCCCGTTAAATGGCATGCATATTGTTTCCAGAATGGTATATGCTTGTAAATAATAAACGGTTTCGTATGGTTTTCTTCTGGATTTCTTTCCTGCATTTGCTGTTGACCTTGCAATCTTTTGGCTGGTGAAGGAATACAATCTTCTCTGTTTCTCTTCATGCATTGATCCTTTGCTTTTGTTTGTTGTGCAGCAGAACCCAAGATTTTTAACCTCGTTTTGAAGTCTTAAATTTGGCGGTACTAAGATGATGTGCGTGAATGAATTTATTCCTTTTTGCTCTTCACCATTTTGGGCCATTGATGTCTCGTCTGAGTCAACGGATGAAAGAGGGAAGAGTTAAAGGTCGAATGGTATTTTATTTATCTTACTATTGCTATGGAATACACTTAGAGAGCACCAAGTTACTTTTAATTCTTGTGGTTTCTATCCAATAAAATCCAGCTAAATCAGATTTTTCTAGATCGGTCTACAGGCCCATTTTTTTGTTAAGCCAGAAAATGACAAGTTTTATCCTAGGAAAAAGGCAAAAATCTTACTAGTTTTACTTGTTACTTCTTTTAATAGCACTCCTGTAATACGGAGGAATTATTCTGTAAATCTAATATATGTGCTAAGCTGAATCTAGACCTACAAAAATGATGGATCTAATGTAAATCTCAAAAAAAAAAAAAAAAAAAAAAAAAACTCACGATCAGCATAACCAAAGCAAGCAGGGCGGAAGAAAATGGATTTTATGAATTTGAATAAAGATGAAAATTTGATAAACTTTATCACGTAGCTGATCTTAGCTATGCTAATGTATATTTAAGCAACAAATAGCTTTCACATATCAATTTCAACTTTGCAGTAGGATTAAATGCATCACATATTCGTGTGTTCACATTCTTGGATCATGATCTGTATTGGCTCACCCTAGTCAATTTAAAGGAAAAAGAGTATAATTATAGAACAATAACATTACCACATATGCAATCAAATAAATATAAGTTATTTAGGATGAATAGGCAAATTGAAGAGTTTGATATATAACGTATTTACATAACACAATCAAATATCTAGATTTTATTAAAATACCTAAGAGAAACTATGCAAACCCCATACAGAGCCCCACAAATTTCAATACGTTAATTATATTGTAATTGATTTTCTCTGTCGCATCATTTATAAATTAAATTTAGACAATATTTTCACCATAAATAATGGTCTCTTTTCTCCCAATGCAACTAAGCAAGCAAGATGGTGGAAGACTTTGACTAGCTTCCAATCACCAGAATCTTCCCTCCCCCTCCCCGCAAGCTCTTGAGTAGGTCTTGTTAGCTTTTGCCTTATCATTGTCTTTGCAACTGAGCAAGCAAGACAGTGGAAGACTTTGACTTGCTTTCTTTCCCTTGCTAGAGAAATTTTCTAGAAGGTAATTAACTCGATTTCATAGAAAAATTGACATAGCATTTTTGAAAGTCTTTTTTTCATGATAAAGATTTCTTTTACAAAATGTAGATACTGGCATGAGCATGTAATGTAAGGAGAAATATCCCATTGACTCAATTGGCTTCGCACTTGACTACTACAACAATATATTTGTTCTTGAGTTGTGAGTCCTCGATGACAGCCCACCGCAGTGTTGGGCTTGACATTAAATATAATCAAGATCCAATGCCACGTCTAGCTTGATGTATGCCATAATTACTCAAACACGTTGTTAGATCTAGTCAATGTCATTGCAGCTTTGAGCAAAACACCCCTATTATTGAGTTGCGCATCATGAGAGAGAGAGAGATTGGGCGGGCGGGAGGGGGGGGCCGGGGGGTGGGCGACGGGGGTGGTGCCGGGAAAGAGAGAGAAATGTTGTGGTAGAATAAAAGATATTTCATTTGACAATTGTATCATGGGTGTGATAAGCTAATGAAAAAGTGATTATTTTTGACATTTAAGCGCCCTTTAGGATGCCATTTGGCTAATAACCAAAAAAAAAAATGCAAAGCAACCTAAACACATCAAAATTGATTGGATGGACTACATTGTCAAATTCTCAAAAGATTTATGGCTAAGTTGGTCAAATTGAAAGGCTTATAACTAAATTAGTACAAGTATAATTGGTTTAGGACACACTTGAGCATGAGGCCCACTAAGAAGGAGCCACTTGAAAGCAAATGGAAAAAATCATCACTATTTCTCTTTTTCGATTACTATAAATTGCATAGAGATGTGGTTCAGACTCATTAAAATACATATTGAATTAAATTTTGTTACTTTAAATTAATAATAACCTATTCGTTGAATTTTAGCTAATTTATATATGGTCCGGCTCAAAAGTAGATTTTTGACCATTTCAACACCTTTAGCGGGGAAATGCTTTCATTTCAACGGGAAGGGAAAACAAATTGTTGTCCATCTTCACTTTGATTTGTGCAGCCATGTGATCCCATTACAAAGAGAACTAACAAAAGGTGAGGCTCAGTCGGTTAAAGAAGTAAATTTCCTAATCAAAGATGTGCAAGTCCATGGAACTATTGTGTGTATCTCAAGCACATCTGGCTCATCTTTGAGGGAAGAGAAGACAAGAGAAGAAGTAATTTCCAATATTAATTCCTTGCAAAAGTTACCAAGTATAGAAGATAATTCCGACCGACAAAAAAAAATGAGATAATTCCATGGCTCTCAAGGAATAGCATCCAATAACATGAAGAACTAACAAGTAAAGTCTACAGCGGGTCGTCTTGCCAATTTCGAGGAAGGGATTGTTTTGGTGGTCTTGGTCAAAAAGTTAGAATTAAAAGGAGTATAATTGCATTGTCTAAGAAATGCCATCCACCACAAGATTGCGCGTCTCGTTTGGGGCAAGAGGAGAAGTACAGCTTTATATAAGTCCCAAGTGCTTGTGCTTGAAGAGGAGAAACACCAATCACCATAAATCACTGAGACCCTTGTTTTTGTTCTGAGATATATTTGGTTTGATAGCTCCAGATTGAGGCGTGAAGGTGATCCTCGGATTGCTCTACCTTTTGGGACTCAGACACAACTTGATATGCTTCAAGGTAACTTCTTCTCAAACACTAAAACCCATCACAATAATTTCATTTCTACGTCGCTTCTTGAGGTAAGCCCAACATTCATTCTCTAGTATATTTCAATTGATAGGACAAAAGTACATTTGATTATAACTTTTGCATAACACCTAACATCTTTTAAGGTATAGAAAATATTACTTGTGAAAGCCCCTCGACTTTTTCAAAATCATTGTCACATATATTGCTAATTTTTCTTACTACAATCTTCTCATTTAAATTAATCGCTTATGAATGGTTTTTTTTTTTTTTTGGAACAACCGCTTATGAATGGTTAGACTGGTTGACTTTGGTGGAATCGCATACTGCCCTTACCCTGATGTCGTTTTCAAAAAATTAATAGTTGATTGAACTCCCTTGGGACAAGGAGCCCATCTTAAAATTACGAAAATACCCTTATAGACCCAATTTTGGGTCCATCAGCCCTATACTAATAGTCCCTGATGTCGTTTTCAAAAAATTATTAGTTGATTGAACTCCCTTGGGACGACAAGCCCATGTTAAAATTACGAAAATACCCTTATAGACCCAATTTTGGGTCCATCAGCCCTTTACTAATAGTCCAAAATTACTTAAAGCTTGCGACATCCAAAACTCAGTTTTTGTAGAAATAATTATTTTTTTTCTTGAAAACAGTTAAAAACTAGATCTTTTCAAATACGAATCGCACTTGTCTATTCTCTTCAATAATTGCACAAAACTTTTCAAAGGCTACGAATCATAATTGTCAGCAACAAAAAACTATCTGAACAAATCAGACCAACAATAGAATTTTTATAAAACCATTTTCCATTATATTGGCAATTTTCGTAATTTCTAGAAAATGATAGAAAATTCAGATGTTTTCAGGAAATTATAAAAGAATCACAGTTGTACTTTTTTTTTTGTGCTGGTTACAATGAAAACTTGAAAGTGAGCAAAGCTGCTGGTCTCAATGCACTTACACATATTTAATATGGGGACTTTGTGGATTGACCAGAGAAATTTGTCATAAAGTGTGGTTTTCATGTGATTTAATTGCTTATAATAAAGACTTGACTTTTACCCATATATAGCATAGAAAGTTCATGTCCTATGATGGATTTGACAATATGATTTATACATGTTTAGGGTGGGACGAGAATGTAGCATTTAAAGGAGTCAGAACGTCTTTGATAATAATATAATGAAAGATTCACAGGCTGATTAGAGCCACATTTATCTATTTAACAAAATGATTTCTAAGTGGATATGAACATAAGTGGTCACTTTGTACTCAGGTCCAAATTGTGTGGCTTGACTTGGCTTGCCATCTGAAAACAATTTAATTGCTACAAGTCAATCAGCCTATTGTCTACCAGTCGATCAATAATAATTCGAGACCATTGATTGGTCCTCTCTCTCTCTCGTATTCGGCCTCTCTCTTGTAGAACAATTTGAGATTATCGTCTACTAATTAGTACTCGCTTGCTTTCTCTATTCTTTTCCATCCTGAAAGTTCTCACACAGCCTTGTTTACGGTCTCCTCTCTCCTCGATCTCGCGCCTCACTTTACTATTGGAATAATTGGTTGAACTAGTGTGTTTTGGGCCCTTTTTCTCTAATGGGGAAGTGGGGATGGCTGCAAAGTAGAAGAAAAGGGTCTTTTATTCTTTGGAGTCGCTGTTACTTCTTTTCCCCAGCTCAGATTTGACTTCGGTGAAAAAAGAAGGCCTTTATTTTGGACTTTAGATGTAGCTAATCCTATGATGGGCTAGCTATCTAATTGTTAGCTACATCGTAATTTAATATTGATCTTATGTTGAGCTAGAACCTTAGGTCTACAAGCATGCTAGACTCTACTGCACACAAAATTGCCATATTTCGCTTGAATCGAGAGACCTTTTTTTTTTTTTTTTTTTATGCGTTGTGAGTTTTCTCTATGTTTGAAGGTCTTAGATCAATTTATAGAAATATAAAAGTAGGCTGGTTCTAGGGTCAACTAGTTTGGTTCTCAATTACAAAGATGGAGACTTCATTCGACAATTTTACCTCCCTATAGAACATTCCAAATGAGTAATATTCTGTTTTCCTTGAATTGTTGGACCATTAATCCTAGAAAGTTGAGTACCTTGTACCGGTAACTCATTTTCCCCCTTCTTTAGCAAGAAAAAAAAAAAAAGAAAGAAAAAACTCATTTTCTCCCTTCAAAGCTTTAAAAGCTGACTGAGTCTCTACTTGAAAGAGAGAAAAGCAAATGAGGAATAAAAAAAGTACGGTGAGAGTTTGAGCCTTTTAACTATATCCCTACTTTTTACCGACTCCCAACTTAATGGTAGTTTCAATCATCACAATATAACGCATACCAAAATCCAGGGTACGATACTTCTTAAGATCTTTTACATGATATTCAGTAGTAAGAAAAAAACACCTAATTGATCTTATGACACACGCATGAAAACAACCAAATAAATTGAGCCGTACACACATATTAGGAGATTCACCTAGCTTTATATCACTCATTTTTTGCAGCTCTTTCGTTACAAACGATAAATTCGTTCTTCAAAGTATGATTAATCAATTTAACCTGGCTTATCACGAATTTAGCCGATAATCCCATTCTACTTCCATTTAATCGGATAAAAAAAATCTTTGCGGTGATATTCTCAAGGTGGCCCCTCCAACAAAAATGAGGACAAGCACTCAACGCCATTGTTTCAGACCTTGGTCGTCTCTGAATCTTCCTCAGCAGCTTCGTTTTACTTCCTTTCTTATCTTCTTCTCCTTCTTCCATCCAATCAGCGCCTAATTTCTAATCGTTCAGACTAACATGGAGAAAGAAAAGAGTGCATAAAAAGAGAGCACTGAGGGAGCATCCGCTCTCCTGTTTGGTGTCATCTAACGAGTTATAACTCTATTTTGCAAACAAGATATCAATCAATTTTTTAGATTTGAAAATTTGAATTGAAAGGCTCGATGATAATATATCAATTCAGAATAAATTCATTTTGCATGGAATTGAAACATGTGGTGCCGGCATGGAATAGATAAAAGATAAATAACCGTGAGCATTTTTGTTTGTCTCTTCCTCACGTTTCCAACTTCATTATGAATATGGCAAGTTTAAACAAAATTAAAATATAAAATCACATCCACAATTACTAGCTTGGTCCTTTCTTGATGTCTTCCACACATTTCTAATTCCATTCCAACTTAATTATTATCTTTTAAATGATTTGGCAAATTCCAACTTTCGATAACCAAATAAAAACCAAACGTGTGCTTATATTTTTAATTGAATGCAATGTGCTTCTACACATATTCTATTTCTTTACAGCCCAATTGAAAATTTAACGTACAGGTTACTCGCGAGTGGATCAAGCCAACAAGTTTGACTTGAATGATGTGAGGTCCAAAAGAAGATAAGGTGAGGTCTAAAACATCTGTAACTGCACCTGGTCAATCAAGTACCAATCAATTAAAGATTTCACGTTGGTTTTTTCTTGCGTGGTAACAGATTCATGTTCATACTTGTTTGTAAAGATTAGTTCATCGATCGTTTTATGCAGCATGAAAGCATCTTCCATTCCAACTTTTGTCCTTAGATTGCCATGCACCTTTCATTCTCTTTTTAACTTTTAATTCACCAAATTCATAATTCAAAAGCCTTTCTGAAGTTACCTCTAAATATCGTTGATTCCTTCTAAAAGTAGGTCCAGACACTTCGTTCCCTTCTTTCCTGTGCTTTCTCCTATGTTATCTTTTATTTATTTTTTGAATATTTGACGTACTTTTTTTCATTTGTTTATTGACTTTTCAAGAGCTGAATGATATGCCAACAAAATTGTCATAAAATAATTGTGGAAAAAGAACTCAAGGACAGTGTACAAGTACTTGATATGGCATTAGTAACTTAATACTGACATGTTATGCTCATTTGGTGTCATTTAACAAATTACAGCTCTATTTTGTGGACAATATATTAATCAATATTTTAAATTTGAGATTTTGAAGTGAATAGCTCGATAAATCATATCATAGATTATCTTATATAAAACTATTGGCATTTGGGGCCAGCATGAAATATTTAAGAGAGAAAGGACATTGACCATTTGTTGTTCATCTCTACCTTGCATTTCCAACTCCATTAAGAATATGACAATTTTAAATAAGATTAAAATATGAAATCACCAAATTTGAATAAAAAAACAAAAGCAGTGAAGCAACCGAGCCAAAACGAATACAGAAGCAACACCCACACAAAAAGAGAAAAGAACATTGGGGGGGGAGAGAGAGAGAGAGAGAGAGAGAGAGAGCACAAGGAAACAAGAACACGGTCTGATATGGATTGACCATAAGCAAGAGGGAGAGTGCCTTGTTCTGAGCTATAGGAAGAGAGATGAACGTATCAACTTATTCGGGAAGCTCGAGTTTTTTTTGGAGAACAAAGGTCGAGGGATTAGCATTTTTTTTGTTTGGCAAAAAAAAATCAAGTGAGAGTTTCGTCGAGCGGTCCTTAAAAACCACAAAATTTAGGGACTTTGGTAGAGGTGGCAAATGGGTGGGTCGGGTCGAAAATGGGTCGACCCATATCGACCCATTTAACCCATTTTGACCCATATTCTTGTAGTGTAAATCTAGTGACCCGACCCGACCCGACCCGTATCTGACCCATACCCGACCCGACCCGATCCGTATTACTAAAACCTATTTATTGTTAAAACATTTTTATATAATACAAAATTTTTAACAATTTTTATGCAATACAAATTTAATGGAAAATTTTTATAATTCTGTTTAAAATATTTTTAAAAAATTTTTAAAAAATTTTTTTAATTTTTTTTTTTAAAAAAATTTAAAATTTTTATATTTTTTAATTTTTAAAAATATAATTTTTATATTTTAATAATAATTATTTTTTTATTTTTTTTTTCTTCTCCTTCGGCCGGCCGCCGGCCACGACGACGGCCGGCAACCGGCCACAGGCGAGATCGAGCTCACCGGCGTCGGGCGGGGCTCAATCTCGCCGATCCGGCAAGGCCGAGGCTTCGCTCGATGCCGGCGAGCTTGAGCCTCTCTAGATCCGACGAGTCTCGAGCCTCGTCGGATCTGGCGAGGCCTGTCGCCGGCCGGCGGCCGCCGGTAAGGAATGAAGAAAAAAGAAAAAGAAAAAGAAAAAAAAAAAAGAAAAAAAAAAAAATTGAATATATGAAAAATAATTATAATTTCGATTTTTTATTAAAAAACATTTTTATAAATTTAAAAAAGGCCAAGGGTTTAAACTTTAAAATGGGTTTCCTTATAACCCATTTAGACTATTTTTTTTTTGTTTTACATTCACTAACCCATTTCTAACCCATATTTAACCTTCACTTGACCCATATATGACCCATTTAACTAAAAATGGGTCATAATATGGGTTTTTGACTCATATTGCCTGCTCTAGACTTTGGTCATTCTTTTTTTTTTTTTTTCCATTGGTTTTGTGATCGATCATGGTACTAAATATACAGCTGACGATTCATGTTGTATCATATTAATTGTGTCATGTCGAGTTAGGATATAATAGGAATATGGCAAAACCTAAACAAGACATGTTTAGTAAACGCGTTGAATTGCCACATCATGAACATGACACTTTTAGTAAAGCAAGTCAGATGAAACGACACGACAAATGCGATTATTAAAAGTGTCAAGACATGGAAATGTCAACACGACACCATGCAATATGCTAACCTATATACATGCAAGAATATGCAACACATTGCATTACATTTTAAGCAAAGAGCAAAATTGCTTCCATGATATTCTAATTACAAGTGAGACGCAGCCTTCTGAATTAATATTAATCCTATTTAAAGCCGTAAAATCTTATCACATAGGAAACCCCAAATTTCGAACATACTAAAGCCATAAATTTCAAAATCTAAAAATTAAGAACAAAAAAACAAGCAGGCCATGAAAGAAGAGAGGCGAAGTTAAAATTCCTTGTAATATGTCTGGATATATGTTGGGTGGAAATGTTGGGTGGACATGATATAACTGGAACTTAATTTCATTGATAGACTTAATTATCCTTCATTCTAATCATCCTTAAAAAGGAAGAAAGGCCTATTTTGGAAGAAAGTGCAATTTTTGCATTTCTTCTGCATTTCTATGCACTTTTAGAAAGAAATAAAATGTGGGCCCAAAAGAAAGTATTTCCCTTTCATTTAGAATCATTTTCATTGACTTCCTTCTTAATTTAAACAGCTGAGAAATTGAGAATTTTTCCTCGATTAATATTTACGCCTTTTAGTTAATTTTACATATAACCAATGCCTAAAACTTGAAACATGCCAAATTAAAAATGTGATTGATGGAAATTTCCTCCAATTAGGAAATTGCACGAATCTAGAGGATGAGGTTTATTGGGCAACAATTACATGACACCACATTAGTTTGGCCAATGGAAATGGGATTAGAGAGAAAAGGTTGAGAAAATGAGGTGGTGGAGATAATTAGGGTTGTTCATATATTAGGCTAAAAATAATAAGAGTAATGTTAAAGATTATGATAAGGATTAGGCACTATGTGAGCTTACATTCAGAGGAAGATATTTCCATAGACTTTCCCAATAATTTCAATACGTTAGGTGCGAATTGAAAGAATCCGTCTTTAAATATCAGATATTTGTGAAGTTATGTAGTTGTTCATATGTGTTTTAAGGAAGTTGATTAATTACACTTCAATATGTTTAAATATGTGTTTTAATATCTAAAACTGTATAAAATATGTGTTTCTGAACAAGTAAATGATGTGGGCTTTTCGGGGGGCTCTTTAGGGCCACTAATCTTCCGTAGTGAAACAACATCAGCTTGCTCAACTGAAGGTAGTGTCTTCATAACCTATTTCTTTCTCAAGAACACGAACCTTCTTCAGCATTGCCTTGGGGAGAAATTAACGTGCACGTTATTCGGAGTGGACCAAGTCAGCAAGCATTTACAGAAAAGCATCCTAAAAGCGTCTTTCGTTGTTCATGAATCCTTTTAAGCAGCAGGAAAAGCATATTTCTTTTCAACTTTTCCCCTTAGATCATCATGGACAGAGGGCAGAGTCAGGGAAGGAGAAATAGAGCCGAGGAAGAGAGCACTGAGGAAGAATCCACTTCTTCATTCATCTCTCTGAAAGCAACAAGTGTAGGTAGCGGTCAATATGACGTGTTTTTGAGCTTTAGAGGCTTGGATACCCGTAAGGCATTCACCGATCACCTCTACCACAGTCTAAGCAAGGCCGGGACTATACCGATTTGCGTGTTCAAGGATGACAACAGCATACCAGTTGGTGAGGAATTTGGTTCAAAGATTCTTGATGCCATCGCACGATCTAAGATTTCGATCCCCATCATCTCTGAAAATTATGCTTCGAGCAAATGGTGCCTTCGTGAGCTCATTCATATCATGGATCGGAAGAAGAGCACATCACATATAGTCTTGCCCATTTTTTACAAAGTTGCCCCATCGGATGTGCGGCATCTAAAAGGAAATTTTGGAAGCGCCTTCCATTTGAGTCAGGCGCATTTTGAGGAGAAGGATATCCAGGAAGGGCAACGAGCACTTGAGGAAGTCAGTAACTTAAATGGATGGGAATCTGAAAAATTTGCTGACGGGTACTTCACTAAACTTTTCTTTTTTCAGTTAGTAAGCTTTCATTTTCATGCAAAATCGATGAAATGCAGATAAATTACTTTCACTGCAAGCTTAGAAAAGATCCCCAAGATGTCCCAATAAACAACCATAATGCCTCTAAGGCAACAAACGCTGATACTCCCCAAGATATCACTGAAAACTAAACCAACGACAACTATAACCAAAGCATCCCATAGTGCCCTAGAATTTTACATTTTCCTCCGTTACAGAGCGAAAACCAAAGAAATGGCCATACCCCCAGCTAATATTGTCAATCACTAAACAATAGGACTCCAATGCTCGGTCTTCCAGACTTGATCACCACCAAGAAAATGGACCTCCTATAGCTCAGTTGATAAGAATCGAAAACTTCGCATAGACTATGTCTAGGTTCATAACCTCTCATTGTTTTTCTTGTTTGACAGGCATGAAGGAAAACTAATAGAACGTGTGGTCAAAACTGTTATTAACAAGTTACAGAAAGATTTTCAGCTGGATGTGCCTGAGCAACTAGTTGGACTTGATAGTCATACTAAGAAAATTATGAACTGGATTGACAATCCTTCCATCAATGCTCGAATGATTGGAATTTATGGCATGGGTGGGATAGGCAAGACAACTTTTGCCAAGTGTATCTACAATCAACTCTCGCATAAATTTGAGCATGTTAGCTTCCTTTTAAATATTCGAGAAACTACTAGGCGCCATGGTATTACGTGTCTACAGAGTCAACTTATATCGGATATACTAAATGAAAAAAAGGAAGTTTCTAGAATTGATGACGGAATTAATATAATCAAATCTAGATTCGGAGAAAAAAAGGTTCTCATTCTTTTGGATGATATAGACGACAAGAATCAACTAGATGCACTGGCTAGGAAATGTAATTGGTTTATGTCAGGAAGTTTGATCATTGTTACCACTAGAAACAAAGCTGTTCTTGATCAATCTGAATTTGAAGTAGACTACAAGTATGAATTGAATGAATTGGATAAGGTGCAAGCTTTGCTTTTGTTTAACAGACATGCATTTCGTACGGACCGTTCTCCGGGGAACTTTGACGGCATATCTCGTGATATCATATCCACCATGGGTGGGCTTCCCTTGGCACTTCAGGTTGTAGGTTCATACTTGTATAGAAAAATGAATCGAAAAGTATGGGAAGATGTATGGAAGCAATTAAAAGACCAACCACATAGAGATGTCCAAAAAATATTACAAATAAGTTATGATGCATTAGGAGATGGACATAAACAAATTTTTCTCGATATTGCTTGTTCCCTTATTGGTCAAAGGAGCGAATTTGCCATGTACATGTGGGAGGACTGTGGGTTTTATCCAAGTCTAGGAATTGAAGAGTTGAAGTTAAGGTGCCTAATTAAAATTGGAGATGGTGGTCGGTTTGAGATGCATGATCAATTGAGAGATCTTGGAAGGAGCATTTTTTGCCGAGGACAACCACTTGAGCAAAGTAGTGGGCCATGGGACCACAACTATAGGGGAGTCCCAAGAGTACTAAGAAGCTTTGAATTGGTAACATATGGCACTTCTTTCCTTTTCTCTCCCTCTTATTTTGATATATTTAATCTATTCTATTCTAATATTTCATCTGGGATTCATATATGCTCTTACTTTCTTGGAGTAAACATCCATTTATGTCCATCTTAGATTTATTGTGATAGCTAAATGGATTATAAGTATTTAAAGGATCAAAAAGTTATACCATTTGATTTGATTTCATTGATATAAATTACATCAGTGAGGATTTGATTGACAATCAATTTAAGATCCCTTAGCTACAATTTACACTATAAATCACATTCACTAAAAGCATGTAATTGTCCTATCTAGTTGAAAATATTGATAATCTAAAGGACTACAATAATGAATGAAGATGAATAATAAATATCATAGGTCAGATAAATGAAGATTTCTTGAAAAAAAAAAAAAAAAAAAGAAAAAAGATAGCATGTGCCAATTATAATAACTGATAATTAATTCAAAACAATAAGATTGGAAAAAATTTCACACTAATCAGATGTTCTTGCTTATTAGTATGGTCAAATGTATTGGTGGTACTCCTGTGATTTAGGAATCCAAGGTTTGATATATTTTTTTCTCCATTTTGATTTTGAAGATACCCGTCCCTCTATTCTACTAATGATGTCTATCTCTTTTAATTCTTATTTCCTTTTAATAGATAAGATAGCAAAAATCCCCTTAAAAGTATTTTTAGGAGAATCTTACTGTTTTTTAAGGTTTTATCACATTGACCTTGCTCATTTCATGGATTAGGTTAGGTGTACGATAAAGAGTGGATTTTCTTATAACAAACACTTGTATCCGCCATAAGTTTCTTATAGCACGTACAACTGTTTGTCATAAAAAAAATCCATCAAAACTTGACTAATTAGAGGAAATGCCATACTTATTATTGTATCCATACCTTTGAGTATAATGATGCTCAGCATGAAGCCAATCTTTTAGTTAAATTATCAATGTTCATGTCATTTTATTATTATATATTGTCCATTTGGGCTGCCTCATGATATGATTTATACACTATTGTCCAATGTCACCATGTCACTTTTTAGAGATACTTAACAGAAAAAAAGAAAACGTTTCAGTTTTCTAAGAAATGATTAAACACTTCAATAGTTAATGATGTTAAAGATATGTAGATATCTCCTAGAGATATTTAAGATATTTATGATATTTTCTCTGATTTTCTATATCTATTTTGATTATACATATCTGATTTGATTTTTTTTTTTATTTCCTTAAATAGTCCTGTAATGAAGTTTATAAATAGGCTCTCGGTGTAATCTTTTCTATATATCGAAATATATTGAAAATTCCCCATTTTCTCTTCGGCATTATTACATTTAACTAATGAAATGAAAATTGGGTGTTTCCATAGCTACTTACAGGTGGTCCACCAGCACTCTTTAATAAATTCTTTTGAAAACTTATACAAAAGTCATGAAAATTTTCAAGTAAACATTTGTATGTTGTAAAATGGTTTCTTGTATTTCATATTAAATAAAACTCAAAGTGCACGTGCTACAAAATCTGGAAAAAAAAAAAAGAAAAGGAAAAGATAAAACATTGAGTTGCGTTTGCTTTAGTTGTTTTAAAGCAATAACCTTTTTTTCTTTATTTTCACGTCGTTTGTTTAATTTTCAGAAGTTCGTCAGAAAAATAATTAAATGTGAGTTCACGTGTCCATATTTGTACATGGGAAGGATAGAAAGGTTACATATCATGCAAAATCCAAAATTTAAGAAAAGCAAAAACTAAAAAGTTATAAAACTCGCAGAGAGGCCCCTCTTGGTTCCCCTCCCGGTCCCCGTCCGGGTCCCCCTCCTGGTTCTGCAAAATTTTGCGGAGATGCCTCTCCTGTTTCCGTGACATTTTGTGGGCGGATTCAAGGGGAAACTCCAACTACGAACTCCTTTATGAAGTGAGCGGAAACTCCTACGACGAACTCCTTTCTGAAGTGAGATGGCTTCAATGGAAGGTTGAGGGAAGCAATTTGTCTCTTTCGACAACCAATTTGCATCTACCGAAGTTATCGGTGCTGGAGTTGTCATTCAGTGACATCAAAAATGATTGGCGAAGATGGAGATCATTCATGGTAAGATTGGGAAAAAAAGACATCCTTTCTGCGATTTTGGGGTTCTCTTCTTATTTAGCAGATCAACTCATTCTTTGACAGCTTATTCTCCTTTTGTATTAGGCGTCAAAGCAACTTAAAGTTCTTGACCTTAGATGTTGCCCTAATTTAAGACGTACTCCCGATCTCTTGGCTTTCACACAGTTGAAGATTCTCATCTTGAGTGATTGTTTCGGAGTAGAGCGTCTCCACCCGTCTATTGGCAAACTCACGAGCCTCGTTTCCTTGAACTTGATTGGCTGTAGATGTCTCAAGGAGCTACCGAAGGAGGTGGGTGAATTAAAAGATTTAGAAGAACTTTTATTAGATTATGCCGTTAATATTACAAAGATTCCTACGTCTATTGGTTCTCTAAGGAAGCTGGAGAAATTGAGTGCCTTCTATTGTCAGTCACTGAGAAAAATCCCAAGCTCAATTGGGGATTTACAGAATTTGCAACATCTGAACTTGAGTTTTTCTGGGATCAAAAAGCTTCCCAGTGCTATTGGAAGGTTGAAAAATCTGCAGACTCTACATCTTGAATCATGCGTTAGTCTGAAAGGGGCAATTCCAAGTGAGATCGGTGACTTGCCTTCCCTCAAGTATCTCAAACTCGCTTGCTCACCGATATCTGACCTACCAGAAAGCATCCAGAATCTTTCTTCTCTCCAACGCCTTAACCTAAGGGGTTGTTACAATCTCCGATCGCTGCCAAATCTTCCTCCAGGCTTAACACATGTGTTAGAGCCCTCGATTGCAAGAACTCCATCTTCATGTATGCCGTCTATTTGAACTCATCTTGAGCTTTCCTCAAGACCCTCAAAACTCTGTGTTGAGGAGTGTGCTAAGCTGATGTTGCTTAGGCTCGATGGATTCACGTACTTGGAAGAGCTTTTGATAGAAAAGTGCAATTCCGTCGAAAGATTGGACCTTTCACGATTGATTCAACTGAAACGATTACGCGCTGAGCATTGCAGTAGCCTAGTTGAAATTCAGGGTCATGATAATTTGGCATTCATGATAATTTGGCATTCTTGGAGGTCATATTTGTATTTGATTTGATAAGCTCAATTCTCATGTATGTGGCATTGGATTTGTGAGGTTGAAATTGACCTCCTCGCAAACTATCCCGTATTGCTGATTTTGGTAATTGGATCTTGCAAAATAACCAAAGGCAAATACATCTTTCTGTCCTATAGTTTAGGCACTTAAACCTTTTCAGCATAATTTTTTTTTAACTTCAATTCCGTTCATCGGCCAGCTAATGAAGTCTCTGTTCATTGTGGTCCAACTCCGATTGGTGTCAATGTTTACGCATTTTTACCTTATCTATCATGGGGTAAATTCTGATGCTACGATCTTGGATATCTTCATTTATTGATGAATAGTCAGTGCTATCTTCCTTGTGCAAATTCAGATTAAAGCTGCATTTGATGAAACTCGGAGAAACTCCCCAGACACCACGAGTTGGAGATACGGGCAAGAATGAGCGATGTCAGTATGGAAAGGCATTCCAAAGTTATTTGCTGTTGGCATTTATCATTTGCTACTCTTCAAAGGATTATTGGTAAAGGCTACCTCTTCTCATGTGGTGTATTAGTCCTTTGCAACTTTTGAAATTGTTGTATTCTTTAGCAAAGGCCGCGGTTCTATATGTGAAGTCAAGCATAAAATGAGAATTGTTAACAAGATTACCATTTAGATTTCCACTTCAATCTACAGTTTTGTGACTGGGAGAGACTTTTTTGCGGAAGAAGCAATTGCTGTGGAATCAGCAAATAATCTATCAATTGTACCCAGTTTCAATAAAAAGGTTTCCAGGAAGACTGTAGTTTCTAATTTGGAAGAATTTTGAACACAAAATAAAGGCATTCATTAGTATGAAATCATCTCTCTGGTCTGGTTACGTTTGAAAATTCATATGTAGGCATTTTCCAATCACTTCGGTTGTATAATTTCAAACTTGATTTATCTAAGCATGAATCTAAAAGCAAAAGAGACACAGCCGTGTACATTTTCATACCTAAAACCAAGTAGAGAGACTATTTCATTCTTCAAGAGCAGTATTACTTTTTCCCTTCAAGATTCTCTCATGTTGACGCATGGAACTCATGCCACTCGGACCTGACGAAAGCCAGGCAGTCGGCTCACAATTGCAACTTCCTCACTCAGCCCAGCGGTCCAAGATCTCCATGTCGATCCTTTCAAAGGACTACGCGTCCAGCGAATGGTACCTCCGCGGGCTTGTCCAGATGATGGAGGGTAAGAAAAGCGCACGACAGAAGGCCTTTCCTATTTTCAACGGAGTGGAGCCCTCAAACGTGCGATACCTGAGAGGGAGTTTTGGAAAGTCTTTCCATTCGCGTGACGCAGAGGACACAGAGGGAGTGCAGAGAGCACTTAAAGAAGTGAGCATGTTACGTGGATGGAAGGTCACTGATGGGTACCAACCTCATCTCCACTCGAATCTCATCTACTTTCTTTCTCCAATGATGTTTGGGAAGTCCTGTTTGGTTGGCAAGAATGAAAATGGAAGCATATCTTTTCTTAGCTCTCGAACATATATTTTGGTAATCAGAAGTCGGGATGGTCTCGGATTTGAAATTATTAGGATCCGGTGCACAATTACAAGGGAATATAAATTAAAAAGTGAGAGAATTTGAAATGCAAGATTTTTTCTTGATTCAACCTTAAACTAGCATCCAAACAACATTAAAAGTTAATTCCTTCATTCCTTTATCCTTTTTTCTCTTATAATCGTTTGAATCTTTTCTTTTCCTTTCTAGTCTCCTCTATCAAATACAGAGTTAATTCATACTTCTTATTCAAATAAATGAAAGTGTCCATCCACTCTTTTCTTCAGTGGTTGTTTCACTTATTTGTCTTCATTTCATCTCATTCGATCCTGATCTTGTACAAAAATTGCCATCCTTTTCACGGATTGTGGTTTGATAGGCGTGAAGAAGAGCTAGTTAAGATAGTGGTCCAAACTATCCTGGGATGCTTACAACCAGATTTACCGAAAAGTCCTCAAATTGCCTGATACTCGTCAGGGCTTCACCTATCAACTTTACACCAACCTCGTGGATGCCGGAGTTTCTGTTTTCAAAGACGACACCGACCTTCCCCTTGGTGAGGAGTTCAGCTCACAGCTTCTCAGCGCGATCACAGGGTCTACAATCTATATTACGGTCATCTCTCAAAGTTACTGTTACAGCAAGTGGTGTCTTCACGAGCTTGTAAAAATGATGGAGTGCAAGGAAAGCATGGGACACATAGTCCTGCCCATTTTCTACCCCTCCATCGTGCGACGCCTAAAGGATCTGAATTTGGGGAATTTCAGGGAAGCCTACCATTCACGTGAGAATGGTCTTCGTGGCGGGGGGGCCTTTATGGAACACCTGCGAGTGCTCAAAAATGTCTGCAACCTCAAAGAATCGCATTATCATTATACCGGGTACAAACTCACTTCAACGTATGCCTTGTTTACTTTCTTTCACAAGATCTCCACCCGACAACCGAGATAGAATCGTCGGTATACATCCTTGAATATCCTTCTTTCTTGTGTTTTTTGACAGGTCTGATGGGGAACTGATAGAAGTAGTTGTTCAAGGTGTTTTGAGACAGTTGCGGCATCACTTTCAACTTGATGTACCTGAGCACTTGGTCAGAATTGATGATCATGGGCATGCAGATTAGATTATGAGATGGTGAATGATTCAACGCCAATACATGAATGCTTGTCTTAGCAGTAAATTAATGGTGGAAGGATGGTGGAAATAGGATTCCTAGGAGAAGATTCAAATTCAGATGTTCTCATTCAATTTGTCCTTTAGTGGTTCAGCTGGTCGAAAAATCTTCTGGTGACATTGCCTGATGGGGTCAAGTTTAGAGGGGTATTAGTAGTTTTGTTGAGCCACAAGTTGGAGAGTTGGTCTCTTAGAGAGAGTGCTTGTATTGATTAGAATGTATGAAGACCGGAAAACAGCTAGTAGTATGTAAGTTCTTGCTAATCAATTTAGTGTACTAAGTTGATCTCCTGTTGTATTTTGTTTCCTGTTGACTGCAGCCTTCTTGCACAAATTGACTTCACAAAACTCATTGCGCGTTCTTCAGAAAACTAAAGTATTTTCTTCTCATGAATCTGGCAATGCCTCGATATTAGGCTTTCCTTTTCTGTAGTTGTTCGAATTTTGGAAGCAGCTATCTGGATTGATGCAGTATATGTAGACTGTGAACGTTGCTTATCTCAGTTTCACAGTTAAGGAAGACTGGAGACTCTAAAGTTATCCATCTCGTTTTTAATTTAACAATTTTCTTGGGAACTTGATAAAAAGTTCGTCTATTTATCTTGATGAATGGAGGACTCAATCGCAGAATTTCCTCTCTGAAATTTAGAAGAGGAATGTTAGGAGTAGGTTTGCTTTGTAATACTGATAAAGGTAAAGAATATGCAACATGTAGTTGCTAATTACTTAGACTTGATAAATGAATAGTATAAGCAGCATTCAATCCACAGTATAAATTATGCAAATCCAACAATCGCTTCAGCCTTAACCTTCCATGAATTTTTTTTTTTTCATGAAAACCCTATGCATATGTTTGAAAATTCGTGAAGTCGATATCTCTCCATTTTGCTTGCTCGAGCTTGCTCTGTAAATACTGGACACTCCGCGGAATGGTGCTTCGCTTCGCGTCCCTCGTCCAGGCGTAAGCCCTCTCTCCTTGCTCTGCTGGTGAGAGGGTGAATTGGTGGTGGTAATGATGCGATGCTGAGTTGTTTTATGCATGGACCGGGCTGAGCGATACGATCACAACCTCAGTTCGCATTTGGCGTCTCAGATCTTAGCCTTGATCAATTGCGGCCAAGGGGGCTCAATCTGAGATTGAGGTTTGCGACCTCTAGTACCAATTACAAGTGGACGGGGTCGGAATGAATCGACTCTTCGCCTCATTGGTTTATGTGCAGGGAAGAAACTTGTATGGATCGTGAATAAGATCAAGACGTCAACTCACATTCAAGGTTGTGAATCAACGGTGATCATTTGCTGCTGAGGTGGGTCGGTTTGAGATTGAGATTGTGACCTCCCTTGTAGCATCAATTAATCATGAATAGGGTCGGGTAAATCAACTCCCAACTTTTTCTTTTTGGTCAAAATAAAGCTGTATTTCATTAAGCTAGAAAAATCAAAAGGGCCCATTAAATGAGCGTCGGTGCACAAAAGGTCCAAAAGAGTTTGAGGAGGCGAGACAACCCAATTTGACGGTAGAGAATTGTGTCCGTGGGCTTTAACGGTTGAGTCCGCAATAAAATTGGCCTGCCCTTCTATGGTGCTAGATCCGAATACATGGAAAAAGCACTAACAAAGCAACACATTTGGACAAAAGATTATATGACTCCAACATTGGATTCTCCTTTTCTTTCTTCTGCTGAAGCGGAAAATTTAGGGTTAGTAACAGGGCATGCGTTTCCACTCACATGGAGGAAGCCGCACAGACAGAGGGAATCCATCAACAAGCCTTTCTCGGTGATCTCGGCACCCGCAAGCTACTGCTCCTTCTTCCCTTCCCAGCGTGTAAGCTCCATTGATATTTATGTTAAGATACCCGAGCATCGGTGGACAACAAATCAGGGAGGAGCTGGTTGGCTTTTGAAGGCTTACCACGTTGTGTAGGCCCTAGTGTGCTAGTGATTCTCGAGCTTGCAAGAACACCGAATAAAACAAGATTTTGCACAGCTGGGTGATTGGAGAGAGAGAGACACACACACCCACAATCTTTAAAATCCAATGACCACGACATCCCTCTCGCGTCGTTGGCATGCTTCTGTCATCCTGCTTTTCCTCGCATTCACGTTAAACCCTCTCTCAAAAATTCAATTTAAAGGAGAAAAGAGAGAGAAAACGGGTCTCTTTCGACCTTGTTGACCGACGGGCAAACCCTGTCTAGGCTCGATGGACAAAATGAGCGGGTCTCGGGTCCGCCACCGTCGCCTTGGTGCGCATAATTGGATCAATTATATGTATCTTTTAGCTTGAACAGGTTTGAAGATTGAATTCAAGTTTGACACCAAGCTCGACTGCTTAGCTCAGGAATCTCGTCCTAAATTCATGTCTTCATTCCGAAGTTCTTAGTCCCTTGCTTTCTGCCACAACGTGCCAATTTCAACATGCGCATGACTTGCAACAAATTTCGTGTTCTAACTTTTGAAGAATTTCCATCGGCACATATTTTCTTAGTTGAAGGAACAAATTGGACTTTAAATTCGAGAAGCTCCAATCTCTACCACATTCGTGTCCATCGATTCCATATGAAACGAGATTACCAATGGGGCGCCGGAAATATGCCCATCCAATTTCTGAAATTTCTTGGACTCCTCCCCCGTCAAATCCAAGCGACCGGATTGGGATCGCCCCCGCCACTCCGATCACGCGCGCCGCCCCCATCCTAAACTCCCCGTGCTCGCTACGCATCGCGTTCTCATTGAACTCCGTCCCCTCCGAGAACCCACACAAACTCTCTCCCTTCTCGTCTCGGCCCTGGACTAGAGGTCGCCTCTCAAAAAGACACGCTCTCTTTCTGCTTCGCTTCCTTACTTCCTCAGATCTGCATCCTCCGTTCCTCGTCATCTTGAAATCCTTCAGATCTGGGCGTTGATTTCTAAATCCGAAATGGTTCCGTGCCTTTCCTATCTGCCAAAGGACCGAGGCTACGACTTCCATGTCAGGTAAGATGTCCCGGCTTTCTGTCAGATCTGCTAACCAAGCTTCGACTCTTGATAATCTTTGTGACGGAATGTGCTGTGAGATTTTGTGAGACTGTGACAACTTGTAATGAAATATTTAATAAAATCTTATGAAACTACTGTCAACTATTCTAAAAATAAGCTGTTAGATAAAGGCGTAGTGAGTATTTTAAGCTGTGGGTGTGATCAAACTCTGTTTCTCCATGGGCATAAGAGGAAAAGGTGTTCGATTGTCTTTAAGACTTCTTCATTGCTTAGTGCGCAGAACAGGATAGGTACAATTTTCCTTGGATAGAGATTTTCCTCGGTGGGTAAAGCATTTTATTATAGGGACCACATAAAAATTCTGATTTTTAGGAGCAGTTTTCAAATTCCAACATAGGCTGCGGGGCACTTGATGGAAGATTATGCTAAATCTTGACTTATGTTGTGTTCGGCTTCATCAGTTGAGAGGTTGTGACCTCACTTGTAGTACTGTTCACAAGTGAACATAGTTTGGGTGGATCAACTCTTAGGAATTTGAAACCGATCCAATGGAGACTGAGGATGCGTTTGGTTCAATATTTTAAAAGCGTTGTAAAAAAAGCGGTTTAGCGCAAGAAGCTTTAGCGCAAATGCAAATCTTAGTTTGGTAAACTATCTTTGAAAAACAAATTTGAGAGAAATGCCGTTCAGTATAAAACACATTTGAAAAACTTTTTGGATGATTAATATTAGTTTTTTTTTAATTTTATTTGTTTAAAATTGAAAAAATAATGTATGCAACTTTTTAAATATAATTTTGACAATAATAAAAAATCAAATACATATATAATTTTTTTTTTTAAAAGACCAAACTTTTCATCGGAATTTTTTAATTTTTATTTGCTTAAAATTGAAAAAAAATGATGTATGTAACTTTTTAAATATAAATTTTGACAATAATGCTAGAAAAATCAAATACATATATATATAATTTAAAAAAAAGACCAAATCCTTCATCGAAATTTTTTAATCTTTATTTGTTTAAAATTGAAAAAATAATGTGTGGAATTTTTTAAATATAAATTAGAAAATAATGCTAAAAAAATCAAATACATATATATATTTTAAAAAAAGACCAAACCCTTCATTGGAATTTTTAAATTTTTATTTGTTAAAAATTGAATAAAATAATGTATGCAATTTTTAAATATAAATTTGAAAATAATGCTAAAAAATCAAATAAATATATATAATTTTTTTTTAAAGACCAAACCCTTCATTGGAATTTTTTAATTTTTATTTAAAATTGAATAAAATAATGTATGCAACTTTTTAAATATAAATTTTGACAATAATGCTAAAAAAAATCAAATAAATATATATAATTTTTTTTTTTAAAAAAAGATCAAATCCTTCGTCGAATTTTTTTTTTTAATTTTATTTGCTTAAAATTGAAAAAAATAATGTATACAACTTTTTAAGTATAGATTTGAAAATAATGCTAAAAAAATCAAATACATATATATATATATATATATATATAATGAAAAAAAAGAGACCAAACCCTTTGTCGGAATTTTTTTAATTTTTATTTGTTTAAAATTAAAAAAATAATGTATGCAACTTTTAAATATAAAATTTGACAATAATGCTAAAAAAATCAAATATATAAATAACTTTTTTAAAAGATCAAAATATATTTAATTTTTTTAACATTTATATATATTTGATTTTTTTAGCATTATTTTGGCATTTAAAAAATAATAACGAGGGCAAAATTAGAAATTTAAAGAATAAGTGAGGATAATTTTGGAAGAAAAATAAATAAATTTCAGCATTTGGTCAAATGCTGAAAGCTCAAAACTAGTCCTACTAGCATTAGGCTTTCAGCATTCCCAATGCTAATTTTCACTTAAAAGCTACTTCAAAATGGCTGTCAAACGATCCAGCATTTCCCCAAAAGGCTTTGGAGGCTGAAAGTTCATTGAGAATGCCGAACCAAACGCACCCTGAATCTAAGGTCTTGAAGCCCCATATTGCCATGTCGATTCTCTGATTTTATATCCAGGATGTCGTTACTAAAGAATTTTATAACCCATCCATGCTAAGGTATATTGAGATAACTCGGTATCTAAACATAATAAAAGGTCTATCTTTATTTCTGCGTGAGGCTTTGTTTCTTCTTTTTGGCTAATATATAGCCAGCTGAGAAGCCGTGGAATTTATCAGTGCACAGAAGAAATCAATGGACGATGCTCCGCCTTTATGTGTTTCTCATGCCGGTCTTGTTGGACGAGGCTCCACACGTTCCGACGTGTTTTGAGCTTTGCACGAGGCTCCAAGGCCGAGTTCTCCCTCAATTTCTTCCGTGCAATCCTTGCCGCTCGCAAGTCCTCCCTTGATCACGAGGCCTTGCCCGACCGCCTCCATGCCAACCTTGCGGTTGCCGGAGTCTCTGTAAAAGGGCGCAATGCGCTCGGCTTATCATCACAACTTCCCGACCCAGCTGCCTGGCAGTCCCAGATCTGCATCCCCATCATCTCAAATGACTACTTGGCCAGCGAACAGTGCCTCCGTGAGCTTGCCCAGATGATGGAGTGTAAGAGAAGCGGACTACAGACAGTCTTGCCCATTTTCGACAGAGTGGATCCCAGGTTCGTGCGACACTATGCATGGAATTCTGTTAAGGCCCGCCATTCTGACATCGAGGGACTGCAGAGAGCACTTGAAGTGGGCTACTTACGAGGATGGATCGTCACTGACTGGTACCGACCTCATTGCCACCCGAATCTTTCTATCGACTATCTTTCCTCATAATGTTTGACACGCATTGTTTGTTTCACAAGATATAGAATGAACTTAAATTTTAGTAATCGTATGGTTTGGGAATCTGGGACTAGAGTTCTTAACTTCTTTAGCCTCTTTTTCATTTAATTTTTCTGTTTAACATGTTTGGTAGAGGAGATCGAGAGGGAAGACAAAGGATTTTACAGGGGGTGTCTTGTTTGGATAGAAGGAAGAGAGTAAATAAATAAAAAGAAAGGGAAGGATCGAGAGAGATTGGGTGCGGCCAGTTTTATGTGCGTTTGTCAAAATATGAAGGGATTTAGGAGTCTAAATTATTACCATAATATATTATTTTCCGTTCCTTCTAACTAGCATTCAAACGATATTATAAGGTAATCCCTTCGTTTCTCTCTCCCTCTCTCTCTTTCCTTCTAATCTTTTGATTCTCCTCTCTGCCTTTCTAATCAGTTCTACCAAGTACAATGTTAAAACCTTCTTCTTTTTTCTCATTAATCACCTCTACCATATATAGCGTTAATTTACTCTTATTAACCAAACAAGCGATTGTGTCCATCCATTGTTTTTCCCGGTGATTTTTTCGCGTATTTGTCTTCCTCTCTCTTCCTTTCATGTCTTTCCATCCTGATCCTTTGCCCTAATTCACCATCCTTTTCACTAACTGTGGTGTTTGATAGGCGCCAAGAAGAACTAGTGAAGGAGGTGGTCCAAACTGTTCAGAGATACTTGTGGCTAGGTATACTGAGAAGTCCTCGGGTTGTCAAGTACAACGTATTCTTGAACTTTAGAGGCATTGATACTCACGAAGGCTTCGTCAAAGAACTCTACACCAACCTTGTGGACATTGGAGTTTCTGTTTTCAAAGATGACACCAGCATTCCCATCAGTGAGGACTTTCGCTCCGAGCTGCTCACTGCAATCACAGGGTCTACAATCTACATTACGGTCCTATCTGAAAAATACGGAACCAGCAAGTGGTGCTATCGCGAGCTTGCGAAAATGTTCAAGTGCAAGGAGAAAATGGGACACATGGTCATCCCCATTTTCTACGGAGTAGAGCCCTCCCATGTGCAACTCCTTAAAGGGAGATTCGGGCGTGCCATCCATTCACGGGAGAAACGTCTTCCTGGCATGGTCGCCCCTAGGGAAGGCCACCAAGCGCTAACAGGGGATGCCAACATTAGAGGATGGGACCATGATGATGCCAGGTACAAACTTACTTCAACTCATGCCTTGTTTACTTTCTTTCGCAAGATCTTCGCACGAGCAATATGCCTTCTTCTGGCCACGTAGGGAACGTCCTAGTGGCATCCATGCTTCTTGGGAAGGCTACGAATTGTTCAGAGAGGTTGCTAAAATGAAAGGATGGATATTTGATACTGACAGGTACAAACTCAATTCAACATATGCATTGTTTACCGTCTTTCACGTGATCTTCGCACGACAACCAAAATAGAGTCGTTGGTGTAGTTGTGCATCCATTAAAAATCCTTTTTTCCTCGTGTTGTTTGACAGCCCTGATGGAGAACTGATCAAAGCAGTTGTTCGAGGTACACTGGGAGTTTTGCTGCGCGTTTTTCAACTAGATATACCTGAGCACTTGCTTAGATTTGGCCATTGTAGCACTAGCGGATGCTTAGATGTTGAAGATTCAATGCGGACTCATGAATGGTGGAAGGATAGTGAAAGAAGGTTTCTTAGAAAGAGAAGGTATGAATATTGAGGAATAAGTACATTAAAAGTGCCAAAAGTTATATACGGTACTCATTTTAATGCTAAAAGTTTTTTCCGGATCACTTAGGTGCTATTAAAAAAAAAATATATTATTTAAGTGCCAACTCTGATCTGGGTTACCGACAATCTGATGTCTGTGTTATTTTATTAATTTATCAATCCTACATGGCTTGCCGGCATGCTTAGTCAGCACATAACCCTTAAACAAAGTCATAAGAATTGATCATTTTGGTGTCAAATTTTATTTAAAATGATTATTTAAGCGTCAAATTTTGTTTAAAGTGATCATTTTAGTACCAGTTGTTATTAAAAAGTAGTGCCAAGCATGCCACATAGATTGGAGTTTTTAAAAATTTTGCCAAGTTATATTATAAATTCAATTATAAATGATACGTAATCAATTTGGCCGAAATTTCTCGTCGTTGGCACTTAAATGATCTTTTTTTTTTTTTGGCATTTAAGTGAGCCAACAAAAATTTTTGGCATTAAAGTGAGCGCCATACATAATTTTTGATACTTCTAGTGTACTTATCCTAAATTTTGATATTCTCAAACCGATTAGTCCATTAGCAGTTCAGTTGGTAGCAAAATCTTCTTCAAGCGACCCTGCCTGATAGAGTCAAGTTTAGAGGGTCTGTAAATATGGGTTGTGCTTCGAGTTGTTTTGTTGAGCCAGATGGTGGAGATCGTATTGATTCGGATGCATTAAGACTTGTAATGGTTGGTGGTTCACAATTTAGTGTATGATAAGTTGATCTTGTGATGTTGATATTCTTGTATTTTGCTTTGTCTGACCGCGTATCTTCTTGTGGAGATTTAGTGTCCTTTGAACCTCCCTTTGAACGTTGCAACGTTCTTCGGAAACATCACGAAACTAAAGTAGTATTTCTCATAGCAATTTGGCAATGCCTCAGTATTACGCTTTCCTGACTTGTAGTCGTTCGAATTTTGAAACATCTATCTACATTGACATAGTTTCGAGGAGATTGCTATTATTGCTTGTCTCCATTTTCACGGTTACTGAAGGCCAATCTGTTAAAGCATCCATAGCATTTTTCTTCTGGACTTGAGAAAATTTGAAAGTAATACTAAGTGCACTCGATTCATCGCAGCACTATTGACATATATTGTCAAAGCCTTTGCATTTGAAATCCCACCTTATCCCACCATTCGTGCAAATCCAGCTCACGTCTGTTTCTACAATTTTTCAAGAAATAAATTTAGAGCTTTAATTAACGCGTAGCAATGACGTGCATTTTGGCTTATTCTCTATACAAACTGTCATATAATAAACACTTAAAAGAAGGTTTTTAACCTACAATTATCTAATCTTTTAACGATCTAATAATTAGCTAGTAAGTAGTCTATGAACACCGATCCCCCCCCTCCTCCCAAAAAAAAAAAAAAAAAAGAGTAGTTTATGGACGAGGGTATAGTTAATTAAATTAAAGTAAATTAACGATGATTCCTAAATTTTCGGTGGCATCTAGAGAACCCTGCTCTTTCGCTTTCGCACACGCAAGCGAGACACCATCGCGTCTGTGGCATGCACATGAAGGCTGACGCCACCACGACCTGAGCAACGGAGGAATATTGGGGAATGTTGTCAGAATAGAGGTGGGCGAATGAGCGAGAAGCATAGCAGAAAAGATTCGAGCAAGGAGTGCGTAGAGTGCATTTGGTTCAGCATTTCCAAGGGGCTTTCAGCCTCCAAAGCCCCTTGGGGGAATGCTGGACTGTTTAACAACCATTTTGAAGTAACTTTTAAGTGAAAGTCGGCGTGGGAATCTTTGAAAGCCCAATCTTAGTAGGGACTAGCTTTGAACTTTCAGCATTTAGCCAAATGTTGAAATTTATTTTTTTCTTCCAAAACTATCCTCACTCATTTTTCAAATTTCTAATTTTGCCCTCGTTATTATTTTTTAAATGCCAAAATAATGCTAAAAAAATCATATATATATATATATGCTAAAAAGTTAAATATATTTTGGTCTTTTTTAAAAAATTATTTATATATTTGATTTTTCTAGCATACATATTTGATTTTTAGCATTATTGTCAAAATTTATATTTAATAAGTTGCATACATTATTTTTTTTTCAATTTTAAACAAATAAAAATTAAAAAATTTCGACGAAGGGTTTGGTCTTTTAAAAAAAAATTGTGTGTGTGTGTGTGTGTGTGTGTGTATTTGATTCCTTAGCATTATTTTCAAATTTATATTTAAAAAGTCGCATCTATTATTTTTCAAATTTATAAAAATGAAAATAAAAATTTTCGACGAATGTTTTGTTCTTTTTTAAATATATATGTATTTGATTTTTTTTCGTATTATTGTCAGAATTTATATTTAAAAAGTTGCATACATTATTTTTTTTTTTTCAATTTTAAACAATTAAAAATTTAAAAATTCTGATGAAGGGTTTGGTCTTTTTTAAAAAAAAAAAAAAAAATTATACATATGTATTTTATTTTTTAGCATTATTTTCAAATTTATATTTAAAAATTTGCATACATTATTTTTTCAATTTTAAACAAATAAAAATTAAAAAAATTTCCACGAAGGATTTGGTCTTTTTAAAAAATATATATATATATATATATGTATTTGATTTTTTAGCATTGTTCTGAAAATTTATATTTAAAAAGTTGCATACATCTTTTTTTTTTCAATTTTAAGCAAATAAAAAAAAAATTCCGATGAAGGGTTTGGTCCTTTTTAAAATATATACATATATATATATACATATATATTATCTATTTGATTTTTTTAGTATTATTGTCAAAATTTATATTTAAAAGTTGCATACATTATTTTTTTTTTCAACTTTAAACAAATAAAATTAAAAAAAATAATATTAATCACCCAAAAAGCTTTTAAAATGTGTTTCTACCAAACGGCATTTTTCTCAAAGTTGCTTTTCAAAGCATAGTTTACCAAAGACCTTTACATTTGCCTAAAGTCTTTTAGGCTAAACTGTTTTGCATTTTCTCAATGAGCTTTTAAATGCTGAACCAAATGCACACGTAAGCAAAGGTGAGGGTCGCACAAAAGAAATACCAGAAAATGGAGAGAGCTTGGGGGCTGGGTTCTTTGTTTTTTTGGGTTGTTAGCCAAGAAAGGGAGAGGTGAATGAACTAGCTGAGCTTGAAGATAGCCAGAGGGGAGAGCTCAAAGGGGGTTTTTGGCTTCTTCTTCGTTCTTCGGTCTCTCTGGGTGGAGGCCTTTTTCTTTTCTTTCATGCATAGATACGATACTACCTTGAGGGGGAGAGCAGAGAGAGGACACAGAGTTCAGCCATTCGAGAGGTGCTCGATCGAGAGAAAAAAGAGCAGAAGGTGGTTCGGCCATTGGAGAAGCCTTTGCGCGATTGCTGGCCAGCGTGCTGTTCACGGTTGAGTGTTGAGTGTTCGGCCATTAGATGAAATCCCTACGCGAAATGGGAGGCTGCTCACCGTCAGTCGAAGCTCTGCGGGCGATATTATGAAAGTTTAAATTGAAACCAAGTTTAATCAATACTCAATAATAACACGGATAGAAAATTCCGACGAATCTCTAGAGCATATAGTACTTCATATAAGAACAAAGTGTGTCCAGCACGAATATTCAATTGATAGGTGACAATCCTCTTTACTTCAAATTTGGAGTTATTCCCTAAATAGATCCATTTCGTTCCAATCAAACTCATTGGAACTCCATAAAGGCATCTCTATCCTTCGTTACGTGATCTATTGCTCCCGAATCTACAGTCCACAAAAGATTGAATTTAGTTAAAAATATAGAGCTTAACACATAAGCAAAGCTCTCAAGAATGCAATGGGAGTTTACCTTCTTTGGTTCACCACAGTCACGAGTATAGTAACCTTTCTTATCATAGTTGTAAGACTTCACCCTTGACTAGAGCTGTTAAACGGATGGGTCAGGTCGGGTTTAGGTCGGGTCATTAATGGTTGACCCAAATTGACCCATTAATCCATTTATGACCCATTTATGAAAATGTAAATTTTCCGACCCATACCTAACCTGACCCATAGCCAACCTATATCCGACCCAACCCTTATTAATGAAATATTTTAACAAAATCTATAAAAACTTATTCCTATGTTTTTTTAAAGATTATATTACTAAAATATTTCCAAGCTTATTTCTTATATATATTATTTTTTTTAAATGGTATTGCTAAAATAGTTTTATGCAACACAAATTTAATGGAAAATTTTTATAATTTTTAAAATAATTATTTTAAAAAATCGAATTTTAATTATTTTTAAAATTAAAATTTTTAAAATTTTTAATTTTTAAATATAATTTTTATTTTTGTTCTTCTTCTTTGGCCGCCGCCGGCCATGACGACGGCCGGGCGGCCAGCCACGGGCGAGCCTCAAGCTTGCTCGACGCCGACGAGCTCGAGGCTTGCCAGATCGGCAAGGCTCGAGCCTCGCCCGAGGCCTTCGCCTCACCAGATCCAGCGAGCTCGAGGCTCGCTTGGCTAGTCGCCGACCATCGGAGGAAGAAGAAAGAAAAAGAAAATAAAAATAAAAAATAATTATAATTTTACCACCTCTAGTAGGGTAGACTAGATTGTGGGTTATCTTTAATGGGTTGGTAAATGGGTCTTAAATGAGTACAAAGTAGACCCATTTAAGACCCATATATTTTAGTCATTTTATTTTTAAAACCCATCATGGGTGCTTTGGGAAATAAGGCCTGACCCATTAACGACCCATTTTGACACCTCTACCATTGACATCTTTTCACACTAAGATGTTTTCCTCTTTTATATTGGTCAACTCTTGGTTTCTTACTTGAAAGGCTTAATCTCTTGCCTCTCCACCTTTAAATGAATCAAGATGCTTGCACTGGGAGCTCAAACTTCCTTGTAAGCTAGAACTAGCAAAATAAATCTATGTTTATGACTTAACCACCGGGAGGTGATCGTTTACCAAATCAAAGTAGCGCACGACATCCTTAAGTTCTTCCACAACTTGGTTAAGAACTTCTAGTACTTTTGGCTTTTCTAGCATATATTGAATTTTCATATTTACTATCTTGTAATTCTTGATGTTCAATTTCTCTTCTTTGTCCAATTCAGCCACTATGTTCCTAGAAGTTAGTCATTGTATTTGAACATTTCAGACATATTTACATGAATTATTAACGCCTAACATTTATGCATTTATTTTGCATAACCTAATCATATTAATGAATAAGATCAAATAAGCTTTAGGATGGAATGGTCACTTTGTTTTCAATTATCATCCAAAAATCCTAACTTGAAATTCATTAATATAATCATTTTTGCAAAAATAAGTTCATCAAAGTCACTAAAACTTTCTTGAATTTCACACATATAATTGTAAATTAAAATAATAATTTACAATAGTAAATAATATTGAACTTTCATTAACTAGACATGCCATTATAAAAAGTAATATATCCAGTAGAAAGATATCAACATCAACATAAAATAAATATTTACACTTAAGATATCTTAGACCAATCTAAGAAAAATAATAAATAAATAAATTCAAA
The DNA here is from genome assembly GCA_014182365.1 of Eucalyptus tenuipes. Lineage (NCBI taxonomy): Eukaryota > Viridiplantae > Streptophyta > Magnoliopsida > Myrtales > Myrtaceae > Eucalyptus > Eucalyptus tenuipes. Next base: position 11,083,434 of record CM024546.1, on the reverse strand, counting down.
GATACTCAATTATCTCATAAACATGGAAAGAAATTTTCTTAGTAAATTCCTCTAAAAATTTTAAAGGCACATTGGGCAACCACGGAAAGACCCTCGAAGATCCCTCACGCCTCCTCCAAGGCACATTCACTCTATGCCAAGTTATACTCAATCTATGAGTTGAAGTCTTCGTTACCTCAATCCTATAGTATTCCCTCACAAAGTCACTACAAGTTTCTTATAATCCAAAACCACGTTGACCTCCCATAGGCGATCTAACACTGCTTGCCATTTAGATAGAAGAGTATTCATTAGGGCCGGTACTTTCTTAAAACCCCGCCTAAGGTAATCATTTCAGATGATTCATTGTATCATCTTGTTGACGCTAACCACATGTGACATTATATTACTGTCATTTCATTGATAACTAGCTAATTCTTCTATTAGCCCTTCAAGTCTCGTCTTCTATTCATTCGTTCTCGGGAATATAGGCATTCGTAAGAAACGCATCATTGTTCCTGCAACAAATGCAGAACAAAAAACGAATTACCTATAATCCATAGTGAATACAATTGAAAAACACATTTTCTGTTTTTTTCTTCTTTGTCAATGTTCAATGCTGGTCAATAGTCGATCAACGATAGTCAAAGGCCAATGGATGATCAGGTTGGGTCAATGGGTTTGGCCAACCAGGTGTGGTTCGCCGAGCGGCAAAACAGTAATATCAGCAAAAAAAAAGAAGGACAAAATCGTAAAATCAACTAATAGGGGCAACAAAATTCTACAGAAAGTATAGGGAAAAATGGTAATTGCACAACAGGCGCATCGGTTACCACGTGTGTACGTTGCACTCGCCTTCAGTTGTAGCACACCCGTGCGGCACACACGTTGATGATCCCTGCACCTTTCGACTGGACGTGGCGGCATGTCTAGCCACCTCCGACGACATGTCACCACTTGTTTTTCTTGTCACTCTACATTTTCAAAAACAAATTTTGATGTGTGGAAAATCGAAAAGGGGGGCGGGGGGGGAAGAGGGGGCGAACAGCTCGTCGAGTGTTGGGATTTCCGTTCCCGAACGTTCGTCGACAATGATTCTCAAATTTCGGCCAAAAAACCAATTATAAATTACAACAATGATTGGGAAATAGCAACACTACGCTCTGATACTAATAATGAAAATGGATTCATATCAAGCAAGGCTTTGGAGTTCCGTTCTTCGAGAGAGTTCATTGTCATTAAAAAAAAAAAAAGAAGAAGAACGTAGGTACTATTTCTCACAAAAACAAAATTTCCCTTTTTTTCTTTTTATATAGCAGTTATTTTTACTTAAAAAATAACAGCTCTCTCTTTTATGGGTCTTTTCCTTAAGGATCAGGTTTGGTCTAATATGGACGGACGAGCCTAGCTTGGTCTAACAAATTTTATAAAAATCCATCAAGAGCTTTAAAGAATACTTAGCAATGATGTGCATTTCGTCTGATTATCTGTACGAACTGTCATATAGTCAACACTAAAAAGAAGATTTTTTACCAACAATTATCTAATATTTTAGCGATCTAATAATTAGCCACTAAAGTAGTTTATAAACACTGACCCGAAAAAAAAAATGGTAGTTTATGGACGAGGGTATTGTTAATTAAAGTTGATTAACGATTATTCCTAGATTTTCGGTGGCGTCCATTAGCGACCCTAGCTGAGTCACTCAACCTCGAACGCCTTGCCCGGCCTCGCGGCAATGAACGGAGAGCCTTCCACGATGGAGATGAAGGGCATGATGAACAGAGGACACGACTAACAGAGGATCGGGTCGCTTGGGCTGTCTTTAACTTCGCAGAAGATGATAGAACAAAAATAATTCTCCCTTTTTTCCCTTCTTTTTCTCTAATTTCAAAACCATCTTGCAAAAATAAATCTCAAGTAATTGTACCTCGAGCTAAATTTTCTCAGAGTTCATTTTCGCAGTCGTAACAAGCGAAGCAAACTTAAGAAAGTACACGTGGAATATAATGATTCCTCGATTTTGGGGCGGCGTTCATTAGCTTTTGACACTATCGACATTCGGATTCCTCTAATTACCCATTAATTATCCTTAGAAGAAATGCATATACTCTCTCCCTCTACTTTTCTTTGACCAATGAAATCCATTTTACAGCTTTTAATCCTTGCTTTGTGCTTTCACTTCCACGAACCCCACCATCTTTCTCTCTCTCTCTCTAAACGTTCACTCTTTCTCTTCCCTCCCGGACCCTAAGTCCTCTGCAACAGCCATCCTCTCCACCACCACCTCTTCAATGGCCCCCGTTGACCCCCACTCCTTCACAAACTCCGCCCACCCCTTCACCACCCACATTCACCTCTCCTTCTACTTCGACTTTCCTTCCTCCACCATCCACTCCTCCGCCCTCCTCTTCCTCTCCTTCCCCCACTCCGGCCCCCTCTTCCTCGACACCCGTTCCCTCACCGTCCTCTCCATCCTCGACCCGCAGACCCGAAACCCGCTTCCCTTCTCGTTCTCCGAGCCCAACCCCATCAAAGACCAGAACTTGGTCGTCTCCCTGTCCAACCACTCTTCCGTCCTCATAATGTACTCCACCACCCCTGCGTCCTCGGCTCTGCAGTGGCTGAACCTGCCTCAGACGTTCAACAAGGCCTTCCCTTTCGTCTACACGCAGTGCCAGTCGATCCACGCCTGCGCGGTCTTCCCCTGCCAGGACGCCCCCGCGGCGCGGATCCGCTACTCCGCCCGGATGAACTTCCCGCGCCAGCTCTTCGCGGTGATGTCCGCCCACCACGTGGATCGCCACCCCCGGTGGCCAGGGAGAGGGCAGCGCTGCCCTGCGGCGACGCGCTGTGGTGCGCGGAGGGGAGGGTGGTGGAGGAGTTCGTGACGGAGCAGCCGATTCCCCCTTATCTGTTTGCGTTTGCAGTCGGGGAATTGGGCTTTAGGGAATAGAGTTTACTCGGAGGCGGCGCCCATGGTGTTGGAGGGGACGGCGTTGGAGTTCGCGGGAACAGAGAACATGATAAGGCAAGGGGAGAGGTTGTTTGGAGATTATAAGTGGGAGAGGTTTGATTTGTTGGTGTTGCCTACAGGCTGTCCTTATGGAGGAATGGAGAACCTGAGGATGGTGTTCTTGACTCCGACCGCGATCAAAGGTGACGCCCGTGGTGCGCAGGTCGTTGCCCATGAGCTTGCTCCCAGCTGGACGGGGAACTTGATCACCAGCAAGACCAATGCGCATTGTTGGTTCAATGAGGTACTTAAACTTCACCTAAATCCTTCTCCATAGGCTGCGGGGCACTTGATAGACAGATATGATAAATCTTGACTTGTGTTCGGCTTCATCAGCTTGAGACATTGAGGTTATGACCTCATTCGTAGTACTATTTACAAGTGAACATGATTTGGGTGGATCGACCCTTAGGAATTTGAAACCGATCTTGTGGGGACTGAATCTAAGGTCTTGAAGCCTCGATTTGCCATGTTGATTCTTGGATTTTATTTTCAGGATGTCGTTATTGAAAAATTTCATAAAACATCCGTGCTAAGATATATTGAGATAACTTGGTAAATTTCGGACGTTTTAAATATCCATTTATTCTTCAAAAATATAAAAATTTGTAAAAAGGTAAAAAAGCAAAAAATAAAATAAAATTAAAAAAAAAAAAAATATATATATATATATATATATATATAATGAAATGAATGAAGATAGCTGGAGTGAGAATGAAATAAAAATGAAAAAAATGATGATGAATAAAATCGTGTGGGTCGGCATATCCGACCCACTTTGGTAGCTTTCAGCCTTCTCTCCTTTAGTCCATTTTCTTTTCTTTTGTTTCTGTTTAGCCCATTGTTCTTTATTTCCTTAAGCCCCAGAATTTGAGCCCAAGACGAGAGGAAGGAAGCCCAGACCCCAACCCTTCTCTTTCCCTTTCGCACGCGCGAGCGAGACGCAGTCGCGTCTGTGGCGTGCGCATGAAGGCTGACGCCACCACGACCTGAGCAACGGAGGATTATTGGGGAATGATGCGCTGTTGTCAGAAGAGAGGTGGGCGAATGAGCGAGAATAATAGCAGAAAAGATTCGAGAGAGGAGTGCGTCAGCGAAGGTGGTGGTCGCACGAGAAAAAAACCAGAAAATGGAGAGAGCTTGGGGGCTGCGTTCTCTGGTTTTTGGGGTTGCTGGCCAAGAAAGGGAGAGGTGAATGAGCTAGCCGAGCTTGAAGATAGCTAGAGGGGAGAGCTCATAGGGGGTTTTTGGCTTTTTCTTCGTTTGAAGAATTTGATAAGAATAGAGTGCAAACACACAAATAAAGATTATAGTACTTAAAATACCTTACGAAGGCTTAATATGGAGCACACACAAGCTTTGCTAAGCTTAAAACTCTATCTTTCTATATGCTTCTGAAGCTATCTCACTCTCTTAAAAAGATAAACTAACGTAAGTATAAATATTTATACACATCTCCACCGCCTGGACTCCACCGCCTGCATTTTATCACCATTGACTTCAACATGCAGGAAGTGAAGTCGAACTTTTCTTCTCGTTGCCGTCTTTAGTGTGAACAAAAAGTTGCCAGCTCCAAGTTGCACCTTGCTTCCTGCTCTTGAAGACTCCAGTAGCTACTATAATATTATTATAATGTGTGCCCCTTTTCTTTATCAGCTTGTGGCTTCTTTAAGAATACTCTTCTTTGGCGGTTTAAGGAGTGGCGCTGCAGCACACTTTTCTTCGGTCAACGTGTGCCTTCTTGTAACGCCTGGCGGTTTGCAAACTGCCATACTCTTGCTTTCACACACTTAGCCAAAAACCAATTAAAAGACACAGAAGCTAATCAAAAAACAAAATCAATTTCACTATTTTCTAACATCCTCCCTTAAAATTGATTTTGAAAAACGACGACACCAAGCATTGTCTTCAATTTCTCAAACAAATCTGCCTTCAATGGTTTTGTCAAAATATGTGTAGTATGATCTTCGGATTTATAGAAATCGAGTTCAATCTCACCTTTTTTAATCAACTCACAAATATAATGATACTTGATGTCAATATGTTTGCTCTTGCCATGAAATATAGGATTCTTTGCTAATGCAATTGCTGACTTGTTATCATACATCAATTTAGTAGGACCTTTTTGTTCATGCATCAGCTCAAAAAGCATCCTACGAAGCCATATCACTTGACACGTTGCTAAAGATACTGCAATGTATTCTACTTCACCTGTCGAGAGTGCAATAACTTGTTGTTTCTTTGAGGACCAAGAAATTATTCCTGATCCAAGAAAGAAAGCATATCCGGAAGCATTCTTCTGCGTTTCAGTATCACCTGCCCAATCACTATCTGTATACCCCACTAAACTGAAATTGTCAATGTAAAAATATAAAATTCCATGATCACGAGTTCCACTAACATACCGTAAAATTCTTTTTGCTGCTTGCAAATGTGATTGGTATGGTTTCTTCATGAAACGACTAATAATTCCCACGCTATAAGTTATGTCTGGCCTAGTGGAAGCCAAATATCTTAAACTACCAACAATACTTTTAAAATATGTGGGATTTACCAGTTCACTGGTTCCTTCTTTCTTCAATTCCAACCGCTCTGCTATAGGAGTTTGAATTGATTTGAGCGATTCCATATTGAATTGCTTCAAAAGATCATTAGCATATTCTGTTGTGAAACAAATATGCATTCATTTGTCTGCTTCACTTCAAGGCCTAGAAAATAGGACATTAATACCAAATCCGTCATCTCAAACTGACTAGTCACGGCCTCCCTGAATTTAGCAAACATCTTCTCACAGCTTCCTATAAATGTCAAATCATCAACATAAAGGCAAATAACTATAGTATCGCCGTTAGTATTTGACTTGATGTACAATGTATGCTCATAAGGGCACTTTTGAAAGCCATGCTCCAACAGGTAAGTCTCAATCCTCGTGTACCAAGCTCGAGGTGCCTGTTTTAGCCTATACAATGCTTTCTTCAGTTTATAAACTTGATTTTCAAGCCCTTTCTTCACATAACCTTGTGGTTGCTCCACATATACTTCCTCATCAAGAAAACCATTAAGAAATGCTGATTTCACATCCATTTGATGGATTTTCCAACGGTTCTTAGCTACAAGTGCTAAGATCATCCGAATGGTATCTATTCGAGCCACTGGTGCAAGTACTTCAAAATAATCAACACCTAGCTTTTGCTTGTAGCCTTTCACAACCAATCTAGCTTTGTATCAGTCCACCTGACCGTTGGGTTTGTACTTCGTTTTGTACACCCACTTGACACCTATAAGCTTCTTACCAGTTGGTAAAGAAGTTAACACTCGTGTCATTCTTTTCAATGAAGTGGATTTCTTCATCCATTACTTGGATCCACTTCTCATCTGCCGTTGCATCATCATAAGATATGGGGTTACATTATGCAAATAAACAAAATTTTACCATTGTTTCATCGGTGATTTCGTCACTGTCATTTTCATCATCTCTTGTGACCACATAATCCTTAAATTTTATTGGCGTCTTCCGCGGTCATTGTGAATGACAAATCAACGGATCTATAGTCGTTGCTAGTGAAGAGGATGAACTACCGGGCAAAAGTGATGGATCTTCAATTAAAGATCCTTCAGTCTCCCCACCAATGGTTCATCTTCAATAGGGATATCTTACTGGTCAATCTTTCGGTTCTAGTCCCAGGCTTCATCTTCAAAAAATTGGACATCCCTACTGATAATTACCTTTTCTGTAACTGGATTATATAGCTTATAACCCTTAGTCACATCACTATAATCGATGAAAATGCACTTCTCGCTTTTATCATCCAATTTTTTCCTCAGTTCGTCTGGTATATGGGGATATGCTACGCACCTAAATACTCGTAGAAATGAAACATCTGGCTCTGGGGTTCTTCCAAGAACACTCCTTGTTGGACACCTGTTTAACACAAATACAGCACAAGTAATGACTTCTGCCCAAAACTTCTTCAGTAATGAGCCTTTAGCATATTTCTTGCCATTTCAAAAATTGTTCTATTCTTTCTTTCTGCTATACCGTTTTGGTGAGGAGTATAGCTAGCAGTCAACTGACATTTCACTCCATGAATTTTTCAATAATTGTCAAATTCATTGGAAGTAAATTCTCCACCTCTATCCGATCTTAACGTCTTTAAATTAAAGCCACTATGTTTCTCAACATAGACTTTGAATTCTTTAAATTTGCCAAAAGCTTTCGATTTTTCTCTCAAAAAACATACCCATGTTTTTCTGGTAAAATCATCGACAAAAATTAGCATGTACCTTTTTTGTCCAATTGATTCCACCTCAATAGGGCCACAGATATCTGTATATATCAACTCCAAAGGTTGCTTGGCTCTTCTAGCTCTTCCAATTGGAAAAGATTTTCAACGTTGTTTTCCAACGAGACATCCTTCACATGAGCGGTCTGGACTGTCGATCAAGGGCATGCCAATCACCATCTTTTTCTGGACTAGTAATTTCAGTCCACGAAAATTTAGATGACCAAACCAAAGATGCCACAGCCACTTGTTGTCTTTTGTCATTGCTTGGAAACTCAACAGAGTCTTCGTCTGAAGGGATAGAGGAAACATCTGGTTCTTCGTCATTTATGTCGTCGTAATCAACTTATTGTTTACACCTCTAATGGTGCAAACACCATTTTCAATGTTAACTTTGTGGCCTTTTTTGGATAGTTGCCCAATACTCAGCAAATTCCAGAAAAGTCCAGGTACAAAGTAAACGTCTGCAATAGTAACATTAGTACGATCTTTTGATTTGATATCAATGCTACCTTTGCCCATCACGGGAATTTTGGATTTATGCCCAAAGTTAACTTCACCACAAATTGTCCCATCTAACTACAAAAATAGCTCCTTTTGACCATACATGTGATTACTGCACCCAGTATCAAGGTACCAAATTTTTGTGTCCATGGTACTTGAGTCATCCATTTTGCATGCTAATACCACGCTTTCATTTGCATTGATGGTGCGCACATGTTCTGGCTGCTCGTGCCCCATGTTTGCTCAACATTCAGATTTGTAATGTCCGAATTTGTTATAATTAAAACACTTGACTTTTGATTTGTCACGTGTTTTATATCTTCTTGTGGAATTCAGATTTCCACCTCTACCTCGGGCACCTCCACGACCTCGGCCACCATGACGACCTCCTCGATTTGATTGAGTGACCTGACTCTACAGTGCTTGTTCAAGATTCGAACTAATGGACTTCTGGTGCATTCTTTGCTTATGTGAGCATTATGAACCCATCAACCGCTCCAACGTCATGGTTGATATATCTTGGCCTTCTTCGATCGCCGCAACAATGTAGTCAAACCTTTCAGTCAAAGACCTCAAGATTTTTTCTATGACTCGTACATCGTGGAGTTCTTCGCCCTTAACCCTTAGTTGGTTAACGATGGTTTGTACACGATCAAAGTAAGCCGAGATAGATTTACAGTCATTCATGCGTAAAGACTCAAAATCTCCTTGAAGTGTTTGGAGTCGCACCCGCCTAACATGATCATCACCTTTGTAGGATTTTTGCAATATATCTCACGCTGCTTTCGCGGTCTCCACACTCGCTGTATTTTCAAAAATTGATTCCTCTACTGCTTGAAAGATCACATACAATGCTTTCAAATCTTTCTTTTAAGATTCCACCAACGATTCTTTCTCCTCTTTTCTCAAAACATTGAATTCTTCAGCATGGGCTACTTCGATGTAGCCATTCTCCACCAAGTTCCACAAATCTTGGGACTTGAATAGAACCTTCATCTGGGCGAACCAGTTGTTGAAATTCTTTTCATTCAACTTCAAAATTTGCAACTGAACAGAACTGGTGAATGCCATTGCTAGCTCTGATACCAATTGTTGGAACCAAAAGAATAAACGAGTTTTGAAAAATTTGATAAGGAGAGAGTGCAAACACACAAATAGAGATTATAGTACTTAAAATGCCTTGTGAAGGTTTCATATGGAGTACACACAAAGCTTTGCTAAGCTTAAAACTCTCTCTATTTTTCTATATGCTTCTAAAGCTATCTCCCTATCTCAAAAAAATAAACTAACATAAGTACAAATATTTATACACATCTCCACCGCTTGGACTCCACCACCTGCACTTTACCGCCATTGACTTCAACATGCAAGAAGTGAAGTCGAACTTTTCTTCTCGTTGCCATCTTCAGTGTGAACAAAAGTTGCCAGCCGCAAGTTGCACCTTGCTTCCTGCTCTTGAAGACTCCAGTAGCTACTATAATATTATTATAATGTGTGCCCCTTTTCTTGATCACCTCGTGGCTTCTTCAAGAATACTCTTCTTTGGCAGTTTGCAAACCGCCATACTCTTGCTTTCACACACTTAGCCAAAAACCAATTAAAAGACAAATAAGCTAATCAAAAGACAAAATCAATTTTACCATTTTCTAACACTTCGGTCTCTCTAGGTGGAGGCCTTTTTGTTTTCTTTCAATCATGTGTCACGGCCAAGAGGTTTCTATAGCTAAAGGGCCGTGCCTTTCCGAAGAGGACCTCTTACGATTACTAGGATTCCCAACAAGAAGACTTCCGGAATGTTCCAAGGGCGAGCGATACAGTAATTGAGCCAATGTCTAGAATTCTCCTGCCATTAGTGTCGGTAGTTGGTAGATTTGGCGGTATGATCTCGTCCGCCAGATGAAAAGTCGATCAATGATTGTAATCTGAGGGTCTCTAATATAAGAATGGGTGCCCTCCCCCTCATTTGTAACCATGCAACCATTTTAGTAATAAAAGGCTCATTTCCCTTCTAGAGCTTCTCTATCTAGAAACTCTCTCTCTACGATCCGGGTGAGCGAGCGAGTATGCAATCGATCGAGTAAGGCTTGGCTTAGGCATCCCGATGATCCAAGTCGATCCAAAAGTGCCTGAGTCGCCGCATGGTCACGATCCCAATCGATCAGCCCGTGACAAGTGGTATCAAAGCAAGAAGGGAGATCCGTTTCAAGAGATCGAGGAGCACCAACTGTTCGAGAGAATGTCGAGACAAGAAGCTGTCATGGATGGAGAGGCCGTTCAAGTCAAGGAGACTCGCGGCCAAATGAAGAAGAGAGAAGCCTCGATGGACGCCATAGTTGCGCTTGATGAGAAGCTTGCGAAGGTCTGGAGTGCCATGGCCGAGTTCACGGAAGGACTCGATGACGTGAGAGACCGCATCATGGAGGTTGAAGTCTCGCTCCATGAAGACTTCACGACCGGCATCAACCAAGCTACAGCTTCACTGCACGACAAGGACGAAGCCCTTGAAGCATCGATCGATGTACAGAGGGAACGCGTCCAAGTGATCGAGGAAGAAAGCCCTCGTAAGGATGAGGTTAAAGTCATGAAGGCGGAGATCCAAGAGCTCAAGACTGAGCTCGCCCTATGCAGATTGAGCATCGCTAATGGGTTGACTCCTACACAAGCGGTGCCCAAGCTTGAGGTGCCGAAACCCAAAGAATTCAAAGGCAACCGATCCACCAAGGAGGTGGACAATTTCATGTGGAGCATGGAGCAATACTTTGGCACCGTCAACATCCAAGACAAGTCGATCAAGATAAGAACTGCTTCAATGTTCCTTACTGATACTGTAATGCTTTGGTGGCACAATAGGTGCGATGAGACTAAGCGCGGACCAATCCCGTGGACACATGGTATGACTTTGTGAGGGAGTTCCGAGATTACTTCTTTCCTAAGTTTGCTCAACAAGAAGCCCGTAGCAAGCTCCATCACCTCGAACAAAGGGGCACAATCTGAGAGTACGTGAAGGAATTCACCGAGCTCAAACTCCAAATCTGCAATCTAGGAGAGGAGAAGGCTCTAGGAGCGTTCATGGATGGACTCAAGCCGTGGGCGCAACTTGAGCTCAAGCGATGGGACGTGAGGAGTCTCATGAGAGCGCTAAGCGTGGCCAAGTCCCTCGTTGACCTCACCAAAGCCGAGCCGAAGAACCGAGCAAGGGATTGGAGGTTGGATCGACCCTCCGAGGATGAAGGTGGAAGCATTCCCCGAGGCGCGCATGACCAAGGCGGCCGAGTCAAGACATGGGGAGAAGGATCGTCCAAGCCGTCCTCCTTCCAAAAGGGACAACCTCAAGCGGACTACACCACGAGTAAGTTCGACCAACCCCCGCCATCTCCTTGCTTCATTTGCAAAGGTCCGCATTGGACTCAAAAGTGCCCGAAGAAGGGCAAGATCAACGCCCTCCTTGCTATAGAAGAAGAGGAGGAGGAGCCCAAAGAAGAGAAGCGGCAAATCTGACTTGGAGCGGTGAAGTACGTCAATTCTGTCCAAGCTTGATCGCCGTCCGAGAAGAAGGAAACTACCTCGAACACTGACATGTTCTTCGTGGAGATCGAGGTATGTGGCTGAGCGCTATACGCCTTGGTTGATACAGGAGCCTCAAACATGTTTATGTCGACCGAGGTGGCGATAGCCTTGGGACTTCGCGTAGAGCCAACCAGGAAGTCATTCAAGACTGTCAACTCCGATGGACTCGTAGGCATAGGATCAACTACCGATGTGGATGTCCAAATCGGTGGATGGAAGGGCAAGCTATCGTTCGAGGTAATTCCTCTCGACGATTATGATCTCATTCTGGGTATGCAATTCTTCCATAGCGTGAGGTCCATGATTGACATGAGGACCAAGTGTATCATGATCCTCGATCCAAAATGCCCGGCGATGATCCCCATGATGAAAGGAGTGATCGATACCAAGACCATCGCCACAATCCGACGCCTCGACAAGAGCTTGAAGGCCGAGAAGCGCATAAACAAGCCGCCAACCATGGAGAAGACGAAGGAAGAGTTGGATCCTCCTATTCCAACTCACGACATGCCGATCCAAGTGCTCTTCCCTGAGGTCAAGTGCTTGCCGCGTGCCACGCCCAAGCCGAAGTTGGAGCCGTATGGTCCACCATTTGAAAGGCTCCGAACCAAACGAAATCGGAACAAGAGATCCCGTGCTTGTGCCAAGAAGGCCACCCTTCGAGCCGTGAGCGACGAGGGCGTTATTCGAATGAGTGGGGGAGAATTTTGTAGTTAAAGGGCCGTGCCTTTTCGAAGAGGACCTCCTGCAATCGCTAGGATTCCCAATAAGAAGACTTTTAGAATGTTCCAAGGGCGGGCGATACGGTAATTGAGCCAAAGTCTAGAATTCTCTTGCCATTAGTGTCGGTGGTTGGTAGGTTCTGTGATATGATCTTGTCCGCCGGATGAAAAGTCGATCAATGGTTGTAATACTGAGGGCTCTAAGTATAAGAAGGTGTCTCTCCCCCTCATTTATAACCATCCAACCATTTCAGTAATAAAAAGCTCATTTCCCTTCCAGAGCTTCTCTCTCTAGAAACTCTCTCTCTCTCTCTACGATCCGGGTGAGCGAGTGAGTATGCAATCGATCAAGCAAGGCTTGGCTTAGGCATCCCGACGATCCAAGTCGATCCAAAAGTGCCTAAGTCGCCTCACGGTCACGATCCCAATCAATCGGCTTGTGACACATGGATAAGAGACTACCTTGAGGGAGATCAGAGAGAGAAGGACACAGAGTCCAGCCATTCGAGAGGTGCTCAATCGAGAGGAAAAAGAGCAGAAGGTGGTTCGGCCATTGGAGAAGCCTTTGTGCAACCGCCGGCCAATGTGCTGTTCACGGTAGTGTGTTGAGCGTTTGGCCATTAGACGAAATCCCTAGACGAAAAGGGAGGCTGCTCACCGTCAGTCGAAGCTCCACCGGCGATCGTTCGGCGACGAACACCCCGTTCATGAACCAGGTAAGCCTGCTCGAGCCCTATTCTGTTCTGTCCGTGAGGCTTGGTATCACCGTATTCGATCTTTGAGTTTTCAAACGAATCAAGCAAAACCGACTTATACCCATGATGTATCTTGATAGTCGGGGGTTGCTATACCGTGTCTGGACTGATGTATGTCTCAAATCTGTGTTTGAAACCCACGCGCATGAGTGCACGCGGACTGTTTGATATATTGCCTGAACGAAGTATAAAACCCTCAAGAACACCAAATCCGATCGCAAAAAATTTTAAGTAAATTGTAGGAAACTAAGACAGATCTGGCACGAAACATGTCTATTTAGGCTTGTATGCATCATCTCTGGCGCGAAGATTGTAATAAATCTTGCTCAGGAACACGTTTATTAAAGCGCATATCGACTGTTTGATGGAATGCTTAAGTGAAGTGCCGAAACCCACATAGTCGGATCGATCTTTACAAGCCCAGTTTAATGCGTTTGTTCTTATATTGTGAATATACGTCTGATATCATTCTTTTCTTTTTGTTTCCCTGCGATATTCATGGCATATGCGTCAATCTTTCGGGTCGCCGGAAAAGCAAAACCTCGTCGGAATGCTCCCCCTCGCTGGCGAGTCCTGCGTTTTAAGGCCGTCTTAGTTAGCATTTCTTCCCATTTTAATGCATTCGTGACTGTTTTTTTGCTGGAAACCTGGGATCGAAAATGTTAGTTTCGGTATGGTTATTTCCTTTTGTTGTTGTGGTCGCCGGAGTTAGGCGTTGTTGGCCGGAGTTGGGTGCTGTTGGTCGAAGTGGATGACTGGCAGAGAGAGGTGTTTAGGCGGTGACGTGGATTCCGGTAACGACACGACCGGAGCGATGGTGCTGTCGTTGGGACCTTTGGTTCTGGAAAAAGGAGTTGCAGGCGTTCATGTTCGGTGAAGAAGAAGGCCAAAGGTAGAAGATGAAGAGGAAAAGACAAACAGAAAAAGAAAAAAGAGAAAAGAAATAAAAGAAATTAAAAAAAGAGGAAAAAGAGAAAAACGAAAAAAATAAAAAATAAAAAACTGGAAAGAATGAGGAATGGGCTGAGGTTTTGGGCGGAAAAATTTTAAAAAAAGAGAGAAACATTCTTGGGTTGGTTTACTTATTTCCGAGTGGGCTTTCAGGGTTAACATTTTTAATCCAACCCGATCCGATAGGGTTCGGGTCGGTTTAGTTGGGTCGGGTCTTTTGACCCGGTCCGAATTTCTTGTATATTAATATTAAATTAATAAATAAATAAATATAAAAAATTCGAAATATAAAAAATTAATTAAAAAATTCAGAAAGCGATACAATTTTTAATAAAAAACAGAAAATAAATAAAATAAATATAAATAAAAAAATTTAGAAATTCCTTCGAAATTAAAACCTAAAATTGGACGAGCCTTTAGGGCTTTTACAAAAGGATTTCTTGTTTTGTGTTGTCTTATTTTCATTTGTAGGGATGATATTAAGATGCTTAGATGCTTTCTTTCATGATTGCGCATTTTAATATTTTGGGTATTACTTTCTTGCTCTAAAATGATTAAGACAAACATTAGATTTTTTTAGGATAGGTTATGATCAAGTTAGGTACTAAAGGTGCGTTTGGAAAGACTTTTGGGGAAAGTTTTTAGGAAAATGCAAACACTTTTGAGTTAAAGGTGTTTTTCAAAATGCAACTGTGTTTGGTAAATTGTACTTTGAAAGCCCTTTGTGAAGCACTTTGAGCAAAATAGTGTTTGGGGAATTATATTTACAAAGCAACTTTGTGGTAAAAAAAAAATTATCAAAAGAAAAATTTTAAAAAATTGACCGGCAAGGGCAGCGGCCGCCGGCGACCTCCGGCGACCCCGGATCTGAGGGCGGCGAGGTCGCCCGACGCCGCCTCGACCTCCGATGACCTAGATCCGGGGCGGCAAGGTCGTCCGGGTCGCGGCGACCTCGCGCGACGCCGCCGCGACCCAAATCCGGGGCGGCGAGGTCGCGCGACCCGGATCGGGGCGGCAAGGTCCTCCCGCGACCTGCCGCCCCGGATCGGGTCGCGCGACCCTGCACCTCGCCGCGACCCAAATGGTGCGGCGGTCGCGCCACCCCCTGGCGTCGGTCGTCTGGGTGACGGTAGCCAGCGACTGCCTGCCCTTCACCGGCGACCGCTTGCGGAAGAAGAAGAAGACGAAGAAGAAGACCGCCTGCCGCCCCAGATCTAGGTCGCGGCAACCCAGACCTCGGTCGCACCACCCCCGTCGGTCGCGCCACCCCCGACGGTCGCCGGCGTCCCTCTAGCGTCGCCGACCCCTCGCGATCGTAACCAAACCTCGCCCTTGGGAGAAGATGAACAGTGTCGCATACAAGGGCAAGAGCTGGAAAAACAAAAAATTCGTGAGGATAATTTCGGAAAAAAAAAATATGAACAATGCTCTCGTGGGTATGCCGAAAAAGCCGAAAGGCCCAAGGCGGAGTCCTCACCGCGCTTGGGCTTTCAGCTTCACAAAGCTGGCATTTGGGAAATGGGGGCTCGAAATTTTTTGCCAAACGGGCTGGCATTTGCCCAAGGATCTTTAGGCCTCCAAAGGGCTTTGGGAAGTGGTTCCCAAACGCACCCTAAGAGGGTGTTAGCCTTAGGGCTAACATAATCAAACACCTGAGTTTAGAATATTTGGTTGTGTAAATAGTAAGATATTCTCCCTGTCTTACTAAGTCTCTAGTCGATCCAAAAAGGGCTACTGGCAACTTGTTAGTTAAAATTTGTACAGGCTTGATTGATTAAAATCGAACGTTTAATGTCGTGCGAAGCATGAGTTTGGGATAATCCAAGTTTGTAATTAATGGATCGAGCACGGCCCACCAACTATACGTCGCTCTTGAAGTCGTCTCTTTTGAGGACGTCTGCTTGATCCCTTTTTCGAACAAATGTCCCTGAACCTAATTTTCATGCCCTAGTTGGAAAGGGCTAAGTTGTGACACCCGGTATATAAACATAATAAAAGTTTTTTCTTAATTTCTGCGTGAGACTTTGTTTCTTCTTTTTTGACAATATATAGCCAGTTGAGAAGCCGTGGAATTTATCAGGTACAGAAGGAATCAATGGACGATGCTCTGCCTTTATGCGTTTCTCATCCTAGTCCTGTTGGACGAGGCTCCACACGTTATGACGTGTTTTTGAGCTTTGAACGAGGCTCTGCAGCCGAGTTCTCTCTCGATTTCTTCCGTGCAATCCTTGCCGGTCACAAGGCCTCCCTCAACCACGAGGCCTTGCCCAACCGCCTCCATGCCAACCTCACGGCCGCCGGAGTCTCCGTAAAAGGGTGCTATAAAAGCCTAGCGGTCGGTTCATTGTCGAAACTTCCCGACCCGGCTGCCGGGCAGTCCAAGATCTGCATCCCCATCATCTCGAATGACTACTTGTCCAATGAACAGTGCCTCCGGGAGCTCGCCCAGATGATGGAGCGTAAGAGAAGCGGACTACAGACAGTCTTGCCCATTTTCGACGGAGTGGATCCCAGGGTCGTGCGACACTTGACTTTGAATTCTGTTGAGGCCCGCCATTCTGGCATCGAGGGACTGCAGATAGCACTTGAAGAAGTGGGCTACTTACAAGCTTGGAAGGTCACTAACTGGTACCGACCTCATTGCCACCCGAATCTTTCTATCTACTTTCTTTGCTCATAATGTTTGACACGCATTGTTTGGTACGCAAGATATAGAATAAACTTAAATTTTAGTAATCGTATGGTTTGGGAATTTGGGACTAGAGTTCTTAATTTCTTTGGCCTCTTTTTCATTGAATTTTTCTGTTTAACATGTTTGATAGAGGAGATTGAGAGGGAAGACAAAGGATTTTACAGGTGGTGTCTTGTTTGGATAGAAAAGGAGAGACATAAAAAGAAACAGAAAAGAAAAGAAAGGGAAGGATCGAGAGAGATTGGGTGCGGCCAGTTTTATGTGCATTTGTCAAAATATGAAGGGATTTAGGGGTCTAAACTATTACCATAATATGTTATTTTCCATTCCTTTCTCTAACTAGCATTCAAACGTTATTATAAGGTAATCCCTTCGTTTCTCTCTCTCTCTCTCTTTTCCTTCTAATCTTTTGATTCTCCTCTCTTCCTTTCTAATCACTTCTACCAAGTACATCGTTAATTCTTTCTTCTTCTTTTTTCTTATTAATCACCTCTATCAAATGGAACGTTGATTTACTCTTATTATTCAAATAAGCGATGGTGTCCATCCATTGTTTTTCCCGGTGGTTGTTTCGTGTAATTGTCTTCCTTTCTCTTTCTTTCATGTCTTTCCATCCTGATCCTGTACCCTAATTCACCATCCTTTTCACCAATTGTGGTGTTTGATAAGGCGCCAAGAAGAACTAGTGAAGGAGGTGGTCCAAACTGTTCAGAGACGCTTTCAGCTAGGTATACTCAGAAGTCCTCGGGTTGTCAAGTACAATGTATTCTTAAACTTTAGAGGCACCGATACTCGCGAAGGCTTCGTCAAAGAACTCTACACCAACCTTGTGGACATCGGAGTTTCTGTTTTCAAAGACGACACCAGCATTCCCATCGGTGAGGACTTTCGCTCCGAGCTGCTCACTGCAATCACAGGGTCTACAATCTACATTACGGTCCTATCTGAAAAATATGGAACCAGCAAGTGGTGCTATCGCGAGCTTGCGAAAATGTTTGAGTGCAAGAAGAAAATGGGACACATTATCCTCCCCATTTTCTACGGAGTAGAGCCCTCCGATGTGCAAAACTTTAAAGGGAGATTCGGACGTGCCATCCATTCACGGGAGAAACGTCTTCCTGGGATGGTTGCCCCTAGGGAAGGCCACCAAGCGCTCACAGGGGATGCCAACATTAGAGGATGTGACCATGATCATGCCAGGTACAAACTTACTTCAACTCATGCCTTGTTACTAGCTTTCACAAGATCTTCGCACGAGCAATATGCCTTCTTCTGGTCACGTAGGGAACGTCCCAGTGGCATGGATGCCACTAGGGAAGGCTACGGAGTGTTCAGAGAGGTTGCCTCACTTATGGGATGGCAAAGTGAAGAAAGCTGGTACGAACTCAATTCAACATATGCCTTGTTTACCCTCTTTCACGTGATTTTCGCATGACAACCAAAATAGAGTCGTCGGTGTAGTTGTGCATCCATTAAAAATCCTTCTTCTTTTTTTCGTGTTGTTTGACAGGCGTGACGCAGAACTGATCAAAAATGTTGGTCGACGTACACTGAAACACTTGCAGTATAACTTTCAACTAGATATACCTGAGCACTTGCTTAGATTTGACCATCGTAGGAAAAGTAGATGATTAGATGTGGAAGATTCAATGCCGACTCGTGAATGGTGGAAGGATCGTGAAAGAAGGTTTCTTAGAAAAACAAGGTAGAATTATGAGGGATAAGTACATTAGAAATGGTAAAAATTATGTACGACACTCACTTTAGTACTTAAAGTTCTTTTCGAATCATTTAAGTGCCATTTAAAAAAAAAACGATCATTTAAGTGCCAACTTCGATATGAGTAACCAAAAATCTAATATGGCTATATTTTATTAATTTCTCAGTCCTACGCACATAACCCTTAAACAGCGTTGTAAGTATTGATCATTTGGGTGCCAAATTTTATTTAAAATGATCATTTGAGTGCCAAATTTTGTTTAAAGTGATCATTTTAATGCAAATTGTTGTGAAAAAGCATCACTTTAGTGCCAAGCATGTCACATGGAAATGCCACGTGGACCGGAGCTTTTAAAAAATTTCCCAAGTCATATTATAAATTTAATTATGAATGATGGCTGGAATTTCTAGCCGTTGGTACTTAAGTGATCGTTTTTCTCCGATTTAGCATTTAAGTGAGCAAGCAAAAATTTTGATGTTCTCAAACCAATGAGTTCATTAGCAGTTGGGAAAATGTCACAAATGGTCCCTATACTATTAATTAATGTGCAATTTGATTCCTGAATTTTCGATCTGCTCAATTTGGTCCCTGAACTTTTAATAAATGCCCGATTTAGTCCCTGAATTTTCGATCGGCTCAATTTGGTCTCTGAACTATTGATAAATGTCCGATTTAGTCCTTCATTACTATTTTTCCTTTTTTTTTTTTCTTATAGTAACGAAATTGAAAAAAAATAATAATAACGAAAAAAAAAGAAGAAAAAATAGTAAAGAAAAAAAAAAAGAAAAAAATAGTAACGAAAAAAAAAGAAAAAAAGAAAAATATTAACGAAAAGGAAAAAAAAAGAAAAAAAATAGTAACAAAAAAAAAAGAAAAAAAAAGTTCAATAGTAACAAAAAAAGAAAAAAAAAGAAAAGGAAAAATAATAACGAAGGACTAAATCGGACATTTATCAATAGTTTAGGGACCAAATTGAGTCGATTGAAAGTTCAGGGACCAAATCAGGCATTTATCAATATTTCAGGGACCAAATTGAGCCGATCGAAAGTTCAGGGACCAAATTGCACATTAAATAATAGTATAGGGACCATTTGTGACATTTTCTCTTAGCAGTTCAGCTGGCGGCAAAATCTTCTTCAAGTGACCCTGCTTGATAAAGTCAAGTTTTGAGGGCCTGTAAATACGGGTTGTGCTTCGAGTTGTTTTGTCGAGCCAGACAGTGGAGATCGTATTGATTCGGATGCATTAAGACTTGTAATGGTCAGTGGTTCACAATTTAGCGTATGATAAGTTGATCTTGTGATGTTGATATTCTTGTATTTTGCTTTGTCTGACCAGGTGTCTTCTTGTGGAGATTTAGTCTCCTTTGAACGTTGCAATGTTCTTCGGAAACATCACGAAACTAAAGTAGTTTTCTCGTAGCAATTTGGCGATGCCTCCATACTATGCTTTCCTGACTTGTAGTCGTTGGAATTTTGAAACAGCTATCTACATTGATGCAGTTTTTAGGAGATTGCTATTATTGCCTGTCTCCATTTTAACGGTTACTGAAAGGCCAATTTGTTAAAGAATCCATAGCAATTTTCTTCCGGACTTGAGAAAAATTGAACGTAATACCAAGTGCACTCGATTCATCGCAGCACTATTGGCATATATTGTCAAAGCCTTTGCATTTGAAAGCCCACCTTATCCCACCATTCGTGCAAATCCAGCTCACGTCTGTTTCTACAATTTTTCGAGAAATAAATTTAGAGCTTTAATTAACGCGTAGCAATGACGTGCATTTTGCCTTATTCTCTATACGAACTGTCATATAATAAACACTTAAAAGAAGGTTTTTGACCAACAATTATCTAATCTTTAAACGATCTAATAATTAGCTACTGAAGTAGTTTGTGAACACCGACCCCAAGCAAAAATATAGTTTATGAACGAGGGTACAGTTAATTAAATTAAAGTAAATTAACGATTATTCCTATATTTGCGGTGGCATTCATTAGCGGCCCTAGCTGAGTCACTCAACCTCGAATGCCTTGCC
Organism: Eucalyptus tenuipes; assembly: GCA_014182365.1. Classification (NCBI taxonomy): domain Eukaryota; kingdom Viridiplantae; phylum Streptophyta; class Magnoliopsida; order Myrtales; family Myrtaceae; genus Eucalyptus; species Eucalyptus tenuipes. The sequence goes on along the minus strand of CM024546.1, from coordinate 11,063,207 downwards.
CGTCCTTGCCGCGATGAACAGAGGGCCTTCCATGATGGAGATGATGGACACTAACAAAGTGCAAAACAGATCACCTGAATCAGAAGCTGCCCGAATTGTAGTAGACCAGCCGTTTGATCCGGTTCTCCAGAGGGTTGGTCCGATTCTCGATTCTAAGGAGGAATTGGACCGGATCAACTAAATATACTTTTTTATTTTATTATTTCTTCAAGAAAAAAATTAGTACAATGTGAGCTAATCATTATCTTCGTTTGGTTCCAAGTATGCGAAAAAAAGTAATGAAAAAAATAGTGTGAAAAAAAATAAGTAATCGGTTCCATTACACTATTTGGTCCGATTTCTAGTCCGATCCCTGGTTCCGATTTTTGGGAACCGATCCTCCCAGTCCGATTCCTATTTATATTTTTGAACCAAATTGGATCAAGAACCGATCACTTTTAATAGACATGATGAACAGAGAACACAATGATGAACAAAGGAGATGATAGAGAAGACAATAAACAGAGGGTCTGGTGGCTTGGGGCTCTGTTTTTAACTTCAAAGAAAATGATGAAACAGAAACAAATATCCCTTTTTCCCCCCTTCTTTTTTCTTAATTTCACAAACCATTTTACAAAAATACATCTCAAGCCAAAACGGCAATCTGCTTTTGAGTAAATGCACCTTGAGCTAAAATTTTCTTCGAGTTCATTTTCACAGTCATAACAAACGCAACAAACTTAAGAAAATACACGAAAGAATATAATGATTCATCGACTTTGGGGCGGCACCCATTGGCGTCGACACTTTCGACATTCCGATTCCTCTAATCACGCCCATTAATTATCCTTACAACAGCCAAAGTAAAGAAGAAATGCATAAATTCTCTCTCTCCTCTTTTTCTTTGGCCACTGAAATCCATTTACAGATTTGTAATCCTTGCTTTGTCCTTCCATCAACCAGCCCACTTTCTCTTTCTCTCTCTAAAAGCTCACCATCTCTCTCTCCCCTTCCCGGACCCTAAATTCTCTGCAACCATCTGCTCCTCTTCCATGGCGCCCGTAGACCCCCACTCCTTCACCGACTCCGCCCACCCCTTCACCACCCACATTCACCTCTCCTTCTACTTCGACTTCCCTTCCTCCACCATCCACTCCTCCGCCCTCCTCTCCCTCTCTCCCCCACTCCGGCCCCCTCTTCCTCGACACCCGCTCCCTCACCCTCCTCTCCGTCCTCGACCCGCAGACCCGAAACCCGCTTCCCTACACCCTCTCCGAACCCGACCCCATCAAAGGCCGGAACTTGGTCGTCTCCCTCTCCAACCACTCTTCCGTCCTCGTGGTGTACTCCACCACCCCTGCGTCCTCGGCCCTGCAATGGCTGAACCCGCCTCAGACGTTCAACAAGGCCTTCCCTTTCGTCTACACGCAATGCCAGTCGATCCACGCCCGCGCGGTCTTCCCTTGCCAGGACACCCCCGCGGCGCGGATCCGCTACTCCGCCCGGATGAACGTCCCGTGCCAGCTCTCCGCGGTGATGTCCGCCCTCCACGTGGATCGCCGCCCTCCGGTGGCCGGGGAGGGGGCGGCGCTGCCCTGCGGAGACACGCTGTGGTGCGCGGAGGGGAGGGTGGTGGAGGAGTTCTTGATGGAGCAGCCGATTCCGCCTTATCTGTTTGCGTTTGCGGTCGGGGAATTGAGCTTTAGGGATGTCGGGCCTAGGACTAGAGTTTACTCGGAGGCGGCGCCCGCGGTGCTAGACGCAGCCGCGTCGGAGTTCGCCTGGATAGAGTACATGATAAGACTTGGGGAACAGTTGTTTGGAGACTATGAGTGGGAGAGGTTTGATTTGTTGGTGTTGCCTCCAAGCTTTCCTTATGGAGGAATGGAGACCCCGAGAATGGTGTTCTTGACTCCGACGGTGATCAAGGGGGACGCCAGCGGTGCGCAGGTCGTTGCCCATGATCGCAAATCAATGGACGATTCTCCACCTTTATGTGTTTCTCATGCCGGTCCTATTGGAGGAGGCTCCACACGTTACGACGTGTATTTGAGCTTTGAACGAGGCTTTGAAGCCAAGTCCTCCCTCGATTTCTTCCGTGCAATCCTTGCCGCTCGCGAGTCCTCCCTCGATCACGAGGCCTTGCCCGACCGCCTCCATGCCAACCTCGCGGCCGCTGGAGTCTCTGTAAAAGGGCTTGATGAAAGCCAGGCGCCCGGCTCATCGTCACGACTTCCTGACCCAGCCGCCCAGCAGTCCAAGATCTGCATCCCCGTCATCTCGAACAACTACTTGTCCAGCAAACAGTGCCTCCGTGAGCTCGCCCAGATGATGGAGCGTAAGAGAAGCGGAGCGCAGATGGTCTTGCCCATGTTCGACGGAGTGGATCCCTGGGTCGTGCGACACGAGATATGGAATTCTGTTAAGGCCCGCCATTCTGACATCGAGGGACTGCAGAGAGCACTTGAAGGAGTGGGCTACTTGCAAGCATGGAAGGTCACTGACTGGGACCGACCTCATTGCCACCTGTATCTTTCTTTCTACTTTCTTTCCTCATAATATTCGACACGCATTGTTTGGTTCGCAAGATATGGAATGAACTTAAATCGTAGTAATCGTATGGTTTGGGAAATTGGGACTAGAGTTCTTAATTTCTTTAGCCTCTTTTTTCATTTAATTTTTCTGTTTAACAACGTGTTTGGTAAAGGAGATTGAGAGGGAAGACAGAGGATTTTACAGGTGTCGTCTTCTTTGGATAGAAGGGAAGAGACATAAATAAAAAAAATAAAAAAAAATAAAAAAGACAGAGAGAAAGGAAACGAAATGGAAGGATCGAGAGAGATTGGGTGAGGCCAGTTTTATGTGCATTCGTCAAAATATGAAGGGATTTAGGGGTCTAAATTATTACCATAATATGTTATTTTCTAGTCCTATCTCTAACTAGCATTCAAACGATATTATAAGGTAATCCCTTTGTTTCTTTCTCTCTCTTTTTCCTTCTAATCTTTTGATTCTCCTCTCTTCCTTTATATCACTTCTACCAAGTACAGTGTTAAATCGTTCTTCTTCTTTTTTCTTATTAATCACCTCTACCAAATATAGCATTAATTTACTCTTAATATTCAAATAAGCGATAGTGTCCATCCATTGTTTTTCCCGGTGGTTGTTTCGCATATTTGTCTTCCTTTCTCTTCCTTTCATGTCTTTCCATCCTATCCTATACCCTGATTCACCATCCTTTTCACCAATTGTGGTGTTTGATAGGCGCCAAGAAGAACTAGTGAAGGCGGCGGTCCACACAGTTCAGACACGCTTGCGGCAAGGTATATCAAGAAGTCCTCGGGTTGTCAAGTACAACGTATTCTTGAACTTTAGAGGCACCGATACTCGTAAAGGCTTCATCAAAGAACTCTGCACCAACCTCGTGGACTTCGGAGTTTCTGTTTTCAAAGACGACACCAGCATTCCCATTGGTGAGGACTTTCGCTCTGAGCTGCTCAACGCAATCACAGGGTCTACAATCTACATTACGGTCCTATCTGAAGAATACGGAACCAGCAAGTGGTGCCGTCTCGAGCTCGCGAAAATGTTAGAGCGCAGGGAATAAAAGGGGCTCGCGTTGCTCTTCCCCATTTTCTACGGAGTAAAATCCTCCGACGTGAGAGACCTAAAAGGGAGATTCGGGCGTGCCATCCAATCATGGGAGAATTCTTTCCGTGGCATGGTTGCCCCTTGGGAAGGCCACCGAGCGCTCACAGGGGATGCCAACATTAGAGGACGGGACCATGAAGATGCCAGGTACAAACTTACTTCAACTCATGCCTTGTTTACTTTCTTTAGCAAGATCTTCGCACGAGCAATATGCCTTCTTCCGGTCATGTAGGGAACATCCTAGTGGCGTCCATGCCACTTGGGAAGGCTACGAAGTGTTAAAAGAGGTTGGTAAGATTAAAGGATGGGTACAAGATAAATGCAGGTACAAACTCAATTCAACATATGCCTTGTTTACTGTCTTTCACGTGATCTTCGCGCGACAACCAAAATAGAGTCGTCGTTGTAGTTGTGCATCCATTAAAAGTCCCTTTTTTTTTTTTTTTTTTTATCTCGTGTTGTTTGACAGGTCTGAGGAAGGACTGATCAAAGCAGTTGTTGAATATACATTGAGCACATTGCGGCATCACTTTCAACTAGATATACCTGAGCACTTGCTTAAATTGGACGATCATCGGACTAGTAGATTATTGGATGTTGAAGATTGAACGCCGACTCAATGGTGGAAGGATCGTGAAAGAAGGTTTCTTAGAAAGAGAAGGTACGAATTCTGATGTTCTCAAACCATGGAGTCCTTTAGCAGTTCAGCTGGTGGCAAAATCTTCTTTAAGCGACCCTGCCTGATAGAGTCAAGTTTAGAGGGTCTGTAAATATGGGGTGTGTTTTGAGTTGTAATGGCAAGTTGTTCACAATTTAGCATATGATAAGGTGATTTTGTGATGTTGACATTCTTGTATTTTGCGTCGTATGACCGCATATCTTGTGGAGATTTAGTCTACTTTGAACATTGCAACGTTCTTCTGCAATTAACACGTATCACTGATATGGAGATAAATAAGAAAAATTAAAATTTTGACCTTTTTTCTTTCTCTCTTCTTTGTCCTACATCTCTGCAGTGGATTTCATTCTTCTGCAATTACTTTCAAGAAGCCTAAAACCTGGAAACTCTAATGATTGCGAGAAAATCCTCACTAGTTGTAAAGTGCGACATCAATGATTGATGGAGCTAGCCTTTTTAAGGAAATATTTTAAACAAAGACTCGAAATGATCTTATTTTTTCAAATAAGAACCTGAAGTGATTATGATAATTTCAAATAAAAAATTAACACCACTGGCCAACTAAATATTCCGACCGATTAAGGACATTTTTATCCAATATAATTTTATTTTAAATATTATTTAAATTATATTAAAATAAATAATTAAAAAAACAAAAAGGAAGGAAATCAGGCGAGGGCTTAGTGCCACCATCGCCCTACCATCGCCAGCCCTTGCTGGTGACGGAAGGGGATGGCCGATCAATGGATGGTGAGGGTTACCAGGACTCGTTAGCAATCGACGATTTGGGCAATTGTCGCGACTCTCCCTTAGATCAAGCGAGGGTCACTGACCCTCGATCTAGCTGAGGGCCTATGGGTCCTTACTTGTGGTTGACAAGGGTCTTTGCTGACCCTTTGCCAGCGTAGGTGTCGAGAGCCTACAAAGCCATCACTTTTCCTTACCTTTCCTTTTTGTAAAATTTATTTTTTCATCTAATAAAGTGAAAGAAAAAAGAAGGAAAAAGAAAAACAAGAAAAAGAAATTCAAAAAAGGAAGGGACAAAAATGCCCTTATCAAACAACGAGTGAAGCCTTTCTTTGAGATTGACATGACACTTCATGCTTTTATTTAAAATAATGTCCCACTCATATATTTATTTGAAAATATGAGGATACTTCAAACTCCTATTTGGAATATTCCCTAACAAATAATTAGTTGAAATGTGTCCGCTGATTTTTCTCTCCTTTCCCCTCCAGCACAGTGCACCACCTACTCTGACCACCACATCCACCCCTTCTAGCGTTGCTTGCGGTCAGCCCAAGCTACACCCCCGTCCGGCCACCATCCCTACTCCTTTTGACGTCACTTGCAGTTAGCTACATGCCTGCAAGCTTTGCACGTCAATCCACCGACGACAACTACATTGCAACGAGCTGCAACTGGAGTTTGTCTTTCCACCGACGGCAACAACTACGAGTAACAAAGTCCAAATCTGGTTACTATGACTGTAGATCTGCTCACGATTGTGAGCAACGAAGTCCAGATGGCTTGTAGTCATTGCCCGTCCTGATCTGAACTGGAGCGTGCCTTCAGAACTAGTCTCGTCCATGGCCGCAAGCCTAATCTTATTTATGGCTTGCGAAGTGGCTCATCTAAAGATCTAGTGACCAAAGCTTGTCCATGGCCGGCAGCCTTGACGACAAGCTCGGGATCCCAACAGCCATGGACTGCAAGCTTGGACAACAAAAGAAAATGAGAGGAATAGATGGCAGGGAAGACTGTCGGAGCATGGACTAGCGACATCATGGATGGGCAGCTATTGAGATATGGAGATCGATGAGGCAGAGGAAATGGTTGTGGCTCGGCTTAGACACAACGGTGGTCGAACTAGACAACATCATGACGTTGGCGACAGCCATGTACAAGACGATTTCAGCCATGGATGGCCACATCTCGAGATCTACGGAACGATGAGAGGGAAAAGACAAAGGAAGCCAGCCATGCTTGGCTTGGATGCAGCAATGGCTGGCCTAATCATGGCGCCGGTGGCAACAGTAGGGAGGAGCGGAGGTCAAGCAGCTATGGATGAAGGAGGAAGAGAGAGCTTAGAGGTGAAGAGAGAGAAGATCTTTTAATTTTTTCTTAATTTAGATTTCATATCAACTGTTGATGTCAATCATTGGACACGTGTCAATATGTTAGTGGATATGAGTGAAAAAATACACACCACATGGGTTGTTAATATTGTGATATCAAACCATTGAGTATTTTCTCAATGATTATAGATGGAAGATGAAGAAGAAAGAGAAAAAAAGTTTAAATATTTTTATTTTATTATTAAAATATAATTGAGTCATAAAACTTGCGAAATATCCTATTAAACTTTAAAACTTATCAAATTAATACAATCAAGTTCATCCGTTAGCTTTATCTAATTTTGCTAATGAAAAAAGATGATGTGTAATTATTATTATTATTATTATTATTATTTTTTTCAAAAAAAGACGTTCATGTGATTGCAATTAACTGAAAAAAATTATTAGCTGTTGAAGGTTTGAAAATAAAGTTCCAAAACACTACACAAAAGAAAAGACGGTAACACAGCAATTGGGATTAGAGAGAACTCCAAAAACAACATGAGGAACGCAACTTTCGCCTCTCTTGTCCGGCAGCGTCTCAAATCTGGTCGGGAGAAGGCAAACTCGACGCCAATCATGCGCTTGGACTCCAGGCTGAACTCCCAAGTGAATCTGGACATGAAGGATTTGAAACCGAGTAAAAAGTAAATGCTCAATAGCACAGCTTTATTGCACCTCTAAATAGCACCAACATCGACACCGGCATTTGAAATATGTGACACGACACAACACGCCGACACGTCTTTTCTATATAAAAAAAAATTGACATGTTGAGACACGATGTATATTAAATGTATATATATGATAATGATTATTTTAATCAAATTAATTTATTCAAATTCATAAATAAATGAATAAAAAAAAAGCCTCCAATAAATTCACACTAAAAACATAAATCCATCATTTGTTAATACATTCATTGTTTTTATTTGACAAATTCAACTCAATTCCAATAATTCATAAAATTTGAAGGGAAAAAACCTCAAATATATATTTGTGTGACATATTTACCCTCCATCAATTGATCAGGTCCGGTCTCAATGGACTCGTGCTTGGGCGTCGGAGACTTGATCCAGGCCTGGATGGACTCAAGCCCAACCTTGATGGAACCAGCCTGGACATTGGAGACTCAAGAACTAGCATTGAGGGTATCGTGTTCAAATGTAAAGTTTTGGGTTCAAAAGCCCATACTTAAATCATTTTCCTAAATTTATACATAGTTTTCCGTTGACTAGGAACACATTTTACGTTGACTCTTCTCCTAAGTGAAACAAATGTAGGAAAATGAGAAAATGTTTTGCTAGAAAATATTTTCCACGAAACGAACAAACTCTTAACTAAAATTCATTTTGGAAGCATAAAACACAGCCCCTTGTGCATTGAACTCATAGGGTTAATTTCCTTGTCTAGGGTGTTGACATATCATCATGTGCAGTTTGCCGAGATGTATTGGGTTTTGGATCTTTGCCTCATGGTGTATTTGCTGTTTTCAAAATTTTTACAGGGATTTACGACTTATGCGGAGAGGAGAATTGTGGAGGCGGTCCAAGGCGAAGAGAGGGCTGCGTTGAATATTGGAATTGGTTGGAGAGGCTTAAACGAGGAAATGGAGAGATTTAGCGACAACATGGAGTTCACTAAGCTCAGAACAAAGCAGGAAGGAGTGGACCCGGATGATGTATTTTCTCGTGTTCCTTACGAGAAAGGGTTCCAGTTTCTATGGCGAATTGAACGGGAGGTATCATGCTTATTGCAGGAATATATGAGGTTCATCTGCATAATTTGTTCTGGGCATGACTTTCTGTCCAACATTTCTTTGGTTGGAAGGCCAGCGTTCGATGAATTCCTGAAGAAGTATATTGCCACCTTCAAATTCAAATCAATTGATACAGAGATGTTCCTTGAATTCCTGAAAACCAATATTCCCGGAATAGAGAAAAAGATTGACTTGGTTTTATGGACCGAGGGCACTGGCGTTCCTCCAGATGCCTTTGAACCTATCTCAAATATATACACTAGGATTGTGACGTTGGCTAATGAGTTTAAAGGCGGGAGGATGCCAGGGGAGGACGAAGTCGCTGACTGGCAAGGGCAGGAATGGGAGCCTTACCTGAAGAACCTTCCAAAATCTGTCGAAGCTTCTCAGGTAGTGCCGCCTTAATTACTTGTTCTCTCCTTTCTTCTCTGAACAGATCTGATTTACATTACTACGTTGTAGAGGTTGGTTGACTGATGATGGGAGGCGTTGAGTATGTAGTTTCTTTAACAGTTCGTACTTGTTGTAGAGACATGATTTTGTAGCCAGATAGCTATCACAGCTTATGATACTTGCGCCTGACTGTTGTTTCAGCCTGAAGTCTGCATTGTTTTTTCGCTATGTTTTGAATTCTGAATGTCTTGCTCCAAGCCAACTAGTAGACTTTGCAAAAGACTTATACAAGCTTGTTTGGGGCTCAAGGATGGCTTTTTGTAGAGGGTTCCGCAAGGCTTTCTCCTTTTTTTTTTTAAGATTGATTTTTATTCTTCTCTGATATGGGGATGAAGTTCTTGGATGTAGCACGACCTTGGGGTTGAGAAGTCAAGTGAGGAATGATGCTGACTGCTGAGATGTCTCCTGCATAAATTCAAACTCTCTTACATTACTTGAATCTCATCACCTTTCGTGTCCTAACATGAGCCGAGAGATTTTTCTGGATCGATTTTTTGTTCTTTCTGGGACGGGGATGTAGACAAGGGCTTAGCATTGTGGTGCATCACCCTTACCAAGAAACTGAGGAGTCTTGGAGTCAATTCCTTCCTACCCCTCCCTTGTTGTACCTATCAAAACAGAAAATTCCCATAACTTCCTGAAGTGATAAAATTTCTCAGGCTTAGTTTCCTAAGTTTCTGTTCTCCTGCCGGTTGAGAGTATAATCTTGTTTATTTTTTATTATTTATTTATTTTTTTAAAATAAGGCCATACTGCCGTAGGTAGCGATTGGTCCAGTGCATTCTTTTCACCGTACTTACGAAAACTGGAACTAATATGCAAGGAGTAAAAAGGTTTAGTTCTTGAGGTGACAGGATCTCATATTCAGTTTTCTTAAACTATCAAGTGATGAATGTTTCTTGTGGTATGTTTGTGCAGATTTTAGCCTTGGATGCCCGATACAGGCTATCAGAATCAAAAGATTACGAAGTGAAGGTGGCATTTCTCCAATTGGCAATTTCCTCTGGGTGCAGCCAGTATCAAGGCGAGGTGGAGAGTACTTTAAAAGAAGTGGGAAGAATGAAGTACCTCCGTCCACTCTACGCTGCTCTTGTACAGGGAAGTGGAAGGCAAGAAGAGAAGCTTTTCGCCAAAAGGGTCTTCGCAGAGGCTCGCGACTGTTACCACCCGATAGCTCAGGGTGTGGTCGAGTTGATCTTCTCCAAGCACACGTAAAACTGAGACATATCAAATGTAAATGCCAGATCCTGGATCTGGAATTCTCATGACTCTTAACGTGAAGTAGTCTTTTGCTGAAGATGTTTACAGCGGGGGGAAAAGGGTACCGATTTTATGTTAAGCATCCTAAGATTCACTTTGAATAATCTGGTGATCCGGTTCGTTGGGATGAAAAACTAATGGAATGCCTCTAATTGCATTAACTCTAAATTATCGTTTAAAAATGTGAAATAAAAAAATCAGAGACGTGCACAAGCAAAGGCCGAAAGTACGCTGAATATTTCAAAGAAGGAATCTCGAATGTCACTTTCAAATCAGATGGCCATGGTGTTCTCTTACAGGATTAAGGCGATTGAGACGGGGCAAAAGGCAAATGTTATGTCCCATCAAATTTGGGTGGTCTAAGGTGGGGACTCAGTTCAAATTGAGTTGAGATAATTTTTGTGTAGAATGTTTGGATTAAGAGAGAGCGAACTTGACATAAGAGGCTTACACATAAAAATAGATTTATTGAAATGCAGGTGTGAGAACGCTAGCCAAAAAAAGAAGTCTCATATTCTAGATGTAATGTAAGAGGGAAAAGTTAATATTATACTTCATTTGCGTGAATGTAGATTAAACTAAATGCATTGACGGACTCACAATTTGGGCTCTCTCTCTCCCCGATTGTCGCATTTCTGTTGTGCGTCACAACTTACAAAAAGAGAAAACGGTGGGAATTATAATATGCTTGACTTCATTTGTTTCGCGAAAAATATTTTCTAATAAAACATTTTCCAGCATTTTCCTCTTATGTACTAGGCTTTTAGCATTTTCGGAATGCAAGTATAAGGGGCTAATAAAAAAATTCTCTTTTCAAATTGCCCTTACTAGTTGTTTCATAGTCCATTGTTACTTGTGAGACTATTTATCTTCTTCAATGTTGCATATTTGGATTGTCATTGTCCAACTCCGCCAACGATCGTGCGAGGTCGACAAAATGACACCAACGGTCGCTAACGGTGGCCAAGGGTCACTGAGTCTCATTGACGGTCACAAATGTATAAGGTGAGATCTGAAGGCTTATGGCTCAAGCAAGATTTGGCTAGTCAAGTGTTGGTGAGACTCACCGAAGGCACTAATGGTCATGAAGCCTAATGGTCGCCATCTCAAGCATGGCCAAGGTTGATAGGCCTTTTGTGTCTAGATCAAATGTAGCCTAAGGTCGTGCGATTAAGGCTAGGCAAAGCCAAGGGTCGTGCGCCTCTGGTGTCCTAGACAACACAACGATCAGGTCACCCGAGATTGTGCAACCCTAGTTGAGCCGCTCAACCTGGATCGCTTCACCTGGACTAGCGGCGATGAACAGAGGACCTCCCGCGATGGAGATGATGGACATGATGAATAGAGAACACGACGATGAACAAAGGAGATGACGGAGGAAGACAATAAACAGAGAGAGGGGTTGGCTCGCTTGGGGCTCTGTTTTCAACTTCGCAGAAGACGATGTGAACAGAAAACAAATATCCCTTTTTTTAACCCTTCTTTTTCAATTTCAAAACTATTTTGCAAAAATACATCTCGAGCCAAAACGGTAATCTGCTTTGAGTAAATACACCTGGAGCTAAAATTTCTTTTGAGTTCATTTTCGCAGAGTCGTAACAAAGGCAGCAAACTTAAGAAAACATACGAAAGAGTATAAATGACTCCTCACTTTCGACATTCCGATTCCTCTAACCACCCTCCATTAATTATCCTTACAACGGCCAATGCAAAGAAGAAACGAATATATTCTCTCTCTGTTTCCTTTTCTTTGACCAATGAAATCCGTTTTGCAGCCTTTAATCCTTGCTTTGTCCTTCCACTAACCCCACCATCGCCCCCTTTCTCTCTCTAAAAGCTCACCGTCTGTCTCCACCTTCCCGAACCCTAAATTCTCTGCAACCATCTCCGCCTCTTCCATGGCGCCCGTTGACCCCCACTCCTTCACTGACTCCGCCCACCCCTTCACCACCCACATTCACCTCTCCTTCTACTTCGACTTCCCTTCCTCCACCATCCACTCCTCCGCCCTCCTCTCCCTCTCCTCCCCCACTCCGGCCCCCTCTTCCTCGACACCCGCTCCCTCACCCTCCTCTCCGTCCTCGACCCGCAGACCCGAAACCCGCTTCCCTACTCCCTCTCCGAACCCGACCCCATCAAAGGCCAGAACTTGGTCGTCTCCCTCTCCAACCACTCTTCCGTCCTCGTGGTGTACTCCACCACCCCTGCGTCCTCGGCCCTGCAATGGCTGAACCCGCCCCAGACGTTCAACAAGGCCTTCCCTTTCGTCTACACGCAGTGCCAGTCGATCCACGCCCGCGCGGTCTTCCCCTGCCAGGACACCCCCGCGGCGCGGATCCGCTACTCCGCCCGGATGAACGTCCCGCGCCAGCTCTCCGCCGTGATGTCCGCCCGCCACGTGGATCGCCGCCCCCCGGTGGCCGGGGAGGGGGCGGCGCTTCCTGCGGAGACGCGCTGTGGTGCGCGGAGGGGAGGGTGGTGGAGGAGTTCGTGATGGAGCAGCCGATTCCGCCCTATCTGTTTGCGTTTGCGGTCGGGGAATTGGGCTTTAGGGATGTGGGTCCTCGGACTAGAGTTTACTCGGAGGCGGCGCCCACGGTGTTAGAGGAGGCGGCGACGGAGTTCGCCGGGACGGAGGACATGATAAGGCAAGGAGAGAGGTTGTTTGGGGATTATGAGTGGGAGAGGTTTGATTTGTTGGTGTTGCCTCCGAGCTTTCCTTATGGAGGAATGGAGAACCCAAGGATGGTGTTCTTGACTCCGACGGTGATCAAGGGGGACGCCAGCGGTGCACAGGTCGTTGCCCATGAGCTTGCTCATAGCTGGACGGGGAACTTGATCACCAACAAGACTAATGAGCACTTTTGGTTAAATGAGGTACTTAAACTGCACCCAAATTGTTTTTTCAGCCCTTAAATGTACTTGCTTTAGACTGTTTATGATTGATTGACAAGTTTAATTTTCAAATACCATAGGATGTTTTGTTGGAGTCTTGTATTGAGTTTGCGGTAGCCTTTTGGGTCATGATCACTTGAATGTTCCTCGGCTTATTGAATGTTTTGCGATGAGATGCTGTGTTCTGTTGTTTTGCAAATTGATTTTTCATTGTTTCAGACAGTAAGGATTTCTTTTTGTAGTTGTGCATGTCTTACACTCTATAGGAAAGGAAATTTTCAGATGTATGGCCTTAAAGTTTTCATTTTTATCCTGCGATCTTGTGATTACAATACATGAAACATGTGATACATATTTGGATCAAAAGACAGGATTTTGATATTATACTCTATAACAAGAAGTGTATTTAAGTAAGAACCAATATGGAAGAACGAAACATGGTCCCTCGTGCATTGATCTTATAGAGTTAATGTCCTTGTCATGAGGTTTTGGTGTCCCATTCTGGGCACTTCGTGGAGATGGATGAGATTTTAAACCTTTCCTTACTGGTTTATTTGGTTTTTTCCAAATTTTTACAGGGATTTACAACTTATGCTGAGAGGAGAATCGTGGAGGTGGTCCAAGGGGAAGAGAGGGCTGCTTTGAATATTGGAATTGGTTGGAGAGGTTTAAATGAGGAAATGGAGAGATTTAGCGACAATATGGAATTCACTAAGCTCAAAACAAAGCAGGAAGGAGTAGACCCAGATGATGTGTATTCTCAAGTTCCTTACGAGAAAGGTTTCCAGTTTCTATGGCGAATTGAACGTGAGGTATCGTGTTTATAGCATTAATGTATGAGGTTCATCTGCATAATTTGTTTTGGCCATGACACTCTGTCCAACAATTCTTAGGTTGGAAGACCTGCGTTCGATGAATTCCTGAAGAAGTACATTGCCACCTTCAAGTTTAAATCAATTGATACAGAGATGTTCCTAGAATTCCTGAAAACCAATATTCCCGGAATAGAGACAAAGATTGACTTGGTTTTATGGACCGAGGGCACTGGCATTCCTCCAGATGCCCTCGAACCTATCTCAAATATATACACAAAGATTGTGACATTGGCTAATGAGTTTAAAGCTGGGAGGGTGCCAGGGGAGGATGAAGTTGCTGACTGGCAAGGACAGGAATGGGAGCTTTACCTGGAGAACCTTCCAAAATCTGTTGAAGCTTCTCAGGTACTGTACCGTTGAGTACTTGTTCTCTTCTTTCTTCATTGAAACAGACTGATTACGTTACCATGCTGTAGAGGTAGGTTGACTGATGATGGAGGAGTTGAGCATATAGTTTCTTTTAACAGTTGTTAGTTATTTGTTGAGACATGATAGTGTATCCAGATAGGAAACACAGCTTATGATACTTGCGCTTGACTTTTGTCTTCCCCTGAAGTCTGAACTGCTTTTTCACTATGTTATGAAATCTGTATGTTACATAAGCTTGTTTGGGGCTCAAGGATGGCTTTTTGTGGAGGGTTCCTCAAGAATTTTCTCTCCTCTTTTTTACATTAATTTTTATTCTTCTCTGATATGAGGATGAAATTCTTGGATGGAGCACCAGCTTTTGTGGTTGAGAAGTTAAGTGAGTAATGATGCTGACTGCTGAGATGTCTCATGCATAAATTCAAACTCTTACATTACTTGATTCTCATAACCTTTCATGTCCTAAATTCAACAACGAGCTGAAAAAGATGTTTGGATAGCTTATTTGTTCTTTTTACGAGAATATAAAAGAGGCTTGGCTTAGTGGGGGCATTACCCTTACCAAGAAAGTAAGGAGTCTTGGGTTAGATTTCTTCCTACCCCTCCCTTATTATTGTACCTACCAGAACAGAAATTTTGATCACTTTCCTCAATTGATGGAATTTCTCGGCTTAGTTTCCTAAATTTCTGTTCTCCTGCTGGTTGAGAGTGTAATCTTATTATTCTATTTGAAAACAAGGCAATAGAAGTGGAACTAATACGCAGTGATCCTAAAAGGTTTAACCCTTGAGGTGAAATGATCTCATATTCAGTTTGCTTAAACTATTAGGAGTGATAAATGTTTGTTATGGTATGATTGTGCAGATTTTAGCCTTGGATGCTCGATACAGGCTATCAGAATCAAAGGATTACGAAGTGAAGGTGGCATTTCTCCAATTGGCAATTTCCTCTGGGTGCAGTCAGTATCACGGCGAGGTGGAGAGAACTTTAAAAGAAGTGGGAAGAATGAAGTACCTTCGTCCGCTCTACACTGCTCTTGTACAGGGCAATGGAAGGCAAGAAGAAAAGATTTTTGCGAAAAGGGTTTTCACAGAGGCTCGTGACTGTTACCACCCAATAGCACAGGGTGTGGTTGAGTCGATCTTCGCCAAGCACATGTAAAACCTGTATACATCTACTGTAAATGCCAGATCCTGGATCTGGAATTCTCACGACTCTAACATAAAGTAGTCCTTTGCTGTAGATCTTCGCAGCATAGCGAAAAAGGCTACCGATTTTTTTGTTAAGAATCCTAGGATACAGCTTGAATGATCTGGTGATCCGGTTTGTCAGGACAGAATTAATGGAATGTCTCTAATTATCGATACCTTCATCGTCTGCATTTCAGGTTTTAGCATGGACTAGTCGGGTGCTTTGAGAGCGTATAAATAACAAGGGGGGAAACAGGCAAACTGCATTTACTCATTCGGTATTGCCAACCTTAAGAGGGACTGTTGTGTTCGTCTGTGAAAGAGGTGGTCTGAAACTTACATTAAAGTAAATAATTTTACTATATCTCATAAGTCATGGACATTATTGTTCTTGTTTCGTTGCCTTAAGTACAAAACTCAAGCTAGAATGATTATTCCTTTTCATTCAGATAATGATCAATTTTGCCGGACTTCTCTTCCCAAGAGTCAGGTCGATAGAATTTTACCTTCTAATTTTTTTAATTTAAATTTTGCGAGAGACACATGTTAAAGTTTTTCTAACTTGAAATATCCGAAATTTTATCATAAATTTAACAGATAATCTTTCATTTTCTTTTAACATACAAATAATATTTTCAATTTTGATAGTAAAAATAAAATAAAAAATAAAAATTATGCCTTTTATCTTAACTCTAAACAAGCCGGCCCTTATAAACACTTCTTGCTTTGGCACAGTGCATTGCTATACTAGTGCCTTGCGAGAAACATCCAGAATAAGAAGAAAATGCTGCCCATTCTTCCTGCTTTAAAGGAACATCAGATTAACGTGTCTTCGGTCTTAAAGATTTGAGGTATGCGATAAACAAGCCTTGTCACTCATGAGTTAAATGTCGCGGGTACGTTAGCTACGGTTGATCCAGATATTCCCTTTGCTAGCCATTCCATCAATAGCTTCTTGTTCCCTCCTTATGAATCAGACTCCTGAGTTGCAACTGTATCACATTGAAGAAGCCTTCCTATTTTACGTGCTTCCCCATCTGATTTGTCCCTTAAGCTATACACTCATTATTTCTGCTGGAGACCAGAAGAAAAACAACTATGGAAGAGCATATAAAAGAAATTGAACTCTACCCCTGTCCAATCACCGAAATATTCACTCAGATGTGCATCAAGACCACCGGACATATAGTAGTAAATCATTTCCCTTCCAAGAACACAAAAGATGCTGCAATTCCATCCATGACCCAAAGCCTAAAACTCATAATCTGCACTTTATTCAACTTTTCCACCAGAAAGTAACCATGCTATGTTGTCAAAATCACAAAGAGCCTCTGCTCCCAGTTGAATTCAGCTTACAACTGCCCAAAATTCTGGTACAGCGGGGCGAAAATCCTCAGCCATTTGACAATTTAACTGCGAGCATGCAATGCACGAAATGACTGCACCAACTTATCACAGACACTTTCACTCCTAAGACATATTTCTCCACACCAGAACCCGCAACATTATCCCTCCGAAATTTTCTACTGGAACAAAATTCCGTGCTACACCTCATCCTCGTACACCACAAGATCAAAGATAAGCAAGTGCAATCACTGGTATAGCTAGAGCTCATTCAAAAGATTCAAGATCTTTGTTTGAGCTAGAACCATTTGCCATTAACTACTAATTGAGGTGAGCATCGAATTTACTAAGAAGGTGCATCTAACTGATAATCCAACAGAATGTACTTCATTCTCAGCCCAAATTTTGTAATGAACTCGCAATACATATACTTAAAAAGAATGGATAGCAGCACAAAACAGAGCAAATCGAACGTGGATACATGAAAGTGGCTAGCGTTGCATAACTGATCTCTACGCCATTCTACAAAAATTCAACGCCCATCTACTGAATTCAGCAGCACTTGAACAAAACACTGAGTAACCTTAGCTTTTTTCTTCAAACAATGCAAATCTTCTTTCACTCACTTTCTTGATTGTTTTTTTCATTTTCTGGCCTTGATTACACCAATGAAAGTAAACAATCATATCTAAATTTACACTTACATCGACATGAAGAGCAACGCTCAAATACCTCACTGCCTGCCACTTTCTTCCTCCAATTTCTTCACAAAAGCCTGCAAGACCATGACGACCTCCCTGGCCGGCGCCTGCAGAGTCCCCACCAATCCAATCCCCGGGCTCTGCAACGCACCCAGCAGCTTGGCGTACACCTCGGCCCTCGTGGGCATACTCTCGAGCACCTTGAAGTCGTCGGGCCCGTAGAACTGCCCCTCGAAGACCGCGCCGCTGAAGTCGTTGCTCTCCAGCTTCTTCTCCTTCATGAAGTCCCTGTAGGGCTTGATCGCCGCCGGGATCTCCTCGCTGTGCACGAAGAGCCACGCGTTCATGCCCGTCATGCACGGCTTGAGGGCCTCCCACGGGGTCCCCTCGACGGCCTTGAGCACGAGGGTGTTCTTGGCGACGAGGAGCTTGGTGGTCTCCGGGAGGGCCCGCCGGAGATCCTGGAACTGCTTGACGGTGAAGCCCTTGTACTTGATCCCGGCGACGAGGTGGCAGTTCTCGAGCTGCTGCTTCACGGCGTCCACGGTCTCCTCCTTCCGGGAGCGGGAGATGGCGGCCCGGACGGAAGGGAGGTGGGGGCGGCGGCGGGGGCGGGTCGGGTGGCGAGGGCCGGGGGGAGGAATGGGTTCGCGGGTCGGGTCAGGAGGGCGATGTTGGGGGGCGGTTTGGAGGAGGAGGAGGAGAGGAGAGCGGCCTCCATTATTGCAGGCGCCTTTGGGAGAAGACGAAGAAGAAGAAGATGAAGAAGAGCTGAAGTGATAGAGAGAGAGAGTTGATTTTGGTGGGGGTTATCTTATCGGCAGAAGCCAGTTGCCCCGAGCGTTGTGGCTTTTGTTCGGGAAATTGGGGAAATTGGGGAAGAATATTGCAAAATTTTGGGGGAAATTTTAATTTTAATTTTTTTTTTATGAATGTATACATATAAAAGAGAGGAAATCGGATTAATACCACTAAAAGCCCCCCCAAATTAATATATTTATAACAAATTTATCATTAAATATAAAAATACTGAAAATTTGGGTCAAAATTTAAAAGTTTTTTTATGAATGCAAAGAGGATAGAAAATTCAAATTTGGGTGCATTTTCTTCAATCTTTATTCACCTCTCACTCTCTTGTTAAGCTGAAGCTAATTAAATTATTTGAATGGTTGAAACATTAATGACGTAAAAAAAATTATCTAGAATATCTAGCTAGCATGAATGAGTATTTTGCTTTCGAGTTTATACTGCGAAAAGGGATTTTCGCTTATTTCTATGCATCAATATTCTATAAGCTCACTTAAGTTGTATACTTGAATCATCTAATATTATTTATGTAATTTGATTCTCTTGTGATTCACCATTATTAATTTTTTTCCGGATTTTTGCAATAACAAAGGTAATGCAAGAATTTTTGTCGAAGCTATTATATTACCAATATGTTAAAAAAAGGGGAATAAGAAAGAAGAAAAGAAGAACAGAGAGGGAAGGGAGGATCAAACTAGCAGCTCTTGTTTGGAGTTCTTGGATTCAAACTAATCATAGTCATTGCTCATGTGAAACTTATGTGTGAGATTTACATTATCGACAATTATCATGGATTCAATCTAGACAAGAATTTAAATCGAACAATTACTGACCTTTTTGAACAATTCTAAATTGGTACACTAGTAATATATTTACTTTTAACTAATATTAGTGTTACAAATAATCCCAAATTGGTATATACATGCAGTAGATTTACCCTTCGCAACATTCCCTCCAATATTCCTATGAAATTGCTGACATGATAATACATGTGATAAACGATTTGTTTGACGTGAAGTCAATATAAAAATTCAGTATAAACGACTCTTGGATGTCCGGAAGTTGGACCAAAAAAAAATGAACTGAGATTGAGACCTACGAAAAAATTGAGAGAGCAATTGCTGTCCGTGGCCATCAAAATTGGTTCTCGGCGGAGATAAGGTGAAGGACAATCTGCAAAGCTTCATTAACTCTTTGCTCAAGAGCGAGTGTCCTTCGAACTTGGTATTTTCCATGGCAGAGCTCATGAAGAAATACTTGCCAATTACCTGAATGCTTGTCCTGAAATGACTTAAGTTTCATGACCCTTTCCAAGATCCTCTCCCTTATAGGTTTGAGAATTATCATAGAAACTTGAATTTCAAAAATGAGTCGTTTCTAAGAGCCATTCATACTAAAATTTTAATTTAGATAAATATAAGATGAGTTGTTTCTCACCTCTATTTTCACGTTATAATTTAACGGAAAATTGCCCAAAAGCTAACGGATGATAAATTTGTGACTGATGAACTAATTTATAATTTTTTTTCTTGATGCAAAAATTAATGAGATAAATATACTGTAGATATATCAATTTAGGAATTTTATTGATCTCGTAATTTTCCCATTATTCCTGTCTCTCGGATACGCCTCGGTCAAGGCAAGAGACTACGTAGGTGACTAAGGTGGAATTTGCGGCTCAAAAGTGACCGTCATCTTCCATTAGCAGGCCTCTCAATTTTACGTGGATGTCCATTGTTGCATTCCCGACCACGAGCAGGAGACGCTCTGCTCACCAGACTCCGGGTGAGCGAGTGAAGAGATGAGACTCCGCTCGGTGTTTCGGGTTTCTCCGTTCCGAGGCGGAGCTCCATTCGCGTCCTACAAACCTCCGGTCTCTTCTCAGCATCAGCCGCGGCCGAACAGGTTGCTTAAACGGTGCTCTCTCTTCGCTCTGTAATCGTCCCAGAATCACGGGAGCTCTCGTGGTGTACTTTGCAGGTCTTCTTTCGGAATTGCGTTCGACGTCGATGGAGTCATTCTCCGGGGACGTGCTCGGATCGGAGGCTCTTCCCAGGCTTTGCAGCTATTGTACGATGATCACGGTAAAAATTCACGTTTTCCCGATTGTCCTGTGCGTTTTCTGTCCTTTTTTCTTTGGTTTCGAGGTTCTCGTTTTTCACGTAATTGTCATTATCGTTGTTCTCAGGCGTTTTGAAGGTTCCCTTTGTGTTCTTGACTAACGGTGAGCCACTACTGGTCGCTTCTAGATGAATTGAGGGGCTCTTTCTGATTATTTATGCTTTGGCTGAATCGGAGGCGACAATAGACAAGTTGTTCATTTGTTATGCCTTTCTATTAGTTTGACATCGCATATATGTGTCGCCCGTCGACATTTACGGGTTGGGAAAACTTGTGGTCCGATCCCTGCCTTCGGTAGATTTTAATTGGGTGACTCTCTGGGCATTGGCATTATCTGAGACGTTTTATCTGGAAGAATAGAGTAAACCCGTGAACATTGCAATGTGCTTATAAATCATATGATTCCTAGTTGCAAACTGTTTCATGTTGTCTGATAGGAGGTGGTATTCCGGAGTCTACACGAGCACTTGAACTGAGTCAGCTTCTGGGAGTGAACATTTCTCCTGCTCAGGTATTGTTTCTAAGAGGACTTGCAGAATGGACTGTTTTTCACATTTAAATGTCGACCATGGCATGACTGATTGAGCCCTTGCCACAGCTTGCTTCCTTTATGCTATCCTTCTGCAGGTGCTGCAGGGTCATTTTCCTTTCAGAAATCTGTTGAATAGGTACAGAATTGGTTTCTTGGTGCTTAGCGCTTTGGAAGTTTTATGCTACTTGTAATCAATAGTTCTATATTTGCATGCCATATCGGCAATTGCATTCCCATGATTGTTTCAATGGGGTGACTTGATGAACTATGCTTACAAAACTCATCATGAAATCTGTATGAATTTGATGTGAAAGACACAGGCTTTATTGCTTGCAGATTGTATATAGTGTTTCTTCTGTATAAATTCATTGATGATGAAAATCCTCATCAAGATAATTCATTTACCTGAGTCCAAAAATTTTTGCTCAAGCAGTAATTTAATCTGACTTTATGTAAATAAATTAGTATTGTCCAGATACGAAAATGAACTCATTGTAGCCACTGGGAAGGGAGACCCTGCTCTAGTGATGTCTGAGTATGGTTTCAAGTGAGTACTAGCCTAACAACCTCGATTTATTCATATTGACTGGCTTCTCTAAAACTAGAGATCTGACAGGAAGTTAGGGATTTTTCTTTGCAGAAAAGTGTTATCGATCGACGAATATGCTTCCTGTTTCAGTAACATCGATCCTGTATCTCAATACAAAGCCTGGACAAACGATGATATCTGTGGCCAAAGTAGCTGCCTCGAGGATTTGAAATTAAAGTGTGATGTTCTTTCTGAGAGAGTGCAGGCCGCATTTGTTGTCAGTGATCCTGTAGATTGGGGCAGAGACATACAGGTATGCCGCTGTATTTTTTTCTTTCAATGCATCAGTTCTGTCAATTCATGCATCCATTTGTGTTATGATATACCTCCTCCAAGTTCTAGTATCCCCTGGATGCGTGTTAGTTTCCATGGAATTTACGATATCGTCATGGTACTATTAGATGAAATCTGCCTCTGAATTTCCTTTAGTCATCTCGTTCTGTTAGAAAGAAATATCTTGCAATGCATGTGCAGTCTAAGGTCTGGACTCTATTGTAATTGCTCTGCAATAACAGAATAACTGCAACAGGTTCTCTGTGACATTCTAAGGTCAGGAGGGCTTCCGGGACAATCGGATGGACGTCAACCACCTCTATACTTTGCAGCTGATGATCTTGAATATCAGGTTGTCTCATTGGCTGAAAACATTTAAAGTTCGATTGGATGCTTCATCTTCTCCTCTCTAGGAAAGAGTTCGCAATTCTCAAATTAGCCAAGGGTACTCAGTGCAGGCTGCTTTTTCACTGGAGCGACTGGGGATGGGTGCCTTTAGAGTTGCTTTAGAGAGTGTCTTCAACAGGTGAAGTGTCTTTTTCTTAAATGAACTTGAATCTCTTCGGATGAAAATAATTATGTGTTAAGAAATTGGATACGTTCAGCAATTACAGTAGGCCTAATAAGTCATAACCGATCATGAGTTTAAGCTTTAAAGTCAAGTTTCACACACTTACAGCGGAAGGTCTCGTGAAAGCCAATAGCTAAAAGACGCTGATAAAGCCCTAAACCCTTGCCAAATCCCTCAATCACCTAACACTCCCTTAACTGTTCCAACTCACATGCTTTTCTTCGATATATGCAGAATTCATCATCATCCCTTGGAGTATGTTTCTTTTGGCAAACCTAATCCGTTCGTGTTCGACAATGCTGAAATGATGTTGAGACAGCTCTCACTTTCGCACTGTGATGTTCGTGGCATGGACAACGTACCTCCCCAGTCATATTCCTTCAGCACCCTTTACATGGTCGGTGACAATCCTTCTGTAGACATCAAGGGTGCTCAACAGGTTGGCTAAGATGCGGTTCTTGAACATATTGCTTGCTTCACGCTAGTTGCACACGTCGTCCACTCCTGGCTTCTCAATACCTTTTCTATTTTCGGCTTAATACCTAAAGCAAGAGAACTTATGCTTGATTTTCAGGCGGGACATCCTTGGTTCTCTATCTTGACTAGAACAGGTGTGTTCAAGGGAGAAGATAACGACACGAGTTTTCCTGCAGATCTGGTAAGTTGACAAAGGGGCAAAAGGATATCTAAAGAAGATTGCTCCTGTTGCAAAAGAAGTTGAGCTGTGATTTTCCACAAGAATGTGTATCTACTTTTATGGAAGATTGGTCCGAATTTGGTTTGGCTTCTGAGCATTGCTCCTTCGCATTGTTCGACAGGTTGTCGACACAGTCGAAGAGGCGGTGGACTACATCTTGAGCAGGGAGGGCAGCTGATAGTTGTAGAGCCTGCTGCTAGTCTTTAAACCGGCACGGCCCTTGTTTTATCACAAAGAATCCGGACCCGTTCAATCTACGGGGGCAATTTCGCTGTGGATATGCAAAATGGGTAGTCTCAGTACTTAGTTGGCTTTCATCTATTCTTTGTTTCGTCACGCGACTCTGAAAATGTTTAGATTCCTTACTTCAGCAAAAGGAGCTTCAGTAATAATATGTGAGGAGATGGAAATTCTTGCCATCCTGCCAAATGCTTCTTGTATACAGATTCCCGATTCTTGCCTATAGAGGCGATCTGGGAGACCGAACGTCCTTGTTCCCTTCTTGCCAAAACGAGGATCATTTACTGCGAAATTACTGTCCGTGGCTGCTAAGTCTTACAAAGTTTTTCATGTCTTTCGTCATGAAATGGAATAGTTCGTGACAGGTAGTCTACCTACTACCATGCCTTTACATTTCGTGCAAACAAACAAGTGTCTCCGACCTTATTGAATCCTCAATTTAGCAATCATCACTTTACTATTGTCCTTCATTTGAATTTTATATGTTTTTCGAGCTCCTACAATTATAACATATTGTCAACGTGGAGATCGGTCAAAAATTCAGTCCTACGCATTATGACGTAAGCAACGTGACGTAAGACCCCCGGGATTCTCAAAGTGATTGCTGACCCCTCATCGTATGAATGCAATGACATTTTCCCTATGTTCGAAATAGAAGTTTTCCAACGGTCCACATGTAAAGAAGAATCGCTCTCGCCTGTTTGGGGAGTGGTATGAAAAACTCCAAGTCCAATCAAAACCCTTGAAAAAGCCAGATTTTAGGCGGCTTGAATGGAGATCACATATGGCAGCCTACTAATGTTAAGATAAGAGCCACCAGAGTGCCGTCAACCCAATCCAAAAGTAGGCGTGCTCTCGTTTTCAACAACTTTGAAAAAGAAAACTTTTACGACAAGAACAGGAACATGAAAGCCAAAAAAGGAACAAAAAAAAAAAAGCCAGAGAAAAGCCAATTCAAATCAGTCGTGACGCGTGAGCAAAGCGACCGCGCTATTAGAAAGCACGACCCTAAAGTTAGAGATGAGGCTGTGCAAGTGTGAATAAACTCTGGGCAAAACGCGATCCTTCTACCATGTTAGGAAGTTTGACACAAAATTTTAAGTTTATTGATGAAAAAAGAATGCATGTATGTAAAGAAGGTACGTACGCAAAAGATGCGGGATACCGCGCGTGCATCAATGCTCACTTCCTATGCATCGATCCATGATCAATTATTATAGTATGTGGAGCAAAATTTATGCATAAGGAAAAATGACATAAAAGGTTCCTAAACTTTGATTCAATATGCAATATCGTCTAAGAACTTTAATTTGTTCAATAGTCCCTAAATTTCTCGACATTTTCATATGATATAGGTATTATACTAAACATTTACCAACAATTCATGAACCAAATGAAATTTTATATTGTGCTAAAGTTAATGATCCATATTGCACAAATTAAATTTTCAACAATTGTGTTAGCCTGTACACTGATCCTGTACATATTTCTTATAGATTGCAGGAACTTTACCAGGCAACATCAAAGCCAGGTGGTTCTATGTGTCATAGGTAATCTCAACTTGCTAGGCCGTGTAGTTATAATATGCGAAATTAGGAAGATGTGAAGCGCAAGCAACTCCTAAAAGAACCTCTTTTTCTTTTTAAATATAATTCTTTGATTACACTTTTTATTTGTTTTTTAGTTCTTAAAACTAGAGTCTCGCTTGTACTACTAGATCGGCAAGAATGGGGTATAAAGTGTACGATGTTTTTGCTGCGAAAAGAGATCTGCTTCTTTGTTCTCGACGGCACTGAAATCATTCTGATTCTTTCTCATTGGACAACGTCGCTCGATGATTTAACAATGGCAATTTTCTGTGCATAGTTTAAAGGAAAGAAAGTCAGAGCCTAATTAAATAATCGGAATTTCGTTTCTTTTGTGAAAAAAATAATGAAATAAAATATAATTATTTTTAAAAAAAATTATCGTTTGTATATGGAAGACAGAGCCTCTAGAGATAAAAACATCACTCAAAAGAAGAATTGTGGACAAAGTACATAACTTTATGAGAGAGGATCTTGCTTTAGCGAAATTCTTAGAAATAGAATATCATAAAATATTTGGATTTTCATTCATTTTTTGTTTAATAAAAGATTTCAACTTTTCAATTAGGCTAAGTACAGATGTCTTCATTAGATCCACATGTCGAAGATGATAATGTGGTGCTAATATTAGAGGTAAGTATGGTTCCACAGTAGAGCAAGAACCAGAGAACTAGACCTATTAGAATTAGCTTGGTTTCAAGTTTTAGGGTATATAGGGTAAGTTTCAAGTTTCGAAAATTAAGGAACGTGTTTCAACGGTAGGGTGGCTAGCAAAAGGGAAGAAGAAGAAGAAGAAGAAGAAGAAGAAAAGGAAAGAGAAGAAAAAAATTAGACTTAATTCTAGAAATTATTCTTAGGAACAAGAAGTAATTTTTTTCTACTTTTTGATTATGTTCCAAATCTATTCTCAAGTACCAAAAAACGGATTATTTTTTTTCGGAAATAAAAAATTTACCAAATGGATTTATGTTCCTTTTTGGTTTTGGGAAATAAAAGAAGAGAATCAGTTGTTCTCGGAAGTGTTACCAAACATGATCTTACTCTATCAATTGGTTTGAGGGTCAATTCTAGAGTCTCTCTGGGCACCTACCATTTCCTCTTCTTCTTCTTCTTCTTCTTCTTTTTTCCATTTTTGTATTTCTTGCTGTTTGTATCAATAATGAAGAATATGAAACTCTTCAATTACTGGACTGGACAAAAGGTTGATTATGTTGTTCAAGTGAACCAAGCTGTGCTCAAGTTACTTGTTAGTGTTATTATCAATTCTCTGTTTTAGAATGGATGTCATAAAGCTTCTTGCAGCATACGCAATTCTCATCTTTTTAGAGTATGTAATTTGATTGGTGCCCAGTCTAATTATTGTGTTCAAAGATTTTGCTCTTTCTGGTGTTGTCTCGGTATTGGTCACAGGCACTGTCATGAAGCATTACATCTAATCAAACTTATCAGAATATTCTTAGCCGGTTGTGTAGGCATTTTTTCCTAGTTAATAGGTACCATGCATGTACTTTGTAAGTTTGTGGAATATGTTTGTATGGGGTTTGACATGTGTAGTAAGTGTTCGTCTTGTCTTATTTAGAAGCACAATAAAAAAGAGAGGGTGCATTTGGTTCAGCATTTCCAAAGAGCTTTTGTCCTTCAATCCTCCTTAGGGAAATGTTAAACCGTTTGTCAACTATTTTGAAGGAATTTTCAAATGAAAGCCGGCATTGGAAGGCTGAAAGCCCAATGTTAGTGGAGACTAACATTGGGCTTTCAATATTTGGCCCAATGCTAAAATTAATTTTTTTCCTTCCAAAACTATCATCACCAATTCTTCAAATCTTCGATTTTGTCCATCATTCTTTTTTCTTTAATTAAAAAAAGATCAAACCCTTCAACAGTCCGACAAGGACTACGGCCTTCGATGAGCCAGATTTGGTATTAGCGGCTGTTGATTGAGGTCGCCCGAGGTCAGATGACTTCCGGGTGGCAGGGGCCGCCGGGTCACACGACCCCAAGCGACACGCAACCCAACGTTGGGTACCGCAACCTCAAGCAACCATCACCTGGGTCTCACTAGGGTCGGATGGCTGCCGTCGCCTGGGTCTCGCAATTGTTGCGCAACGGCGGCCGTCGATCATGCGACCCTAGTGACACCCAAGCAAGGGCCACTTGAGGCCGCGAGACTTAAGCGACGTTCACCCAGGTTGTACAACCCTCCCTGATGTTCACACAAGGTTGGGTGACCCTTGCTAGAGGTCATTCGATGGCTGCCAATGCTAGATATGGCTCGCTAGCAGCCATAACCCTTCACCGTTAAAAAAAATTAATATTAATCACTCAAAAAGCTTTTCAAATATATTTTTTTTATCAAACGGTATTTTTCTCAAAATTGTTTCTTAAAGCGTAGTTTACCAAACGACCTTTGCATTTGTCCAAAATCTTTTAGGCTAAGATGCTTTGTATTTCTACAATAGGTTTTCAAAATGTTGAACCAAATGCACCCAAAGAGAGGTAGACTCAAGTCTATTGAAAAGACAAAGAGAAGAACAAACTTAATAGTATTGAGAGAAGTAGTGTTTTTATTAGGTGCACACTACTAATTCCAACAACACAAGTTCTTGATCCAATTTAAGGATAGAACCAAGAATTGGACTACACGGTGCCGATTTCAAAAGTTTGGAATTGGGAGTTGAGAACCGGATAAATTTTCATTAAATCCTGAAACCGAACCAGTTCCCATGCCCAATTCAGTTAAATTCCCAATTTTATCCAAGAATCATGCTCATCCCAATTTTCGTCTTATGTGGGACTACATCTTAGCAGGCAGTGCGGCTAATAATTGTAGAGCCGACGTACTCTTTCAATTATGGACCTTGTTTTTTCAAAAGAATCCGAACTCATTCAATTTAGGAGAGAGTTCACCGTGGAGATATAGAATGGATAGCTCATTCCTTAGTTGGCTTTGATCTATTCCTTGTATCTTGACAAGACTCATGAAAATGTTCAGATTCCTTACTTTAGCCAAAGGGGCTCAATTATTAATATGTGGGAAGATGGGGGATATGGAAATACTTACTAACTTGCCTGATGCTTCTTATATATAGATTCCCGATTCTTGTTTATATGATCGAAGCGATCTACGTGATAGAGTTGTCCTTTCTTCCCCCTCTTGCCACAAATAGGGTGATCCGCCACAAAACTACCATTCATGGCTGCAAGTCTTTTAAAGTTCATATATTTCGTTAGGAAATAGAATAATTATTGACTAATAGCCAACCTATTGTGATGCCTATATATTTCGTCGCGATAAGTTTAATCTTCTAAAAGTACCTCCAAAAAGTGTCTTGAAACAGAAATTAAATTCTCAATTGAGCAATCGATACTTTACCTTGCGTCCTCCATCTTGAATTTCAAGCGTTACCGGCCCCCACATTTTTAACGTGTGGTCAACGTGGGAGTTGATCGAAGCCAGTCAAATGAATTATGACGTCAGCAACCTGACGTAAGTTTTCAAAGATATTGCCAACCCATCATCCTTGAATACATTCGCATTTTCAATTTTTTTTTTTTTTTTTTGGTCTGCCGACTCTTTCGATATCGACGTTCCTTTTTTTTTTGCTTATGGTCCGCTTTTCGGCCGGGCTACACGTGGCGGGTCATTTTACCAAAGGGAGGATGCTGATCGGATCAATCACTTAGTGGGGCCCACAGGCTCCTTAAATTAATGAGTTGGCCAACAAAAAAAGAAAATATATGAAAAATGTTTGCTTAAGTATGGAATTTTATTTTGGAATATTGCTTTATTGGGTTATTGAATTTCACATTGTCCGGCCTGTTTCGGGCACGTGTCTCGACTCAGCGGCGCATATACGTAAAGAAGAAGAGTCGCTATCGTCAGTCGCCAGTGGATGAGCTGTAAATCTCCTGAGTCAAATTGATTCCTTGAAAAGCAAAATTTTAGTGGCTTGAATGAATGTAGATGAGATCGCAGGCTACGTTCCGAGCGGCAACTTAATTTTTTTTTCGGTAAATACACAAAAAAAACTCAAATCGGCACACCATGTTGTATTTACCCTCAAGTAATTTTCATGTTACAAAATACTCAAATAGGCATGCCTACGAAGAATCTAGCTTGCTATAGCTTTGACCCATTATTTACGTTAGCAACTCGGATGATTGGCATGTGAGGTGGATCCGATGTGAAAATTCAATAAAAATGGGTCTCCTAAACAACGTCGTTCTAGGGAAGCTAGATTCGAAGAAAATGAACTAAGTTTCGAAAATTTGTTATAAATTGTTTGCTCCCACGCATTTTCAAAATATGCCAAAATCCCTAATTTTGTCGCAAATTTTTCCTTGAGATTTGAGTAAACTTGTTATGAGTGTTCCGATTTAGAATTTTTTTTTTTTTTATGGATAATCACGTCTTTTACCCCTAATCCCACGTTCAAAATATAAGTGTGTCCAAATTTATTTTGCGCTGCTTTCTTTTACCAACATGATTAGTGACCCAAGAAATTTGGGAACAACTTTGCAACATCCCATCGTGGTGCACCATAGTCACTAGAAAAAGAAAAGAGAGATGAAGACAAAGAAAGAAAATGGTGACCAAAGCAAACTCAAATTCGTGGTGATGTGAGAGCAAAATGCACGGACCATGCACATAAATAATCAACACTCATTTCATATGCATCGACCCGTCATCGCCATTATCATCAATCATTAGTTCTATAAATCAATGTGTCATAGAATCTCAACCACCAGACAATATAGAGCTATATACAACATGAGATTAGGTCGATGTAAAGCGCACGCAACGCCTTAGAGACTTTCATTTTCCTAACACGTTATTTATTTATTTATTATTATTCAACTTAAGAGTCCGGATTGTACTGGGACCGGGAGAATGAGATAATCTATAATTTTCACGAACCGACATTTTTGCTGCGGTAAGAGATGATGCTCCTAGGTTCTTGACTGCCCTGAAAATGGCTATGATTCGACACCATTCCCTTGCGGATTTCAAGGAAGGCGAATTTCTGAGATTTTATCCCTTTTTTTTTTCCCAATCGAAACCTAATTTGCCTTTCGTACAAGTTCTCAAAGGTCTCTCATAAAACCCATACATTAAAAATTATAACGTGGCACTAGAACTGTTAAATCGACCGAGCGGTCCGATGTGTAGTTTTAAAAGGATGCACGTTAAGAAAATAATAATTGGTCGGTAAAAATTGCCAAAGTTAGCTCTCGGCCACTGCCATGGCCGCCCGCCGCCACCAACCGTCACCGCTCCCCTCAAACAACCCGAACTCAAAAGCCCACCACCACCGGACTAGTCCATTGCCACAACGGCGCTGCCGCTGCCGCTGCCGCCGCCGTCACTGCCAACACCACCAAAAGAGGGCTTCACTGCCGCCAACCACGCTCAACCACCATGAACTCGCCCCTCGCCAGGGGCCACTGTCAACGCTGCTCAGCCTCGCCGCCATGAAACCGGCTCGAGCACGACCCAAGTCTCTCGCCCCCGGTCGGATCCAAGGTAGCAATATCAGGAGTCCGATCGCGCGCGACCGATGCGCGCGATCAGAGGCCGCAGAGAGAGAGAGAGAGAGAGAGAGAGTGGCGATGGCGACCATCGAAATTTCTTCTGTTATTATCTATATAACATTATAGAAGCACCCGCGAAATGACGCTACAAGCTTTTTACTGGGTGCGCAATGAGCCGTGCTCTGCTTCTGTGGGTTACTCAATTTTCTTCCAATCCGGGATCAAGGAAGAACTCGAGATAAAACATGAAAAGAAAAGAAAAAAAAAAAAAGGAGAAAAATTTCTGCTCCGCCGTACAAAAGCGAAGAACAGAAACGAAAGGAAAAAAATCCATGCACCAATGGGTAGTATGCTCCCGGAAAAATGACGCGAGCGACGTGTCGGAAGGCTACGTGTCTTCCAGCGGCTGCACGGAGTCGAACTCTCGACTGCAACAGCACGCGCTCCTCAGTATATTCCCCAGCATCTTCGCGAGCTTGACGATTTGAGCCGCCAGCAGTTTGAAGATCCTGACTTTGACCTGGCCTCTCCTCGGCGGGAGCCTCGATTCGGGCCCGTGGGGGATCGCCTTCTTCGCCTCGTCCATGTTCCCCATTCCTCCGATCCCCTTCGCCCCTTCGCACAGGCGAGATCTGGCTCCGCCGGAGAAGAAACAGAGTAACGAAGGACTCTGTTTCAGAAAGAGAGAGAGAGAGCGAGAGAGAGGGAGAGAGAAACAGAGAGAATCGATGGATGGAAGGAGAATGAAGAGATGGGAATAAAGCAAAGCGAAGCGAGGAGCTCGACTGGTGGGGGTTTTATCTGAGAGGGCTTTGGGCTAAAGGTGGTCACTGGTCAGACCGGTTCACACAGCGTGAACGGAGCGCCTCTTGGGGGGCCCATTCCGCCAGCCCTTATCCTCTACGCCTTGCGACTTTGGCTGCAAAATTCCAAAATAAAAATTTATTAACTGAGTTTAGGAGAAGTTATGAAGGAAAAAATTATGATACGATGACACGTGTTGATATTTCAACATGGCGAAAGGTTTCTTTGTGTTTGGCGCAAGTAGACATCAAAATCCGGAATGAATTTGAAAGTGGCTAGCTGAAACTTGTTCTTCTGCTTCATCTCGAGGCACGATCGCACCAACCCGAAAGTAGCTCGAGCCGGTGCTCCACTTGGAACTGGTGGAAAGCCGGTATTCTGCGTGTCGTCGGTCGGTCGGTCCAATTTGAGTTATTCGGGAGTAATTCGACTCGGCTTACATGGAAATGATTGACCATACGTTTTGTTTGTGGGTGTGTGTCTCAGTGTGTGAGACAGAGAGAGATGGGTATAGAAGGTGTTGAATCTCTCTATGTTCTCGTGAGTAATTTCCAGCTGGTTCATCAACAGGCCCCCGCCCCCACCATCAAAAGCTGGCGCATCTCATTCAAGAGTCAAGTAAGCAAAATCCAGAAAGAAAGTGATTTTACATCGTTCGCCCCATAATTACAGAAAAAAGAGAGGAGAAAAAGGAATAATTTGACTTCCATGAAGAGAGAGAGAGAGAAAGAGTCGCCGTCCCTTTTCAGTCAAGGAGCTCGAGTGAGTGAACAAATGAATGATCACTGCCTCTTTCGCTCGCCCAAAACGACGACCCACTTTTTGGCCGTGACATCCCCCATGTGCTAAAATCGAAATGCATATTTTCCATGCTTTGATGGGTCGTACCCCTTTCGTCTCAAGAGCTCGCCGTGATGATCGATCTATGTCCAAGGAGTCGATCCTGCCGTATGAGAGCCGGCCCCATCCTGCTGAGCACTCTGTCCCCTCGGTGTCTAATCGGAGTGCTAATACCATCGACTCGAAGCTCGTTCGCTAAAGACTCGATTTGGATTTGAAACCCTTTTGCCAGAGCCGATTAGGTATCGGGAAATCCTGATGAACATTAACAGAAGGATGGAGAATTGATTGAAATTGATGGCACGCAGACGGTACCTTTGAAATATTGTCGAAACAGAACTGAGTCCACGCACGTTTCCATTTTATGGGGTTTACGCACGATCGAATTATTCACGGGACGGACACTATCTAACCATTTCTTATTTATTCGCCGTGGAATCACTTGACCCATTTGTCTAGTTGTCGGCCTGTCCCACCTCAGATTCGTAGGCACGGCAATGACCGCAAAACGGGCGAATGAAGAAAGATAGACAACAAAAGAGGAAAAGCAGAAGATGTAAAAGGTATTGATCGTGCCAACTTTTGTGTTTATTTTGCACTTTGCTTGAAGCCAAAGAGGGAAGCTGGAAAGCTGCACGTAGACCTAATCACCACCTTCAAACTCCCCCCAAGAAAATGCATGCGAAAAGATGACATAAAAAAGATGAACATTCGAAAGACATAAAAGTCTCCCATTGAGCTGCATTTATTCGCTCTCAGTCTCTCTTTCTCAACATTTTGGAAGCTCGTAAAAATCTAAAAGACCCGAAATTACAGAAAGGAACCATTGATTTGAGAGAGTGGAGGGTTATAATCTTGGATCAACGGCATGTGAAACTGCTAATGCAGAATGAGGCAGAGAATCAGAAAACAGAGCACAATAGCTAACAACATGCTCGATGCTCTGCAAAAAAGGAACTCGCCTCAAGTTGAGATTTCTTTATTTACATCTCTCATAGCACCCATGAAAGAAGCTACAACCTTTATGCAATGAGCCATGCTCTACTTCTAGATTAGCGAGTCTTCTACCAAGGAAGAACTCAAGAACTCGGGATAAACATGAAAAGTATTCTAAACCACTGTACAGAAGGAAAACCAAAATGAAAAGGGAAAACCATGAACCCAATCGTTATTGACCTCCTAGAAAATGATGCTCGCAGCGGCCCGGGGGGGCTAGGTGTCTTCAAGTGGCGTTACAGAGGCGAACTGGCAATTGCAGCAGCATGCTTCCCTCCTCTGTCTCCGCACGCCCATTTTCGCCAGCTTGATGATTTGATTCGCCAGCAACTTGAAGATCTTGACTTTAATCTGGCCTCTCTTTGGCGGCAGTCTCGATCTCGGCTTGTGGGTCGTCTTCTTCGTCTCGCCCCTGTTCTCCATTCCTCTGATCCCCTTCACGCCAGGCAAGCTCTGGTTCTGCTGGAGAAGAAACAGAGATGCGACGGTCTCTGTTTCACAGAGAGAGAGAGAGAGACGGAGAGAATCAATCGAAGAAGATTGCAGAAAGGAGATGAAGTGAAGCGACGAGCTAGACTGGTGGGGCTTTTTATATGGGGGGCTAAGTTAATTTATGGTCAGAGCGGTTCTGCAGTGTGAACAGGCCCCTCTAGGTTCAGCCTCGTGGGGCCCCTTTGCTTGGCCTCTTGGAGTGTTTGGGCATTTTGAAAGACTGTACATGTTTAGGGTAAGTAGGAGCCAAAATCCAAGTTCGTCTATACTTGGAAAACATTCGAAGTTGAAAGTGGCTCGGCTTGGAGTGTCCTCTCTCTCTTGATGCCAACCAATACTTGTCCCTCCATTCCGTCTCGAAGTGCGTTCACACCGATTTGGATAACCTAGACCCGTGCTCCGCTCAAAATCAGACAAATCGACACTTGATAACTATTATATCCAACTCAAGTTATTTGCAAGTGATTTGACTCGGTTGCCACCAAATTGGCTTTGATCTCAACCGTGACGGAGAAAGAGAATGAGTGACTCTACCTTAGAGTGGATTCTTGAGACTTCAGTAGGAACCGCACGCAAAATGTTTCCTAGGTGACCAAGGCGGAACAAAACACCACAACTCAAGATGGCCCACTGATCCACGTTTGGTCCTACATTAACTGGACATTTTCTTAGAGAGAGAGAGAGAGAGAGAGAGGAAAACAAAGGGTCTAGAAGATGTTGACTCTATGTTCACATTAGTAAGTTTATGGGGAAAGAACAACCCTTGAGAGGACAGTCCAACCTAATTTTATTTCATTTGATCTTATCTTGGTCACTTTCATTTTTATTTTTTGATCATATATCGTTGATCACTTGAGGACGCGCAAGATTCATGCATGTGGCTGAGGATATTTTACCAGCTCAGCTCGAATCATCGACAAGGCCTGCTGGCCCTCACCATCATCAGAAGCGGATTTATCTCGTTCAAAAGTCAAATGTGGAAAAAATCCCATAAAAGAAAAGGCGGAAAGCGATGTCTCCATTTTGTAACCCCCAAAATTGCAGGGAAAAGAAGAAAGGGGGGAAAGGAAAAGTGTGACGTGCATCAAAAAAGAAAGAAGAGGGGATCGAGTGCACTATGATTAGCCAACTTCGTTGGCCCGACATCTTAATCCAGCTTTAGAACAAGAATGATCAAAGTTCATCGTTCGATCAAAGTACTGATTACCCCACCACAAGGGTCGAAAGGACTCGAAACTCTTTCACTAAAGACGCGATTTCGAGTCCTTCATGCTCTCGAAACCCTTTTGCTAGAGCACCAATATGGGCCCATCAATGGCAAATTACGAATAGGAAATCTTAACGATCATCGACATGAGGACGATGAACTGATAAAAAATCGAGAGCATGAAGACCATGTCGTGAATAAATTTCGAAAATAGGCCTTGGTCCGCGCACGTTTCCTTCCAATGGGAGATGATGCTTTATCAAATCATTCACAGGGGAATCAAACGGGAGAATCGCTTAAGGATTTCTTCTTTATTTGCCGGAGAATCTTTTGACTCGTTTGTGTATGTAAACTCTTTGCTTCGCACGATGATCGGATCGCCGAGGGGCCCCTCCTCATTTGACTGAAACAGTTGGCCTGGCCGTTCAGCGAGCTAAAATCTCAGTGGGAATCGAGAAGAAGTCTACGAAGCGACCAAAGAGAAGAAAACGACCAGAGAGGAATTGAATTTTAAGGGTTTTATCCGAAGCGGATGTTTGACCGATCCGTCTCGCCTTTCCTCCACATTTTCATGTGGGTTCCGCTTTGACCCAACCGACCGATCGCAGCCTGGTGAAGAAGGGTTTGTACTGTTCCGGTCAGAATGTTGACTTTGGGTTGGAGACGGATCTCATTGAATAATCAAGGCGTGAGTTTGAATGTGATGTCATACAAATGCGAGGAGAAACGCCGTGAAATGTCTGCTGATGGTGCTGCCATAGTCGGAGGCGGAGCCCCTTTCTCACTCTACAAGGATCAAAGATCGAATGAATTTTTCGTTCTCTTTCGATGTTGATTGTATTTTTATAATCCTAAGGAGCGTACCGGGGATGGTTGGTATGACTAACCAGATAGACTTGGCAGGGGCAAAGGTTGCTTTAAGGCAACGGCCGGCTTTGGGAATTGGGTCCAGTTGATTGTCCTTTGGTGGAGGCACTTCGGTATATGCCAGGAAAGAATGTGGTTAAAGGTGTTGGCCTTTGATGGATGGAAATGTTTAGGTCCTAAAGTGGCTTTTTTAAAAAATCTAAGAACAAAGAACAATCTTCATTAGGAATCTCAATTTTTATCTACTCGAAAGTGAAACTTTAAGTAAACTAGATGCATTTGCGATTGTTGATCTATGTGGAAAAAAAATATTGATATAATTTTCTATATGAATTTATGTGACTTTATACTTTTTGACTCAATGATTGTAATTATATTATAGTAATCAAAGTTTTACTCTTGAAGTATTCTATACCCCTTAAAGCCAGTGTATTGCTATACAATGAGGGTCACCTAGTGAACATGATTTTTTGGATATTTGGAATGAGGGGTGAACGATTTCAGGATAGGCGATTCCCCCCTTGGAGTCGGGAACTGGCTACTAATAACTGGTTTCGAAAAATTACAATTGAAAATTGTCCGTTGGTTCCATAGATCTACTTGAGAAGTAGATTACGGGTCTGGTCTGATTCTTGGGTGGGTCAATGGAAGTGGTCGAAATGTCTCCACTTTGGAAGAGGTGTGAGAGTTAAGAGGGAGCAACGAGGCTAGAGGCGATCTAGAGCAAGAGTGAGAGAGGAATTGATGAGGCCAAAGGCCACCAAGAGCGAGAGTGAGAGAGGAAGGTGAGATCGCGAGATGAATAAGGCGAGAGATGAAAAGAGACAAAGAGGAAACTAGGGTTTTGATTTGAAAGGTTAAAATTCAAAAATAAAAATAAAAAAAATATATATATATATATATATATATATATATATATATCTAGTGGTTTGATCATGATGAGTGGTTTCACACCTAAAATTGAGAACTTGACTGATATTTACGAGTCCAGCAAATTGGAATCAAGAACCGAATTGGTTTTCATGGGAACTACTTGCGCTAGGCCAGCCCGGTCTAATTCCAGACAGTTCTTAATTCTTTCGCACACCCCTATTTGGAACCTCCCTATTTTTTTAAATGCCATTCCCAATAATCAAAGTAACAATTTACCCTTCCTTGGAAAACATTGCGCAGACCCCAAATGCAAAACTCCAAAAGTCCCTACACCAGCAAAGCCCAACCCCCTCCATCAACCACCACAAGCTATCGGATGCCGCACCTTGTCGGTTGTCACCGTGGTCGCAGTCACCTGCCAGCCCTTCGTCTCTCCCTCCCCTCCATGCGTTGTTTACCCTCTGTCTAGCTTGTAGGGTCTGTCTCTCCCTCTCTCACCTCCTTTTTCTCGTGCAGGGCCCCCCGAGTCACGAAAGATCATGGCAACCTCATATCAAAGGCGTCAAGGCATTTGCAACGTCGATCCAAGGTCCTCAAGGGCCGCCCCGACAACATGTGACTAAGGTGAGGATTTTCCGGTGGGGAAGTTTGTTTTGAAGGGTTAAGGAATTTAAAAGAGGGACATAAGTACTATAAGATATTAACCTATCCGAGATGCAATTAGGTATTTAACACGAACATACAGGACACAAAACTTATATTTTGAAAAATAGAGCACGCAAAGTGGTCTTCGTATAAAAAGTGGGGAGGGCAATATGAAATGAATCATGAAGTCCTTTGTCAATCCTTAATTAATCCCCAGAGAATCTCAAGGGATCGAATTTGTCACTAAAGTAATTGAGCAGAAGATCTAAACTTGAGTATGTCAATTTCTTCCACCCTCTGGCATTTGACGCAGTCTAGATTAATTAATTACTAACTAATTCATTCATTCATATATGATAACCTTTCTTTTGTTTTAAATTATTTTATTTAACCAATGTTTTGAGCTACTTTGGGCCTGGGCGGCAGGGCGCAATGCCCCAAGCTCTTTGCTTTTGACTTTGTGTTATAAAGAGGGTCAACTGAGAAATTAATCAACCGTGACGAAAGATGATATGAAAAATTTGACCAGCAGATGGTGGTTTTGCATATGGCCTTGTGGCATTTAGGTGCTTAATGCAATTAAATATTGAAAAAAGAACATAATAATTGTACTTTAACGTCCAATATTTCAACGATTATAATTTATTAAATAGCTAGATCTTATTTGGGACGATATCACATGATCCTCTATAGATTATGTAAATCTTGGAATAGAAAACTACCTTAGGTGACAGGTTTTCGGCCCAATGTGTGGGGCCTGCGGCCCATACTTCCTGCAAAAAATTAAATTTTAATTTTTGGATTTAATTAAAGTTATAAGTGCACTCCACATGTAAAATGACGTTGCCTAAAAAAGTCGTTGAGTCTGGCTGTATTAGTAAATTGCCCTCTGCATTTTCTAATTAAATCCTTAACAGTGCCGTATACGTAAACTCCACGGCGCTTGCATAATGATATGGGAAGAATCTTAAGGTATATCTTTGTACTCCTAGAATAATTAATAATTATCATCAACAATATCAACTTTTCTATGTTGATATCAATCATTGTGTTTTCTTTAAAGAGATCTCAATCAATTGACATTCTGAAATATCCTCAATCACTCTGTCCATATTGTGTATTTTACCAAGTATTTCTTTATATGATTTAATAATTCAAATATTTCGTACTAAAATAATTTGGCTTACTATAAAATAATACTATATTATGATTGAAATGAGTCACATGACATCAAATATAATGTTTTTTGGTAGATTAGATTAGGGTTAACATTATGAAAAATCCCAATTGGTGCATATGTAACAAATTTACCTTAAATTAATTTTTGGATCACCATAAATCTCAAACTAGTATAATTGTAAAAAACTTATTACAAACTAATTTTTAGCTCACAAAAAAGGCGAAACTAGCACATTTATGATAAATTTACTCTAAATTAATATAAATTTTCATATGTATTTTATTTTCATATGTTATCCATCTTAGCATGGTAAAATTTTACGAAATATATCATAATTGTACTAATTTGAGGTTTTTGATAGACGAAAAATTAGTTTGAGATAAATTTGTTATAGATGTATTAATTTAGTATTCTTTGTGGTATTATACCTAGGATTATATAATTCTTTCGTTTGATTTTTTTATTTAAAATATCTACAAAAGTGAACATGTAAATTTTGATTCTTTTTAATTACTAGAGCAATATATAAATTTCTAGAAGTTTGTAGTATTTATTATCTGGGTTAATACTGAGAAAAATCCTAAATTAGCATAGTTGTGATAAACTTACCTCAAATTAACTTTTTGACAATAAAAAATCTCAAACTAGTATACTTATAATAAATTTATTCTTCCCTATTTTCCGTTAAATTTTACCATCAAATTGCTTATTTAGATAGCACGTAGCAGTGTTAACTATACTATTTTCAGGTTTTACTCTTTGTTATCACATATTTACCAGTTTGTAGTTCTTGTCGCATTCATTCAATTAAATGACAAATTTCTCACAAATGTAATAGCTTGAGGTTTTCGATAGTGAAAAAATTAGTTTGGAATAAATTTATCATAGATATATCAATTTAGATTTTTCGTGATCAAAAATTTAGTTTGTGATGAATATGTCACAAATGTATCAATTTAGAGTTTTCCGTGATATTAACCTTTATTATTAAGTACTGAGAGAGATTAGAATCAAAAGCTAAAATACCGAAACATTATGTTCTAATTCGATGTTTTATCCCAAATTCCAAGTGCGCTAGAAGTCATTTGGAAATCGAGTTTTTCTAAGAAACCAAAAAAATTCAGATTCCCTTGTGAATAAGATTACGTTATTGTTTTTCAATTTCAAAGATGACTTCCTAGATCTAAAATTGCTGCTTTGTAATCAACTCGAGTTTCACCTAAGAATTACGGCGTGGCATATCACCTTATGCAAGTAACTTTGGAGCACATGAACTAATTCACGAATTTCATGAGTGTTTACTTAACCTGCCGATTCCTTTTTACTTTTTGGATTCGGCTTCATTTTGTAGTATTCTAATTTTAATTTATTTTGATTTGCTTTTTTATGCATTCTTTTTAGTAATAAATATAATTTTCTCTCGAAAGAAAAAAGAAGCCAAAATGCGTTTTCACATGTTCATGCACCGTCGTTGGCTCAGTTTGCCATCCGACACATCACGTAGCCACCGTCGTACTTTCTCCAAGTTGTGACCGCATATCGATGCGAACCGGAAACAAACATAGATTTAAACATTCAAAAACTCAAATTTTAGGATAAACCTCACATTCAGCTAAAAAAAGAAGCTAAAAGGCGTTTTACAACAACACGAATTAATACATATTCGTGATTATATTACACAGAAACGCGAATCGCCGGCTTTGCTCCGAACCACCGGCTCCTGTTTCGCGAGAAGAAGAGATATCATTGCATATTAGCTATGCTGGTTAGGAGCCAGCATCCGGATTTCTGCTCCGGGTTGTTCTAGATTGACGCCGAGGGTTCGGAAAGCATCGCTCCTGATCACTAATCTGGGTCAGACATATGATTAAACATCGCTGGTGCGAGGTGATTCGAGATGATTATTCATTCACGTGTCTTCGAGGGAAGTCGCTGATGCCAAGTTGCCGCTACAGCTACAGCAACGGTCGCGTCCTCTGCTCCGTTTCGCGGAAGCCATGGACGCCCATTCCTTCACTTTCTTGACCAGCGATTTGAAGATCCTCACTTTGATCTGCCCTCTCTTCGGTGGGACTCTCACAATTCTTCTTTTCTTTGACGACGACGACGACGACGACGACGTCATCGTCTCCTTGTGCTGTTCTTTCATTGCTCTGTTCTCCATTGCTCTGTAGCAAACTGAAACTTTTGGCTGCAGGGTAGAGAGAGAGAGAGAGAGGAGGAGATTGAAGGAGGAGGAGGATGAAGTGATGGAGCTGACTGGGGGAGGGGTCATATAAGGCCTGGAAGGTCAGAGCATTTCACACAAATAGTTAAATCGATTTGGGCAAAAAGAAAGAAAAGAAAAATAGCATGTAATTTTGACAAAGGAAAAAAGTCAACCTGCAGAGAAGAAGGTTCCAAAAAGCAATCAGATACAGCTGTCCACCTTTTTTTCCCAAAAAGATAAAATAATTTGTTCACAGAGTCTTATTATATCATTTTCTCTGGTGAGAATCTAGCATCTGATCGTCAGTCTCTCTTCAACCGGGAGGGAAGACTTTGCTTTATCGTCAACGGCCTCCTCGTCAGCAGCTTGATTAGTCAATGGGTTCAATTCTGAACAATGAGAAAAAAGTCAAATCCGCAAGTGCAGCCCATCATACCGGATCTTGTTATGAATTTTCGTGCACGACCCAATGCGCATCACTCCTCACTATCTAGAACATGATATAATTACTTCAATGAATCCAAATTGCACTCCTTCGGAAGCTTCGATTAAGGTGATCATAAACGCTTTGTTTCAGATGTTTTTATATTATCTTGTGGTCATGCTCGTAATCATGAATTCTGGAAAGAAAATTAAATATTCCATACAAAGTTTGGAAATTTTAGATTCGCTCTTCTAGAATCTCTAACATTGATTTCCATTTTTATCTCTTCTTGTTTAATAAACTCAAAACAAGTAAGTCTACTTGTCCCACTACCATTTATAGTCATTGGTTGATTTTCTCACTTATAAAGCAACAAATGAAGGAAACTGTTGAGGTTGG
Organism: Eucalyptus tenuipes; assembly: GCA_014182365.1. Taxonomy (NCBI): domain Eukaryota; kingdom Viridiplantae; phylum Streptophyta; class Magnoliopsida; order Myrtales; family Myrtaceae; genus Eucalyptus; species Eucalyptus tenuipes. Next base: position 11,022,054 of record CM024546.1, on the reverse strand, counting down.
CTGAGAGACAAACTAGGTTTGATTTTGATGTTATAGATCTTGCGTTGGAATTGTGGACTCTTTTTACTCATAGTACGTGTAGGTCATCCCTTGAGTGAAGCCTCATTGGTACATATGAACTTATCGGTCTACATAAATTCATATATGCAAAAAAGGCAATTTTAAATACAAGTTTCGTAAGATTGATTTGCCAATGAAGGAATTGAAATATGTGTGAGCCACGTACTACAAATTGTTAATAATCTCCTGTTTGGACCATCTATTTGTTAGCTGGGTTTACTCCCATGTAGAAGAAGTTCAATGAATAGCAAGTCCAAAGGGATTTGAGCCCATATGATAAGTCATATGGAGATATATGGTTTCTCACTATCTTTTAAGTGGTAGTCACAAATAAGTTTGTAGAAATGTAGTAACAAGAAACAAAGAGAAAGTAGAAAATCCGGAGGTTTGGGGATTAGTCTGATTTACATAAAACTGGCATTGGACGTCAATTCGTGATCCGATTGAGATGAGATTTTATCATCATGTTCCTGGTGCACTCTTCTCGAATTTGAACGGTTTGATTTTCGTTTGAAGCTCCCTACACTAGATTTTTCGTGGATTTTTTATCATATTTATCCTTGATCTCTTGTGAAATTTATGCGTATTGCCAAGAATGATATTCTTGAGGTTTTGTTGCTATGTACCTCTAGTATTTACTAGAGAAGAACTTTGTTCACCCGATTTTATTGATAGTGTAGATTTTTAGGTGGACTCCGGTCCAGTGATTTTTTATCTCCTCACATCGAGAAAGTTTTCTTTTGCATGCTTGATATTTATTTTACTCTACTATATAGTTTCCTATTAGATTTATACAAGAGGGAAGATTATTTTATTTTGCTGCGTTAATCCAATATTTGTTCGGGTTGCTACTGTTCTCCCATCAAAGTAGTATCAGAGCCGATGCTATGTAGGATGAAATACCGTCACTTTATGATAATCACACTTTTGAATTGGTGAAGTTGCCTAAAGGCAGAAGAGCTTTGAAGAATGAGTGGATGTACAGATTGAAACAAGATGAACATACTTCACAATCACGATACAAAGCTAGATTTGTTGTTAAGGGAATTGGTCAGAGAAAGAGTATTAACTTTGATGATATATTTTCTTCAGTAGTGAAAATGTCTTCTATCCTGTTGTACTAGGCTTGGCAGCTAGCCTAGGTTTAGAGATTGAGCAAATGGATGTCAAGACAACCTTCCTACATGATAACTTGGAGAAAGAGATATATATGGAACAACCAAAGAGATTTAAAGTGAAAGGGAAAGAAGACTATGTGTGCAAGTTGAAAAAGAGTCTCTATGGTCTAGAGCAAGTACCGAGATACAAAAAGTTTATGTCATTTATGACGGAACAGGGCTAAAAGAAGACTTTATTTGATAACTGTGCATTTGTCTAAAAAATTTCTAATGATAACTTTATTGTTCTCTTGCTTTATGTTAATGATATGCTAATTGTTAGTAGAAATATTTTACAAATTGAGTTGTTGAAGAAATAATTGAGTAAGTCTTTTGCCATGAAAGACTTAGGTGCAGCGAAGCAAATTATTGGCATTAGAATTACCGGTGACAGAGATGCTAAGAAGTTATTCTTATCACAAGAGAAGTACATTGAAAAGATTTTTCAAAAATTTTACATGGACAAGGTTAAAGTGGGTTAGCACTCTTCTTATTGCTCACTTTAAGTTAAATGCAAAGCAAAGTCCTATGACTGATAAAGAGAAGAAAAATATGAAAATGGTTCCATATGCTTCAGTTGTAGGAAGCTTGATGTATGAGATGGAATGTACACGTCCAGACTTAGCATATGAAGTTGGCGCTGTTAGTCGTTATTTGTCAAATCCAGGTAAAAAATATTGGAATGCAATAAAGTGGATTATACAGCATCTTTGGGTAACTTCCGGTTTCAAACTCAGTTTCGGGATTGAGAGACTTGAATTAGTTTAATACACATATTCCGACTTGGTAGGAGATAGTGATACTCGTAACTCTATTTATGGTTATTTGATTTATTTTTCCAGTGGCGCTGTATTAATGGAAGTCAAGATTGTAGAAGTGTGTTGCACTTTCTACAACATAAGTTGAATTTATTACGGCAACCAAAGCTAGTAAAGAGATGCTATGGTTAAAGAAGTTCTTGGAAGTACTTGGGTTCAAGCAAAAAAGATATGCGTTATTTTGTGACAATCAAAGCGCGATTCATCTTAGTAAAAAATCATCTTTTCATTCTAGATCGAAACATATTATTGTTAGATATTATTGGATAAGATATGTTCTAAACGAGAAGCTGTTAGAACTTGAGAAAATTCATATGAACCATAATGGTTGTAATATGATGACGAAGACTCTACTAAGGGAGAAGCTTGAACATTGTCGATTGATAGTAGGGATGATGAATCCCTCCACATCGTCGTGAGAGGGGGATTTGTTAGTTGGGTTCACTCCCATGTGGAGAAAGCTCAATGAATAGCAAACCCAAAAGAGTTTGAGCTCATATGATAAGTTATATGGAGAAATATGGTTTCTTACTATCTTTTAAGTAGTAGTCATAAAGAAGTTAGTAGAGATGCAGTAATGAGAGAAAAAGAGAATACAGAAAATCTGAAAGTTTGGAGATTAATCTGATTTACATCAAGCTAACATCGGAGGTTGATTTGTGGTCCAATTAAACTGAAATTTTGTCAATGTGTTTGTGGAGTACTCATCTTGAATCTAGACGGTTTGATTTTCGTTTGAAGCTCCCTACACCAGATTTTTCATGAATTGATCAAAACTTGCGTTTTTAGCTAGATTTATCAGAGATCTCTTGTGAAATTTATGTGTATTGCCAAGAATAATGTTCTTGAGGTCTTTGCTGTTATATACTATCTAGTACTTATTAGAGAAGAATTTTTTTCACCCAATTTTGTTGATAATGAAGATTTTTGAGTGGACTCCGGTCCCATGGTTTTTTTATCTCCTCATCTGATGAGATTTTCCACGTAAAAATCAACTTGTGTTTGCATGCTTGATATTTATTTTGCTCTACTATAGGGGAGATTATTCTATTCCGCTACGTTAATCCGATATTGTTTGGGTTTCTACTGATATCTCGTCACTGTCTGAGTTCCATCTTCCAATGTCTATGAGGTTAGTGGGAAGTTTATTAGCACAAGATTTACTCACTCAAGATGAACTTCCTTGTTCTGAGAAGGAATGTTGGAATAATTAGAGGTTTTCACCATTTTAAGAAACTTAAATACTCTTGCTAGGAAGAATAGCGACCAAACTTCATTTTTCATTGCTACACTCAACATATAGAGTCTAATTGAACTGGTCCTTTTAACTAAAAAATTTTACAACGTCACGAATTAATACAATTTCGTGATTATTTCACACGTAAATCACAAATTTCCGGCTTGCATCTTATGCTGGATTTCTGCTCTGTCGTGCCATCACAATAGTACTCTGTATCTGGATTTCTGCTCAAAGTGTTCTTGATCAACGCCGAGGATTCGAAAAGCAACGGTCTTGAGCGCTAGTCCGGGTCAGACATATGAACCAACCCACTTATATTGTTATATAAGTTGATTCGAGACTATAATCTACGGGTCTTCGAGTGAAGCCGTTGACGTCAACTTGCTGCTACGGCTAGAGCAGCAGCTACGCCCTCTGCTCTGTTTTGTGGAAGCCATGGATGCCAATTCCTTCACTTTCTTGACCAGCGATTGAAAGATCCTCACTTTGATCTGCCCTCTCTTCGGCGGGACGCTCGCGATTCCTCTCTTCTTTGATGACAATGGCGTCTCCTCATGCTGTTCTTCCATTGCTCTGTTTTCCATTGCTCTGTAGCAACTCAAAGAAATGGTTGCAGGGTATAGAGAGAGAGAGGAGGAGGAGAAGGAGATTGAAGTAGGAGAATGGAGTGATGAGCTGACTGGTGTAGTGTTATTTAAGGTCAAGAAGGTCAGATGATTTCACACTGGGCCCAAAAAAGAAAACTAATCGGTATTTAATTTAGGCCAAGAAAGAAATTCTATTTGGACAAAACAAATTTCTGAAGAGAAATCATACACAGCTGTCGGCCTATTTCTTCCGATTCATAAAAATATATTTTCAGGTATGATTATACCATTTTCTAAAGTAAGATTCTAGAATTTGAATTTTCACCTCTCTTCGACAGCGAGGGAGACTTTTGTTCTTAGTCTACGGCCTCATTGTCAACCATGTTAGCCAATGGGTCGTGAATTCTCAATTTTGACTAAAAGGAAAGGAAGTCAAACTTGACAAGTACAAAGGGCTCAAGATCCCACTAATCTCGACAGGGCAGCTTGTAGTTACATGGCTTTCATGTCCGGTCAGTTTGTCTCTATATGCTCGATACTTGTGGATGTAAAGACTTCTCACAATTTTAAGATTTACGACTGGGAGATTTGAATCTGGATTGTACAATCAACTTCAACTTTTCTTATCTAAAGTCAAGTTTTTGTGTGCTACCAAACGTGCATTGCTCGTTCCCATCTAGAATACCACGTAATTGCTTCGAAGGGCCCAGTTGCACTTATTAGGATGTTTCGAGTGAAGTAATCATGGCTATATTTGACATTCACTTTCATCGGTCTCCATATAACCATATCTATGTGCCCTTTCTCCCTGAATAAATAAGATTAATTGAGCATTGTATATAAGGTTTGGAATTTCTACATTTACAATTTTTCTTCTTTGGTCTACATTCACAATTGTCTTACTGATTAAGGTCTAAAATATGTGTGAGCCACACACTGCAAACTGTAAATAATCTCATGTTCTAACCAATATCCGAGTTTCGACTTCCGTCGACTATGAGGCAAGCAGGAAGTCCACGAACACAAAATTTACTTATTCAAGGTGAACTTCCTTCTCCTAGGAAAGATTGTTAGAATCCTCTTGCTAAAGAAAAACAACAATCAAATTCTATTTTTTTTGTTGCTAAATTAAACGTATAGAATTTAATTATTTATTTTGGTCGAAAGAAAGATTTCATTGCACCATCCAAAATTTTCGAACAAAGTCGATGGGCTTCGAACATATAATATCCCAAAAGAGCTAGGGAGGTTTACAAATGCAGAAAGATGGGAGGGCCTAAAGTCACTCAGCCTTGGCAACAAAGTCAGCCACTTGGTTTGCTTCCCTTAGGAAGTGGGCCACTTGAACATTTCCGAGTCGAGTGTAGTTTTTCTTACATTCAGCAACTAGAGGTGAGCTTCACGAGTGATAGGCTATTAGATTTTATGAAAAGCCTCAAATTAGTTTGTTTCCACATGTCAGATCGCTTTTGCAAGTGCTTTACACTCCGTTTGTTTCATGGAAAATGAATATTTTAGAAAATATATTTCCTAAAAATAATGATTTAAAAAAATGAAGGAACGAAATTTTTTTATTATACACGAAAATGTTTGACAAAAATCATTGTCAATAATGAAAATCCTTTTTTTTTTTTTTTTTTGGTTAATTGCTTTAAGGGATATAAATGATTATTTTAAAAAAAATATTTTCAAAGTCATTTATTTTATGCGAAATAATTAGGACCTTAGAAACTCCAACAGCACAAGTGCTTCGACAGCCACTAATACGTCTCCCTCAGCATAGAGCAATCCCACCAACGAAATGTCACTTTCAACTTTTGATTTTCATTTTCCATAAATCTTGTGTTTTAGGCATTTCAATATTCTCTAATGCAAAACATTTCAAATTTGATAGTATATAAATGCTTCCTCAATGTTGACTTCTGTATTTCACCGAAAAACTGTGCATTTTCATAATTTTATCAAGGGTTAATATTATAAAATACCCAAACTAGTACACTCATAACAAATTTACTATAAACTAATTTTTTGACCAAAAAGATTTCTGAACTAGTACATTTGTAACAAATGACAGCGGCATAGGGAGAAAAAACGGTAGTTTTCATTGGGGCCTTTACACTAATTAGGAAGAAATGACAGCGGCATTGGGAGGCCGATCTTTTTAAAGAAGAGCTTATTCATCATATTGGCAATTGCATACGCTCTCACTCTCTTCTCCTCTGTCTTCGCCACTCTGCTGTTCTTGGGCACTCTAACTTCACAGCATGTGCAAAGAATTTTCGCTGGTCATTATTTAGAAAATTCATGTGGGGCCTCACTTTTCTCTTCTTTTTTTGGCCTGTATGCTGGTGGTGTTTGGTTCTGATCCTGAGTGAACAATTCAAGTGGATTCACATCCCAATTACTTTGATGGGTGGATTCATTGTCTAATTGTTCACAATCCCACAACTTCCTTATATGTTGAAGTGGTCAAAGCCCCCTGATGGCCTTGCGTCTTCCGTTCTCAGATGATTTGGAAATGATTTTCGCTATTATTGGACAGGGACATTTGTGTTGTGATCTTTATTTGCATTTGTTACTGTGTATGAAATATGACTATTATGGTGTTTATTCAGGTTTTATGACTTTTGAAGTACGATATTAGTGATATTTAGTGTTGTCAAGTGGACATTTGTCTCAGGTTTATGGTCAATTATCTAGAACTGTTTTACAAAGAGTGGGATGGGCAAGCCTAGATTACGCAAATGATTTTCTTTGACCGGGTTCTTTGTTTGTATGATTTTCTAGATGCTTCACATTTCTGATGCTTGTGGTTTGGTGGTTTGATGTTGTTATTGTGGAACTACTGATGATGCGGAAGAGTAATTATAGCTATCACCGTTTTCAACGGTTTAGCTCTTATGGATTGCATTAGCGGAATTTTTTATTACAAAGGTTCTATTGGTGAATCCAGTTTTATCGAGTTAATTGTCGATATGGTGTTATTATAAATATATTATACCCGCTATCCTATTTAATACCTTGACCTGTATCTTGCATTTATTAGAACACGGGTCGTGCTTGCTTGTGTCAAAACTATTGCTATTTTTACAGTTTAAGATTCATTGCCATTTAGAGTGCATTTCGTTGACGATGGGTCATACTGTAGATGAGATAAACATCGCTACCTAATCATGGTTCACGAGCAGTATGCGTTTCACGGGGATGCGGATGATCCGTGTTGTAGGTTTCTTTTTTTTTTTTGGGTGAAATCATCTCGTGCTTTTTCCCCATAAGTACATAGATGAAAGTTCTTCTGGACCGTTAGCATTTTAGAGCTTAATCCCAAATCTGACTTTCATGGTTAAACTTGTCTTAGATTTGTTGTCGAGCAAATTAAATTTTATATTGCTTCACTGTTAGTGTTGAACCTTTATAAATTAATAGAACTTAATTAGATATGATGACATATCCTTCAGCACATAGGCATTAATGTCTTACTGATTAAGGTCAAAAATATGTGTGAGCCACACATTACAAAATGTCAATAATCTCATGTTCTAACCAATATCCGAGTTTCGACTTCCTTTGGCTATGGGGTAAGTGGGAAGTCCACAAACGCAAAATTTACTTGCTCAAGGTGAACTTCCTTATCCTAAGAAAGATTGTTAGAATCCTCTTGTTAGAGAAAAGTAGCAATCAAATTCCATTTTTCATTGCTAAAGTCTACGTATGGAATTCAATTTCTTTTTTGGTCGAAAGAAAGATTTCAATGCATCATCCAACACTTTCGAACAATGTTGGTGGGCTTCCAAACAGAAAATATCCCATAAGGGCTGGAGAGGTTAACAAAAGGGCGATGGTAGAGGGCCACTTGAACATCACCGAGTCAAGCGTAGCGTTTCTTACATTCAACAACTAGAGTCCATAAATCCCAAGAAGTTTGGTCAACACCGAATATGAGTTTCACGAGTGATAAGCCATTAGAGTCTATGAACAACCTCAGTTTGTTTCCACGTATCATATCGCTTTTGCAAGTGCTCTAGGCTCTATCTTTTTCACAAAAAATAAATGAAGGAAATTAAATGTAATGAAAATATTCAAACATAAATCATTGTCAATAATGAAAATATTTTTTTATTGACTATTTATTTCAAGTGATATAAGAAAATACTTTCAAAACCATTTATTTTTTATGAAATAAACAAAGCCCTAGAAAATCCCAACGGAAGGGCCTCGAAAGGCCAATGAGACAACTCTCCTAGCAAAAATCTTGTGTTTCAAGGATTTCGACTTTTTCAATCCCAAACATTTTAAATTTCACGACATATAAATGCTCAATGTATGTGTTGATAAAATATGGCTTTGAATTGGGTAGAACAATGAAGTCGAATCATCGAACTGGATAAAACAATCAAGTTAGATTTTAAGGCATGATATCACTTTTTTTAAGTATTTATTTATCTCCACAATGTTGTTAATTATTATAGGCAAATATCTTCTAGAATACAACAAAATCTTAAATGAGAATACGAGATAGTGATTCTAGTATTTCTTCAGGGTTTTTGTAGGAAACAATTGGAAATAATGGTTGGAAATAATGGAAGAAGAAGACTATCGTTGAACAGACACAAGCAATAATTTATAGCAAAAATAAGAAGTTATATATGAATAGACATAATCGTCCAAGGATTAAGAAATTATGCCTGAACATGTATGAACTATGAGATAACCCTTGAAAGAAATAATAAATAAATAAAAAACTGTAACTCCTTCGTGAATAGTCACAATGTTTTAACAGGACGCTATGGTTAATTTTTATAAAAATAAATCCGTATTTTAATAAATAAAAGTAATAAAGGTTGGTTAGTGCCAAATCTCGTTCATATGCGTACTCACATTTTTTCGATATGAGACAAAGCGTCTCTTAATTTGTTTTATAAACAAACTACCAACACTATGTTGACACTTGTATTTGACCGAAAAATTGCATTTGCATTTTCAACATTTCATTAATAATAATAATAATAATAAAAAAAAAAAAAAGGGAAAGGAAGGAAAAAATCCAGCTCGGTCAACTTCCATAAAAGAAAGTCGAAATCCATAGTGCACACTTTTCACAAAACTTGACTATTTTTTAGAAGGAAAATTGTCCAACAAAATTCTAAACTTATTACTCTTTTGCCAATTCACTCTTAAATTTTTCAATCTCTTTTATTGAATCCTAAACCATTCAAATTTTACAATTGCATTTAGCCAATTTTGGCAAGAATACACTAACATGGGTGTCGGCTGTTCTACATGACACAATCGAGGCTGATGTTGACAAATTTTAATAATATTTTAATATTTTTTCTAATTATTTATCTTTTTTTTTTTCTCTTTTCCTTCCCTTTTTTTTTTTTAATTAGCCAACAAGGGCCGAGCGCCATCGCCGACCACAAGCAATGCTGCTTTGCCTACTCACATCACTTCACTCTAGTCCTTAGAATTTTAGTGGCAAAACCCTATAAGAAATTAACCATCTCACAAGACAAGCATCAGAACCACAACCCTCGCTAGAAGGCCATCACTACTATAGGCAAGGGCGTTGTGGCCAGTGAGGGCCCAACAACCCACTTATAGTGGCCGGCAAGGGCTTGACAACCTTTGCTGGCCATAATAAAAAAGAAATTAAGATGGAAAAGAAAAAAAAAAAGAAAAAAACTAAAAAATAACGAATAATATTAGAAAATATCAAAATATCATAAAAATTGTCTATGTCTACACAAGCCGACATCTACGTTAGCGTATTCTAGTCGTATACATCTACGTTAGTGTTTATTCTAATCAAATTTTTAAACTAAAAAAGTATATCTACTTTTCTCACTACCATTTATAGTCATTGGTTTATTTTTCCCACTTAAAGCAACAAATGAATGAAACCATTGAGGTTTTGTTTGTTTTTGTTTTTTTGGATCGAACGCAAGGTCTATAATATCAAAATCAAACCTACTTTGTCACTCAGCTAACTTCAACGGTTTTTTTTTTTTTTTTTCTATAACATCAAAATCCAACTTCAACCATTGTGGAGTCTTTTATTCAAAGTATGTGCTAGTTATCTCATGCGTGAAGCCTCATTCATTCATATGAACGGAGCGATTTGCATAAATTCATATATGCAAAAAAGGGCAATTTTGAATACTAGTCTTGCAAGATCGATTTGCCGATTAAGGAATTGAAATATGTGCTAGTCACACAATGTAAATTGTGACTAATCTTGTTTGGACCATTTATCTGAGTTTCATCTTTCGATGTCTATGAGATCAGCGGGAAGTTTGTCAGCACAAGGTTTACTCACTCAAGATGAACTTCCTTGTTCTGAGAAGAAACGTTGGAATAAGTTGAGGTTTTCGCCATTTCAAGAAACTAAAATACTCTTGCTAGGAACAATAGCGACCGAACTCCATTTTTCATAGCTACACTCAACGTACAGAATCTGATTCAACCGATCATTTCAATAAAACTTTTACAACATCGTGAATCAATACAAGTTCGTTATTATTTCACGTGTATATCGCAAATTGCCGGCTTGCATCTTCTTCTGCTGGATTTCTGCTATCTCACGCGATCACGATAGCACTCTGTATCTGGATTTCTGCTCAAAGTGTTCTCGATTGACGCTAAGGATTCAAAAAGCATCGGTCTTGAGCGCTAATCTGGGTCAGACGTACGAATAAACCTGCTTATATAGTTATAAGAGTTGATTCGAGATTATGACCTACGGGTCTTCGAGTGAAGTCGCCGACGGCTACTTGCTGCTACAGCCACAGCAGCAGCTACACCTTCTGCTCTGTTTTGTGGAAGCCATGGACGCCAATTCCTTCACTCTCTTGACCAGCGATTGAAAGATCCTCACTTTGATCTGCCCTCTCTTTGGCGGGACTCTTGCGATTCTTCTCTTCTTTGACGATGATGGCGTCTCCTTGTGCTGTTCTTTCATTCCTCTGTTCTCCATTGAAGAAATGGTTGCAGGATGGAGAGAATGAGAGAGAGAGGAGGAGGAGGAGGAGGAGGAGATTAAAGTAGGAGGAGAATGGAGTGATGAGCTGACTGGTGTAGTGTTATTTAAGGTCAAGAAGGTCAGATGATTTCTCACTAGGGCCAAAAAAGAAAACTAATTAGTATTTAATTTAGGCCAAGAAAAAAAATTCTATTTGGACAAAAGAAATTTCTCAAAAGAAATCAGATGCAGCTGTCGGCCTAGTTTTTCCAATTAATAAAAATATATTTTCAGGTTTAATTATACCATTTTCTAAAGTAAGATTCCAGCATTTGACTTTTCATCTCTCTTCAACGGTGAGGGAGACTTTTCTTTATAGTCAATAGTCAACGATGTTAGCCAGGTCGTGAATTCTCTATTTTGAAAAGGAAGTCAAACTTGACAAGTACCGAGGGGACCAGATCCAGCTAATCTCGACAGCGCAGCTGGTAGTTACATGGCTTTGATGCCTGGTCAGTTTGTTTCTATATGTTTGACATTTGTGGATGCAAAGACTTCCCACGATTTTGGGTTTGCGACAGAAAGATTTGAATCCGAATCAAACAACAAACTTCAACTTATGTTATCTAAATTCAAGTTTTTGTGTACGATTGAACGTGCATTGCTCATTCCAAACTAGAATAACGTCTAATTACTTCACAGGCCCATTTGCACTTATTAGGAAGTTTAGAGTGCAGTAATTATGGGTATATTTGACATTCACTTTCATGGGTCTCCATGTAACCATTTCTCCATGCCCTTTCTCCCTGAATAAATAAGAATAATTGAATGTTGGATACAAGGTTTGGAACTTCTACGTTCACACCCGAGAAGTTCGCAGATTGTTATCTCATAGTCGATCCTTCATCAATGCCTTTGGTTCCCCTGCCCTGCTCTCGGTCGCTTTTGGAAGAAAACCCAAACCTGTTGTGTCTGAAAATCTGCTATGTTTGTTGTTAACTTTGTGAATGGGTTGATGATTCAAGTTATCAGGAATGTTAGTCATAGTAGTTTATCATAAATCATTGCCTGTATTTGGTGTATAAACGATCCAACAATTGGCCCACCACCTATTCGATGAAATGCATGAACCAAATCCGTGTTAGATTACTTCCGGTTGTAGATTACTTTGAGCATCAACAGTTATTGAGCATGATGATTCCTGCTATATATGTCATTGTTACCAAAGAGTATTGCTGCCACCATGTTTTTGCTCTATTTCCGGATCTATTTGTGCTGGTGGTGATATTGTGGTCATAAATGTTGAATGACTAGAGGTTGAAACGGCTAGCGAGGAGGCCGGTTGGCTAGCGATGGTTTATATTCTTCAATGGTGAAGCCTGATTTAGGTGTACATTTGTTAAAAGTTTTAGCAATCTGGATATTAAGCTAGTAGCAATGCGGTTAGTTTGGGCTGAATCTGGTCTAAAAAGGTTGGTTTTTTTTTCCCCTGAAGATGGGTTTCTGAGAGTTTATAACTAAAGGGAGGCTTGCTACAATAAAGCCCAGTTCGTGTCTATGGCCCGTGTCCGTGAGAGCAGCGTGCAGTCCATTGGCGGACCGGGCTTGGGCCTGGCCCGAGTCCCTATTTTGTACTTTATTCTAAAATCGAAAAAAATTGTAAAAAAACTAAATTTTAAAGAAAAATCAGAAAATAGCTTGGAAATAGGTCCTGATCTAGTCGTGTGACTTTAGTACTAGATTTAGGTTATTTTCATTTTGTTATTATGCATTTAGTTTGGGGATCTTAATGGTTACTTTTGATATTAGCTTAGCTTTAGTAGACTGATCTTTAGGTGAGAAATTTGACACAATTTGAACTTAACTCACCGGGTTCCTGTCCTAGGGTTGAATAATGAGGCCATGTTATATTCCTTACCTAACTCGTATTGGGATATTTTACTACACTTTACTTTTTGCTAGCTCTTTCAATGTCTTCTTAAATCAATTGATCGCGTTTCTTGTATGTTGCATTTTTTATGTTGTGATTTGATTGTTTTAATTGAATGTTTAGGTTACACTGTAGGATCATAATAAATTTAAAAAAAAAAAAACATTGCATGGACACTTAGCATATGAGAACTTTATAATTCATAATTTTGTAAAAAGATCATGTGGACATATTATTTGACAAGTATAAAACTTGGGTATCGAAACGGCAATAGTTAGATAATTAGTATAATTAAGTCCCCAACTTTAAATCTCTAGTTGCGTAGGAAATCAAGTATTCTACCGTATTTCACTTGGTTTTTAGCCAATCCCAATAGGCCAATGATAACTCTTGTTCACATAGAATTTTCTTAGGATTAATAAAATCTAAACGAATTTTCCAACGTTGTGCGAGATAAGAATTTGGGAGGACTTAGAATAATTGGTCTTAACTCAACATTACCTATAAACCTCCCTTTTCCCCGACTCCTATTCAAGAGGGTCGCGACACTCTACATTAAAAAATATTATCTTTTCATAATTTTTAAAATCTATAGTATAACTTGGGTTATGATTGAGAAAGCGAAACAAAAGGAAAAATACATTTTTACTTCTAAAGGGTAAACAAAATCACTCATAGAAAAAGGTATGTTGAGCCCTTCTTTTGCATCTGTGTTTCCTAGGAACTTTGAGTAGGTGCGATGGTCACACTTGACCTTAAAAACAAGTGCGAAATCCTAACATTTAATGTGCAATTTTTGCAGTAATGACAACAGTGAATGTCGCCAAAATATTTCGGCCATTGTTTCACACCGTACTGAAAGGTGATTGGAATGCTGTCGAGAGAACATTCGATGAAGATATTGATGCACTAATGGCCATTATTATGAGGAGTCAAACACTTAACTGTGCTTGATGTTGCGATTGCAGCCACTCAAGATATATTGGTCGAGAATATGGTCATGCGTATGCCTCTGGAAAATAGAGATTCCATTTATATGCTGCTACCAAAGGAGGAAGAATAAGGATCGTAAAGGCATTATTAAACAACTTAGCGAATAGTCATATATGCTCTGCCTGTTGAGTGCTATTCTTAATGTTCCTAGGCATAAGGAGATTATTTGGTACCTGCCAAGCATTTACCAGTGAGCCCATTTGATGCGACCATGAAGTTTTTTATTGCAGCTGGCCATTCGGATAGAACGAGCACTAGGATGTCCATTGGATGTTGCTAAAGCAGCTTTCCTCCTGCAGAGGAAGCTGCATGGCTCTCGGTCTGTTCTCCTTATTTGTCTTTGGTGCTCTTTAGTTTACATTTATATTGATAAATCCTCTTTTTATTTCTCTGAAGGTAGTGGAGATATAAACTCTTTTTTACCAAGTACGAATAGAAAATCATAGTGGGAAGGTTTTCTCGTCAAAACATGCTTAATAAGGCAAGGGAATGGATGAAGCATGCATCATCATCTTGTAACATCCTCGCAACTCTCATTCGGAATCCCTGTATTGTTTTCATTGTCTTCGTGTACTACTGTCGCTAGGGCTTTTACATTACCTGGAAGCAATGACGGTAGTACATGGATTCTGGATGGTTGTTGCGAGAATGCTACAAGATAATGATGTATGCTTCATCCATTCCTTTCCCTCCTTAAGCATGTCTTGATGTTTTATTAGAAAACCTTCCCAGTATGATTTTCTATTCGTACTCGATAAAAAAGAGTTCGTATCTTCCACTACCTTCTGAGAAATAGAAAGGAGGTCTGTTAATGTAAATGCAAATTAAAGAGCACAAAAGACAAAAACGGTGGTTTTTGTTGAGGCCTTTGCACTACTTAGGAAGAAACGACGGCAGTATATGGAGGCCAATCTTTCTAAAGAAGAGCTCATTCATCATGTTCGCAATTGTAGACGCTCTCGCTCTCTTCTCCTCTGTCTTCACCACCCTGCTGTTCTTGGGTCCTAACTTCACAGTATGCGCAAAGAATTTTCGCTAGTTACTGTTTAGAGAATTGATGTTGGGCATCACTTTTCTCTTCTTTTTTTGGCATGTATGATGGTGGTGTTCGGTTCTACTATGAGTAAATGATTCGAGTGGATTCACATCCCAATTACTTTGATGGGTGGATTCATTGACTAATTGTTCACAATCCCATAGCTTCCTTTATATATTGAAATGGTCAAATCCGCCTCATGGCCCTCCGTCTTCCGTTCTTGGATGATTTTGAAATGATTTTTGCTATTATTGGACAAGGACATTTGTGTTGTGATCTTTATTTGCCCTTGTTACTGTATATGAAATATGACTATTATGGTGTTTACTCGGGTTTATGGCTTTTGAAGTACGATATTAGCCATATTTAGTGTTGTCAAGTGCACATTTGTCTCAAGTTTATGATCAATTATTTGGAATGGTTTAACAAAGAGTGGGATGGGCAAGCCTAGATTATGCAAATAATTTTCTTTGACGGAGTTCTTTGATTCTATGATTTTCTAGATGCTTCACATTTCTGATGCCTGTGGTTTGGTGGTTTGATTTTGTTATCATGGAACTACTGGTGATCTGAAAAGTAACTATAGCTATCATAGTTTTCAATGATTTAGCCCTTATGGATTACTTTACCGAAATTTGTCTATTGCTGAGGTTCTAGTAGTGAATCCAGTTTTATTGAGTCCATTGTCGATATGGTGTTATCATAAATGAATTTGACCCGCTATCTTGTATAATTCCCTTTCTCGTATTCTGCATTTGTTAGAACAAGGGTTGTGCTTGCTTGTGTCAAAACTGTTGCTATGATTTTTGCAGTTTAAGATGCATTGCCATCTAGAGTGCATTTCGTTGATGATGGGACATAATCTAGATGAGGTAAACATCGCTACCAAATCATGACTCACAAGCAGTATGCGTTTCATGAGGATACGGATGATCCGTGATGGTTTTTTTTTTTTTTTCGAAATCATCTTGTACTTGCTTCCATTAGTATATAGATGTAAGTGCTTCTGGACCGTTAGCATTTCAGTGCTTTAGTCTCAGAGTAGCAAAGGCAGGAGAGTTCAAAAGAAAAGGGGTACTGAGTCAAGTGTTTTCGAGGACGTAAGATTGGCCAAATTGCAAGATGTTGAATCATATCTACGGTGGAGGCTTTACAGTCTAGGAACACGTGTTGGAACTAGGGAGCATCATCCGTGGTGGAACTTTGGAAAAAAAAAAAAAGGACTTACTACTTCTTTCAATTCATCCTAAGAGGACTATCACAATTGTCTAGTTACGTATAGCACATTTCACTTTGCTCAAAAAGTCCCATGATCCATGTATGTTCACTTACTCAATCATAAGGTGCAACACAAACTTTTGATAATCATTTGTAAGAATATATAATAAACCACACATTCATATAATAACTTAGCAGAGTTTATGATTATCTCACATAATTTCACATGGCATTAGAGTTCGGGCTTCTATTTGCCTCTATTACATATTTCTACGCTTTAGGCTTAAGCAAAAGTCTTGCTTTCATGGTTAAACTTATATTAGATGTGCTGTCAAGCAAATCAAATTGATGTTGCCTTGATCGTTAGTGTTTTTTTTTTTTTTTTTTTGTCTATGGCATTAGTGTTGAATCATTATAAATTAATACAAGTTAATTAGAGGTAATGACATATTAATTAGTCCCTCCCTTGTAGTGGGTTGCTTGTCCTTTGGCACATCGGCATTAATGCCTTGATCGATTAAGGCTTGAGATATGTGTGATCCACACGATGCAAATTGTAAAAAATCTCATGTGTTAACCTATATCCGAGTTTCGACTTCCACCGACTACGAGGTAATTGGGAAGTCCACCAATGTAAAATTTTCTTATTCAAGGTGAACTTCCCTGTCCTAAGAATTATTGTTAGAATCCTATTGCTAAAGAAAAATAGCAATCAAATTCTATTTTTCCTTGTTAAGTCAATGTAAAAATATTTTATTTTATTTTTTTATCGAAAGAAAGATTTGCATCATCCAACACTTTTCGAGCAAAGTGGGTGGTTCCAATTGAAAATATCCCATAGGGGCTGGAGAGATTTACAAAAGCATATAGATGGCAGTGGGCCACTTGAACATTACTGAGTTGAGTGTGTAGTGTTCCTCCCATTCAGCAACTAGAGCCCACATATCCCAAGAAGGTTGGTCAACGCCAAATACGAGCTTCATGAGCGATAAGTTATTATAAGCTATAAGACTCTAGGAATCACTGAGGTTTGCCACCCTTCCAATATGGAATGGGGCGGTGGGGGGTTCGAATCTCCACATTTTTAGGGGGTTGGGATGGGGACGATTTAATTTCAAGTGTGTGTTTCGACTCCCACGTTCTGAAAGTTTGAGAGTAAAAATTAGAATAAGAATAAGATAGGACTAACAAAAAAAAAAAAAAAGACTATGAACAACCTCACATCACTTTGTTTCTACATATCAAATCAACTTCAGTTTTTATTTATTTAAAGTAAATAATTTGAAAAATATTTTTCTTAAAAATAGTCACTTAAGAAAATTAATAAATGAAAATTTTTCATTGTCTACGAAAATATTAGATAAATAATGAAAATAATTTTTATTGGCAAATTATTCGAAGTAATATAAACAATCTTTTTAAGGAAATTATTTTCAAAATCATTTATTTTTGTGAAACAAACATAACCTTAGAGACTCCAACAACACAGGGGGCTTCAATGGCTGGCGATACATCTCTCCCAGCATATAGCAGTTCTACTGATATGCCAGTTTCAACTTTTGATTTTCATTTTCCATAAATCTTGTGTTTTAGGCATTTTAACATTTTTTAATGCAAAACAATTTAAATTTCACAACATATAAATGCTTACTCTATGTTGAGACTTGCATTTCACCAACAAATTGCTTGAGCATTTTCATAATTTTAATAATAATAATAATAATAATAATAATAATAATAATAATAATAATAATAATAATAATAATAATAGAAAATAAGAGAGCGAAATGAAGAAAACAATTTAGCTCGGTCAACTTGTATATAAAAATTAGTTAAAAAAAAAAATTATATAAAAAAATAAAATCCATAGCACACACTTTTTACAAAATTTGATCATTTTTGGGTAAGAAAATCGGCAAAAAATTCCTATTCGTATTACATTTTTGTCAATTTAATCATAACCTTTCAATTTTTCCAATTTAATTCTAAACCTTTTTAAATTTTGTCAATTAAGTCTATTTGATCAATTTTGGCTAAAATATGTTGACCTAAATGCCGATCACTCCATTTGACATGACCGACACATGGAAAATCAATAGAATTATTAAAATCAACCTCAAGAAACTTTGTATTAAATACAAATTACCATAAGCTTACATTATAAAAGATCAAATGTCTTACAAAACATCTTTCTTACTAGTAAAAAATATGAGATAAAATGTAATTTTAGGAGCACCATGTATACAATTAATACAACGTTTAATTTGCGGTATTGATTATGGGCGATGCTCCTAACAATTCCCTTTTCTTTTCTACAACTTTGGCGAATTCTAAACTATATATTTTGGGAAACTCAAATGTTTTAAATATTGGTGATTTATGGGTATTCGATCTTGATCTATGGGAGGAAGGATTTTGAATGGATAGTTCCGTTCAACATATGTGTGTAAAAAGATTTTTGAACTGTGAAGTCTATTTAATAGATTTTTTTTTATTATGAATTAAATATCTTATCCATTTTAATGTTTTATTCAAAGGTTTGTAGTTAATGGCTAATAGAGGAACTCCTCTATTTAGTTTAGTATTTTTATTAACATAAAAAATGAAACAAACTCATGGTGATTGACTTTTTTTTATAATTTTTTTTTTTACTTAAAAGGTCTTAGATTTCTATTTGGCAAAATTGTAAGACTTTGTGATTCATTTGCGTAGGTCTAGCTTTCATTGGGATTTGTTTTTCAGACAAATCTAGTTTACAAGATAATTCGATAATATGTTTTTCCTTTCCCAAAATGCATTAGGCAAGGTGAAACGGACACTTTGTTTTGTGTGTTCTGGGAGAGATATTATTTTATTTTGAATATTCAATTCAAGAAATTTTTGTTCTAGTTTTTTGAATTCTAAACCTTCTTTCAAATATTGAAGTTGATTTTCTTTGTCTTTGATTAGACGATTGATTTCGGAGATAGAATGTTCTTGTAAATATTTAGATTTCTAGTTTGTGGTCTTGGGAGAAAATTAAAAGTAACATTTTCATTTAAAATTCGAGTTTCAATCCTTCACTTGTGATTGTGAAAGGTTGTATTAATTGTATAAATAGCGTTCCTAGAATTATATTTTGTCTTGTCATCTTTGACTATTGAGAAAGACGTTTTGTAAGACTTCTGATCTTTTATTATAGAAACTTCTGTAATTTGTATTTAATATGAAGTTTATCAACTCAGGCTTATGTTAATGATTCTATTGTTTTTTGGAAATACTTTTTTGGTATTAATCCTTCTTTGTACACAATTGAGGCATGCACCTGTATCAAAAAGTGCCGAGATCTTATTGATAAATTAATCCTTGATTTTCATTATTACATCTACCATCCATTTTTTTGGAATTATTTATGATAAAATTATTAAAAAACACACACATATATATACACACACAATTAAAATTAAAGAAAATTCAAAAACCTTCTCTAACCGGGTAAGCAAATGTTAAACAATTATAGATTTTAAATTTGTCCTAAAGGAATATAAATCATCGTAGCATGAAAAACATGACTCTTTAATCTCCTATATTACCTATGCCATCAAGTTGCCCGAAAAATCAGTGAATGTCCTCCTCCAACGACCTGAAAAAAATGAGGAGAGCAATCGACGCTCACGCCTTGAAGACCATGCGCTTCCTCCCTTCCCTCTCCACTTCTCCCCGGGCGGCGGCGGCGGCGGCGGCGCCGTCTTCCCTCCGCTTCCCGGCGGCGCCGACGATCCGCTCCCTCTTCTCCAGCCTCGCGAAGCGCAGCCCTCGCTCCGTCGCCCTCCTCCTCCCTCCTCCTCCTCCTCCTCCTCCTCCTGCTCGGTATCAGCTGCGCGCGTTCTCCGTCTCCACAACCCTAGCCCCGCCGGCGGCGGCGTCGTCCTCCATCACCTCTCCCGCCGTCAAGTATTTGAGGGCGAGCCGCGGCTTCGATTCGGATTTCGGTCGCCTCGCCGCGAAATGCATTTCGTCGGTGAACTCGGCGCACACGCTGGAGTGGAACGAGCCCGTCTCGTGCTCCGAGGTGGTCGGCGAAGTCGAGAGCGGGGAGACTGGAGTCGTCGAAGAGGATGCGAAGCCTTCTATACCTGTCAGAGCTTATTTTTTCTCCACCAGGTCTGCTTTTCTCTCTCTCTCTCTCTCTCTCTCTCTCTAATTGGCAATTTCAGTGGTGCTTTCTTGTTGCTTGTTTATGTAGCTTGTAACTTTAAGTGATTTAGCTTTGGATGTTCAGTTTGGGTGGATTAGGCAGGATATGATGGACCAGTATGAATGACAGAAATTGCGTATTCTTTTTCGTTTTTCTTTTTATTTTGAGTTGGGGACGAATGAGGGCGGGTTACCAAATGCTTGTGTTGCTTGGAGACAAGAATGGAGATGCAGCGAAGTGGAGACCGGAGAATTTAGGTGTTTGCTATGAGTTAGTCAATGTGATAGGAAGGAGAAAAAGAGCAAACCATTTAGGAGTTGGGAATGAAGTGCATATAGGGAGTTGAAGCACACAACCTCTGAAAAATATTGAAACTTTTCTTTGAACTTTCTTTGCGGAAGAGAGTTGGACTTTCCGCGTGATACAATACAGGCGGAGTAGAAAAATGATGACTTGTCTTTTAAACCGAGAAAAGTGTTGAACTATGTCCGAGACCGTGGTTCGCTCAAAGAACCAAATATGAAACTTCATAGACTAGTGAGGAATCCTCTTTTGAAGTCTGACTCTTCCAGTCCCGGTGGAGGTGTTTTTGCAGATTCCTGGTCTGTGTGGGCCAGTTGAATTGTTTTGATTGAACTTGTCGTCTAAATTGTTTTACAGATTTATTTGTGAAATATGTGGTCCTCCTTTTTTGCAGTGTGGACTTGAGGAGCTTAGTGGATCAGAACAAAGCCAATTTTATCCCTCCAACATCTCGTATGACAAATTACGTGGTCCTTAAGTTTGGCAATCTTTCTGATGCAGATGTAAGTCGCCTATCCCACTTTTGGTTAACAGTATTTTTCTGTTGAAATTTCGTTGGACTGTTGAAATCCTTGAATGCATGAGGAATTGTTTTCAACACCCTCTGTACTCAGTGAGTTGCTAAAGAAAAATCAGAGAAAATATTAATGTTTTTTTAATCAAAATTTCCTTGAAGGAAAATAGTTCAGTGAGAGATGTTTGAATAGAAGTTAAGATCTCTCCTCTGTATGCTAGAATTCTTAGATGCTGGTAACACAATGAAGAACTCTGCAGTTTTTTCCATTTGGACATTCAGTGGTTGAACTAAACTTTGCTGATCGGAGAAGGTGCATAGAAATTTACCTGCTTCATTGGTGAGGATTGAAATTGCCTAGTTCTTCCAAAATGTTGGAAATTTATTCTACTAGAATTTACCTCAGATAATGGATCTGATGTTTGAGTGACCATTGCATCGCAAATGCTTGTAATATCGCATCTTTTGCTTAAGGTGAGGTTGTTTTCACTTTCAGGGATTGGGTGCTTGCTTAAGCGGAAGTGACTGCTGTTACATGGTGGTTTTTCAATACGGATCCATTGTGCTGTTTAATGTCCGTGAGCATGATGTTGATGGATACTTGAAAATTGTTGAAAAACATGCTTCAGGTTTACTTCCTGAAATGAGGAAAGATGGTGAGCCCATATATCTAAAATGTTCTTGTCAAGTTTGAATTATCTTAATTTCATTTAATTTGGAATCAATATACCCACTAATGAGTTGTATTTTATTTTATTTCAATTTTGATAAAATTATTCAGGACCGATTTTTTTTTTTTTTTTTTTTTGATTGAATTTCAGGATTGATGTTAAAATGCTATGAAGGTGCATTCTAGTAGCTGATTTAAGATTGCTGATCATTTCATTTCAGAGCTTGATTGTCAGCACAAAGTTCAGCCTTTCCTTTATCTAGGTAGTACAGTGTAAAGATTCTTTGTAATGAAACTGGTTGTTTGAAGTAAAAGTGTGACGGCCCAAGCGGCGGTGCAAGGGGAGGAGGGATCCTCGGTTGCGCAGGAAGGGGTCCTTCTCTTGTCCCACATAGGGGGAGTCCCGGGCTGTTTATAAGAAGGACTCGGTGTCCAAAGCGGACAATATTACACAGTGGGGCCCGAGTCCTTACAAGTGGTATCAGAGCCGACTCTCGACCGCGTGTTGGTCCACAGTGAGGACGGTGAGGACGCTATGCTAAGGCTTGGGTCCCTCTAATCTATGTAACGTGTTTTAAGTCCGTGAGGACTCAGTGTCCGTTGTGGGATTTTATATTTCTTAAGTAGATCCCAAGTTACCCGTTTTGTAACTCCTTAGGTTGCACCCCTCTCAGGGTTGGACATGGTTTTTTAGGAATGAACTGTGGCATCTCCATGCTGTGTGAAATCTTGTTCAGTCATGTGACTCAGTGCAGCTTGCTTACTAAGTTTTGTTTTCTAGGAGCCTCCCCTACCTTGGATAGCATGGCTTCTCCTTTTTCTTGATCCTTTGGTATTTGGTGTGTTATCTTGCACTGCAGGCTGCAAATTTGGCATTCTTTTCTGTATTTATAACATGGACTCTTTTTTGTAAAATGCAAAGTTCGGTTCTTATCATCAATGCTAAATTTTCTTGGAGGTCAACATGTTGGTGTAATTTGCTAATCTCTTGGACTTCAGGATATCTGAACTTTATTTTCTGCTACAATAGAATATGAAGTAAGAGAGAAGCCGACATTAAGCACATGGATGCAAGGGGGGTTGGATTTCATTATGCTACAGTACTTAAATACTGATGGGATCCGAACCATTGGTAGTGTTCTTGGTCAAAGCATAGCCCTTGATTATTATGTTCGACAGGTAAACTTAACATAAGCTGAGAAATTTCTCTTGGTAAAGGTTTTTTAATTATGTTTATCGTGTTCATTTTCCTCCTGCCTTAGGTTGATGGGATGGTTGCAGAATTCACCGACATCAATCGTGGCATGGAGAAAACTGGGACTTTTGAGATGGATCGGAAGAAACTTTTTCAGTTAGTGGGCAAAGCAAATTCTAATCTTGCTGATGTGATACTTAAACTTGGGCTTTTTGAGAGGTAACAGCACTATTGTAATATAATAGGTTAAGAAGCTCATGATAGTTGGGTTGCTATCACCTCTTTTGAGGATCTTATGTCCAGTTTGTCTAGATAGTTAAATCCAGGTTCTGCTGATAGTTTTCATTTTGTATTTGAAATAATCACCATCGATTATGGGAAGATCCATTTAGAAATATTGGAGGAGTTCGATAATGTTATTGACTAGGTAATAGAAGTTATGGAAGTCCGCTCTCATTAGATATGCTCCATATACCAGAATAGACATGCACACACCCAATCCTTGAAGTAGTATATGAGATGATTTTCATCTCCACAGTGGCTTAAATTGGGCTTTGTTGCTTGACAATTTGAGCTTTTGTTATGGACTTCAATGGTGATTTGGTAATATAGTCAAAGCTGAAGTATCCTGAGCAAAAGAATATCTTCCTCTTATGAAAAATACGCATAAGGAAAGAATAGAGCCATGAGGAGGTGCACATGACAGTCCCTGTCGTTTGTTGGTCCATTAGCATACACAAGTTCTCTCCTGCCTTTGTTTGTAAGTTGTGCGGTCATTCATCCGATTGATTTTGGTGATAATATCTTGGTTTGACTTTGAATGTGACATTAGTTATATTTGTGATGCTCAAAACGAGTTAAGCTTCACAGCCGTTTTAAGGCCTCTATCTGAGTTCAAACATTTCCTTTTATTGTCTTATGTGCGTTGCATAATGTTGTGGCCTGCATGGACTTTTCAGATCAGATATTGCATGGAAGAATGCCAAATATGCTCAGATATGGGAATATCTGAGAGACGAATTTGAGTTAACACAGAGATTTGCAAGTCTTGATTTCAAGTTGAAGTTTGTAGAGGTATTATCCTTGTAGTCATGGAAATTCGTGTTGGTCAATGGGAAGATTTAAACAAACTGTCTTTTAGGAGCTGACATCTTGTTCTCTTTGCAGCATAACATTCGCTTTCTTCAGGAAATTCTGCAGAACAGGAAGTCAGATTTTCTGGAGTGGCTCATCATCATTTTGATAGGTGCTGAGATTCTGATTTCCGTCTATGATATTGTCACTCGGTCAGCCATTACTAGCATTGACTTGTGATGATGCGGGAAAGTAGGAAATAGTTTTGAATGGCATAGGTCCTACGTATTTGATAGTGTGCTGTGAGTTCACAGCTCACAATTTTTCCCAATATATCTGTTGTACATAATATAGACGTGGACTATCAAACTTGGTTGGTCCATTTGCTAATATTATTTCGACAAATAATGCATTCTATCGGTTATTCATTTGCGCATGCTTTCCATTCTTCTCGATTTGCTTGATTGAACTGAGACTATCTGTCCTATGAGTGAACTTAATGCCAGAAGAAAGACGTTTAATTGGAAACTCTGATTCATTTTAATCCATGCTCTAGAGCACCAATTTGTATCATGGAGCTCTTAAGAGATACATCTTCAGGAGAAAATATTCGGTGCTTCAACTTCTCTGCCCTCTTTTTTCTGACGAGCAAAAGTCTCTTAGGCAGAGTCTACGGCTCATCTCTGCTAGTGGACTCCGGTTATTGGGTAGTACCTTTTACTCGAGAAGGTGTTCAGTGGACATTTGGTACCGCGTCATAGGCTGACGTGGTATGTATTTCCGGAATCTGTTGATAGTGAAGGAACCACCTCATCTACGAGGCTCGACGGAGGGGTGTAAATGATGCCAACGACGAAGCCTTGGTCACAAGTGTCCAGATTTCCAGATTTGGATCTAGAGCCCAATACAACGTTGCGCTGGAATCCTTCGCGTTACTCCACCTCGTGTTGCTGCAACGATCGGCTTGAACAGCAGAGGCAAGATGAGATTTCGTCCGTCTGCTTCCATGGCATCCTCCACTTTTCATCATGGCCTGCTCGTGATGTTTGCTTGGAGAACAAAGAATGACGGGGGCTTGTTCCTTTTGGTTTGTCCAATGAGAATACCCTCCCGCGTTATGTATGGGCTCCAAAGGGAGATCCTCTAGTCCATACCTTGCCTACGCTAGCTAGATCTGGCAATGGAGGAGCCTGGCCACGAGTGACGTGGGCTCGGGGATGGGGCGGTTGTGAGCCGCCACCATGGCCACCGGTGGAGTCGTCGGTGCTTGTGGAAATCTGAAATCTAAGGTCCATGGCCACCGGCAGAGTGCTGGGAACGGAGTAGGAGGAGAGAAAAAAGGAGGGAGGTTTTTTATTTATTTATTTATTATTGGGATAAGTAAATTAGAAGTTTTATAACTTGTTATGAAAATGCAATTAAGTCTTAAAACATTTAAAAAGTGCACTTAAGTTCTAAAACTTGTCACAAAGTGCAATTGAGTCCTAAAATTTTCAAAAAGTGCAATTAAGTAACTTTCAAGAAGTGATAATAATGAAAGGACTTGATTTAACTAATTTAATAAGTTTTATTACTTAATTGTACTTTTTGAAAGTTTTAGAATTCAATTGCACTTTTGTAATAGGTTTTAGGACTTTCAGTGCACTTATCATTTTTTTAATGTCCATGTCATCGACGGGTGGTTATTTTTTTTTATGGCTTTCAACAAAAAAATGCATACCACATTAACCTATGACGTGGTATTACGTGATCATTGAATCCCTTCGCCGATTATTGGAGCCGAGGCCGATCCTTTGGGGTTCACACATGATCCATCAGGGCCAGGAATGTAACCCCAACCTACACGTCAAGGCTTGATTTCAAGGCGGCACTTTTGTCATCTGGGCCACAAATCTGTAAGCTGCTTGATTCATTATGCCTGGCAAATACATTAGTGCAATTGCGCATCCATCCGTGTAGACTCTTTACATATACTGCTTCTTAACCACGATGGGACCCTCGCTATGAGACCGTACCTTAGATTTCACATCCTCGAGAAATGATCAGTTGGTCGGTCGATGATTGTGGATGCAAACCAATATCTCTGTTTATTATATATTTAGTGTCTTAACTACTTGAATTACAAATATGATCGATTTGACGTAGATAATACTCACACTCGCTCAAACTACTCACTCAGTTGACTGCTCCCTGAAAATTTAGGAGGAAAGTGAAGCTTTTTACATAGACTTAGCAAAGTGCAAGCTTTTCGAAATGTGCCGTTAACATGCCTGCTAGAGCAGTCCTAACTCCCCGTGAAAACGACCAGATCAATTTCTGAACGACAGATGAATATGAATAGAGGTCCCTTCCTCAATCGCATATCGTCCAATTCAGCTGTAAAGATAGAAGAACCTCATCAAGCAGCATGTTTCGATGTGAAGAATACTGTAAAGAGCAGACGATGAGAGCTAATACATCCTCCTTGGTCATATTGCTAACATTCAACTTCTCTTTTAAGAAAAACAAAAGATGTACATGAAAGTGACCCTGTTAGGACAAGCAAAGAACCGACATTGACAGAATCATTCATCTTGCGATACACATAGTTGTGATCATTTTATCCCAAAATGAGAATTTACAATGTACCGTACTGACTCCTGGCCTTTCAAGAGTCTTATTCAATATGCCAAAACTATGGCAGTTGGAATCATTTTTCCCCCTTCCATCCGTAGAGGCACTGTGTTACTGCAGCAGACGTTCACCTAGAAGCATAAAAGCGAGCACAGCTACTCATCGATTAAGAAGACAACTCCATTCTCCTTCACAAAGTTGTGAAGAGTGTGATCCACCACCTGCATGGAATATGATAACTGTGCTGTAGCATATGTGTCTCTTAGATAAATTCTTCTCGTGGACATAAGCATGTGATGAGAATGGACAAAATGCCCGAGAAGAATAAGTCAAGAAAAACAGAACCTCGACAACTTAATTCACATATTGCTCATTGAGAGATAAAAGTATAGAAAATAACAGAGGGATCGAAAGAAAAGGAAAACTCACATTGGTATTACTCAGTTCTAAGTTGTAGAAATCCATTTTGTCCGCCCGAAACAGGGGGCCAGCATGCCATGTGCCCTGATGGAGCTTCACAAATTTGGAACCAGAAATTCTGAACACATACACCTCGTCTACAGCGGGAGGCACATAGAAGTGACCACACTTAGACTGCTTTAAGTTTTCAGTAGTTTCGTCTTTCACTTCCCCCGGACTTGCGATGGATGGTTTAGCAATGCCAAGATACCAAGGATGCCCCCCAATTGAACCAAGACACTGGGTCACGCTGGCATGGTGTGTTATGTCAGAAAACTTGAGCGGTCGATCTTCAAGACGCATGATGTAAAACCTGTTACAGCAGATACTGCTCTGAATAATTTGGACATAGTTTCCACCAAAAAAATATAGAATAAGAACCAATAGAGGCAGCGAAATATCCCATCAGCAGGGGAAGACAAAAAGATCAATTACTACACTTTTGTACACAGATTGTTACCCAATTCCCTTCCTTCAATTAAAATCTATAGTATACTAACACAAAATTAATTTAATGATTAGAGTCTCTGACAAAATTTCTTATTGTTTTCCTCTTTTTCCTTTCCCAATTAGCAAGAGAACCTGCACACTCTTTTCTTGCCAGTAGGAACATTATGAAATTTCGGCACATGACTGGCTTTGTGGCTGCGTATCCACCCCTCTCGTTTCAGAGTGCATATGTTGGATCAACATAAAAACCAAAAAAAAGGAAAGTGGATCATATACCTTGGCAAAAAGGGAAATATAAAGCAAGTAAGCATTCACCCTCTCCTTTTAGCAACACTTCAGGGTTAAAAAGAGAAAATTATGAATACTTCATCGATATCCAGGACCAAAAGTCGACTCAAAATTCAACTAAACAAGTCCACGCCCAATTTCCCTCCTTCATCTGGAAAACCACTCGAATTTCCAAATGTTTCCAGCTTTACATATCAGAGAATTGTCAACAAGCAACCGATAACAAAAGGTGCTGTTGGGCAAACCCTTCCACGTAAATCCACTGGTCAATAACTAATCACTATAACCATTTCACAATAGAACCGCAACTGGTATGTGAGATTGAACATGAAAATGAGAATCCTTGGCATAGGATTTTCATTCCGTTGCCCAGTTGCCTCGACAGACCACCGAAACATTTAATCAAACACGTGTCCGGTGCACTTCGTGGCTAGCTCAGACTCTGCATAACCAAACAAAAAATGACTTTTCCCCCTTAATTCGCATATGGGTACTGCAAATTCCTACCGATCATCAAACGAAGCAACCCATCTACACTGAACCGGATTCCAACCCATCTACTTTCAGAGTGTTTTTGGACGAGATAGCAAAAGAAAAACCTGGGAATCCCACGGCTGAGGTCGAGCTGCGCGTCCTTCGGGCCGAACACGTCGCCGTCGGGGGACGCCTCGATGACCTGGCCGAAGTCCCCGAAGGTCTCGGGGGTCGCTTCGATGGGTTTCAGCTTCACCTCCCTCATCACGCCCACGCTCGCCGCGGCGCTCGCTCTGCTTCTGCACAGCGGATTGCCGCGACGTCGTCGTCGATGGAGAGACGGAGGGAGAGGGAAGGAGAGAGCCAGGGACATGGACGCCTGTGGCGGTGTTCCCTCGCCTGAGCCGCCATGGATAGACCGGCTTCAAGCTCCCATGGGCTGGGCTCATGTTTCTTGGATAGCATGGCCCAGCCCGGCCCATGCCCAACTTAGACTGCCCAATGCTGTGGTTCTTGGGTTCTATTGGGCCCAAGCTCACTCTCACTACTTTTTTTTTTCTTTGTATTTGGTTTCCTTTATTTTTAATTTTTTTTCGTTTTTGCATATTGATTTTTCTTTCTTCTTTATTTATTTTTTGCAATTTCTGCTTATATTTATTATGTCGTTGTTATGTATACTTTGAACTTGCTTCGAGTTTGGTTGCATTGATACTTGTTACATTACAGGTGGGAAAATTATCAAAAAAGTCCTAAACTTATTACAATTATGTCATAAATTTTTTTACTAATTTAATTATAAACCTTTTGGACTTGTGCTCATTGGATTATACATTTTTCAATCCATTCAACCAATTTTGCAAGCCATCCGTTCGACGTTGATTTGAACAATTTTTACTAATAATTTATTTTATTTTATTATTTTCCTTCTTTTTTTTTTCCCACAATGGCTGACAAGGGACGTGAAGGGTGAAGGCAGCCATGGCCTTGCCCATAGAGCCAAGGCCTTGTAACTAGATCGCAAGAGAAATCATACCAACTTAAAAGAGTCATGCACACACAACAATCTAGGCTTGAGCCCAACCTTTCCGGCCATGGGTGAAGGTGAGCATGGCCTCATTGCCGCGGAATAGGCTCACAAAGCCCTCATCAACCATTATGAGGGAAAAAAAAAAAGAGGAAGAAAATAAAAATAAAAATAAAAAGTTTCAAAAAAATAAAAATATTGGTAAAAAGTTATCCACGTTGACATTAACAAGCCAAAATTTGTGAAAGGACTGAACTAGCATAAATATAAAATGTTTATGATTGAACTGGCCAAAAAAAGAAAATTTAGAACTGAATTGACACAATTATAATATGTTTATGAATATTTTTGGTTATTTTCCCTATCACAAACCTTATTACATGTTAATCATGCATTTCCATATCTATGTCTAGTAATAACAATCGTGCTCCTATTTGTAATAACTATTTTGCAAGTAATAGCTATAAGTGATAATTACTCTGTATTACTATGATTTGTATATTAACATTGCTTTGAAAATGTAATGGTATGATTATATTCTGTATTTAGATTGTTATGAAGGTTGGATGTACTCATTAATATGCTTCGATCACTAATGAGAATACTCACAAAAATTGGAGACGTTTTCTCTCGACTCTTAAAATAGAAAATTAAATGCGAGCAAACTTTAATTTTTCTACTGCTTTTATTGAATGAGATCATTATCAAATTAATCATAAACATATTTTATGAATGTCAATTCAGTCATAAAATCTCCAACTTTGTCAAAGTAATCCTAAATTTTTGCACGAACTTCAATGTAGTTATTCTGGCCGACTGTCGTCAGAATCACTGAAAGTGCAGTCATATTAGTTGTTCTGCGTGACACCCAACGTTGA
Organism: Eucalyptus tenuipes; assembly: GCA_014182365.1. Taxonomy (NCBI): domain Eukaryota; kingdom Viridiplantae; phylum Streptophyta; class Magnoliopsida; order Myrtales; family Myrtaceae; genus Eucalyptus; species Eucalyptus tenuipes. The sequence continues at coordinate 10,991,935 of CM024546.1, read as the reverse complement.
CAACTTTTTTTGAAACAGCAACTTATATGGACCATCATATCAGTGAGTTCTAGCAACAATTGACTAAATTGACTACATTGAAATTTTGCATCAAAATTTAGGGTTACATTGGTAAAATTAAAAAGTTTAGCACTGAATTTCTTATTTTCCCTTGCTTATCTAGTGTGGGCATAAACCATATGTAATCCAAGGTCTAGATGAAACTACTAATTGCACTTTTTCCTTCCATGGAACTTCTTGCACTTGGTATCAACCTACATTCTAAGCAATGAAGAACTTTCAAGAAGCATCATTCATGCCAATAATTGCATAGTTCAGATGGACATTGATTTAACATTTAAGAAGCATGAATCGACCCCAATAGAGTTTGAGTAAATCCTCAATAAGGAATATCCACTATTTGCACTTTTAGGAGGAAAAGAGGAGGCAGCTTTGGCAATCCTTTTAGATCATGGGAGACAAAGGATATGTTGATTGGTAGGAATCTGTACCTCTCCCCACTCCCTTGATTTAGCGTCAAATCAATTAATTCTCCATGCGAGATTAAGACCCGTGCGATGCGCGATAAATAACAAGTGGAATAACATTTATGACCGTGCTTACTTCAAGAAAATTAATGATATTTTACTTACTTTTAAGTCATTTAAAAAATAGTAAACTAAAATCTTATTTTCGTAAAATCTTAGGATATATCCATAAAATTAATGATATTTTACTTAGTTTTGAGTTACTTGAAAAATAGTATACTGAAAATCATTATTCCATAAACACTTAAAATGTATCGTGTTCGTACAACTATTTAAATAAACTAAATAGATGAGCAAAACTTGAGGAGCAAACAGTTGGTGACACAATTTACGTTATCAATTCAGATAAGTCCATTTGGAGATCAAGAATCAATAGAAATGTGGGTTTGGAAGAATATAGATTAAGCTACACAATGGGGAATTGTAATTTTCACCAAGCCGTTCAATAACCCGAGCAAATCATTCATTGTCTTAACATCCTATGCAATATTAGGATATGCATATTAAGAAAAGTGACTATGTATTTCGAAAATGACTAAAAATTATGTGTAAATTTAATAAATATACTTAAGTGTGCAGACTAAAGATCCTCGGTATATACAAGTTCATATGTAGATGATGTTAATAATAAGACGTCGTGTTAGAAGAGAGCTTCCTTTGTCTGCAGAGTGTTAGAGTTGCAATAACCTTTGCAATTAAGGTGAACAAGCAAGGGACGTGGAGGTACTTGGATAGATCAATCAGGAAGAGAACAACTTGGATAAAATAAGTACGTCAATATACTAGAAAGGACCTAACTACAGAAGTTGAACAGACAGGGATTTCGTGAAAATCGGCAAGTCTAGCTGGGCTGCGTTGTAGAGAACATTTATGCTACAGACCGAGTGGACAATACTCCACAAACCTGGGAATGAAGACCAAACTTCAAATTGAATAGATGCAAACTGAAATTGCTGCTTTGGAGCCAAGTTAAGGACTTGGAATCCACAAAGAAACGTTATGGAGAACTCAAAAGGAGTTTGGCCATTTTTGGCTAAGTAGAAGTGTTGGAGGAGTTCATAGAGGCAGTTTGGTCTATTTCGGACAAGGTTCATTAATTAGCTCCAATTAATGTTCTGAGCTATGAATAATTTTTGCAACGGCTATTTTGACCTACTTAAAGTTTCCAACATGCTGAGGAAGCTTGTCGGGCTATGTATGTGTCAAAGTGATAGTTGAAGTCAGCAAAGAAGATCAAAACGATCTCAAACTTGTTTTTACTTCCTTAATTATTCTTCAAGAAAAAATCTTATGAAATATGATTGTAATCTCTGAGAGACTGTTGGTGTAATAATTGAGGAAGAGTGCTTTGAGCGAAGAGTGAGGTTTGTGTACTTGTACAGTAAGTTACAATCCTTCGTGGAGAGACAACTTCAACTTCTATTTATAAATGCTATCGAAGGTTTCAAGAATTGCACAAGTAGATCTCAACTTTGATATTGGGTTGTTAGAGTTGGAACAGTAAAGTAAGTAGAGTGGAAAGACCTGATCACTATAAGTTGCTTTGCAATCTCTTCTGTCCCTTATTCTCTTTATAATTTCAATGATAGAAGTATTTGCTCTATATAGCATGTTTCATATACAAACATTGTTCCGTCCTCTGGATGTGACGTGTTGTATCCATTCTTTAAACATAATAAGGGATAGAAGAGAAGACCACGATGGTTGGTCGTGAAGGTATGTGACATAAAGACCACGGTGCAGAAGGTGGTATGACCTGTAGTGACTAGCGGCAACGAAGCAAGATTGAGAGTCGCAATGTTGAGGGCATGAAGGCCTATCGAAGTTGAAGGAGGTAGCAAGATTGATGACAACGAGCTACAGTGGGAATGGATAGACAAAGCAACGAAGACTATAGGAAGAACCATAGTGCAAGAGACAGCAACGGCAGTGCCATTAAGATTTAATGTAATGATTTGATTGTACCTTTAGATAAATTTCAAGAATTGATTGTACTGATAAAAAATTTCAGCATTTTTCAATCGTGTCTTCCACGTAAAATGTAGGATTTCCAAAGCACTAATGTGTTCATCAACTCTCATTTTAGCCCAGAGCAAGTCATCCTTCATACCACAGGTAAGGATTAACAGAGGAGTAATTCCATGTGAAACAAATTAAATAGACTATCTCCGACCCAAAGCTTTATTTTGTCACTCGTAGAATTTACTTCTTACACCTTTGACCAGTACACTTTTCTTATAATATCTCACTTGATTTATTTCATGTGAGCCAAGCGTAAAAAAGAAATAGTCTAGAAAATTAATCAATCTAGGTGTCGGCAGAAGATGAAGTTGATATTTTCTTACCAAAATTTCTTCTTTTTTTCGATAAATAAATGGCTCAGTCTGAAAAGAGCTTGTCGACAGTGGTATCTAAAAGTGGAAATTAGTGAGAAAGTTGGCCATCCTTACAAATTGAAACACGAGAGTGGCTTCCAACCTTTACCTTGATTTCGTCGCGAGACACGAAGTGACTGTAGCAAGCAAGCACGTTTCCACAGGGACTTGAAAGCTTCTATGTTTTTAGAATCTCTTTGTTTCGAAGATAACCAGAAAAGATCAAATTCCTTTGCCAGAAAGAAAGCATATCATAAAAAGTTTGATTCTGATTCCCTCAACCAACGTACTATCAGAAAAGAGCTCTCTTTTAACCTTTACGAGTCATTAGAGAGCCAAGCTCTATTGTCAAAATTATTGCAGGACAGAACTTTGGGCTACATCATTTTGTCATATGTAAAAAATTTCTGTTTTTTTTTTAAATAAACTTTGTTGTGAAAAAAAAAAAAAACTGAATGAAAGCCCTAAAAGCGGGAATCAGATAATTAAGGTCAGTGTCAAGTGATTTTTTTATTACATTTTGCCTATTGCTTTTACTGAATCTCATGGCGTGCGCATTTTGACTTATTTTAAAATAATCGAAATCTTACAAACTGTACTTTTTCTTAAAATGTAATTTCACATATAGATTGAGTTTTTCTCGATATGTAATTTCGCATGTAGCGTTATATTTTGAATTTTGGTTAGAAAGTAGAATATTACTTTTGGCTCTTATTGTGTGACTTGATTTACTTGTCGGACTTCTGAATAGGAGTACTATAAATCTCTTGGAATCGAAATCAGTCCCTCCAAAAAACAACCAAACATTGTCAATTATCCGATAAAGTAAAGAAATCGCCTCTGTGACCCGACTCACGCCCAGGCCAAACAAATTTCATCCGGTATGGACTGAAAGTGTAATAAACTCCGCCAATCGACAATGCTTTAACCCTATCTACGCCGCTTATCCCATCACCGATTGTCATGTGTTATGATTCGACCCGTTGCCCGTGAAATTAGGGGGTCTCGTTTACAAACCGATAAAAAAATACCTGTCCTCCATAAAGTGGGACTTCGGGCATTACTGCTAACAAACACGATCTTTTAATGCAATTGCAAGAAAACTCTCTGGTCGTCTCTTTAGCATTCGGGTTGGGGAACAAAATCCAAGGTAGGGCAAGAGAAACCGTGTAGGAGACCCCACGTCCATCAGACGCGTGGACCTTTCTTCACCCGTTCGTTCTTGTTCTGTCAATGGAAGCCAGTTCTGCAGATTCTGTGCCGAACCAGAACAATGAGAATCTTTCGTGTCCCGTGGTAATTTGTGTCCGGACAACTATTTATGATGATCACTTCTTCTTGGACCCCCCCAAAGTAACCTCGACTGTCCCATGCAGTCAATGTCATCAGCTGAAGATTCGATTGAGCCGACAACCTGAAGCTGCCTCCATTATTTGGTTTGCCGAGTCTCGCTCAACTTTACATATCAATGGAGGATAATGGGGAGGGGGTGGGGGTGGGGATAAAATGAAGTTTCTATAAGAATAGGGAATAGCCTTTTGTCTTCTAAAGCGATTTTAGTTAGTGATTTGAAAAGTAATCAATTGGGTTTGCAACGAAATCTAGAAATTTATTATTGATCTAATACGAGTACGTATACAAGATAGGCCTCCACCAAAAACTAAAGAGGCATCCTTGCTTACTCATTATTAGACTGACTTATTATACTCCCGATTATAAAACCAAATATGTCGATATCTTGATAATATTATGAATAACTCCTTAACCTGGAGTTCCGCCTAAGGAAGCAAGGCTGCGGTAGCTGATGAATTTTCTACTGACACATGGATAGTTGTGTGGATTGATGGGCTTACAAGCCTTGATCAATATAAAGGAAGATGATGCCACATTAAGCTGATTGTGAGAGAAGAAAATCAATATACATATCGTGTAGTATCCTTCAAACCTTTTTGAAGAAGGTTTTTTTACTAATATATGTTTACTTTCGCTGTGGGTAATGTAATTTGAGTTCAAAGCATGAATCCAGTTACAAATCTCATGTGGGGCTAATTATTTTCATTTTGCAGATCATGTAGTACCAATACTTTCCACCAACCCAATGATGAGAAGCTATTGCCAAAGAAAACATAATTCCTACTTTCATCCTGCAAGCCTATCTCGAGTGGCCAACTTATTCAAAACGACCAACCACTTACCATATCTTATCATAAATTTTGATTCCACGTTATAATTATAGTCTTGCATATCTAGGTTGATTTATAGGGAGGTTAAGTATGTTGGTTGATAGGTTTGTTGAAAAGTATTTTTCTCTTCCTCTCTCTGCTCTCTTTATCGTCTTCTTCGAGCTTCATGTATGAGAGAGGGTTTGAGCTATTCTCACCCTCCCCTCCATCTGTTGTTGATATTATTTGAGTTTTCTTGTTCTTTTCTTAAATATGGGAGCTATATTCTCCCGATCTAGTTCTAGATCTGAAAGTTTGACCTCTCCTGACCTAGTTCTAGATCTAGGAGTTCTCTCCTATCGATTTAAATCTAGGAGTTTAATAATATTTTTAGGATTCAATATCTCGTGCTTTGTTCATGTACAGGTCCTCCACCTCCAATAACAATTATTTAACCTATTTTGGTTAACTTCGTATGACGTGTGCTCAAACATACTGATACTCTGATGATTCTTCTTATTTGCTAGATTTGGCTTTGTTTTGTAGTATTCTAGCCTTCACTATGCTTTGAATTTGCTTTGCCATGAAATTCTATATACTTCTAAGTATCTTTTTGAGTAATGAATATAATTTCCTTTCGATAGAAAAAAAGTATGTTGGTTTCTCTTATCTTTTTTTTTTTATGACCCAGGGAAGCCCCGTACGCCGCGGGCAGCTAGAGCAAACCCTAGGGCCCCACGGGAGGACCCACCACTCCCGTGGAATGGGTAAGACGCCAAGCGTCTCCGCGGCAAGTCGAACCCTCGCCCTCCGAGAAGGGGTCAGTTGGTCCCCCCACGATGGGTAAGACTTTGCCAGTGAAGCCACCGCGGCCGGTGGTTGGTTTCTCTTATCTTTGTTAGTACTAAATGGATAGAAATTATGCAGTGCGGGAAATAGATGAGTCTAAAATATCATTTTTTTTCTTATGTACATGGAAATAGTTCCTAACTTGCATCAATTGAGCGTGAGTGAGGCACCAGTGTGCCATAAGTTGCTTACACTCAAATGACATGGTAGACAAGATGTCAATCACAATAGAGGAATGTAAAAGAACATTTGTTACGTGTTCTATAGAGTTGCGGAAGAAAATATATAAGGAAAATTATCAAATCAATTATAAATCTATTATACATATGTTAATTCAATTCTAAACATTTTAATCTTACTAATTTAATCTTAAATTTTGTCATGGAATTCCAGTGTAATCATTTTGGTTAATTTTTTAGGGAAATTGTTGACATGGTAGTTTGATTATCATTGGCCATCTTATGTGACACACCCCCACATAAAAAATTGTAGTGAAAATTGGCTACAAAGAGAGAGTACATTAGAATTTCACGCAAAAGCTTTAAAGTAAATTAGAAAAATTAGAAAGTTTATGATTGAATTAAGATGATAATGAGTTGAGCTCAAACGTATCATAAATACAGAAAGCTCGAATATCAGCATGGAGAATAACATGTACAATAAGTTAAATTCACGATCTAAATTTCATTCCTTAAAAATTACATGCGGTTTTCTATCGAAGATAAAACTATAAAGATATTCTTTTTATTATTATAGTCCATTGGAATAAAACCCAACATACGTTTACATGAATTTTTTTATATATTATTATATAGATTTTCAAGCAACAATTTTTTATCGGTTAAGCTAATTTCTTACTCAATATATCACGAGTTAGGAACTACTATGCAACAAGTTCCGTGGAATCGATGACATGGACGATAAAATGCCAATCACTCCATAGGAGTGTACAAGAACATTTATTATGTCATGATAAACAAAACTACGAAATCGTAAGTACAACAGACCTCAACAAAGTTGGAAAACCCTAATAACACTCTGGGCTCATAAGGTTCTTATGATGTCAAGATTGAAGACTCAAATACACTATCGAAAAGAAACCCTACAAAAGAACGAGATCAATATAAACATTATGCTCTTGCAAAGCAAAATAAAATTAATATAGAATAAATAGGGGAGGCAAATCAAGAATTGAGTGGGGTCAATTGGCTCAGCTCAGCAGAGACGTAAATGATTTTACATGTGATTGACCCGTGACTTTAATACCACACCACAGAATGATTTGATTTGATTTGATAAAACCCAACTTTAGAAAACAAATTTTTGAAACCATGTCAAAGCGTGTGCTATTCAGCTTCACCAGCAAAGCCACGATCCACAGTCTTGCTCTACGAACCGCAGATGGTGGCAACACGTTCTTATTAAAAAAAAAGAAGGCAGATTAACGTCCTTTTAACTTGCACGACAAGCTACATTCATCTATATATACAGCACGTGATGAATGCATGCAACACGAGAGAGTCCTTGTTGCGCAGTGTGCATGAACCTCACAAGCCTATCGATATCGATGAAACCCTAGAGCCACGAGCCCTTGGACCGTGAGGTTGCTGGTCTACTTTGAAGGCAAAGACGTGTCGAGCGATTTAGCATGTCTAGTCACTTTAGATATCTACCATGCGGACGAGAACTTTGACCCAACCCTCAAATCTAATTAATTTACTTTCGGTCTCACTTAGATTTTTAGAATTCATCACCCCGTTCAAGCCTCATTCACGCACTCTGTGCCCTAGCATGCAGCCGTGGAGCGATCTTGATACCTTTTGTTTTTTTCAGAGTATGATCGTCTCGAAGCAGTTTGATTCTCGTCGCATCATCCATTTTGCATCGTCTATTTTCTCCTACGGCTGGAAAATGGAATATACACTGATGGATAGCCTTTTCTTGTGGAACTAAGGTTTTACTAAAGGTATGTGATTTAGCGTCTGAAAATATAGAGGATTGGAAGCTAACAAGTACTATGTTCATTAAATATGATTTAAGGACTACTCAAATTCAATTTTCTTGGGCATGTGATGGAAGCATAGGGATTAGGTTGCTCAAATTGCAAATGGTGAGAAAAACGGATGCATAGAACATTGTTAGTAACAAGGTATATATATGCAGTAACAACACGTGATATAATCAATCTATTAAAAAAATGACGGATTCCGAATTTTAAGCGCCACGTAAGATACCAAGCATATTACATAGAAAAATTTATAGATCGACCACACCATGTGTGTCCGCCATGTGACTGACGCATTAAATATTTCTGTATGGTCAACAATTTGAGTTTGAGACCAATGGCCAAACCATGGAAATAGTTGAGAGTTGGTTTATCTGTTTTCTTTATTCTCGATTTTTTTTTTTTTTTTTTTTTGAATTTTCGAGTTGGTTGGCGCCGATCGTTTCAAGGAGCATGTTACATCATGTTGCCTTCAAACATGACGTGATGAGGTTGATTCCTCCTCGTATGAGCAGTGGACATGCATAGATTGCTCACGAATTAATTGCGGGGATTGGATTTTGACAAACGGACCAAAATTAATTAGGAAACCAAGATGTCAATATGGTAGAACATGAAAAGTACGAATCTGACTTGGGTTGAAGTCTCGACCAATAACAGCGGGAAAAAAAGAAAAAAGAAAAACCCTAGGCCTCTCTCATTCGGTGAAAAACTTGGTTTCCATAAATAGGTTTGACCAAGCGTTTTTTAAACCTATCAGAGATCGAACCGTTTTATTATCTAATCGGCATGTAGATGACTGAGTTAGACCAGCAACCATAGAGGAAAATGGTCGAACCGAAGGCAGGATTGGCACTTGATTGAACCGGCCTGTCTAGTCGAAAGGTCGATGCCTGAATTTGAATGAACTTGATCAAGGGTTCCATTCGCAATTGCAGTAGTAATGCATCTGGGGAGCGCATGAAAAAGCCGAGCATTCATATTCAAGTCAGTTGGAGAGGGAACAATCTCCAACTACTCGAAGGAAAGCCATGTCGATGGTATTCGAGGGTAGAAAGTTTTGGCACGTCTCGTTTGGTTTTTTTTCTTCCCCTACGTATTACAACGTGGGGAAGCTCCAGAGTTCCTTTTTTCTCGGGCTCGTTCGCCACGAGGTGCAGCGGTACTTCCTCTACCCGACCAAACAATGGGCCACACCAACGACCGTGGCCAGTCCTTTGCTCTTTCGGAAACGACTCGTGCCCCTCTCGATCACTCGCCACGTCACTGAGACGTTGTGGATGGAGTCGTCGTCGTGGTGACAGGTTCTTTTCCTCGTGGAGAAATTTTGCTGTCTGAATCTGAGGCAACATCAGTTTGGTGGCCCGGAGCGCGAGGAGAAAGATGTTTGTAGGAGTCTTTGCTCCAAGTAAAAAGTCGGCAACGGTGAGATAGATTGTGGAATCCCGTAATTGAAGCTTAAAATGCCGTACCATTATCTAATCTGCTTCGCATCTTGATCGTCTTGTGACAACTTATGCCGGGCCTACTGTCCATTTCGATGCTGGCTGCTTTTTTTGTCTCTAAGCTACGTCTTTTGATGATAGGTCAGATCACACTAATTCACTTGAGGTTTTGGGGGACGGAATTGCTCGAGCCGGCATTCTTGTTCAAAGGGCAGCATCGAAGTATAGTGCGGAACGAATAGGTGTAACTATTGACTTCTATGGTGGGGAGCTCAATGGAGTCGGTTAGAGTGATCTTGCTCACTATCCACGGACGTTGTTTCGGAGTTGAACTTTCTCCTTGGGATAAGATATCGACGTTCTGTTATTGTATGGTTTTTTTATTGTTGGCCCTTGATTATTTTTGTACCACTTTTTAGTGAATATTTCAAGAAAGAAATCTTGATATCCACATGGGTGCGGAGTGATGATGTATATCCAGTTCGATTTGGCAGAGTGGACATGGGTGAAAGCAAGCATCACGGTCCAGAATTCCGTGTCCAGTTCGTGTACCATCGCTAGCTCTTCCGATTGCGATTATAGTGAGAGGCAACGATAGAAGTTGCAATTCACAGCTATAAGTGGATATCAGGGTCAAATATACACTAAAACAACTGGACATATAGGAGGCTCACACGTGAAGGAAAGATTTATCGAGAGGCACCGGGATCGTGTTAAGGAACGAATCTCACCTTGGTCATATGAGCTGTCTATGTATATATATTGGTACAAAGATAAAGGCAGATTTCAGTAAAACCTCATACCAAAATTCTTCCAAGTTATATGAGCTGTCTCACAGACTATGATATAGATTCAATGGACATGTACTAGCAAAACTCCACTTTGAAAACTCGCGGTTGCGGTCGTAAAGTCTCGTAAGGAACATGCGTACATGTACAAAGTCGCAACTAGGATGATGCCTTTGAATTTGCTGTTTTGAAAAAAGATGCATGGCGACCCAGCGTTTCAAATTCTTCTATATGAGCTGCGCTGCTTGGCCTCTCCCAGACAATTTACAGATAATTCAAGACCAGAAAAACTGTTGGCAGCATCACATTTTGAGACCCTACTTGATGGCTTTCTTCGTTTTCGTGGGTAATTGATGGGGAATTCTTCTGAATTCGATGGGCATGGAGAGAAAGTGACCAACGCCTGCTTACTTTGATTAAGGATGTCATGTGTTGCGTAGAAAGTTTCAAAAGACAGACCACGTTTGTCGGGGTCAAGCCCCTTGAAATAAGTTAAGCCCGCTTTAACTAGATGGGAAGACTCTTGGGAAGTTGTCTTCTGGTTCATCAAGATAAGGTCTTGCATTGTTCCGTACGTAACGAGTCAAATTATTCGAGCTCTCTCATCGATTAGGTTAAGGATTGTAGACAAGAAAACACGCAAATGGACTTCCGATCGCCTTCCTTGTGTTTCGAAATATCTTAAAAAATTTCTATCAGGTCCGCTGCCGATATAAGAAGTGATTTGCATACCTACCATTGGACTATTGAAATGTGGAATCGTACTATTAGTACAAATATCACGTATCCAATGGAGGATGACAAGGATGAATCTCTTGTGGTTCCATTCATTTTTCTTTTTGTACTTTAGCGCTAGTTTTTTTTTTCTTGTGTAACAATATGTGTAATACGGTTTGTATCGCCATAACTCGAATCCTCAAGCGATCATCGTGAAATAAATATGATGCAACTATGGTCGCTCTAGGATGGTACTCGAAAAACATTACCGTGCTGATGAAGTTCAGACCATACCGTAGACAAAACCAATCATAATGTGAAATTGCGTTTTGGAAATTCCGATGCTTTTAGGGACCACCAATCCTCCAATAAAACAAGAAAAAAGCTTGACTTATCTTTGCACTATGAAGAGACAGAGAGAGAGAGAGAGAGAGAGAGAGAGAGAGAGAGAGGACTGATGGGTCGCTAAATTCATGATGAATCAATCACGCCCAAGCAAGCAAGTAGGGGAAAAGGGGGGTAGATTCGACCGTGCTGAGCGGTGAAAATTTACTAATTAGAAGCCAAAATCGCCGCAAAGCCCTTTCAAAACTGTAGGTGAAAACTGGTCTTAAGGATCGTTGACGTGCGCAGGCTGACTCATCGCTCCCATCTCCCTCTCCATCTCCATCTCCATCTCCCATGTATATAAGCCCACCACTCTCCTTCATTTCCATCGCACATTTCCATCGCACACCCTCTCTCTCTCTCTCTGAAGAAAAGTCTTATGGAGATGGAATACAAGGCGAGAACAACCACTATACCAGCACCCGTCACAATTCCCACTAAAGTCTTCTTCCCTTACTCAACATCATCCTCATCTTCTTCACCGCCACCACAACCACCATCGTCTCAGTCCTCATCTCCAACCACTCCTCCTCCTCATCCTCCCCCTCCTCCTCCTTCCCTTCCCATTACCCCACTGCCGCCGCCGCCGCCGCCGGCAGTCCTCAGCCCGTGCGCCGCCTGCAAGATCCTGCGCCGGCGGTGCGTGGACAAGTGTGTCTTGGCCCCGTACTTCCCGCCCACCGAGCCTTACAAGTTCACCATTGCGCATCGAGTGTTCGGAGCTAGCAACATCATCAAGTTCTTGCAGGTACTGTTTGTCCATCCCTTTCCCCACTTTTACATTTTGCACACTGTTCCTAGTTTTCCTTATCAGGATTTGGGCACACCCTAATGTGAACGCACAAGAATACTGTAGCAAAAAAATTGAATTGCTGTGCGCTAAAGCTTTTCTTTTAGCAACTTCCTCTTTTTTTATGCCAACGAAAAGAAACTTCTCTTTTTTTTCAGGACTGGCCTTTCTAGACAAAGCAGTTTGCATTTTATACTAGAAGAAGTCATTCACATTTTAATAAAACGTTGGCACTTTATCTTAGAAAACTTTTTTATGTTTTGAATGTGGACATTTTCCTAATTTATTAGTAACACGCTATGCAAAAATCCTAAGAGTTTTAGCGAAAGATTTGCATTGACTTACAATCAAAAGTTAGATTTGTTTGGAGCCATTTAGTCTCAAGGAGATTTTTTATTGGATACATTACAAAATTAATTATTCCTAGTGGTACGATTCTGTCGGAATTCATGTCCTCAAAGGTCTCAAAAAAGTTTCAACCTGCTCATCTGACAAAATAGATTATATTTGCGACTTTCATGTTAATTAGATTTATAATTTTTTTCATTAATTTAATGTGAATTATTTCAGGACCTTCCAGAACCGCAGAGAGCGGATGCAGTGAGCAGCATGGTGTACGAGGCCAACGCGAGGATCCGAGACCCGGTCTACGGCTGCGCCGGAGCCATCTGCCACCTCCAGAAGCAAGTAAGCGATCTCCAAGAGCAGCTCGCCAAGACTCAAGCCGAGCTCGTCAACCTCGAGCTGCAGCGGGCAAACCTCGTCGCGGCATGCATGGAAATGGCTCAATCCCAAGAGCCGAACATCAATTTCGGGCAGCAACTCGAGGACTCAACCGGCTTCTTGGAGGATGGCTCGGCTAGCTGGGAATCGATTTACTGGACGTGACCGCGGGACCATGAGACTTGAGCCTTATAATTACTGATGAGAATGAACCGTGAGAAAAGGGGAAAAGGAACTTTACCCACGACCAAATGTCAACAAAGTTTACTCCCAGAAAAAGGAAAATTAAAGTTCGGAATTGGTATTCCGGAATGGAAAAGATGGAAAGGGAGGGATCTGTCTTTTGCTCTCGTGATTAAATTTCCAAGGTCTAAGAAATATTATTCTATCTTTTTCTTGAATGAAATCAAGTTTGTTGCGGGTGACCTAATTACAATTATCTTGTCGAATTAATTGGTCATTTTTAAATCAATTGTAGCACAAACACGCTTCCTTGTCAAACTAAGTTCTTGACCAAGGTGTTGCTTTCTCGATCGTTTTCAGTCTTCCTAACAAATTTTGGTATTTGTTTAACTTACTTTTCTGGGGATATGACAGGTTGACTATCCTAGTAATGTATGCCCTCCTTTTTCTTTTTCTTTCTTGTCCTGCACGATGTATTGTCTAAAAAATAGAATATAAACAGTGCTCTTCAATGACTTATTAACCTAAGGTCGGGATAGTAAACTTTGACACGGTATCAGGTATAGAAGTATGGAGTTTATTAAAGATTCCTCGGAACTTATTATATGTAAGATGTTACGGTCGTACTTAAAGAATCTAAATAATCCTAGAAACATTAAGACTGATTTATTGTGCCAATTATGATATGGTAGATATCATTGGGTGATTAAGACCGATCCACATACTGACGTATTAGACGGTTCCAAATATGACTTAGCAGACTAATTTCATAAAAGGATTTTTATATGGTACACAAACTATGCAACTCATTTTTTACACAAACCACCTATGTATAACAAGGCAATAAAATTATTGAAATCAATGGCGATGGATGTTTATTGTATACGGATGAAATTACACAACCCGTACACTTGAAATCCATCCTTTTGTAGAGGTTTTGCACAGTGCACCCATTTGTCACATAAACCATTTCTATCACGATACGGAAAATGAGGAGATAATAAGTCACATATAAAATATTATACTATTCTTGACTAAAATGCATGATGTCCAGCTCATAGTGGGATAGCCTATATCAATCCGAGTAGTCAAGACTAGATAAATAAACTTCCAATCAAACGACTATAACCATATTGTCATTTAGGAATAATTTTGCTGTAAAAGTTTAGTACCACATAGGCACACACTAACTCAGAACCTGAAACGCGTTTTGCAACCTAAATTACCCAACAAAAAGTCTCAATCATGCCATGTGCAAACCATGTTTCTAGTCTCTAAGTTCAAATTACTCTTTTTTCAGCAATTAAATTATATTCTAAGCTAACCCAAAGAATAGATAAAAGAAAGAACATAAGATTCTCCTAAACTATCCAAAGGAGCAACTAAAATTTCATGGGTCAGATGCTCAGTGCGAACTGCTCCAACCACATGTTTGCCTTTTCCTTGTGTGAAGACAAACATGTCTATTATTGTTGTTGTTGTCATTATTATTATTATTATTATTGAAAGATTCTTTGAATAGTATGTTTTTTTTTTTTTTTGAAGTGAAGTCTCTTAAAAGTCATTGTGGAAGTGGAATGGAAACTCACCAAAGTCATGACCCGTCATGGAGGGGCATCAACAGTGGCCAAAATGTATTTGCTGGAAAATTCTTTTTGGAGTTTCCCCAACCCACTACAATCTTTGGCCATAAACGTGTAAATGCGTTTGCCACCAAATATTGTTCAAATCGATTGTGCTAAATCAATTTTTTTTTTATGTATTCGTCAAGAAAAAAGGGTTCAAACGAAATTAAGGGTTGGAACAAAATTGAGACCAACCTCACCTGTTATTAAAATGTTCAATTTAAGACATCAATGGAGCATGGACAACCCACTAAACGAGACCATCACCCCAACTCCACCATATGTGAGTGGGGAGGTCTACGATCGACGATACAACTAATGTTGGGTGTGTCATCGGCAGACTAATCAAGGTCTCTAGAATCGAAACAAATTGGGGAATCAAACTTGTGACTTTGAACTTGCAAATCAAAAATTGGACCACTCGACCAATCAAATCTTGGACAAGATTGAGACCAATCTCATCTGGGGGTAATTGGTTCCAAGGTGGGTCAACTCTCACCTTGGAACCAAACTAGGCAGGGTTAGCTCCCAATTTATGGAATCGGAAATTGGCCCACCTAGTTCTGAAATTGGCTAGAGTGGAGCGATTGTATGGTCGATCAAGGAACCAGTGATTTATTCTCTTTTTTTTTGTTTCTTCTATTCCCTAAAAGTCCCAACATTAAAGGAAAAAAATGAATTTACTAATTAGGATTTTCTTCAGCATAAAAAATAAAGAGAAATTAAGAAATCTTAGCCGGTTCGTTAGTTCGGTTCTTTATGTTGAACTAAGAACCAGCCGATCCACTCGGCAACCAACCTAGAGCTAGCCAATTCGGTCTAGTCTAGTCTAGTCTAATTTTCCAAGTTGGACCGACCAATGCATTCCCTAATTTCACTTGCTACTAGAATGTTTAGTTTAAGGCGCCAACAAAGCACTAACAACCCATTGGATGAGACCGTCACCGCAACTCCACTAAATGTGAGTGGGGAAGTTCCCAATTGGTGATACAACTAAGTGTAGGTGTTTCATTGACAGGCTAATCGAGGTCTCTGAAATCGAGAATAAACTAGGGAATCTAACCTGCAACCATTGATTTGCAAATCAAATTTTGGGCAGCTCAACTAGCCACTTGATTGGTCTTCATTTTTCTGTTGAAACTTCATAAAGATCGGCCTTACTCGATCCTATGCGATTCTCAATACGCCTCTTATTATTTCCTTGTTACAAGATGATGAACCACAATGATAATGAGTACATCTGAGCAATGAATGCATAAAATATGTTTCAAACCTTATGATGATGTGAGCTAAATGATGAGTGAAAGCTAAAATACAATATCGTGTTACAAACACACAATTGTAAAATTTTATGATACTACAGTCAACTGCTCTAGAAATAGGAGATATTAGATGAAAATATCGTTTATCTTATTCTCATTTCCTAGTCATTATGTTAAATGTGTAGTAGTGCTTACTATCCACTTCCTAGTTAAAAAGTGGAATTTGCATATCAAGATCCAAATATCGCTAACTCACATTTGAGTGATGTAGATTCATAGTTGAAACTTTTACCATATTACATCAAATCATATGTGAAAGTAGCGGAACGGCGAGAAGCACATGGACAACCCTACGAAACCTTTAATTTGCAAATCAAATCTTGGACCGCTCAACCAACCACCTTATTGGTCTTTGTCTTTTGATTGAAACTTCATAAAGATTTGCCTCACTCGAACCTATGCTATTCTCAATACGCCTCTTATCATTTCCTCATTACAAGATAGTGAACCACAATGATAATGAGTACACTCTGAGCAATGGATGCATAAAATGCGTTTCAGACCTTATGATGACGTGAGTTGAAATGATTAGTGAAAGCTAAAATACAAGATCGTGACACAAACACATGATTGTAAAATTTTATGATAACATAGTCAATTGCTTTGGAAATATGAGATGTTAGATGAAAATGTCATTTATCTTATTCTCATTTCTCGGTCATTATGTTAAATATGTAATAGTGCTTACTGTCCAATTCTTAGTTACAAAAGTGGAATTTGCATGTCAAGATCCAGCTATTGTTGATTCACATTTGAGTGATGTATATACATAGTTGAAATTTTGACCATATTACATCAAATCATATGTGAAAGTAGCGGAACAGCGAGAAGCACATGGACAACCCCGTGAAACCTTTAATTTGCAAATCAAATCTTGGACCGCTCAACCAGTCACCTAATTAGTCTTCGTTTTTTTGTTAAAACTTCATAAAGATTGGCCTTACTTGAACTTATGCTATTCTCAATATACCTCTTATTATTTCCTTGTTACAAGATGATGAACCGCAGTGCTAATGAGTACACTCTAAGCAATGAATGCATAAAATATATGTCAATCCTTATGATGACGTGAGCTGAAATGATGAGTAAAAGCTAAAATAGAAGATCACGTTACAAACACACGATTGTAAAATTTTATGATACCACAGTTGAGATATTAGATGAAATGTTGTTTATCTTATTCTCACTTCTAGTCATTATGTTGAATGCGTAGTAGCACTTATTGTCCAGTTCTTAATTTAAAAAGTGGAATTTGCATGTCAAGGTCCAGCTATTGCTGACTCACATTTTGAGTGATGTAAATACATAGTTGGAATTTGACCATATTACATTAAATTATATGTGATACTAGTGGAATAGCGAGAAGCACATGGACAGCCCCGTGAAACCTTTGACTTGCAAATCAAACCATGGACCAACCGAAGAACCATTTGATTGGTCTTCATTTTTCAGTTGAAACTTCATAAAGATTGGCCTTACTCAAATCTATGCTATTCTCTATACGACTCTTATTATCTCCTTGTTACAACGATAATGAGTACGCTCTGTGCAATGAATGCATAAAATATGCTTCATACCTTATGATGACGTGAACGGAAATGACGAGTGAGAGCTAATATAAAAGATTGTGTCACAAACACAATTGTAAAATTTTATGATGCCAAAGTCAATTGCTTTGAAGTGCTTATATCTAGTTCTTAGTGAAAATAGTGAAATTTGCATGTCAAGATTCAGCTATTGTGACTCTCGTTTTGAGTGATGAAGATACATAGCTGAAATTTGACCATATTACAGCCAATTATATGGAAAGTAGTCTTTGCGGAATAGCGAGAAGCACATGGACAATCCCGTGAACCTCTTACAAAGAAAAGAATACACCGTCACTTTTCAGGGAAAATACCTCTTTTATTTTTGTTTATTTGACTTTCCACGATCCAATTTCGATTGTTCCTTTCATGCATCAGCAGCGTGTCAATACCTAAACGTGTCTCTTCATAGACTTATGTTAGGACCGCCGAAGTAGGGTAGAACTCGAAATCTTCACAATCAATTGAGATCAAATCAAGTCTAGTCGAATAATTGAGAATAGATCCTGAACTCGACTCACTTCAGTTCACACAACTAAGTAATTCAATTGGAGACTTTTAGCATTGAATATATATATTCTACATGCATATTACCTATTAAAGAAGGGCGCCACTTTTATTTTCTAGAATTATACATTTGTATGGGACCTTCCGTTAAAATTTTTAATACGTCTCCATTTAAACAATTAACTACAATTGACACAAGTCCAAATATTTTGTACAGTGGACCCTTCAAAATCGAATTGGATCAAGACTTCGACAATTGACATATAAGTTGACTCTCGATTAGCGTTAGATGCTTGATTTTAGACAAGTGATTTAATTTTATGAATATTCGCAAAATTAGATGATGCTGTTCGCTCTTATCAAGGGATCAACATGCCCCAAGATATAGATCAACAATATTAATAGATAGGAAAAGCTCCACATCTCCCAGCACATTTGATTAAATTATACTTGTGGCTCAAATAACTTGTAATACTAAAACGATAAAAATTTGCACTGCAAATGCGTTAGTATTTCTAAATGGCCAAAAGAGACCTTTAAATTCTCTGAAATGGGTGATACTATCATGTAGCCTTTAAACAGGCAAACATATATGTGATTTATTATGGTGTCCCAGAATATATAAAGCACACAAATCGGTTACAAAAATATTGATAGAAGTGATTGGTGCCTTTCTTTTTTTATAGTACAATCGATGAAGGTTCTCAATGCGCCCCAACTATAGATCAATGATATTAGTTGACCGGAGACACTTCACATCTCCAATCACGTTTGATTTGATTATTCTCGTATTTCAAAAAAACATTTACTATATAAATATTAACTAATATAAAAGAAGACGGTATAGCGTGCAATGCACGTGCAATTTACCTGGTATTTTCAAATGGTTGAAAGAGACCATTAAATTCTGAAAATGGGCGGTTCTACCATGTGGCCTGTAAAAAGAAGGTCTTATAACAAATATGTAATTTATTCTGGTATCTAGAATATTTTATGCCCAAAAATCGGTTACGATAATATTCACAAAAGTGAATGGTTTTTTTCCCGCTTATATTACAATTAACGAAGGTTCTCAACATACTCCAAGATATAAATCAAAGGTAATAGCAGATGGGAAAATCTTTACATCTCCCAACATATTTGATTTGATTATTCCCGTGTTTCAAAGAACTTCTAATATATAAATATTAATTAAAATAATAAACAATAGAAGATGGCATCTGCTGCAATGCATCTGCATTTTAACTAGTATTTGTAATTTGTTAAAAGAGGACTTTATATCCCGAAAAATGGATGATTCTAGCATGTAACTTGTAAAAAGGAGGACAATTTATATATTAGTTATTCTGGCATCTGACGATTTCTGGTGCACATAAATCGGTAAATAAGAATATTCTCAACATATACCAATATAGATCAACGGTATTATTAGAGAGGAAAAGCTTCACATCTTCCAACACGTTTAATCTGCTTATTCTCATATTTTAAATCACTTCTGATTTATAACTATTAACTAAAATAACAGAAGGTGGCATGACGTGCGATGCACATGTGTTTAACTAGTATTCCTAAATAGTCAAAAGAGACCTTTAAATTCCCAAAAATGGGTGATACTGTATGTATTCGTAACATATATGTAGTTTATTCAAGTGTCCCAATATATGTGATGCACAAAAATCAATTACTAGAACATGCACAGGAGTGAATGTTGTCTTTGCTTATTTATAGTACGATCAATGAAGGTTCTCAACATGCCCTATGATATAGATCACCGATATTAGTAGATGGAAAAAGCTTCACATCTCATAACATGTTTGAATATATTATTGTTGTATTTCAAACTTCCAATATATAGACATTAGCTAAGTATGGAAGATGGAATGGCGTGCAGTACACGTGCATTTTAACTAGTATTTCTAAATGGCCAAAAGAGAATCAAATTCCCAAAAATGGACGATACCATTATGTAGCCCGCAAAAAGGCCGACTCATAACATATGTGCAATTTATTCCACTGTCCTAGAATATGTGATGCACAAAAATCGGTTATAAGAACATTGACACAAGCGAATGGTGACTTATGGTACAACCAACGAAGTTTCTCCATATGCCCCAAAATATAGATCAACAAAACCGGTAGACAAGGAAAAGTTTCACATCTCCCAACACGTCCCAGCCTAAAAAGAAAGCAAAGCATGATGTTGCTCAATGAGCATCAAATATTTTGTCACAAAATATGAAGGGTGAAATCTGTCCTCTCATATAAGTTTTATATCAATCTTGATTTATTGCTATGATGCTTGATTTCCATTGAAATAGAATCACTTGAATAGTCTGTTATCGTATGTTGTGTAGCTGGAAATCCTAGTATGTTTGAATTGCTGCCATATTCTTACGTTTCAAGTGAATATTCTAATTTGTCATGGTTCCTTATTCAACTAGATTTCTATTGCCCTTTCTTGTTGTTTATCATGGCTCTCATTTATTCCATCCCTTAAAAACTAATGAAAAAGTTAGCTATTGAATATAATCATAATATATCATAGATCAATACAGTATTTAAGTTATTAAATGAAAAACGAAAGAAGATAAAAGAAATATTATCACTATATATGACTATGAATTTAATAATTATAGTATATAATTAATTTTAGTTAGATTATATTCTTAATTATATCTAAGTATCTTTTTCCTATATGACTTACTGATCTAATTTAAAGTTTCCTTACCTTGTTCTGCTTCACTTCATTTGCCCTTTCTCTTTTCTTCATTATCACCATCGTTGATCACATCCCGCTAATAACTAATAAAATTAAACGAATTAAATGTTAGCATAATGTATTGAAATTTTTAAAATCTATAATTTATTAAACAAAAGAGTAGTGAAAAAAGAAGAAAAGGCAATTTATCTCATCACTATAAATCAATGAATTAATTGAATAAACTGTGGTTTCTAATTGAATGGATTTTGATTATATGTTTAATCATATCTAAGAATGCCAAAAATTATGGTCATAAGAAGATTTAACCCTTTTGTTCTCTGCATTGATTAAGGCAACGCCCATACCTCATTTTATTTAAAAGCTGGATTAATCTTATTATGCAAAAAAAAGATTCAGTTGGCAGATCTTACTGTCTAAGAAAAAGACGACATCTTTCATACCAAGATTACACTATTTCCCACAAGAAAATTTAGTCAGGCAACTTCAATGTCGTATGATACTAATTGATTCTATTTGTAATTTGGTTCGGTTTCTTTCTTTTGTAGTCACACTAAGAATTCTAAGTATTGATGAAACTCATTACATCGTCATTAGTCTAATACTTTGATGTCACTATTTTTGTCTTTGAAGTAACTCCTAAAATTTTAATATTAACTAAAACAATAGAAGATGGCAGGAGAAAAATGCATGTGTATTTCAATTAATTGGCCTGAAAAAGTAAAAAAGAGAACATTTCTCTATAGTTTATTTAGCTAGCCTTTGACTATTTGATATGCTTGCAAAAGTTTACTGGTGAAGCTGTCGCTCACTATTCTAATGTGACAAAATCATATTTAATCGACTTATTGATTAAGATCTCACCTGACTGAATCTAGCGGGAAGGGTTTATACGGGCAAGTGAGAATTGAGGGTTTATATGTCATTGACTCACATCAATTTTAAGCAACCACATATCTGTGATTATTTTGCTTATTATAACTCCACGACTTGAAGCCTACCAAATCAACAAAAATATGAAGATTAGAGAACGCCCGGTAAGAAAAAGAGAATGATTCTCCCCTTTGGCTCTATAGAAGAATCCTAGCGTTCATTGATGGTAGCTTTTTTTAATTTTTTGAAACCATGTCCGTGCAATTTCATGACGATGCCTTTCTTTTTTAATAGGAACTTTAGTTGATTCAAACCCTATTTTACGACTAAGGTCATCTTGTCCACTTTCTCTACTAGAGCATGCGCTCACTAGACAGGTAAAATGCAAATTTTTATGCATGAAATTGATAACTTACGCTGTGAGATATATAAGAACTTCATGTTATATACCAACATGTATTTGGTACAAGTTTTGAGTAAAATCATAGGAAAAAAAAAATGGATTGAGTTTAGGCAAAATACTAAAACAGAACCAGCTTTGAATTTTGGAGCTTGAATTTTTATTTACCACAAAACCCTAAAGTTTTCGTCCTTTGAATTTTTCATCTACTAACATAGATCGTCTTACAAACGCTTGGCAGCATGTGTTTTCGAGCTGCATGCACCGTTTTTAAAACCGGGTCTAACGGTTCTCTAGAAGTGCTTTGAGAAAGCTCTTTATCGAATGAAACGAGCAAAGCATTTCACCTCCCAAAAAAAAAATGATGCTAGACGCGGGTCACAATATATATATATATATATATATATATATATATATATATATATATATATATATATGTGTGTGTGTGTCTGTGTGTATGTGTGTGTGTGTGTGTGTGTGTGTGTCTATAAGTCTAATTAAACAAGAAACGAATAAGAAGCTAATCAACGACAAAGACAAAATAAGATTAGAAGCTAATCAGGCATTGAGGTATCTTCAACGATCAAGCTGCCATGCAATTTAAGGTTGCATTGAATATTACTTTTTCATTCGAATCATCGGTTAATTGATAGTGACCATATAATTAGCAAATGATTAGCTTAATCGCGGCACCTAACAACATTCTCATGACCACATCTTTATCAAGGAGACCATTGGATGCCTGGGTTCTGTTCAGATCAAAAGGTCTTCCCCCAATTTTTGAAACAAGAGCGAGAGCATTCTCCATAAGAGGGTCAACTAAAACAAGAGTCAAACTCCCACCTACACTTATGACCGCGAGCTCCATGCACATCTGTTTTCTAGTGATCATGTCTATATCCATCAATTTACTAGTGCATTTCTCTGTCATTGGCGGTACGGAACTTGTATTATTTCATGCAAACATCGACCGAGTTTGAAAAACTGTACACCTAATCGAAGAATTTAAGGGCAGAATGAAAAATAAATTGGAAACCTCCTAGAAAGATAAATGAAAATATAACAGAAAAATTGAACCTTGAGGATTTTTTTTTCCAGCATTGCATGCTTTCGTTGAACCTTTTGTTATCTAGATCTATGAATGTGATGCAGAACAGCAGTGAGAAGACAGGGACATTAGTCCAACGTGCCTTGATTTATAATTTGCAGAAACCTAACTTTTCTCGACTTCACAGGAATAAAATAGGTGGGGAAATTGCAAGTTTTATCTAGTTGTCTTATAATTTCTGTCTCGTGTCGTTGACAAATAGCTCAATTGCATGAGATTAGGATATGTCGAACTCGAAGATGCTTTTTGGCACTGTTTTATTGGTCAGAGTTAATTGATTAATTGAAAACCTTTGCCTGAAAGATTTGTTTTTCCCTCTTTTGGGGACAAAAAAATGTTGCCATCACCGAGTGCATCATTACATTAGTTAATAAAGTATCGGAGGTGAAGAGCTGGCCTTGACTCTCATGATCAGATTTGTATACAACATCTAGTGGCATTCCCTGTTGATTAGATTTGTAGACAACTAATCTCATATAGTCTATATATACTATACAACTTGAGTGGAATTCTGCACAATAATTACATCACAGATCATCACTTCTCCATTTATTTCATAGAAAATGAGTGATTTGAAAAAAAAATTTCAAAATTGATTACTTATATCTTTTGTAATAATTAGTCATTGAAAAATATTTTCATTATCAATAACAGTTTGTGTCTAAACATTTAGGTAGATAATAAAAATATTTTCTATTTATTCATTTTTATAAATAATACAAACGACCATTTTTAAGAAAATATTTTCTAAGTCATTCATTTTCTGCTGAACAAGTGGAGCCTAAATTATGCAAAATAAGGGCAGTCAGTTGAAACTCGTCCCGAAGCGAAGCACCTGTCTTAGTCATCTACTCCAGAATATCGTGGAGTTTTCCCAGTCTGCGTGATCCACTAAAGTGGATTGGTATCGCGCAGCATAACTAATGAAAGCATATCTTGGTCCATTAATTCCCAAGATGGCAAGAACTCCAACTCATCCGATGCTTCTTTGACCATTGGATACTGGCTGAGCCATTGGAGTGGTATGAGATAAGAACCTCTGGAGATGTTTCCTCTCTACTTTCTTGTAATAGGCTTTCCCTCTGTAGAAGACCACTCTCGTACGGCATAATCGTCCAGTTTATTCAGCAAAGATGAGTTTTTTGTTAATTCATCCATTTCTTGGAATATCAACATTTGGACTTTATTGTTACTTGCGATTTCATAATCTCAAACACATCAAATCTTGGTGATTCACTAAAATTTATCAAAGGGTGTAGTTTACTCGCTTAAGAAGTTCTTTTCGATCAACTGTGACTGTACTTGATCGTGTTATGATTTGACTGTTTTAGATTAGGCGTTCTAATATGTGTTCCCGGTGACACATGTTTTGCAATTACAAGACCAGAAACTTTGTAATAGCAACTTCATGTTTTACCTGACTCATCAGGTTAATAGTGTGTTCATCGGAAGAGCGGTAATTTTCTATTAGATTCCGTGTGAAAAAAAGAATCGAAAGAAGTTACAAGAGGAGTGACTTTTTACAACTTCCCTTGCAGTTTTCCTTGTGGTTGTTATGTTATGTTATAATAACAACTCAATGCTAAATAATCTAATCCAAAAGCAATTTCCACACAATTAAGATGCTTTAGTTTATTGTTGAGGCTAGTGGGTTTCTAATCCTATTGACAGTTAATAGACACGGCCGAAAAATTTGAAACAAGGGGAAGAGAAATTTTCAAATAGTGTCAACTTGTGAAAAGTCAGAATGCCGCCTTATAAAAGCACCATCCACCATGGGTTCTTGCATGGAAGTTTCCTAAGGATGATGTCACCTTTTCTAATTTTCTACGATAGCATCGTAAATTAATGTTTAAGAGAAATTAACAGCACAACCAACTTTCTTGAGAATAAAAGCCACATTTAGGCTTCGTGTGTGTCGCGAAAAATGAATAATTTAGTAAATATTCTCTTAAAAATAATCGCTTGTGTCGTTTACCGAAACAAATGAACAATAAATATTTTCATCATACATAAAAATGTCTAGACATAAATTATTGGTGATAATGAAAATATTTTATATTAACTAATTATTCCAAACGATCATTTTTAGGAAAATATTTTCCAAATCGTTTATTTCCCGCGAAACAAACGTAGCTTTTTTGTTTGATTTTTCACACCCTATCTCGAGCATGTACTAAT
Source organism: Eucalyptus tenuipes (assembly GCA_014182365.1). Lineage (NCBI taxonomy): Eukaryota > Viridiplantae > Streptophyta > Magnoliopsida > Myrtales > Myrtaceae > Eucalyptus > Eucalyptus tenuipes. Next base: position 10,966,663 of record CM024546.1, on the reverse strand, counting down.
TGCATAATGATAGAGATGACAAGATTGGTTTTGAATTATAACGAAATGTGTGACATTTTTTCCGGTGATTAAATATGGCACGCTTATTTTAAAAACACTTATATTATTCACATCACCTTTATTTTCCAGCAATTTCGTTACTATGTTAATTATTTTGGAACTACTTTTATACCTCTAATGCCACTCCTATTAGTAGTTCCCATTCCTATATGTCATATATTTCAATCATTATCTGGCCTCATTAACTTTGCATGTTTCTTATTGTCACTTGTCTCCATACGATGAGGATTCATTGAGATTCTAATAGTATAGACTCTTATCAATTGGCAGCACATATAACTTGATTATGCATGTGATATTTCCTTATATCACTTTATTGTGTCTTTTGTCTATGATGATGTAAAGGGTGGATAAAGAAGAGCCATGATGGGCGACAAAAATCAAAAGAGAAAAAACGACAATTTGGATCCCTTTAGGAAGCGTCCGTTTTGATCCATGTACACCACTTTATCAAGGTTTATCGTCCTTAATAGTATCTATCGGCCAAAATTCTAGAATTTCCGTCAAACTTTCATTCAAGATCCGACAGAAACTACCGAGGCACAACACTGACCGTTTGACTCGCGATGCACACTAAACAAGTTCGATTCGTGGCTTATTTGACCTTATAATGTTACTGGGGTATGCAGCCTTGGATTCAATTACCTAAAGTGGGCTCCCTTATCTTCCGGGTTATTGTCCATAGAACACGCAACCTAATTTACTTTTTATTTTCGAATCCTTAAAAGGGCCAAGAAATGAAAATGGCATAAGATCATGATTGCTAATTCAGCCCATGACCCTCTGTGATCTACTGAGAATCAACCCTAAGTTTGTTACCAAGAAAACCAAATCGTTTCCCACCGCAAAGGGACAGACATGAGTTTAGAGAGCGGGAGAGACCGTTCTTTTCTTATTGGTAAGGAGTGACAAACGTCTTCCTGAAAATTACTATAGGAATGCATTACTTGAAGTTCGAATCTAAGTCGTTCTCGCGAAATTCGTCCCGCTCTTGAGGACTGAACATTTGCCCTTTTCTCAGCGACGAGCAATCACACTGATAGCTAAGCTTACCTTGCTTGGTGGTCAGAATGAATCGATTCTAAATGGGAATCATTCAGACATGATTCAAGCTCCAGTTAAGTGCCCCATGAGATTTAACAGCATCGAATATGCGGATGACAGCCAATAGAGGGACTCTTCGTGTAATGTAGACGATCATTCCGTGATGCCTACGCCTTTGATATTTCCCTCATCCAAGACGCATTTTTCTATGAAGTGAGCCATTCAGGTGGAGAGCTCTCCATCATCCAGCAATGACCCAGTTTGACAGGAGTTACATCACTGCCACTTTCAATGGCAACAGAAAACAGGCTTGCTTAAGGGGGACTTCTCTTATTTCTATAGGTCACTGACAGTTGGTATTGAACCATGACATGGACCTGTCAATGTGCACAAAAGGAGGGAGAGACGGAGACGGAGACAGAGACACACAGCCAGTACCAAAGCTTGCTGATTTTCCAAACTGAATGAGAATCCATTAAAAAAAAAAACACAAAAGAGACAATGGATTAGAAAAGCCATCCGCAGCAAACTACAAGCACACACATCATTTGTTAACGCCTACAAATATCACACCGACCAATCTCAGGACAAAGTGAACTAGTTATTCAACAGAAGCAATTAATGAGAAGCCCCGGTTGCACACATTTGCAAAGAGACAAACACTTGAAACAATGACGCAGTTTTATTCACTCTTTCCCTCTACAACCTTCAGTGGAATTGTTGCTGAAGAAAAGGTGGTAGGCGTTGAAATTCCTGTCCATCTCGTCTTCAGCCTTCTCCATTTGCACTTCCACAAGATCACACCGCTTCCTAATGGCGCCTCCTGCCTACCTTCTCCCTCAGATTTTAACTTTTTCCTCCTATTAAGCCCCAAGCTCTTTAATGGCACCGCTCTCTACCCTAGGAGGTCCTGAATGCCTCCTAGGACCTGCAGGGGAAGAAGGGAACGACAGACGCTTCTTTGCGGACCCCACCAATCCCTTCTCTGGAGTCCCGCTCTTGTCTAGGCCCAACGGGCTTGGCATCCGGGATTTAGCCTTTGCAGACTGTGTAGGGACCATGTAACTCGGGACTGATGGAGTGCTGGCAAGGCTTTCGTCATCTCTCACCGACGAGCCAGCAATGCTGTGCCTCCTGTACTGCTCGGACTGCGCACTGAACATGCTTCTCGAGTCGTCATCCCCAGCAGGACCTCCCCAACCACTGCCCTTTGGGCTGGCAGGTTTCGTTTTGCTGGTGACTGATGATACTGATGGGGCTTTTGAAGGGGGAGTAGATGGAGAATGACGAGACGGGGCTCTGCCCGGCCGATGGGCCGTGGGGGAAGGCTTGTTGTCGTTGTCAAGGTTGCGTCGGGAATAAGCTCGGCTGATTTCTCCAAGGGACAGGGCGTAGCTTGTTGTGCTTCTCACAGAACCTTGATCATTGTACTCTACAGTGCTTCGAGTCTCCCATGGCCTGGCTGCCATCCACCGCTCTAACCAACTCCAACCCCAGTGAGGGTTGTGTGGGTCCATGAAGGTTGGGTTAGCAGACTTGGAGTTGTTCCTCCATGTTTGCTGTGAGAAAAAACAACATCAAAGTATGAGCTTTGTATGTTTTAAGGCTTTAATCAACATTAATCTTGAAATATGGTAAAACTAAAAATAGACCATCTGTTCAAAATGTTGTAATACTTGAAGCAATTGACCAACATAGAAGAATAATTTGTTTCATACTGACATTGCTGTTAATTTGGAGAACAAGCATAGAATGAGATACAGAGCAGACTCTCCAAAAAAAATAATAAGGGCGTGATCTTTGCACCAGAAAATTTTAGTACTCTGTGACAAGCAACACAATATGTTTCCAGGTTTCATGCAAAAGGAATAATCTGAAGAGAAAATCCCTTAAACATGACACCGATAGAACTAACATCACCACAAGTTTCTGGTCAACAATAAATTCCTCATAATCGTCAAGCAAGTACAATTTTAAAGATGGAAAGAATGACTCGACATAAGAACTTTTTTATCGGTAATCTTGGGGGATATTCTAAAATGAATTAGCCTTATCATCCTAGGATTGGAGGCAACTTTTATACCTTTCTATAGTAAACAACCTATGATGTGCCTACTGGCCAAAACAAGACAACATAGAAATGCTCATGCTTGTCTCTCCACAAGCCAGACCATATGATACCAGTTTAAAAGCCTGGAAAAAACTTCTGATCTAAATACAGATGAGACTTCCAAACAGACAACCAAACATATTATATTATCAGCAGGGATGGCCCTTGGGGCAACCCACCATAATTGTGTGCTGAAACAGACAAGTCAATGGTTTAAAAAAAGCGCCATCAGTGCAAGAAGAAAGCATCACCTTAATCAAGTGTAACTTTTTAAACCAAATTGTCATGCTATTTATAGAATATTATTAATGAGGTGAAGTGACAGATAGACACATCATCATCTCGGGGTAAAACTCCAGCACTCTCTAATGAGATGTCTAAATTCTTGCACTCAATCATCCACGATCCATGTAATGAGGTAATGGCAGTACCTGATGGGAGAACGCATAAGCCAATGCCCTCTCCCTTCTCACAGCAGCTTCCTGCTTGCTCAGTAAGTTCGCTTCAATTTGCTCCTTCGATTGCATGCTAGCATTCCATTCATCTCCCAACTGTTACAAGGAGTTCGATATTTAAGTCAGAACAGGGCAAGGGGAAAAAAATAAACAATTATGAAGAGCCGAACACAGGAATAGATGCAAAACGGCTCCAGAGATACAACATGCATTTCAATTTGCTAGGGGCACTAAATCTTTTGGCTGAACGCTAATCAGTGATGAAAAGGATTTACTTAATTAGGAAAGGAATGGGTTGGGCCAATAAAATTTTGAAAAAGGAATGCCAAGCTAAAACTTGTCATACACTGGAGGCTGAAATGAATTGGAAAACAGGAGAAAAAATTATGCAAACATAAATCAGGTTGGTCCTGCAAGCACTGACGTTAGATCGAAACTATAAAGCATTACCAAATTGTTAAAGGCACTTACTCTCAATTTCTCAAGCTCTTTCTCACATTTCTGCTGAAGTTGCCGCTGTAGGGCCTGATTCTCTTCTGACATTCTAATCCTTCTCGCACGAATCTGAGACTGCACCCGGGCAAGGGTCTGCATGCACCGCAATGTTGTGTTTGCTTGTCTCTTGACGGATTGCCCTTGAATTAGTGTCTTCAACCTAACAAGTCCCCGTAAAGCTCGCAATGCCCTCCTCGCCTGAAAGTACAAGGAAAAAATTTTCACACGATCCGCTAGATGCCAATCCGTAGAAACTGAAAAGACAGCATACGCTTGTAACTTTCCTAGATAAAGTAACTGTTTTATGTGGAGACCTGTCAAGGCCATTTTGGAAATGGATTTTGCATGTTTATACTCCGTGAAGAAGCTGAATAACCAATGCAGATAACTTATAAAAGGATCCCTTTTTTTTTGTTGTTGATTGAGACAGACGAGGACAATTCAGCAACAAGCTCATCCTGTGGTCATAAAAGGGCAAGAAGTTCATCCCCTTAGCCTGTTACATAGGATATTGTTCCTATATGATTACTTACCAAGTATATTGTTTCTATATGGTTACTTACCAAGTATCCTCGGAATGCAGTTTGAATCTTGATAGCTGCAATTTCCTCTTTCGATTTGCCCGAGTAGCGCGAAGTGGTCGTGAGCCGAACCACCTCAGCAGCAGCCTGAGCAGCTGCAACCGCTGCCTCTGCCGCAACGGCGGTCGCAAGGGCCACTGAGTAGGCATGCTTGCTCTGCTCATCCTCAACTGGCTTCACCTTCACATCCTCCGCCGGAGGAGGAGGCGGCGGCAGCGCAGGGACAGCCAATACAGTTTCCTTGGCTGTAGAAACTAGATCCAGATTGCTGCTTTTGCCAAACCATTTTTTCTTCGATTTTCGAGATTTCTGCAAAATAGGGAGAGAACCAATTCATGTGACCAAAACATAATGCAAAGGTTAACAAATTTAGGTTCAAACAAAAATTATGCACCTGCTCTTTCTTCTCTCTGGAATCAGGACTCAGTGCTTTCTTCACTGCAGAGAACCAATTCCCTTTCCTCCCCATTTCCTCCTATTCATTCACCTATACAAGGAAAAAATTTTCTAGAACCCTCAATAAGTAACGCATATAATCTCAGATACATTAAGACAACTAACAGACACAGCATTTCCATCTATGGCAAAGAATTCAAGAGGCAGATCTCCGATAAAACTACAAAAACTTTCAACTCGTCATCATGCAGACACTACATATCAAGATTATAAGGAAAGGCAATAACTTTCACGAAATTATTCACCATTTCAAGCCAACGCTCGAGACCCAGATGTCGAAATTGGGAAATTTTCAAAGAGAGGACAAAATCCAGAGGAACGAACCCGGCCCCAGAAGAACTTTCAGAGCCGCCAATTATAAGTACGCCTTCGAGAGATTCATTACTCCACAAGGGACGAAAAAAACTTGACAAACACAAAAGCCAAAATCCAAGAAACGAACAAACGGAAAGAGTCAGGGGATAACGATTGACCCCGCACAAGTGCCAAAACGAGAGAGAATGAGAATGACTTCTTCTCACCTCAATGCATGGGAAGAATTTCTTCAGATCTCAGCAAAAGAGAGGAGACGTCCGCCTCAAGAAAACCGCGCGAACGAGAAGAAGAGTGCGACGAGCGGATTCCTTCGAAACGCGGAGAGGGATAGAGAGAGAGGGGAGAGAGAGAGAGACCAGATCTTGCCCGGAAGAAAGAAACCTTCGAGCGAAACGACGTAAAAAAAAACTGAAATGGAACAGCAACTACAGCTGTTACTATTCTCCCTCTCCCTCCATGTGGGGTCCACTTTTTCCTCTAGAGAGAGAGAGAGAGAGAGAGAGAGAGAGTGGATTAGCCCGCAAGTGGGGCCCCACCCGGTCAGCGAACAGAAACCCCCGGCAGCAACGATCCACAGCAACGAATGACGATGGAGATCGCGCTGTCTGTGTTTTTCTCCCCTTTCTTTCTTTCTTTCTCTCTTTCTTCTTCTCTAAAATGGAAAAAACAGTTATCGGAGGTTATGTCTTCTGGTGGAGGAATGATACCCTGGCGTTGAATGCGTGCTGGTGGGAGTTTTAGACTGAATCGGAAGAAAGAATATGTTGCGTAGTAGCTAGAATCACTATCGATTTCTTTTTACTATTGAATTTAAATGTTCATTAAAGTGATAATGGGTAACCGAAAGTAAAAGGAAAAAAAGAAGAAAAAGAAGTTATATATTGATGACCAACTTTAGGTTACGACCAGAGATGCTTTCTTATTAGGGAGAATTTTAAAGAAAAGCATCTGTTAAGCAAATGTTTTAATTTTTCTTATAGGGCTAATTTCTTTTTGTCCCCATAAGTGGATGAATAGACTGAGGCGTGTTCAAGAGAGTTTTCGGAAAATATGCAAAGAATTTTAGACTAAAAGACTTTGATAAAATACAAATGGCATGTGGGTAAACAATATTTGCTTTTTTTGATCAAAAAACACTATCTGCTTTAGACTAGGATTAAGTAAACCAATTTTTTCATTGCGATTGAGAGATAGAGATTGAAGAAACTTGATTGTGAAGCAATCAGATATAGTGACCTTGAGAGACACCGGTAGCCTCGGTGAGGGTCGTGGGACCTCAATTAGCAAAAGCGAGGTGACACTAAGGGTCGTAGACCAGCAATGGTTGTCGATGGCAAATCAAAGCTCACCAACGATAACAATCATATCGACATTGGAAAATGAAGATAAAGATAAAGCTAGAATTTAGATAATTTATTAAGGGCAAATCTGGAAGAAAAAAATACATTGATCCTAAAAGTACCATTTTGAAAATGCCAAATACCAATGCTACGTAGGATTTACATTGGTCGAAAGGTCCTTAAAATGGTTAATTTTGCCTCAAAAATCTTTGCATTTTCATCGTCAAGCACCTCAGCATTTTGCTAAAGACCTTTAGAAAGATGTGCCCAACACAGCCTCGGCCCGTAATCTGAATAATGAATAGAAAAGAAGTTGAGGACAAGCGAAGCGGCGGAAAGCAAGATCGAGATCATTTAGAAATTTTTAGACACATTTATATGCACAAAAACTTTCGTGTTGAGGGCCGTACACCATTCCTTGAGTTTCTGCCATTTGGCAGTGGGGTGTCAAGTCTCGAACGAAGGGTTTCTACTAAGGTAATGGTTCCGCGATCGTCATGTCTCACGTGCCAATACATTTATACCATTAATAAGACCCAACATTTCGAAAAGAAAAGAAAAAAATCGGCATTGAATCTAGACTAGAACCCAAAGGTTATAAATTCAAATTTAATTCATGTCACTTGTAGAATCTTTCAGCATCAGGCATAACATATTTTGGAACATGTGTTTCATGAAATTTTGAAAAATAATTTTTAATAAAAGTTACGGGAGAAAATAAAAGAAACATTGTATGACCAACTCTATTCTTAAATCGGAAAGAACATGGTAAGAAATTGACATTATATTCAAATAAAAACCCTACATCATCTCAATTTTGGCATTCATCCCCTGATGTTTTGAACTCGATTCCAATGTACCTTTGCGGTTGACTCCGGCTAAATTGTTGCTGGATTGTCGGTCACGTGCTTCCTGATAGGGACAAAATATCCAACATATTTTAAGGAAAAATGAAATATATATTTCCAGATATCATACATTATGCAGATTATTTTCGAATAGACCCTTATTCTATCATATTCGAAGCCCAACTCATCTCCCTGTTACTGCATCTATTTAAATTATATATATAATATTTTTATTGGATTTAAAAGGAAATGACATTAAGGTTATTTAAATCAATTCAAAAGCATCATATAATGTCTAAATGAGAGAGGGAAAAGGCGTGGGGGTGATGGCCGGTGAAGACCAACACAATTGTGAGAAACTACTAAAAAAAAAATTCTAAACTTGTTGTATTTATTCCAATTAAATCCCAAGTTAAATCATACCCATTGAGTCATAAACTTTTTTTATAATTTACTAATCAAATCCATACATGTTTAGTTTTGACCAAAACTTACTGATGTAAATACTGATGGTCTTATATAGCATGATCGGCATTGAAGTTGAAATTCTTCAATAGTATTTTAGAAGTTTTTTGAATTTTTATAAAATTTTTCTTTTCTTTTCTTTATCTTTTTTTTTTTTTTTACTGAGAACCAACTAGAGTTGCCAACTAGCCCTCCTCCATCCATGGGCAAAGGTCAAGATGCTCGTGCCATATCGAGCAAGGTTGCCACGTCCTCACTTGATTTGGGCACCGCAACATTGCCTGAGGCCAACAAGAGCCATAGCACCCTTGCTTGGCCCAAATCTTGAGAAGGCATCATGGTCCATGCAAGATTTGGGCGAGGGACTGTGTGCCCTCTCTTTGGCTGGCAAAGGCATTGGGCGATGGCCACTACACCCTTACTGACCCTTGCCAAGCCAACAAGGGTCAACGAGCAACCTTTACCAACCCTTAGTCCAAAACTAATAAAGAATGAAAACAAAAAAGAAAAACATAAAAAATTCAAAAATTATTTGAAACATCCATGTTAACGTCAGTCGTACCACATAAAACACATGGCATTCATATAAGTGGTTTCTAACTAAAATTAGCCGAATTGACTCGATTGGTAAAATATAAAAAGATTTATAACTCAATTAATATAATTTTTTAAGAATAAATTAATAAAAATATAATATATTTGAGACTTTTTTTGTGAGTATCCCGACAATACTGCTACCTTAGTCAAGGTAGTCGATGACTCCCTGGTAGTATCAATCATCAAAGATTCAGGTATCCTTGCAGTGAGGGAGGGTCAATCATTTTTCGTTGGGCACAACCTAAGAAAGTCCAAATGCACAATCATTTACTTTTCAAGTTTTCTTTGGGTTTTTAGTTATAATTAAGTTCTTTTGATTTTGCAATGATTGAGAGGGAAAAATCCCAACGAATTTCAAATGACCAAGGGAGAATATTGACAAGAAAAGTTTTAAACATCGGGACTATTTGTAACTATGAAACAAGTCTAGAAGACAAATTGTAGTTCTCGCCGTGGAATGACGATCTTGACCTCAAGTTTTCACTAGTGACGAGTCACATGCAATAATTCATCGATTTTTAGGTGATATTGTCGCCGAAGCCAACACTAAGGAGGACATTGAAATCGACGATTGGAAAACAGTAGCTGGGTTTATGCCAAACTTATGCTATAGGGGGACAAATTGCAACAACCCAAAAAAATTAGGGGACTAAAAGTGATTTTTCCCTATAACTATAGTTCAAAGCACTAAGTAGCGTTAAAAGGGTTGGGACTTTTGATAACGTAAAACGAAAAGTATAAATAAATGATACCCAAAGAGAGTTGTTGAACATTGAAAGTACAACTCTTGATCCGACCACCATGCTCACCGCCTATAAATTAAAAAAACAAAAGGACTAGTCACCACCAGTCACGTGAATTCAGCCCTCCACAATAAACTACCCTAACTACAAGGGATACCGACCCCTTTGCACAACTTTCCTTTTAGATATATTCAAAAGGGTTTTTATTAAATGAGTAACCGACTACACACCCAACATCATCAAAGCATCACATAAAAAAATCATAAACATTCCGCATTTAATTGCTTAACTTAAGTTCATCGAATACCCGTTAACGAAATCCCCTTTTCAATATAGAACAAGTCATCCGCCTAGATTATATACGGCGTTAACTTGGAGTAAAGCAAATTTTAAAGCCCTTGCCAATCTAACAAATCAAAGAAAGGTGACGAGATTTCTTTCATTTGACTACGTCCGCAAACCAAGAAAGTGCGTTGACAAAAAAGGAGCTTTCCCTTCGGACGAACTGAACATTTTCATTATGGTCTGGCCAGAAAAAAGATAAAGAGTTCAAGGAAAAAGGCATGTCCTGGGTGGTCGCATTGATTACATCACATGTTGTCCCTGACCCGTTATTAATTTTTCCACCTCTTCCCCTCTCGAGTCCTTCAATTAATTACAATTTTTAACTTTTGGCCCACCCGAGAGGACAGGACAGGACAGGACAGGAGCAAGGATTCCCTTCTTGCACAGTACAAGAGGAAGGGAAACGAGAAAGGTTAAGCCGCGCGACGCCTCCTCACGTGCTTTGCCAAGAGCCTCCCCATCTTCATTACTTTCGTACGTTTTGCAACTTACTTATTCATTTCTGTCGTCTCCATCACATGCCCTTATGATCATCCAAAGTACACACATCTTCTATGACCCAAAAAATAAAAGTACACACGTCTCCCTCGCAAAACAATAGACATATAACACGGATCGTACTTTTTTTGTAGAAAAGATTTTCCCAAAAGGTAAGATCTTAAGTGGGTAAATCTTGAAATAATGAAATATCTTGCAAATTTCTAAGACTAGGTTCGTTTCTTTTGAAAAAGAAAGAGTGGGCAAATGAAGTGGATAGATAAATATAATATCATTTATCCCTTTTCTTCTTGTTCTCAGAAATTTTCATATTTGATAGATTATCCGATGAAAATGTGATGAATATGACTATGGTCAACACTTGGGTTGCTTATTTGAGCAAACTATTATATAATATGCGTATTTAACGTAAAAATGTTTTCAGAAAAGTCAGGATGTTATAAAAAGAAGTGAAGATAAATTATACAACCTATATGAATATTGTTGAAGTGATCAATTTAGTATAATTTAGCTAGAAAAAGGAAGAGGAAATGGATACGAATGAAATGATATAAAATTGGTTTGATTGGAGTAGACTCTTTTTTTTTGGGTTCAAGAGTGGGCCTTGCTAGAATTGGAATAGTCATATAAAAAATGGGATTAGTCAAAATAGTACTCAAAAAAAAAAAAAAATCCCAAGACGCGATCTCGCTAGCAAGAAATTGAATTCCCACATAGAACTATTGAGTAGGACTTGATTGTAAATGATGATCTGGAGGAGCATATTATATCATGAGATGACCATTGAGAAAATAGAATATTCCAGCGATCATAATTTATCAAATCCAGGATTGAAAATATAATAATTTTCTTTATTCTTAAGAACCTTACAATGAGGGAGAAGTGCTCCAAAAGCCCCATGAACTTTGGTAATGTTGCGCAGTAACCCTAGATTGCTAAAATTGCAGATTACTTGCTTGAACTTTGGAACCGCTGCGCAACAGCTCCCTAACATCCGAAAATTATGAAACACCCTCTTTTTGAACATTGATTTTCGTTGCATAACCGTTGGGTCTTGCTTGAAATGGATAATTAATTTTTCTTAGCCAAAATCATCTCTAATACATGGTTAATCAAGTAAGAAGATAGAGATTGATGCACGGTTAATGGAGTTAAGAAAATTTTGGTAGCGGTTTAGTTTAGTCTAGAAAAATGAGTTCGTCCATTCTCAAGTAACTTTAAACGATTATACAGACCTAAAAATTAGTAGTTATATATACTGATGCTTGGATGAGTCTATAAATTTTTAAAGTTTACGGACTGTTGTGTAATGGTGGCAGTTTACAACTTTACAGGGGATAATCCATAAATTTTAAAAGTTTAAAGGTTATAACAGGGCCAAATTTCAGGAAATTTTGAGTAACTATCCTGGTTTTGCACTGAAGAATACTATGTGACCACCTTATAATATTAGTTAAAACTCTTTCAGCAAAAACCATAACTATGAGCAGCCGAAACAAAATATGTAATCCTTCATATGCGCTAAATAAATCATTTCCAGCTCGGGCCTAAAAGAAAATATAAATCACTTCCAGCCAAACTGAAATCAAATAACGACAATAATAATAAGAACAATAATAATAAGCTAACGATAATAATTACTAATAAGTTAGATTTGAGTGTAGAGTAGAGTAGATAACCAAAAATTTCAAGAGAGGAAAAGACGCACACTTTATCTTTGAACATAAATTTCATTTTTAATGTGATATTTGAATATGCTATTTCCACTATCAGGTCATTGAACTCTTGAAAGATTTCGACGAGTCCCTTCTTTCCAGTTCTAGAAAATTGAAGTTGGCATGTCAATGGATGCCGACCAGAAGTCTAACAAGGATATAGGGTCACCATGAAATGAGAAGAATTCAAAACTCGCTTCATTATATTTTGAACTATTGTTCCCGGAATTAATCGACAAAAGCTAATGGTCCGTGGCAGCATCAGAATTTTCCACATCACATTTTGGGCCGGTATCAATAGACAAGTTGGCTTTTTTTGGCTGACATCGGGGACTTCTATAGACTCCATTAGAAAAATTTATTCTTTTCTGGCGAGGAAGGGACTAGAAAAAGCCATCAACCTTAAGGGTTTGATTGCACAAATTTATAAAATTGAATATCCACGTCGAAGAAATCATATGAGTCTGACCATGTGTTCCTTTTCATTTTAGAGAATCCTTCCACCAAAAGAAAACAGAAAAGATATACATTTAGAAGATAAGGACACAATGGACTGATTCTAAGTCAAAAACGAAACTTCGATATCTTATATGGGTATCTTGTCAAGTAAGCTTGACCTAGTCTTCTCCTTTATTTGAATCATCAATGGAACGACCATGGGCGGAGGGGATGAGAAACTTAATCACAAGCTAAGCAATTCAAAAGAGAGAGAAGTGAGAAGTGTTATACTCTCAGCTTTTTTATGCCTTGCTTCTGAACGAAGAAATGGCCTTATTATTATTATTATTATTATTATTATTATTATATATACGCCGAATAATTCCCAAGTGCTTTCGAGGGAAAAAGACTTAAAGCATACGTGCCGGGCACTCCAAACTCTGGATGTGATGCCTAATGGACAATCAGAAAAGGCATTTAAAGGTCAAACTCTTTTTAAAATGTAAAGAAGAGAACGAGCTGTGCCAGTGACCCCCTCTTAGATTATTCGGGATGGCGGCAGTGTGACTTTATTGAGGGAGAAATAAAATTATAGTTTACAGGGAAGTTTCTGGCACTCAAAGTGCAGTATACCAAGGGCTCGATGAATTAGAAGTCAAGGCGAGGCCGCGGAAAATTGAACTTGGCCCAAACCTACTCGTAACTTGGGATGGATCTTCCGAACCCCTCTTTGGTGGGAGCGGAAAAATGAGCCTGTTTCCATCCTGAATCTGGATCGAATCAGCACGGACGGACTAACCGATTCCAGGGCTAGTTCGGTTCTCGGTTCTAACACTGAAAACCGATTCTATCTAAAACCTATTCAACCAGTCTAGTTCTCCATGAATTAGTTTCTAAGCTGATTTCAAAACCTCTTTTAAAATGCTTTTATACCCATCATGAACTGTACCATGATTTGCAACAAGATCAAACAATTCACTGGGCCAATAACAGGTTTTTTGACGAGAAATGGTGGAGCAAGTATGCGTTAATAATAAGAAACAGGTTTCTCAAGCAAATCAGGAAAATAGCCACCAGTTCTGCTCTCGATTCCAGTCTTTTGAAACGGTAGTCACATTTTCGAGTTCTGTTCTCGATTCCAATCTTTTGAAACCGGAATCACATTTTCAAATCTCATTTTAAGCTACAAACCGATCACCTCTACTTTGGCGATGCCTTAAGATCCCAAGGGTTCTGTCCCACAATTTTTTTTTCCCGACCAAGAGTGCTAAAATGCTTCCACTTAAATTTGCTTAAAAAGAATACTCCGGAGTACAGAGCACACCAATGACGATTGCGCACACTACCTTTCCTTGCAAAAATGCAGATTACATATCAATGAGGCGGAGATTAAAAAAGAAAAAGACAAAAGAAAGCAGCCATGGCAATAGGAACCAAAGTTTTTACTGCATCACTAAACAGTATCGACTTAACAAACTACACACAACAAAAACGAGCAAAGCTCTTGCTACATTCTCAACCACCTCCTCCAAGGGGAATTAGTTGGAGATAGTAGCAAACACTAGATGTCGGCAGCCGCAAAAACAAAAACAAAAGCAAGAAAGACAACATCTACTAAAAGGAAAAGGAGTTCAGATAAAAACGGTTCACCCAGGTTTCTCCATAGACACTAAAAAACTTCATGCTATATAAGCTTCTCTCATTTGCCGCCCTTCTTGGCGGCTGATTTGGTGACCTTGGCACCAGTAGGATCCTTCTTCTCGACACTCTTGATGACACCGACGGCAACCGTCTGGCGCATATCCCTCACGGCAAAACGACCGAGAGGAGGATACTCGGAGAAAGTCTCGACAACCATGGGCTTGGTGGGAATCATCTTCACCATCCCAGCATCACCATTCTTCAAGAACTTGGGCTCCTTCTCAAGCTCCTTACCTGATCGCCTGTCGATCTTGGTCAACAGCTCGGCAAACTTGACAGCAATGTGGGAGGTGTGGCAGTCAAGAACAGGGGCATAACCATTTCCAATTTGCCCAGGGTGGTTCATGATGATAACTTGGGAGGTGAAGCTGGCTGCTTCCTTGGCAGGATCATCCTTTGAGTTGGATGCAACGAAGCCACGCTTGAGATCCTTGACAGCAACATTCTTCACGTTAAACCCAACGTTGTCACCCGGAAGGGCCTCCTGGAGAGCCTCGTGGTGCATCTCCACGGACTTAACTTCAGTAGTCAACCCCGAGGGACCAAAAGTGATGACCATACCAGGCTTGAGGACACCGGTCTCAACACGACCAACGGGGACAGTTCCAATACCACCAATCTTGTACACATCCTGAAGTGGGAGACGGAGAGGCTTGTCTGTAGGCCTCTTTGGCTCCTGGATCTGGTCGAGAGCCTCAAGGAGGGTGGGGCCCTTGTACCAGTCAAGGTTGGTGGACCTCTCAATCATGTTGTCACCCTCAAAACCAGAGATGGGGACGAAGGGAATCTTGTCAGGGTTGTACCCGACCTTCTTCAAGTATGAAGAGACTTCCTTCACGATTTCATCAAAACGAGACTTGGAATACTTGGGTGTGGTGGCATCCATCTGGTCAAAGGGAATTGTTATCACATAAGTACATCTACACAAATGCCGAAGGCTAGTGAAATAAGATATAGAACATATAAATAAAATGTACCTTGTTGCAACAGCAAATCATCTGCTTCACACCAAGAGTGAAGGCGAGAAGAGCATGCTCACGGGTCTGGCCATCCTTGGAAATACCAGCCTCAAAACCACCGGTGGTGGAATCAATGATGAGGACAGCACAGTCAGCCTGGGAGGTTCCCGTAATCATGTTCTTAATAAAGTCACGATGTCCAGGAGCATCAATGACAGTACAGTAGTACTTGGTGGTCTCGAACTTCCACAAGGCAATATCGATGGTGATACCACGCTCACGCTCGGCCTTGAGCTTGTCAAGCACCCAAGCGTATTTGAATGATCTCTTGTTCATCTCAGCAGCTTCCTTCTCAAACCTCTCAATCACACGCTTGTCAATTCCTCCAAGCTTGTAGATCAAGTGTCCAGTTGTAGTTGACTTGCCAGAGTCGACATGGCCAATGACCACGATGTTGATGTGAACCTTCTCTTTACCCATGATAGCCTTTTAGTATTGCTGCGCAAAAGGAGACAAAAACATCAATAAAGAAGGAATTACAAAATCCAAAGGACAAAAACACTGGAAACTCCAGAGTGGCAATCAGCATGACCAGAAATACAAGCTTAAAATGACTCAGAATCTGACCAATATATAGTTTGCTCAAGGTAACATACCCAAAGACCTCTTAAGTCATTGTAACAATTGGATACACGGATTGCAGGCAGATTTGATTTCACAGCCTCACATTGTCTTTTTGTAAGAAGTTTAAACACAACCCTTACGCAACAGTGAATCGAATTGACCACATGGCAACCATCAACTGACATAAGAAGAACGAGAACACCGTGCCAACCATATCTCCCATCACCAGTAGAAATACTTACTCTACTGAATTAACAGAATCAGGCATTACGATAATTTTTGAATATTCTCAAACCAATCCAGGCGTCAAGTTCTAATCTCCCATATAACTACTCCTGGCGAAATGAAAAATGCGAAAGAACAGGTTTATGATTTGCACTGGAAAACACATTCCATGTTTCGTCAATCAAATCCGTGCAGACTCCGTTCCAAACACTATCGTCAGATCGATTCTACCATCTCACGTTCCAACTGATTTCAGCAGATAGCAACTCCAACTGGAATTTCGCTAAAAAAAACGAACAACAGAGGAATCAACTAGATCTAAGGAAAGGTACTTTCTACTGCGAAAACACGAATCGACGAAGCAGACGCCGAAGATTCCCACAGTAGTCGGATCAAATCAGTCGGTCCGACCAAAAATCTACACATCCTTCACGCATTTTTGCGCCCCGAAGGGAAACGCAAATGATCAAAACCCGCATGACTCAAGCGAACTGGATCGAGCGACACCGAAGCTACCAAGACTGTCGGTGCTACTCGATTCGATAGAAATGCACGTTTCCCTCCTCGGGGAGCAGGAACGAAACCGGATTCGAAATGCGGCAGCTAACCACAATCGGAGCCGCAGAACGACGGCGACGGAGATTCGAACGGCGGCTAGAGAGAGAGAGAGAGAGCGAAGGAGATCGGCTCTTACCTCGATTCCGAAGGGTTCGACGATCTCTCAGCGACACGAAGCAGGCGAGTCGGTGTCAGGGGGAAATGGAGCTGTATATATATATATATATAGATATATGCCCCTCGCTCGTTAGGGTTTACTCCTCCGCCGTTGGATCTCAGGACGTACGGTTCGCCGCCAGCGGCCGGGATGCCGACACGTGTACGTACAGCTCTGTCCTTCGTCCCTTAGGGTTTTTCACTCCGTGGGGGGCCGAGGATCGATCGGAGCCGTCGGATGGTTGATCCGAGGGTCGCAGGAGGGAGGAAGACCGTCACTTCGCTGGTCTCGCGCGGGTTGACTTGGCGCTGCCAGCTCTGGGCCTCTGGCGGCTACAGGAAAAAGCCACCCGTCGGGAATAAATGCTTATCTTTGGCAAATTGCCCCCCCTATCTCCCATTTCGAATTGGAAAATCTTAAAATAATATTTTGCACCTTATTAAACTTATTTTGATAATTTAAATTCATTATTTATAGTAAATGACTTTTTAAAATGGTACGATTCCTCTATTTTCTTGAAAATTATTATTACCCAAATAGTGTCTTTTTTTCGGTGAGTCCAAAATAGTATCTTGTGAATACTTGTTAATAAGATTTTAGTAGTCTGACCAAAAAGACAAACAAGACTTCAGTAGAGCTCATATTTTGAGCTATGAGTTGACCACGATTTTTTTCCTGCTAACACAAAATATTTAGAATATGTACATATAAAATAGAATGTGTGAATTGTAGGGTTTTTGTTGGAATTATCATAGTATAAAGTATATGATTTTGAAATATATGAAAGTTAGAAGGGCATGCATGTTGAAGTGAAAGATGCCAAGTATGATTGAAGGAAAATTAACGATGATTTTTGTTATTTTTTTGACTTGGAAAAATGCTCGATAGGTTGAGAAAGCATTTCAAACGTTTTAAATCAACTACTTTTTTTTTCATCCTTTTATATATTTTATATTAAGGTTTCGTTTGTTTCGCGAAAATGAATAATTTTCAAAATACATTCCTAAAAATGGTCTTTTGCATCACTTGAAATAATTAGTTAATGAAAAAAAAATTCATTAGCAAAATAATTTGTATATTAATTGTGGATAATGAAAAAAAATGTTTATTCATCTTAAAAGTAATACAAGCGATCATTTTTAATAAAATATTTTTCAGATAATTTATAATTCTTGAAGTAAATAAAGCCTAAAAATATCGATGTCTCTCTCTTTAATCCTTAATAGTTTTTCTGCCAATGTTTCCCTCTCACACGGAATTGCATTAAACTTCATTGTCATATCAGGAATAATAACGTATTTGGAAATCCTTTCTTGACCAGTAATTTGATAAAGGTTATTACAAAGAAAAAGGAAGGATGCAAAATAATTACGATCGAAAAGAAGAAGAAGAAGAAGCATATGGATGGAGTAAATTATGATATTGTTTCGACAGAAGTGAGAGAAGAATGAAAGATAAAGCGCCATGATTTCAATATTCTTTTATGTATTTAAAATTTAATGTAGAAGGGTACAAGTTAGGAAAAATTTGTTTAAGAAAAGCATCAATCCCTTCGAATCTTTTTATATCCGGTCGATTAATTATTTTTGCTCAAAAAAATAGATAAGGTATGTACGGGCAACATCATGAACTGTCACAATGTCCCAAAAGACCAAAAACTAAAACTTAAATAAAATAAAATAAAGGTGAATACCATATAAAATCCTAAATTATGTAGTGCCCTCAAAAAAGTTTTGTATCACCAAAAACCCTAAATTTACCTACTATAATGCAAATACTCTAAATTTTTGATGTCACGTATACCCTTTTTTATAGATCCATTCGTAGTATATTTGTCACATTGATTTAAGTTATAAGTTTTTTACGATACAAAAAAAAGTTTTGGGTATTCGTGTCGTAATTGGCAAATTTAGGATTTTTAGTGACGCAAAAAATTAGAAGTATTTGTGTTATAGTGGGCATAGTTTGACGTGTTTTTTTTTTTTTTTAAGTATTAACCCAAAAATAAACAACAACATAAAAGTGGGAAATTCCCATCTTATTAAGATTGTTAAAATAATAAAATCCTTTGTAGAGAAACCTCAATACATATTAACTTGCTCTTGCCGAAGAGATTGCCGTGTTATTCACAGTGCTATAGGGAATAATGTACTCTAGCAACAATAATTTGTAAAGATTAAAACTCTTCAAAGGGATTGGAAGTATTGCTTTTTCCGCTCAATAGGTCGATGGCAACTACAGGTCGAATTGCACCTAATAATTTGTAAAGATTAAAACTCTTCAAAGGGATTGGAACTATTGCTTTTTCCGCTCAATAGGTCAATGGCAACCACAGGTCGAATTGCACCCTAAAATAAATTTTAGGTGAAAAGCGGCTGCTTGTTGAAGCTAAAATGTGAATTTACTCATTCACTTATTCACTTTTTTCCCTTTTTTTTTTTGGGGTCGCACTATTATGACAATGGTTTTTCATCAGAAAGATAGTCTCACCGTGACACTCTCTTTCTAGTCTAGACCCATTACTATACATTAAGACTTTTTCCTTTCCAGTCAATATCTGTTGTTATGCAGTGAGATTCCCTTTTTAGTCTTGACTCATTGTTACAAGTAAGACTTTTTCCTTTCTGATCAATATCCATTGTTACATCGCGAGATTCCCTTTCCAATCTAGATCCATTACTACACATTAAGACTTCCATTTAGTTGAAACCCCTTTTTACACGGCGAGACCTCATTCTTAGTCAAAATCCGTTTTTACATTGTGACTCCCATTCAGTCGAACCTATTTTTACACAATGAGACTCTCCTTTCCAGTCGAAAACCGTTACTGCAATGGGGCGACTTAAAAAAAGAAAAAAAAAAGTGAATTAGTGAATGAGTAAATTCACATTTTCATTACTCGTCAGCAAAATTCGGGGTGTCATTTAATCTTTGAAAGAAACGCTTCAAGACAGCTGAATTTTTGTCAACGTTTTAAATATCCATTTATTTTGTAAAAATATAAAAAATATAAAAATATAAAAATATAAAAATTAAATAATTAAATAATTAATTAAAAATAATAATGAAAATTTTTAAAAATGATTATGAAAATGAAATTAAAATTTGAAAAGATGAAAATGAAAACGAGCGGGCCATCGTCTCTAGCTGGCTTAGCTAAATTTACGGCTCACCTTTCCCTTAACCCAACTTCCCATGTTCTTCTTTAGCCCAATTTTCCATCTCTTCTGTCGACTTCACAATTTGAGCCCAAGAAGGAAAAGGCCCGGCCCTAGCTTTTTCTCCCTTTCCTTCATGTGCTGCTGTTCTCTCCATCAAGCATGATGACGGTGATCGAACCAAAGGGAGGACACATCAAAGCAGCGCCCGTGACGCAAAGGAAAGAAACAGCATGTGACGTGTGAAAACCTAGGTGTTCTAGAAGGTGTGCTAGCTAGCGCGAGGGGAAAGAGAGCATAACAAAAAAGATTCAAAAAAGGTAGGTGAGGAGGAAGTGAGAGTGAGGGGAGCTCAAATGGGGGGAAAGAGAAAAGGGCGATCACTACTCAGGGGGAGAGAGGTTCAACCATGGACGCTCGTTGAAGAAAAAGGGGATCATTCGACTATTGTAGAAGAGTTCTCTAGACAAAGGAGATGGGCGGGAGCTAGAGAGTGCTTTTTGCTCGCTGAAATCACATAGCAAAGAGAAGAGAGGGGAGTGGGAGCTGAAGAAAAAGCTTTGCTAAAGAAAATCGGGCAAAAGAAATGGAACCATAAGAAGAAATCTCAAAGTTGCAGAATTTTCAACTAGGAAGAGAACCAAAGAGAGGAGTCGAAGTAGACTCAACTTGAGGCGGGACAATAGACAAATGAGCTGCTCGAAAGAGAGCAAGGGGCCTCGGCCAAAGGGTTTGCAGAAGGAGAATCGAAGAAAGAAGAGAGTTAGGTTGGCTAAGGGAACTTTAGCCATGGAGGAGCTGGGTCGAAGAGAGGTTCCAAGGAAAAAGGAAGAAGAACACACCGATCGTGACCTAGGTAAAGGAGGATGATCTAAACGGAGAAAAAAAGCCAGCGAGCCTCGCCACGCAACGCCTACGTGTTCGCCATTGCTCATTCTCTTCCCTTACGACGCCAACAACAGGTGCCGTTGTCGCGACCAATTTTGCGGGGGGTGAACCAACTAGGGTTTGGTTAATGGATTGTTAAGCCTAGACTTAACTCGGACTCTCCCAAGCCCATACCAATTCGCGACTTAGGTTCAAGTTCTTAACATGCAAATTATTTTCAATTAGGAGTCGCCACTAATCTATTTTTGGTAGGTCGATTAGAAACCCAAGTAAAGTAATGGGAGGTTTACTTTACTCTTACGAACCAGAGACTATGGTTATGGGGACTTGATTACACTAGATTTCTCTAATGCCCTTTCGGTACCATTCTTTATTTAAAAAAATGTTTGGCAAGCAGCTTGGATTGATTTTAAATCTATTTCCCTAACATGTGAGGCGATCATGCGGGTACGCAATCCATCAATTTAACCCAAGAAAGCAATGAATAAATTGCAAACTTACCTCAAAACAACGGAAGCATCTGCGATATTAGATTAAAATCCACATCAACAACCCTAGGTATGGTTTCTAATTAACACGCAACTTTTGTTTTGTTTTCACTTAATTGATGAAAATCATGCAATATGCAATGCAATATTAACTAAATGACCTAATTCAAATGACATGTAATTTCTAATTAAATGGGCCTAGCAAAAATACTAAATGGCATGCATCTCAATGAATCTAACCCTAATGACGTGCATATGACAATTCTTCTTTTCTTTTTCCTTAAAAGAATGCAATCTATCCTAGAGATTGAAACTAATTTATTCTAAGACATTTTTTGTATTTTTTATGAAATTCGGAATTAGCAAAATGTGAAAATTATCTAGCTAGATTAAGATCCTATTCAATTTATATTAGGAATTAGGTTAAGCTAAATCCTAATTTAAACTAAAATATTATCTTAACCCAAATAATCCTAGAATGCAATTTATCTGATGTCTAAACTTATAATAAGTTAAAAAATATTATCTAGAATTAAATTACATGCAATTTTACCCTAATATGCAATGACGTGCAAAAGATGTCCTAACTCTACATGACATATGCATGATGATTTTTTTTGTTGTTTTTCCTTTTTTTTTTCTTTTTTTAATTTCGAAATTAATAATTGCCAAATAATTAAACATGCAATCCAAATCAAAATCTAGCAACCTAAATTGATTGATTTGATTTTTTTTTTATTTTTTATTTTGAAAATTCATGATAAATAGAATGTTTAGCCTAAATATGCAAATAACCCTAAAACATGTAATATTCTAACTCAGACATATTTCAAGATAAATAAAGCAATCAAGTCCATCAAAATTACCCCAAAAAAAAATAAAAAAAAATATCACACATCGTTCAGATCAAGGGATAATATTTCGCTAGTAAAATCGATAAATTGATCTTAAGCCTTAAAGATCAAAATATCAATTTTATTCCCGCTTGATTAATTATTTCATCTAAAGCCTTATAGATGAAATAAAAAATCATGGCGCGGTTGCGAATCAGGTGATATATTGAGATTTCCAATTATGCATCAACAAATATCTCAAATAAGGTAATGGAATGTTCGAAAATCAAAACAGATAATATAATCACCTAATTCGAACATTGGTTTCCGAATTCCGATCCTCGAATGACTACTCGCGATGTAACGTGGCGGTGCTCGGTTGCTCGAAAGTCACCCGATGGGCTCCACGAGACCTGCGAAACAAGAATTTGTAAGCTCGACAAGGGACTCGTCAGTGATTGGGCGCAGGCACAAACAACTTTTTTTCCTTTTCAATAGGTTTGTTCTTCACTGTTGGCTCCGTGGGATCCTTTAATCCTTTGATGATCCCACTAAATTTTCAACCTTTGACCACAGATTCTCCACCTGCAAAGAAAGACCAGTATGCGTCGTTGGGGATTCCGCGGATGACCTAATGGGCCACACGGATGCGGCTTGCGTCGGGGGTGGCAGCCCAAACTCGGAGAAATCGTCAGGACTCTGAAAACACTCGTGGGAGTGGAACTTGACGTCAGAGCAGTGCGGGCAGGCGATGTTGCCGTTGTGGGACACGGGCAACAGCTCCTCGGCGGTGATCACCAGTAGCGAGTCATCACCGAAGGGTCGTGGCGCGGTGCAGCAAACGACGGTGCAGCGATGGCATGGAATCAGCAGGGGCAGCGTGTCGAGATGGGGGAACAGCAGCTTTGTTGTCCGCACGGCGAGACCAGAAAAACAGCGCCGTCGTGTGGCAAAGCCACAACAACAGCGTGGTCGCCCGGTGCAAGGGGCTTGCGGTGACCGAATTTGGCTGTTTTAGCCGTAGAACTTCAACGTCAGAGCTGGCTTGCCTGGACTGAGGTGTCACGGAGGAATGGGACGTGGGGATGATATAGTGGACCCCTTTGAAGCCTGGTGTTGAATATGATGATGGGTGGTCGGCACCGGATTGGCGGCTTGTTGCGGTAGCAGCGAAGTCACAGCAGCATGTCTGTCGTTGCTGCTGGGGCGACGCGGCAAGGACGGTGCAGCGGCAACTCGGGCGGCTCAGGTGCGGCACCGCGACAAGGGGTCTTGCATAACGTGGGGTCTCCTTGGTTCGGCCGAGAGAGGACTCTCTCTCCTCTCTCGCTCTCTCTCTAGGGCTGCAGCTCCTTTTTCTCTCAATTGCGGCCGTATGTTTTCAATTGTGTGGCCTCCTCTTCGCTTTGGTCGTGAAGCGTTCCTTTTATACGTCAACCGGCAGGGTTATGAAGAAAGAAAGCAAATCGTATTTCATCTTCTGATTGCTTAAATGATATCATGATTTGTCCTTTTCTTCCCTCCTTTTGACCGTGAATCCATCTTTTGACGATTCGTGCATATTTCTTTCCTTTTGACCGTATATGCTGAATAATCTTTATCGATTTTATTTCTTCCAACTAAATATCAGCTCACGAGTTGGTCGATTCCGTATATTATGCTAAGGATAAGCGCCTTGTTCATGAAAGGAAAGATTCATATTTTCAATTGCCAAAAGTTCAAGATTATGCAGACGCCACCACAAAGGAATCGATGAAGTATATTCCACGACCTTGTAAGAAAATATTTAGAGTCTCATTCTCTCGAGTCCATCTACCATTTTTAATCCAATGCGAATGCAATAAATAAAAAATGAATGCACCTAAAATTATATGCTATGTAATTAATGTTTTTTTTTAGGGCTTAAAATTAACCCCTAATTTTTTAATGCAATAAATGACTAAACGAGTCGCCAAAATTTAGGTGTCAACAGCCGTTGATCGCCGGCCAAAACTATTTCACCATCGCGTGACCGGTCATCTCATCTTTGTTCCCAAGTATAAGAGTCTGAGGTGTAGAAAAGACACACAAAAAAAAAATAACAATAAAAAAGAGAGGAAAAAAAAAAGAATGAGGAAAGGCTGTGGGCTGGCTTGCATGGTGAGCTGAGGAAGAGAGGAGCTTGGGGATTGTTTGTTGTTGATTAAGTTCTTTTAGAGTTTGGGCCGAAAAGTTAAAAAATGAGGGAAGTATTCTTGGATTTATTTATTTATTTCTTAGTGGGCTTTTAGGATTAATATTTGTAGTTCAACCCGATCCAATAAGATTGGGGTTGGTTAAGTTGGGTCGGGTCTCTTGACTCAGCCCGAATTTCTATATGTTAATATTAACAAATACTGATAATAATAAAATAAATATTAAAAATTACAAAATTAAAAATTCAGAAAATGATATAAAATTTTTTTAAAAATTTTAGAAAATAATAAAAAAGTTTAGAAAAATTAAATATTTAAAAAATTAGAATTTTCAGAAAATAATTAAAAATTTAGAAAGTTCTAAAAAATCAGAAACATTCAGAAAAAAACTAGAAACCCTTAGAAATTGAAACCCAAAAATTGGATAAGCCTTTAAGAATTTACAATAGGGTTTTTTGTTTTGCATTGTCTTGTTCTCATTTTTAGGGATAATATTAGGATGCCTATATGCTTTCCTTTTTTATTATAATTGATTGCGCATTTCAATATTTTGGGCGCTATTTTCCTACTTTAGAATAATTAGGACAAACCTTAGATTTTTTTTGGATAGGCTGCTATATCGTTAATTAGAACATGATCGAGTTAGGTACCAAGAGAATGTTAGTCTTAAGGCCAACGTAATCAAGTCCACAAGTCTTAAATCTCTAGTTACGTAAATAGTAAGATATTCTCCTGTATCTTATTAGACTTCTAGCCTACCCTAAAAAAGCTAATGGCGACTCCTTTGTTAAAATATTTGTAAGCTTAATTGATTAAAATTTTGAACGCATGATATCGCACGAGGTATGAGCTTGGGAGAATTCGAATCAATAGATGGATGTTGGCTCGAAATTGACAATACCCTAAACCTAATAACTCCCCTGCTGCGAGAGGGTTAGGTTGCGACGATAGCGAAGAAAAAGTGAAGTGACATCCTACCTGAATGGTCGGGCAAAATAAGAGACATCATGTTTCCGTCAAGGTTCTCTAATAAATGCCTGGCCCGTTACCAAATAACCTCCTTTTGCATAGCAACATTAAAAATAGCAGTCAACATGGCATATCTTATATAAAGATTCCATAAGTGGCAATTTTAAAATAATGTATTCTCGATCCTTATCATTCATCCATTAGCAGGAGCAAATAGAGTGTTAATGAAAATAAAATGTCTATTAAACATGCACGTGTTAGATTCTTACCAATTCATATTGAGCAGCTATGATCCTAACATCTAGCATATTTAAGGGCGCATATGAGAAAATTTCTAGAGTAGAAATCGATTTCTAGCAATAAATCGATTACTCAATTTCTATTCCCTGAACTAGTTTCTAAGTAAAGAAACACGTTTCATAATGATTCAAAATTTTTGTTTATGGAACATATATTCATTTGATAACAAAATAAAATTTCTATTAATAGAAGGGCCAGCGGCTGGCGGCTAGAGTCCGGTGATAGGCAGGGGGTGGTGAGTTTCGAGTGGCCGACGTCTGGTGGTCGGTGGTGGGTCTGGCGTCCTACCAACGGCAGGTGGGCGGCGGACGTTGACTAAAGTGAACAATAAAAAGAGTTTTCATTTTTCACTTTTATTCTAGCAATAGAAAAGCTAAAAATTTTAGCTTCTGGTTTCCGCTCTAAATTTATTTCTAGAATAATAAATCTATTTCAAAAATAGAAAAATGAAATTGCATTACCAAACAGATTTCTGCTCTAAACTTGTTCCATGTAAATCATATCACCTCAACAATTGTTCATGTCAAGTTCTTCATTTTTTAAACGCCACTTGGGATTGTTTCAAGTTTTTACTCATTTCAAGTTCTCTAGAATGTTTGTATGGTTCAGTTCAGACATAGGTCTATTTCGGTTTTCATTTTAGTTTTAGTTTGCCTTCAATGGTTTCGAATTTGATGCATTGAATTTGAATAGATGGTCAATACTTTTGAACTAATTTTGTGTATACTAATGCTATATCTTACTCACAATTGCATGGTTTGCACCACGTTGTGTTTAGGTTCATTTAGGATTCGAGTTTCTTCAATTTCCGATTGACTTGGTTCAGATGGATGAATTGCTTGTATTCTTGAGTTATTTTCGACATGAGTTGTGTCGATTATAAAATAGGTTCATTAGTTTTCTTTCTGAATTTGTTTTGAAACAGAGACTGATATGTAGGCTTTTGAGGGGGTTGATCAATTCCTATCACGAATACATGAGAGTTAAATTCATGGAGTGCATGGTCTTAATCTCTTTTTGAGGCATATGTTAGAGTAAAAAGATGGAGTTCTCTGAATTTTGTATGTGGCACCTTAGAAACAGAATGCTAGATTAGAGAACTCAATCTACTCTCGATGGACCAGAAATTGCCAACATCTTGGTTTTTGAAAAATGCTAGGTATATTGAGATTACCATGATAGATTCTTTGAAGATTGGTTATTACTCACTAGTTTATGATATTGCATTATCTCTTTAGATTTCTTCCACTGCATTTTGCGACTACCTCTAGTTCCTTTTGTCTTTGTCCACCTATGCTTAGGCACTGAGTCGAAATGTCAAATGCAAGAAGGTGATCAAATAGCACTCAAAGCTGAAACATAAGCTATGTATATGTAGATTTAAATGTCTGTACTATTGTTCATTCACTTATGATAACATCAATATCTGCATGTATTTGTGCTATGGTTGGGACTTTAGAAATACCTACTGATTTCATTCTATGTACTTGGAGGGATTATGGTGCGAATGTTGATTGTGGTTTGTCTTCGAAAATCTAACACAGCAGAAATCGTACAGCTTCGTCCTCTTTGTAAGTTAAGCTCGAGATGATTGCCCTCACGCAATCACCTTGTTCATCAAACAGTTTTATGTCACATTCTTGTCATCTTATGTCATTGCCATAATTTGGAATGATTGGTTTCTAGTCTAATTTAATCTTACCCAAGAATTGGGAACTGGACCAGAAGAATTGGTCAAAAGGCCCTCATAAGTCATATTAGGAATCTTTATGAATTCATCTTCCCTTTTTCATTTATTTGGAATCTTTTTTGTAATCTTTATATGAGGAAATCAAGAACATAAATATTTCTGTATAGAACTAAGTTGCTTCACCGATAGAGCTTGTTTCCATGAGGATATGCCCCTCGCTGTCCATTTGGTTTTTGTAAAAAGAGTAAACTAGAAAAATCCATGAAAACATTGCTTTTGCCTTTTAGATGAGGTAAAAATAGCAACCATCCAAATTATGATGAATAACTACAGGTACATATAACTCCAAATTAGAATTTGACATATCATTCCAAATTGAAATACACGGGTTGCAGTTTGTTTTGCTAGTTTATAAATATTTTATCTTTATTTTGAAATTTCTAATTATATTCTCTTATCGTTGTATATATGTGAAGTTCATGTACCCAGATAACACGTCAATAGAGGTGGAGGGATGTGAGGAGATGACTCTAATCATGAAATTGGAATTGTCTAGCGATGAAAATGAAGAAGAGCCATTTCCTACCATGGGCTAAGAAGCACGGACACTCTCTGAGACCCTTCGTGTCATATCCGACATTTCGACATGTGTCCGACACGCGGTCAACTGTCTCTGACATGTTCTGACACACGAGTCAGAAATTTCGACACTCGATTTTGACATGCAATTCAGAAATTTTGACACGCGATTCCGACACGTGTGGGGTTATTTTTACAAATTTCCAATACTTTTGGGGTGTAAATATAAATATATATAAAAAATAAAAAAATAATAAAAGTTAAAACAAGAAGCACTCTTCTCAGAATTTCAATCACACGCACCTCTCGTTCTCTTCTTTCGCCGTGAGTCCTCTCGCCGGTGTTGCTTCTTTGACCGCATGGCCCACCCCACCAGTCGCCGTAGCCCCCCGCGCCTCCGCCCCACCCATCGCCATAGCCGCCTCCGACCCCGCTTTTGTCTCTCGTAAGCATCGGGCCGTCGCCTCGACTGATCGACTAGCGCCTCTACCTCTCGAAAGCATTGCTCCTCTTCATCTCGCGATTTCATCTTGTTTCACTCATCTCAGGTTAGCAAGTTGCGTTATTCCGTTTTCTTTTTCGATTTGGCATCTTGGATTTCTTTGTAATGTGATTTGGGATTTTTTTATAAACCCTAGAGCTAGTTCGGGGAAAGGGGGGATTTGGGTCGTTTAATTGATAGATGATTTCGTGTGCTCATGCCATCGCAATTGTCCTCCAGCCGGTGAACCCTCTCTTTGAGTCTCTCTGCGAACTTCGACTATGTAGGTTTTCAATTGGCATTGCTTCACTATCATATGTAGGTTTCTAATTGCAACGTTATCGATCAAACTGAGCTGCAAAACTTCGACTGAGTTTGTCTGCGAGTTTCTTCGTGACATTGTAGTCCAAGCTACTTATGGCTCACCGCACTCGAAAAAAAAAAAAAAAGATTGATGTGCCATTGAAGCGCATTAGCTGGTGACTTATTGTCATGGTGTCGGTTTTCCTTTGTCTAATGTTGGTGCATTTGAATTTGGATGCAGGACCAGTACATATTGTATGGTGCACACAGCCGAGGCTCAGAATGTCTCCCTTCCTTTCGCTTGCGGGCACAGTATTGGTTTTGCGCTGTAATTTTTGAGAGCATGTTGGTCCCCCATGCTTAGATCGTGCATGGTGCATATTGTTGCTTTAAGTGTTCATGGATAAGTTGGAGAACAACCAGCATTTTACTTTAGTAATGTCTCCCTTCCTCCGTTGCTTTGCATTAGTATAGAACTTTATGCTATATTAATTCTAGATGTTTGGTGATAATCAAAGCAATGGAGGAAGGGAACAATCAGCATTTTACTTTAGTAACGTCTCCTTTCCTTCGTTCCTCAAACATTAACATAATCAATTTTAGTACTCATAGTGAGGAGGTATGTTTTTCTAAAGTGTTTGGATATGCTAATAAGGTACTAGACCTTGGAGAAATTAAGCTAATTCTCAATGCTAGTTATAGAATGTTGAAGTCTGAGGCATGTAATAACGTTAATCATATGAAGTTAAGTTAATTGGTATCTTGTTTCATGAGTCAAGTTGTAGTCTAATGAAAAACAATTTAAAGCATATAAAATGATAGAATTTTATACCTTCTCCCTAACTAAAACCAGTTTGAAACATATAAACTAATAGAATTTTTTAACTTCCGCAACTGCATTTTGCATATACTTAATATCCTAACTAAAAGTAGTTGGAAGCATTTTTATCTTTGGTCAAATTCTTGTTTAGGGATGAAGAAAAGAGACTCAAAACAATTAAGTGGAGAGAATGTGATTGTTAGGGAGAAATTTTTGATAAGAAGGAAAATTTAAGTGGAGAGAATGAACTTTCTTGGCTGAACTTTTAGATTTGAGTGATGCTTCCAATTATATGATTTATTTTTTTGTCCTAACTTATATTCTATGTTTCATACTTGATGACATGTCTTCTGCACCCCCTACTTTCATACTTTCTTCAGGTACTATATCTTTTCTTTTCACAACATCACGTTCATCAAATATTCTTATTCGGTAATCTTGACAGGGTACTGACTCGGGTGTTGATACATATTTTGCTCTTTGCAAAGTATGTATTAACTACTCGTGGGTGATTATGATTCCATTCTTAGATTGGAGCCATAGATTGAAACCAGCTGCTTGCTAAATATCTTTTCATTTTACTGTTGTTTGTCAACAATTTTTGCTATCTGCTGCTGTTGTTCGCTGCTATATTACTACTATTCACAGTAGCTTGCTGCTGTCTACTGCTGCCTACTGTCATTTATTGTTGTTCGCTGTTGTTCATCACTATCTTGCTACCGTTTGCTGTTGCTGCTGCTATGTCGTCATCTCTATTATTTAATGTTGGTCATTGCTAGCGCATCATTCTAGTTGCTTCCTCCAACGTACTTCCAGTTGGTACCAATCTTCTTTACTTAATTTTAACTAAGGAACCTTGTAGTAATTAATAATAACATGTTTATTTTTTTTAGTACATCTAAGTTATTGAATCTTTTATATCTTTCTATTTGCTCTGAATTATTTTTGCTTTTTTGCCATTACATTTACTCGTGGACTTGTGGTATATATTAAACTTATAATCCTTGTTATTTATTTTTTTTATTTTTGCAGAATGTCTTCAAGTTCAAGTATGGCTAATAATATTTCAAGTACACAACCACATACCTCTAGTAATGAAGTTGTAAAACAACCATTATGGATGTATGTTACTAAGTTAATTAATCATAGTGATACGGAGGGAAATTTGTTTTGGAGATGTAACTTTTGTCAAAAAGATTTTAAGAGTTCATACATGAGAGTGAGGGGCCATTAGTTGATAATAACTGGAAAAGGAATTAGAAAATGCATAAAAGTAGAAGAAAAAAAAAAGATCTTTTGGAGATAGAAAGATTAGAGGAAGAGGTCAATACTAAATTAATGAGTATTGCACCTAGAAATGTACCTTTGCCCCTTTATAGTTTTTCACTTAATGGTGGTGGTGATGGAATGGATTCATCATTTGATTCCAAAAAAAGGAAAGTTGGTAGTGGGAGTGAAAAATCACTTAAAAATGCATTTAATATGACTTAACGAGAACGTCTAGATTGTGAGATTACTAGGATGTTTTATTCGGTGGGCTTGCCATTTAACTTAGCAAGGAACCATTATTTTCAATCCGTGTTTATTTATGCCTCTAATCATAATATTGTGGGTTATGTACTACCGAAATATAATTTGTTGAGGACCACTTTGTTACAAAAAGAGAAGGCAAATATTGATAAGTTGTGTGCACCTATTAAAAGCATCTGGAAGGAGAATGTTGTAAGTATTGTGAGTGATGCATGGAGTGACTCACAAAGAAGACCGCTTATCAATTTTATGGTAGTATCGGATATAGAATCAATGTTTATAAAATTGGTTGATTGTTCGGGAGAAACAAATGATATGCATTTCATTTTTAACTTGTTGAAAGAAATTATCAATGAAATTGGGCATGAGAATGTGGTATAAGTAATAAAGGATAATGCTTCAAATTGTAAGGGCGCAGGACAACTCATTGAGCAACAATTTCCATCCATTATGTGGACGCCTTGTGTAGTGCACACCTTTAATCTAGCTTTGAAGAACATTTGTGCCGAAAAAATACAGAGACCAATCAAATAGTTTATGAGGAATATAGTTGGATTTCATATATTATTAAGAGATTTATGCAAATTAAGCATTTCATCATGAACCATTTCATAAGATTAGTAATATATAATGAGTTTGTTAGCTTGAAGTTACTTTCCGTAGTGGATACACATTTTGCTTCGATGATTGTGATGTTTAGGAGATTCAAGTTAATAAAAAGCGGTCTTTAAAACATGGTGATTTATGACAAATGGAATATCTATCGAGATCATAATCAAGGGAAAGTTAAATTTGTCAAGGAGAATGTGTTGGATGAATTTTGGTGGGATTTGATTGATTATATACTTTACTTCATAGCTCATATTTATGACATGCTTAAAATTTGTGACATTGATAAGCCTTGTTTTCACTTAGTTCATGATGTGTAGGGTTCGATGATCAAAAAAGTGAACAAAGCTAAATATGCACATGAAGTGAAAAGGCTAGATTAGGAGTCCACATTTTATGAGGTGGTTCATACAATTCTTATAGATCGTTGGACAAGGAACGACACTTCACTTCATTGCTTGGTATATGCCTTAAATACTCATCTTATTGGTTAAATACTCCACGTAAGTTCTAAAATTGTATGAAATTTTTGATTTAGTAGTTATTCTTTCTATAACATGATAATATAATACTCATCTTATTTATTATTGTTTTCTAATTTTGTTTTATTTTATTAAATAAAGGTACAATAGTGATCAATGGCTTAATGACGATCCCAATCGAATTTTTTCATACAAGAATAAGGGGATCAACTAAGAAAGACTAAAATGCTTTAAGAAATACTTTCCTAACTTAGATGAGCGCAACAAAGTGAATTTAGAGTGTGTAGATTTTGCTAGCAAAAATGAGAATTTTAGAGATTTTGATTCCATTCAAAATCGGTATTCTATGAATCATAAGGCTTGGTGGGTTAATCATGGTGCATGTGCACCGATACTTCAAAGCATAACCTCAAAAATTTGGAGTATGTAGATTTTGCGAGAAAAAATGAGGATTTTGGAGATTTTGATTCCATTCAAAATCGATAATCTATGAATCATAAGGCTTGGTGGGTTAATCATGGTGCATGTGCACCGATACTTCAAAGCATAACCTTAAAGCTTCTTGCACAACCTTCTTCTTCATCATGTGCTGAGAGAAATTAAAGTACTTACTCATTTGTGCACTCGGTGATAAGAAATAAGATGAACCCAAAATGTAAAGAAGATTTGGTTTTTATTCATAGAAACCTTCGTCTTCTATTAATAAAATGCCCACAATATGTAGAAGGAGAGACCAAGATGTGAGATATTGGTGGAGATGCATTTGACACGTTTGAAGATGTTGGGGTGCTTGAAGTTGCGAGTCTTTCACTTGATAAGCCAGGGATAGAATCTGTTTTTTTTTTTTTTTTTTCAAAATAAGTGGATAATGTGGATGAATGATTTTTTGTTATATTTAATGGTGAAATGTTGATTTTTTTATTGTTAAATTTTAAATTTAATAGTGGAATGTGGATTACTTATTTTTTCCTCAAAGTTTTATGGATTATTACAATAAAATGTAGTTGAATTTGTCAAATTAAAACAATGAATGATATTAACAAATATAGGATTAATGTTTTTAGTATAAATTAATTCTATGCTCTTTTTATTATTATTATTATTTAGTTATTTACAAAAATATTTATTCAATATATAACGCGTCGGAACGTGTCGGAATTCTCTACTTTTTGAGAAATGACGTGTCGGTGTGTCGTGTCGTGTCACGTGTCACGTGTCCATATCGATGCTACATAGACCATGAGTGCCACAAACAAGGTACTTGGTTCTCGTCTTCCTCCTCGTGATAAGAAATATATATTCGAATGTTGAAAGCATTATACAAGAATCAATGATAATGATGGAAAAACATATCAAATGAAGTGCATTCATTGTGGGTTTATATTTAAGTACCGTATTGCTAACGGTACCTCTGCAATGAAGAAGTACTTGACCACGTGTAAGAAATTTTCTCACAATGTAGACAAGAGGTAGAGATTCTTTGTACTACGTAATATAGACATGGCGGGTGACGCAGGGGAAGATTCTAGTGCTGGTAGCGTTTTATCGACATGGTCATTTAATCAAGAACGTTGAAGGCAAATGCTTGCTTGGTTAATCATAATTGATGAATAACCTTTTTCCTTGGTCGAGTGTGTTGGTTTTCGTGAGTTTATTAGTGAGTTACAATATTTTTTCAAACATTTATCATGTTTTACAGTGGCAAGATTGCATTAAGCTATATTTTTGTAAAAGAACTTGTTTGGAGACTTATTTTGGAAAGATTAATTCTAGGATCGCACTCATGATTGATACATAAAGTTCTATTTAAAACTTAAATTATTTATGTCTCATTGCATATTTTATTAATGAAAATTGGAAGTTGCATAAAATAACCATTAATTTTGTGGTGATGTATAATTATAAGAGTAAAGAGATTAGGAATATGGTGAAGAAATACATTCAAGAGTGGGGAATAAAAAAAAAGGTGTCCACAATCACCATGGATAATGCTAGTTCGAACGATATTGCAATTGAGTACTTAAAGGAAAAACTTTCAAGAGAAAAATTGTTGATATGGATGGTAATGTTTTGTACATAAGGTGTTGTGAAAGATGGCTAGACTACGGTGCGTGACTCTATTACACGTATCTGAAATGTGATTAGGTATGTGAGGAGTTCTCCCACGCGAGCCGAAGCATTTCAATCTTACATTGAGAGTGAACGGATAACTTATAAGGGTTCGGTTATGCTTGACGTTGCCACTAGATAGAATTCTACTTATCTCATATTAGATACCGACATAAAGTTTAAAAAAGCTTTTGAAAGAAGGGAAGAAAATGAATTATCTTTTGCAAGAGAGGTTAATCATGAAATTCCTAAAGATGGTGATTCCTGTCGGGGAGTTCATATGTTACTTCAAATGATTATTTTGAGGGGATAGCTATTTTGTATAAATATTTGAAAGATGCGGCGGATGCTTCGGATATTAAGCTTCAAACTATGAGTATGAAAATAAAAGAAAAATTTGACAAATATTATGGAAGTTTAGATAAAGTGAATATGATGGTGTTGATTGCGGTTGTATTAGATCTTAGAGCCAAGTTGAAATATGTGAGTTTCTTGTATTGCGAATTTATGATGATGAATCAAAAATTAAAGAGATGCATTATAAGGTGAAGAACGCATTGGAGTGTTTGTATGAAATTTATAAGTAATCTTCTCTTATTTCAAGTGATCGAAATTTTGGTAGCAATAGTTTGAGTGCAAGTAGTAATGGTCCAATATTGATGTGAGTGATAATAAATGTATAAAGAAGTATGATGCCTAAGCTTAGAAGAAAATATTTTTGCACTCGAGCGAGCAATGGTGCGATACCAACAAATCCGAGCTTAATGAGTATCTTCAAGAGAAAAAATGAAAAAAATCTTAATCTTGATCTTTTGATGTGGTGGAAGACTGTTGGCTCAAAATATAAGATTATTTCTTTGATGGTTCGGGATATTTTATCTATTCCCGTGACTACTATTGCTTCGGAGTAAATTTTTAGTACATTGGATTATGTACTTGATGGCTTTCAAAGTTCTTTAACTCAAAGTAGTAGAAGCTTTGATTTGCACTCAAGATTGGTTGAGAGCCGTTTGTATACTAATTGATGTTCATGAATACATCAAGAATGCATAAAAATATAAGTTGGATAAGTGATGTTTATATCTTTATATATTGTAATTCTTTTTGTATATCTAATAAATAAATATTTTATTTAATCTCTTCTTCTTCTTCTTCTTCTTTTTAAGATATAGATTAAGATTATTGTTGGTAAATGGAGTTTACCAGTTAAAACGGAATGACTATGTGTGGTAAGACATCTAATACTTATATTAGTTCACTAGCATCTCTCATTACACTTCCATCCGATGGCTTTAGCTCTCATATATGGATCGATTATATAGTCAAGTTGAGTATCGTGCTATCTTATTATCTGCTGCAAAAGATGTTAATTCTTATCATGTCCAAGGAGCAGTTACTCGAATTGCAATGCTAGGCTACCCTGCATATGGTGAACTTTCAGTTGCAAAGAAAACGTTGTAGTTGCAATTGCAAATAACCGATACGCAACACTTCAATTTTAAACTTAAAGCTATTATTAAGTTGTCAACTATGATTGCTATTTCTTTTGATTTCGGGTAATCAAACTTTGGAACAAATTTTCATGGATGTTTAAAGACAAAAAACTAAGCTTTCTTTTAATGCTCATATCTGCAATTTTAATGCTCTTGTTTTTATGGTCTAGTTTGTTCTATGGTGTTATAAATTCCCTGATACAATGTTCCAAAATAAAATTTATGGTCTAGTGAATTTTGTTCCATTTCAATACAGACTTTTGTTCAATTTTCTCTCTTTTATCTAGTTGAATTCCTTGTCAAGAATTCATTTTCCTATGTTGATATTTTTGTTCGTTTTGTATTCTTTTGTATGAATGACAAGCTTGTTTATTATTGTTACATTCATTTCTAAAAAAGAAAAGAAAAGAATCTATTGGAATATGAAACCGACCCTAGAATTTGTGACAAAGTAGGTTCTAGGTTCTTGGTTTCAACGGGCAAATTCGAGGTTCCAAAAAATGAGGAACTTGTTTCCATGGTAGGTTTCAGGTCTCAAGAGGAATGTATAAGGAACCTAGAACTGCTTATCCCTAGTTCCAAGGAACAGAATAATAAAGAAATAGAAAAATTGAAATTTTGTCATGTGCACCCTAAGTGTCCACCCCTCATGGTCATAGTAGTTGCCCTAGTGCTTCGGCATCTTCATTGATTAATCTCTGCACAATATTCAAATCACCTTTTCGTACAGCATTAAATAAAGGCTGATACATTTCAGTTGGCTCCGTTATTGTCATTACTGCAAAAGTTACTATTTAATGTTAGGCTTTCGCACTCAAGGTCAATTGTAACCATTGCATCTGCTCAAAGATATGATGAAACACGGATGTAAAAGAAGGGGCATTCCTTAACGTAACTTTTTCTATGAGCGAGTTTGTTTACCCTTTTGAAGTAAAAATGTATTTTCTTTTTGGTTTTGCTTTCATTATAACTCAAGTTATTTCTTTCATATTTAGAAAATTATGAGAAGATAATTATCACAACCCTCCCGATACGACTGGGAACAAGTTTAAAGGTAATACCAAAGGTGGACTGACGGTCCCCAAATGGCATGGGTTCTTTCGTACCCTTATCTTGTAAAACTCTAGAGTCTCAAATCTAAATTCAATTAACCCTTTGAAAATTTTATGTGAAGGAACCTAGGAGCCAAGTGAGATACGAAAGAATATCTCACTTCCTAGGTAACCAAAAACATAAAATTGTGGACTTGATTTCACTAATTATATAAGTAGTGCCATTTCGATATCTAAACTTGATTAATTTGCCACCTAAAGGTCTTTGCAATTTTAACCATTTTTATTAACCCATGGCACTAAATGATGTTCCTGCATCAGTGCACAATCAAGGGAAAGTAAACGATCACAATCAATACGATAAAAGTAAAGATACAAGTAAAGTATATGGAAGTAAACTCAATATTAAGTAGCAACCCCATGTTAAAATTGAGTCCAATCTTTTACTAAAAAGATCCACATATCGAAAATTGAGCTATATTAAAGACATTTTCTAAATTGTCAGAACCATATATACTAACTAAAATGACACTAAGCTAAATCTCGATTTTTTTTTTAATAAATATTTTTAAGGGGCTCGGGCGGGGCCCTGGGACTTGGTCCGAATATGGACTGCACTCTGGTCTATGGGCATTGGATCTGGGCTTAAAGACACCGCCGAGTTCTACATTGAGCCGCTTTCAAATTGGAAAATTTGCAAAGCTTAATTTCAATATGACACTATCCAGCCCAATTTTATTATAGTCATATCAAGCCCTAAGCCCAGCCCAGCCCATATCATGACCAAATTTAACTCATTTTTCACCATTCTATCACCAAAACACTACATTACCCCTTTTCAGACGAATGCTTCACCAATTTATTTTGAGTTTCTCCTTCCTATAGTCAAATCACAGCCTCCTCCAAGACAAGTATATCGTCCTAATGCTCAATGCTCAGTCGGTTCATTACTTAAAAGCGATGTAAAAACGAATGTTTTCCCTTGCTTCTCAAAGCAGAGTACCGACCACATTCAAACCCAACATTCCCCATCCACGCATAACTGAAGAACCCTAACAAACTGAAACGAAAAACAGCTTGAGTCATACCTGGGAGGCTGGGAGGCATTCCTTCTCTATGTAGGCCCTAATCTGCTGGACGACCCAGACACGGGAGGCTTCGCCGGCGTTTAAACTTGTTCGCTCCTCAAACTTTGCACTCAGTTTGCGACGGGGAAGGCGATGACGAAGTCGACAGGGAGTTCGGTTTCTCCCTCCCTTCTGGGTCGTCCGGCTAGAGCCACGCGAATATTTCGTGTGTCTGTCTCGATCTCGCCGGCGACCTCTTCTTTAGAGGGAAGCTCGTGCCGTCGAGCCATCCAACCCCGACTCCACCAAGCCCCTGGATCGTTTTCGAGTAGCTGCGGCCGGCGGACGATCGCGGCGGGTACAGTGGTCGTTCTCGAGAAAGAGAAGGGAGATGTGTGAGAGATTTTTGAGAAAAGGAAGAGAAAGGACGCAGCAGGTGCCAGGAGGAGATGAAAATCGGATCGTGAAAATCCTCATTTTAATTTTTTTTCCTTTTTCCTCGCCACTTTTCAGCGTACGCTTTACATTTCTAGATCCGGGGATTTGAGTGGGTTGATTTTTCTATCACGTAAACAATAAATGCTGTTCCGTTTATGCAACGATCGAAAAAAAAGATTTTCTTTACTTTAACCATTTATATCTCCTAAGAATATAAGTCAAAGTTGAAAAAGAAATCATTATATGCTGATAATGAAAAGGTTTTTCGTTTTGACTCACTCCCTAAGCTACATAAATCGGTCATGATTCAAATTAAAAAGTGCATCAATAAGTTTTCATTAGTTCAGTTTAATAACATGATAACATTACACCCAATTTGAAAAATCATTCATGAATTCATTTGTTTTGAGAAAAATTCGAACGATTTGAAAATTATATTTAAAAAATGGGGCACTAAAAAAATATTTTCATTGTCAATAATAATTTATACTTAATTTTTTTTCATAAAATGCCTTGTTAATATATTTTTGTGAGAAACACAAGCGATTATTTTAAGAAAAATATTTTTTAAAATATGATTTTTTAATGAAGCAAATGACCCTAAATTAAAAAAGAAATTTTGTAGACTGCATTGAATATGGAACAAAAATTATACTACTCATCAATCACGACATTGCCCCTTTATGCGACTTCCAAAATATTTCGAATCCTTCAAATTAATAGAACCTAATTTGGTTTTTTGTTGGAAAGAAAATCTGATTTGATTTCAACGTGTATTTCCATGAATCAACCCAGAAGTAGACAATAGTAACACATTTATATATAATTAATGGGTTAAATAAATTCTTATAGGTTAC
Organism: Eucalyptus tenuipes; assembly: GCA_014182365.1. Lineage (NCBI taxonomy): Eukaryota > Viridiplantae > Streptophyta > Magnoliopsida > Myrtales > Myrtaceae > Eucalyptus > Eucalyptus tenuipes. Next base: position 10,927,614 of record CM024546.1, on the reverse strand, counting down.
CATAATGGATCGTTTTTTGGTCGAAACCATAATGGCTTTTTCCAAATACATAATAATACAATTTTACCAAAACGTGGGAGCGCCGAAGCAATTCATCGTTATACTGCAAAATTTATATTATTCTATAAAGTAAAGAGTACCGTCTTTGAGGGATCTAATCATTTTTATTCTTACTCAAAATACACTCTTTTAGGTATTATACAAATATCATGTAAATATACAAATACATAATCGAATCATTTTATTTTATCTTTCACATATTTCAACTTTGAACAAACTTAAAAATGGATGAAATCCTAAAATAATTTTCGGTCTGTACATATAAGTTTACAGTTTCTTCATATGGTGTCAATAATTTCTTTCTTTTAATTAATAATTCCAATATTTCGTAAATATCTAACTTGCAAACCTTTTTAAATTTTAATATTGTGCATACACATCACTTTTCCTAACACAAATTAATTTGTACCGTGGCATTCTCCAACTAATTTATTAAAACATTGACCCAACGTAAAATTAGTTGATCCCGTTTCAATAATTGTCATGGTTATGTGCGAAAATAGACAATATTTAAATGAAATACCGTATCAATCTATTTTCCATAACGAATGAATAGCATAAAAGGAAATAAATCTTACCGTGTGAAAAATTAAAAGAAAATAATTCGTGCTGGAAGCCAAATAACCAGAAAGAGTGGTATAGAACGAAAGGGATTTTTAGGCATAGAAAGAAAGAACGCATATTTGTTTAGTGTTTACTGAATCATCTGAAAATTAGATGAAAAACACATCTACAGATCAACTTCGGACGAACATCCACTTCTGTTTACTGTTTCGATACAAACTTCAGACCCTTTTGAGGATCGACAGACAAAGAGACCAGGCGAAATCGCCATGTACGTTGTCCCGGGACCGGAGAACAGACCCTAGAGAATTTCGAGGAGAAGCAAAATCACAACGCTCACAGGAACCTGCACCGGAGCGATCGAACCGAACTCCCCACTCGCGAGACATATCATCGCCGCGCAGACATGAATCCTGGAACGCCGAGTGTGGCCAAAGTTCACCAAGCCGGTCTCCTCCTCCACGTACTCCGGCTCGGCCTCGGGCCTCGAGAGCTTGACGCGCTTGTACCGCTGCTGAGAAGACGATGGAGCGCTGTCTCGCTGGCTCGCGCTTCGCTTCGCTCTCTTCCTCATGCTTGACGATCTGTTTCAACAGCACCCGCTTCACGCAGAGAGAGAGAGGGGGAGGGTTTTGGTGGGATCTGTGGACTTTGAGGAAGAGGAACGTGGATGTTGCCGTCATACATACTCAACCTCATTTCCACGCTATGTTCTTAAAAAAGATCAATGTTTTCCTTTTTTTTTTTTATTATCTTTTTTGTCGTATTATTCTGCGCTTCATTCATTCTGAACATTCTCGCATTTATATTTTCACATGCATGTCTAACTCTTTTTTTCTAGGGTTATCACCTTGAAAAATCTCAAATTGATACGCATGTGACAAATTTATCCCGAACTACCAAAACTCCAAACCAGTACACGTCTGACAAATTTACGCCAAATTCAAATTTACTTACTATTAGTTTCTATTAAATTTTCCTATCAAAGACATGGGAAAGTTGATTACTCTTCGTATGTCACATCTATACAATTTTGGTGATTTTTATGATATTAATCAAATTTAACGGATAGTATATTTGTCATAAATATACCATTTTGGGATTTTTGGCAGTCGAATAAATTAGTTTGTGATAAATTTATCATTAGTGTACTAGTTCAGAGTTTTTTGTGGTCATTTAGGGTACGTTTGTCATATGTATACCGGTTTGAGGATTTTCATGGTCAAATAATTAATTTGGAATAAATTTGTCACACGTGTATCAGTTTGAGATTTTTCGGGGTGTTAATTCTTTTTCTAATAATAATTTGAGATAACCAAAAAAAGAAATATCAAGAAGACAAATAATTTAAACGAGGAATGAGATTTAAAAAAAAAAAACAGAACTTATGAGCTTTCAAGAGACAACATATAAGCACATTAATAGAGAAAATATACTATCACTATGTTTCCTATTGAATAATTACATTATTTTTTGCTTGACACGGTTGTGGTGACTTGATCTGATTCATAAAGTTGAAATCAGACTCATCACTTTTTTTTTTTTTTTAATTCATGGCAAGGAATTTTTTGATACATACCCACACAATTAGGGAGAGTGGTTCCGGGTTCCTTACAGGTTCCACTTGGAACTTGGAACCTACTCTCGGGTACAAGTTCCTCATTTTTTGGAACCTTAACCTACCCGTTGGAACCTGAAAACTGGAACCTATCTTGTCACAAGTTCCAAGGTTGGTTCCAAGGTCTAACAGATTTTTCATTTTTTTGTTAAACGAAACGAAAATGAACGCAATAATAATAAATAGGCTTGTCATTCATCAAAGAGAATACAAAATAAATAAAACTATCAATAGAAGAAAATGAATTCTTGGCAAGGAATTCAAATAGATAAAAGTAGAGGTGGGCGGTTTTAAGTTCCATACAAGTTCCATCCGGAACTTGGAACCTACCCGTTGGAACAGATTCCTCATTTTTTGGGACCTGAAACCGTTCTACCCAGCTCCCACTTATTTTATTATTTGAAAGATTATAATTTACTAACCATAACTTATATTTAGATATATGAAAAATATAAACATTAATATAGTAAAAATTTTAGCTATAAAACGAAAACTCGGACTAGTGCTTCCAAATTATATATTCATCATCGAACAGCATGGAATATCGGAAGATCACACGAAGACATGGATCAAGAAAAATATTAAAACTTATTTTAAGTTCTATGTTACAAGTTTCAAGTTCCTCCAATTAAGAACCTGGAACCTATTCGTTGAAACAGGTTTATTATTTTTTGGAACCTAAAACCTACCCTGCATATCTTGGAACCTGGAACCTACAGGTTCCTACCGGTCCGGTTTTCAGGTTCCAGGTTCTACCCTAGAACCATGCTCACCCTTAGACACAATTTCTTTTTTTCTTTTTTTTCATATACTCGTTCTCTTTTTGGCCTTTTATTTTCTTTTTTCATCTGATAATATAACAGTTAACTTCTAAAATTAATAGTTGCATCTTAATTTAAACCTGATGAATGATAGTTGCGTTTTAAAAATTGATGATAACATGGAATATTTTAACGTGTCAATATCCACACGTCCAATCACCTAGTTCCCCTCTATATATTTTTTCTTCCATGAGAGGAGGAAATACCCTCTAGGTGTTTAAGGTCCAAAGATTATTGAGGTGCGTAACGACCTTAGACAAAGTAGTTTAAGGACTTATAGGACCAGCAATATAACACTTTAACTTCTAAACTTAATAGTTACATCTAGTTTAAACTTGTTGAATGATAGTTGCCTTCTGAAAATCGCTGTTAACATGGAATACCTTGGTTGAATAACCTCCGGAGTTCCCTTTTTAATAATGACAATATCTTAATTCTTTGAATACAGCAATATATCCAACATAGTTACATCTCGGTAATATGAAATTTTCGTTTCATATCTAGGATTTATATGTAATACTTTCGGTAATTAATCCTTTAAGGAATAATTTTAGATAGGGATCTGATCTTGAGCCATTTCCCCCCCAAAAAAAAAAAAAGGAGCATGGAGTGGATATTATCCAAGTAAGGGCTCGGACTTAGTCAAGTTAGTCTCTAATAAAGGACTCAAGTTAGTCTCTAATAAAGACCCGAACTCGCAAACCCATCAAATCTTCGCCAATCAGCTCTCTCCAACAGTTAGACTATTAAAGCAAGGGCATTTTGTCCAAAATATGCAATCGCCTAAAAAAATTGTTAGGTATCGATGTACAGACACAACAAAATATAGAGTAAATGTGAAAAAGAGAAAATCAAGACACAAGATTTATCTTGGTTCGCCTAAATTAGAGCTATATCCAGCAGAAAATTCCACTATAATTAGTACCTCCCAACTCTCTATTACAACTCTCAATTATAATATAAAGAGATTATATATAGACAACGGAAGCTATTCATGAACCCAAACTTAAACTACCATCAAAATACGGGCTCAAACTATAAAAACCCTCTGACGACTAGCGGTGTTGCCTCCTAAACCCTGTTAGGGTGGCCCTGGCCTGCTCACCGGGGAGCAAGACCCCATGCTTTTTTGTCGATTGAGAGTATAAACCGCACCCCCAACAAATATGGAGAAAACCCTAAATACATAAAACCCAAATTAAGTTCTAATCTAAGGGTTCTTGGTGGATTTTCTCCAAATTATTGTGTTTCTTTAGGATTTTTCCCATCAAGAGAGTCTTCAGTTTCAACCTTGGTTAAAGAACAGCAAAAATACTTAAAGAGAGCTTTCATAGAGTACGAGCTAATGCGGGATAGCAAAGACCAGAAGAACATCGATTCTCTGAACAAGCAAGAACCCTTCTTTAACTTTCAGGCCCATATAAAAACATGATGAAACAGAAACCCCATGAGTGAAAGAACCCAAAAGGGATAGAGAGTGCCCAACATAAAATAAAGTGCAAGAGGGAGCCCACGGCAGTGAAGACTACAGAGCAATAGCATGTTTTAAGACTTTACAGATAACGGGGACAAAAGAGGATGAAGTTCTACGGAAGAGACGGCTAAAGATGAGTTCGGGTCGCACCACGCTTGCGGAAAAAAGCAATCTCGTAGACAGAGAAGGAAGGAGAGAACAATTTCAAAGTCGGAATCTTGTGGAGAGATTTTCTAAATTATAATACACGTAGGGTTGTGGTTTTTGTGGAGAAATTTCCTCTCCACCCAATTAGTTAAAAAATAAAATATTGGCCCTTTCTAATCTAATAAATAATAATGAAAAAGATCTAGAAAATTCATTAGCTTGACCATGACTTCATTTCCACTTCACCCAAAAATCTCGTGAAATGAATTATTTTCTTGCAATGCATGTAGTTTTATAACCGGCAGAAGAAAAAGTTACCCTAACAATAACATTTGTCAATTATCATCAAGCATGGTAGCCAACTGATAAATGAGTCACAAGTTCAAACCATGTCATGAGCAAATTTTTTGTCGACTTGTGTCTTGGGCATTAACTATCTCTTGTAGAGAGATTTTCTAAACTATAATACACATATGGTTGGCTCTTGTGGAGAGATTTCCTCTCCACCCAATAAAAAAAAATAAAAAAAAGATCGAGGAAATTCATCAGGTTGACCATGTGTTCATTTCCTTCCTGCCCAAAAATCTCATGAAATGAATTATTTTCTCGCAATTCATGCAGTTTTATCACTATTAGATGAAAAAGTTATTCTAACAATAAGATTTGTTAATTATCATCATGCATGGTAACTAGATGATAAAGGAGTTATATTGTCTTTCATGAGGTCACAAGCTCAAACCATGTCATGAGCAAATCGCTTACCAACTTGTGTCGTGGGCATTTACTACCTCTAGTGGAAAGATTTTCTAAATTATAATACACATAGGGCTACGGCTCTTGTGGAAAGATTTCCCCTCCACCCAATAGGAAAAAAAAAACATTGATCGACTCTAAAATCTAATAAATAATAATGAAAAAGATCAAGGAAATTCATCAGCTTGACCATGTCTTCATTTCCTCTCCACCCAAAAATCTCATGAAATGAATATTTTCTTGCAATGCACGCAGTTTTATCACTAGTAGAAGAAAAAGTTACTCTAACAATAACATTTCTCAAATATCATCGAGCATGGTAGTCAAGTGATAAATGAGTCACTTTGTCTTTCATGAGGTCATAAGCTCAAATCATGTCATGAGCAAATCTCTAATCAACTTGTATCTTGGGCATTTAGAACCTCTTGTGGAGAGATATTCTAAATTATAATACACCTTGTGGCTCTTGTGGAGACATTTCCTCTCCACCCAATTAATAATAATAACAATAAAACATTGGCCCACTGTGAAATCTAATAAATAATAATAAAAAAGATTAAGGAAACTCATCAACTTGACCATGTCTTCATTTCCTCTCCACCCAAAAATCTCATGAAATGAACTATAATCTTGCTAGTAGAAGAAAAAGTTAATCTAATAATAACATGTCATCAGCAAATCTTCGATCAACTTGTGTGTTGGGCATTTAGAGCCTCTTGTGGAGAGATTTTCTAAATTATAATATACGTAAGGTTGCGGCTCTTGAGGAGAGATTTCCTCTCCACCTAGTTAATTTTTTTAAGGAAAACATTGGCCCACTCTAAAATCTAATAAATAGTAACGAAAAAGATTGAGGAAACTCATCAACTTTACCATGACTTGCAATGCATGCAGTTTTATCACTATTAGAAGAAAAAGTTAATTTAACAATAACATGTCATGAGCAAATCTCTCATCAACTTGTGTCTTGGGCATTTAGAACCTCTTGTGGAGAGATTTTCTAAATTATGATACAATAAGGTTGCGGCTCTTGTGGAGAGATTTCCTCTCGACCTAGTTAATTAAAAAAAAAAAAATTGGCCCACTCTAAGACCTAATAAATAATAATGAAAAAGATCGAGGAAATTCATTAGATTGATTATGTCTTCATTTCCCCTCCACCCAAATTCTCATGAAATGAATTATAATCTTGTAATGCATGCAGTTTAATCACTGATAGAAGGAAAAGTTAATCTAAGAATAACATTTGTCAATTATGATCAAGCGTGGCAGCCAAGTAATAAATAAGCCACATTGTTTTGCATGAGGTCACAAGCTCAAGCCGTATCAAGAGCAAATTATTAATCAACTTGTGTCTTGGGCATTTACTATCTCTTGTGGAGAGTTTTTCTAAATTATAAGACATGTAGGGTTGAGGCTCTTGTGGAGAGATTTCTTCTACACCCAACAAATAAATAAATAAACACTGTTCCACTCAAAAATCTAATATGTAATAATGAAAAAGATCAAGGAAATTCATCAGCTTGACCATTTCTTCATTTCCTGTTGACCCAAAAATCTCATGAAATGAATTATTTTCCTGCAATGCACACAGTTTTATCACCGATAGAAGAAAAAAGTTACTTCAGCAATAACATTTGTTAATTATCATCGAGTGTTGTAGCCAAGTGATAAATGAGTCATTGTCTTTCATGAGGTCACAAGCTCAAACCATGGGATGAGCAAATCTTTGATCAACTTGTGTCTTGGGCATTTACTACCTCTTGTGGAGAGATTATCTAAATTATAATACATGTAAAGTTGCGGCTCTTGTGGAGAGATTCTCTCCACTCAATTAATAATAATAATAAAAAACACTGGCCCACTCTAAAATCTAATATATAATAATGAAAAAGATGGAGGAAATTCATCAACTTTTTTTTTTCGGAATTTCATCATCTTGCCCATGTCTTCATTTCCTCTCCACCCAAAAAGCTCGTGAAATGAATTATTTTCTTGCAATGTGAAAAATTTTATCACTAGTAGATTAAAAAAGTTACTCTAATAATAACATTTATCAATTATCATCCAGGGTAGTAGCCAAACGATAAATAAGTTACATTGTCTTTCATGAGGTCCTCAACTTAAATCATGTCATAAGCAAATCTTTGAATAGAGAGAATTCTTATATCCTACTACAAATAGGGTTGCGGCTCTTGGGGAGAGATTTCCTCTCCGCCCAATTAATGAAGAAAATAAAAACGTTGGCCCACTCTAACATCTAATAAACAATATTGAAAAATATGGAGAAAATCCATCGGCTTGACCATGTCTTCATTTCCTCCCGAAAAGAAGGGAAACATGCTTGTCTGCCTGATTCATATAGTTAAGGCGTAAAATCTGCATCATCAGTGCCTTCAAATCATCGTACTTTTTGCTTTGACCTTTTCATACGTTTTTGATGCATCCTGGCACGGCCAAATGATAGTAAAACCACATCTTTTGCAGGCGGGTAGGTGTCCTAATTTAATTGCCATGTCTCTTTCAAAATGCCACAGCATGAGTCTCGGTTTTTAAGACAGCTATTTTTGCCTTTTTGGTGGGTCCAGGAGCTAGAGATTACTTAACCTCACGGAGTTTCAGCCCTTTGAAAATTGGATCTTATCAAGCTTTACAACACAAGGCCAACGATCCAGGAGCTCCAATGTCAAAACCTTCCTTTGACTTGCGATTCCTTAATTTGACCTTTTTTGAAGCTGAAGTTTTGGAGTCTTGTAACTCTAGACCGGAACAAAAACACAGTTATCCAAACGGGTTTCATCTAATGACCATTCAAACAGACGGCGAGGTTCGAACGCGGAAAAGGCTTGCGGTGGAGAGGAAGCGTTTGGTCCCCTCTTGGTTAGACAAACAACAACTAGAAGGGATCTAACGGGCGTGTTTCTGCTTTGGAAAACCATCACGAAGAAAATAGTGAATCTATACTCTTGAGTTTTGCTGTTTTCCTTTGCCTGTTGGAGGAAATCGCGGGATCTTCTGCTTTTGAACGAGAATTACAGAAAACGTGGGAAGATTTTCTGGGTGCTTAAAAATGATCCCTTGATTTGAAAAACGTCAACTAAGAGTTTGAAACAGTAATCCCTTTCCGCATCTGGATTTTACGCTAATAACATTACCCGATTAAGAACTTCCATGGAAAGCAGAGGAAGCACAATGTCAGCAGGATATATAAGCTTAAAAAAAAAGCACTCCTTTCATCCTAGAATGCTTATTTGCTATACAGGACTCCCGATATTTACATGACAAGCAAGAAGCACCATAGAATTAGAACCTGTCCTGAGTACTTGATCTAGATTTCTGGAAAAAAGAAGCAGAGTCCTAGCCACTTGAGTTGGAATGCAACTCATTTGGTGAAGCCTCTACCATAGCACTGCTCGTATGGTTATCCCCGTTGTTGCTGCTACTGCAGCTCAAGGTCCTCAAAAGCCGCCACAGCCCCCAGTTCCTCGGAATTTTCTTCTCGGCATCATCCGTCGACTGGACCGTCGAGGCCTGGCTCCGCCGCCGGCTCTGCCTCATCCTCATGTCGCTCAACTCCATCTCCATCGGGAACCTGGCCGACCCAAACACGAGGAAGTACCACTTGCCCTTTGCTCCCACCTTCCTCGCCGACCCATCTACGCTCCTGAACTTCTCCAATGGCAGGTTCTTGGAGTCGGTCACTTCCCGCGGCTTCGACCGCTTCTTCTTGTCCGATCTCAACTTGCGGTACGAATACGACGTTCTGGACTTCCTAAACAGGCGCAGCTTCCAGCGAAAGAACCACCTCTTCTTCGACTTTGCGGGACGCTTTCTGATGAGATCATCCGCGTTCTTCTCGACGGGCGGCGGCTCTCCATACGGGATGAGTTTGCCACAGAAGATTATGTGCCCCGAGTGGCGCACGGAGGAAATGCTCAAGTCCTCGCTGGAGGAGAATTCAAACAAGTCTTCTTGATCCCGATGAGGGCCAGTCGATGCGCCTCGGGCTTGTTCTGGTTCTGCTACCACTTTGGAGAAGCTGTCTTTCTCCCACTCGGCCGAACCGCTGTAGAGCGGGAGGTCGCAGAGAGAGAGCGTCTCTGCTTCGTCTTCTTCATTTCCTTCTGCCTCTTGATTTGGGTCTTGCGAATGACCCACAATGCTTTCTTGCTCTGGCTCTTGCCTGGACTCATCGCGTGAAACGACCATCACGAGCAAGATTGGCTAGAAGCCTAGAAGAAAAGAAGAAGAAAAGAAGAAGCAGCCAAATGTTGCCAAAGGAGATGGAGAGAGAAGATGAGGGGCGATCTTTTTTGCTTTTCTTGCGTTTAGACAAGGAAGTTTCTACTGGACACTTTCTGACGACGCTCCCATTTGGCCATATATAGGCACTTGCATGTGACCAGGAGCGTGTCTTGATATAATAGAGAGAGAAAGAGAGGGAGGTAGTAGTTTGGAAATTGGATGAGAGGAGAGCTTCTAGATGAGGCGATTTGTTTTTCTTTCCTTTTTCTTCTACCGTCAAATTCTAAGTTGAACAATAAATGACAATTAATAGGTTTACTTCCATTTGTCACATATATATCAGTTTGGAATTTATCGTGCTATTAATTCAATTTAACAAAAATTTAGCGGATGATAAATCAATTTAGGATTTTTTAGTCAAAAATTAATTTGAAGTAAATTTGTTATATATGTACTAATTTAAGATTTTCTATAGTTAAAAAATTAATTTATAATAAATTTGTCGTAAATGTATTAATTTTGAATTTTTCATTATATTAATTTTTTTCCCTGATCGATAGGGAATAAAGAGGAATAATAGAAGAGATAGAGAGAGAGAGAGAGAGAGAGACGAGAAAGAAGGTTCAGATGATCCTATAAACTGAATTTTAATTTAAGGTTGGGTTTGTGGGGCGGGTCTTCTAGATGAGGAGGATAAGTCATGTAGAGATGTTCCTAGTCGTAGACACTAGTCAATGAGTCCTATCACCCAGAAAAGAAAACTATAAAAATGCTGCAGGATTGTCCTGATTTGCTTGGGCCCCAGTGTTTCTAGACGGGGTCTTCTTGAGGGCGTTTTCCACGAAGCAACGTTCTTCATGTACTGATTTATTTTTACATCAAGTTATCACCGCCCTCAATAAATTCGATTCTTTTGTTTTTTTTCCTTTTAATTATAATAAAAAGTATTTTTATTATCAATAAAAAAATCATATCTAAACATTTTCATGATTAATGAAAATATTTTCATACAGTTAATTTTATAAGTGATACAAGTGATCTTTCTTTAAAAAATCTTTTTGAAATTATTAATTTTTTACAAAACAAATGAAACCTTACACGCGGATCTCGTGGAGTGTCTTGAGAGTCTTTCTAGTTTCTTTAGGTGTCCGTATGAGTTTCTAAAACAAATGTGTTTGCAAATCCTGAACGCTTCATGCCTTATAAATGATTTAGCTAAAGCATGTACAAGAACGGTGTCTTCCGTATGATTTACTCCCGAACTTAACTGCGTCAAAAGCTTCGACGACTCCTAAGATAGTCTCAAGTTAGGCGGGAAAAATGCACTGCAAGTCCTAAGCCTTGTTTATGGAACACAATAGTCATAATTGAAAAATCAAGTCCTCAGCCTTTATTGAAAGATGAATTAAACCCTAAAATGATGCTGAAGAAGTGCCGTTTAAGATGTCATATAAGTACTTGTTGCGTGAAACTTATGTAATTTAAGGTACTGATTTGAAAGTACTTGATTGCACATTTAGAAAAAGGTTTAAAACTTAATCGAACCAATTAAAAAGTATAGGATTCAATCGTATTCTATACATAAAATTTAAGAAATTTCTCCTAATTTATCCATGGATATCAAGTATGTCAACGTTGTGAAGGTCTAAAATGTGCAAGGAAAGCGTCATAGCATTGGCTCTATATAATGTTTTTTTCTCTCTAGGAGAAGCTCTATACCATGTTCGAAAATTCTTTTTAAAAATTTAAATTGATAAGTAAAGAGATCACATAAATATAAAGAGCATATAAGATTTATTGTTGACCCATGCAAAATAATATGTCGAGGGTTCAAAAGGTAGACTTATCGGGGCGGGGCTCCGCAAAAACTAGTCCGACCATGACGTGATCGCTAATAAAGAACCATGCGATCCCACCGCAAAGAAAGTATCACATGTCCGGATGGGTCATTCCACGAGGTGGACCAGACTGCATGAAGACAGAAACAGCAGCCCCTTGCAAACGGGCTTTAGGATGCGAAAGGACCCTGCGCTTTCCTTACCGCCAGCGAGTCAAAAGTGGTGGAGCTTTCACACCATAATCCTATATAATAATGAATTAGAAATATTGGATGAACAGTTCTCGTTGCGGTGAAGTAAAGGACTTCGCTTCCTCCCCAAGAAAAATTGACAACCCCTAGATTCAGCCTGAGGACCTATTCAAGTTCCAGAAGTTCTCTTGTACGGGACAAAGACGATATTCCAGGTAAAAGGTTGATAGTGCCGTTTCGAACTAGGTAGTGTATTGCTTGACACGGTCAAGCGACGTTAATTAAATCATATCACGTCTCCTCGTAAAAGAATCAATTTATGTATCGAGATAAAATCGTTTATGTTACTTGTTGCAAAATCACGGATGATTTGGCCAAATGCAACACTAACAATGCTAATGTATGAGGTTCAATAGGCGACAAAGCAAGTGAGATAATTGATGGTTTTGTTGTTGAAAGAATGGGCAATACAAAGCTTCGAGAGCAGAATTTCTAAAGCCATTTTTTTTTTTTATTATAGGGTTAATATTATGAAAATCCTAAACAGGTAAATTTGTGATAAATTTGTTATAAATTTGTCCCAAATTGATACTTATGACAAATTTATATTCCATTAAAATTTCCATCAAATTATTAAGTTGGATGACATTTGATAGTTAACGGAAATATTAGTTTGGGGTTTTACCCTCTATTTATAATAGGTGTATTATTTATGATTTTTCGTGATATTGATCTAATTTAATGAAAACTAACAAATGGTAAGTTTGTCATAATTGTATTAGTTTTGGGATTTTTTTAATAAAAAAGTAGTTTGGGATAAATTTATTACAGATATACCAATTTGTGACTTTTGTAATCAAAAGTTAATTTTGGAATAAATTTATTACAGGTATATTAATTTATGATTTTTTATTATATTTACCTTTTATAATAATATAAAGTGACGAAAGCTGCGAAAACAGCGAGAGAGAATAAAGAAGCTTAAACCCAATTGTAATCTATCTAAAATGAGACCAAAAGGAGAAAATCGTAGAGGAAAGGTATGAATTTCACGCGAATGACTTTTACAATGTGGAACTTTCCATGTGTTTTAAGTTTTATTTTTTATTTTTTGGACATCTAGAAGCCCATTTCTCTGGAATTTCATTCACTATCCGGACAGGTGTTACTAGCAATACAATAGACACTGGCGAAGAGAAGAATTGAAAAATTATACATTGGAAGGGGTCCTTTTGAAAGTGGTGTTGAATTAGGTTGAAGAGTCATTATGATTTCACCTTGACCATGATCATATCATGTGCATCACGTAGGGAAGAAGATACCTTATATCATGGACTTATTTGGCCTTTTCTCTTTTCTAATGACTAATTGAATTCTCTGCCTTGGTTCTGAAGTTCCTTTTCTTTATAAGATGACTGCAATTAAATCAAAGAGCGTCGCGCCATCGCTGAATAGCCAGTTGATTCGGACCTTGGTATCGAAGCATATATAACATTATCATAGAGTCTGCCGTGTTCTTATTAAGACTATTAGTCCATTAAATGTCCGTTCACCAAGGAAAGTAAAAAATAAGAGGGCCAAAAAGAGAAGGAAAAGATGTCTTCCTCCCTTGGATATGAAGCTTTGGACTTGGATTCTCAACTTAATAAATCTCGACTATTGATTTATGAAATGAGTTTTCATTTTGGTTAATATAAAAGGAAAAAAAAAAAAACCCCGAACTGATACACTCGTGACAAATTTATCATAAACTAGTATTTTGACCGCCAAAAAGCCAAATTGATATATTTTTTACAAATTTACCATTCGTTAATTTCCGTTAAATTATATTAATACCACAAAAAATCAAAACCAATAAACTTGTGAAAAACGGACGATAAAACATCAAATCGGTACACTTGTCAACTGTCACGTATTATACAAATTAGTAATTTGACAGTAAAATTTAATAGAAATTAACAGGGAGTAAATTTATCATATATGTATTAGTTTAGGGTTTTTGTTGATATTAACTATTTTTTTGTATGGTTGATATTTATAGAGACAACGAAGAAAGTATAGTGGATAGAGGACCATCATCCTAAAAGGGCATGGGTTCTTTGCTCTGTATGGTGCTCTCTCTATTTTGCTTAGGATAAAATTTAGGCTCGTTAAATGAGTGAGTCGTGTCTTAAATGTTCTAACTCAATTGACTAATTTAACTCATTTTTATCAATTTAGCATTTCGGAATTCATTTTAAGCATTTTTTTCTCCCTATATTATTGCATTTGAAGAATAGATTTATGGACTAACTTCTTGAGTTAGCAAGTTGAAACATACCCTTTGAAGAATAGATTTATGGACTCACTTGTCGAGTTAGCAAGTTCAAACATATTCGGGTTTTGGTTTTGAGTTAAATATAAATGGGTTCTTCAAACACTATGGAGCCTGTTTGATTATAGGCAAAATAATGTCTGACTCTATTCTTTTGTTCATTGGAACAAAAATCTATTTGGTAACTTTTTTGTTTACAGAACAAATATGTTCGCGGGAATAGATTTAAAACATAATCAAGAAATAAAAAAAAAAATTACTTTTTTGATGCTAGGAACAACTTCCAAATCAAGTCCACTTTTTTCTTGTTTTCTTTTTTCCTTTTGTTCTTCTCCTTCTTCCTTTGGCCAATCATTGGGCCTCGGCGAGGCCAAGCCTCATCGGCCGAGCCTCCCTAGCGACTGGGCGAGGCTCGGCCTCGACCAGATCTGATAAGGTCGAGCTCACCTAGCCACCAGCAACCAGCCAAAGAACGAAGGAGAAGAAGAAAAGGAAAAAACAAAAGAAAAAAAATATAATAAATCATTTAAAAATTTTCGAATTTAGAAAAAAAATTGAAATCTTATCAAACACATTATAGAAATTTTGAGTAGTTCTTGAACGCATTTAAATTCTCAAAAACTCATGCAGATAATAGAATAAAAAAATCATTTTTAAATAAAAATTATTCCAAGAACAAAATTGTTACCAAATATGCTCTATACAACTCCTCATTTGTCGTCTCTTACTCCACTGATGGACCCTCTCTCCCCTGGCAGTGACCTCACCATGCGCCGCGATCTCGACAAAATGTCTGCTTGACTAGCCAGATCGGCCCCATCACGTCAACCTCCACTGCATCCTCTCGTAAATCGACCCTGGGTAACTGCATTCAAAATACTAAAACAGTCAAAGTATTCACGTGAGAGATGAGGATAAAACTAAAGTAAAACATTCATCCTCTTTATGGTCACGGCATCTCCATACATCACTAGTATGACTGCGAAGCTAGAGGAAGAGAAACTCGCAGAAAACTTCTACCACAAGTTCTTGGCCAAAGCAATAGGTGGACCTTTCAGTATTTCAATTCAGCTCTGCATATTCACAAACACGTAGTGCCCGAACTGCAGTTCAAGTGATTGACAGAAAATCCTTGCCTAAGATCCTCATGCTAGGTATCGCAAAACATTTTTGAAATTTTTTTAATATTAACAATTAATATATTAGTATGATGTAATCGATATGGTCCGGGTGGGTAGGTAGGTGGATCTATCCATGGAATTGAGAACTGCGTCGATATTCATCGCTTTCCCATAAATTGGAACCGAAAACCGGATTAGTTCTCTTAAGAACCATCGATTTCGGGCGGTTCCTATCCGATTTTGGGTGGTCCAAGCGGTCCTAATTCTTTTACATACTCGTACTGCAAACCCAAGTGCGCCCCACACCTGCTCATAGATCTTCAGACTAGGCAGCATCACCGGTGCCTCCGCCATGTCGAACCCACTTGGAGAGCAGAGTCCAGTCAACATCGAAAATTCACACGTCCTTCCGTCCCCGCTCAATTCCGCGCTGCCCGCATAGATTCCAGCTTCATGCGACACGTTAACGAGATCGAAGACGCACGCTTTGCCCATCAAGTGGTCCCCCGCATAGTCCGCACACTCCGGCGGATCTCCAGCTATCGCGCTGCAACTTGACCTGTCCTTTGTCGAGCTCCTTCGCGCTCGTGGTGTATTCGATGACGAAAGGGCGAGGAAGCGGGTGAGAAGTGAGAGTTTCTTTTTCTTTTTCTTTTTTTTTTTGGGGGGGGCGGGGGAGGGGTGTGGGGAGCGAAGAGGAATGTTGAGGAAAACTCTCCAAGATCAGCGGCAGCTGCAGGAATGGCGACATCGGAGGGGATGGCAGAGGAGGCGGGGAAGAGCTGAATGACGGAGGAGGAGATCTTGCCCTGGAGGTAGTCCAGGAGGGACTTGCGGTCGATGAAGGTGACGCGGGGAGGTGGTGAACCATTTATGGGTTCAATATTTCCAAATAGGTGTAATCTAGAAACTCGTTTATGACCAACTTTAATTGAATTTCAATATCTTAAATCAATTTTTACCCAGCCCTTCAAATGTCTAACAAGCCATTTGCAACTCGACCCCAAATGCAACTCGAAGAAAAACCCACATCCTAACTGAATTGAAACGAGTATGTGATCACTACAAATAGCCAGCATGATCTGTCAGTGACTATAAACCTTCTACATTATCTATTTAAGGGAAAATATCAAACACAAATCTCATTTTTTACGTCATAACCACTTACATACCCTATTTTACAAATACCATTTGTATAATTCTAAGAAAAACTCCACATTGAAAAGATCAAATTGCACTCCTTGCAAACTCCCTTTTTAGCATCTTGCATAGGATTTGGGTGGTTTGGTTCTTAATTGGCTTTGAGTATTTTGGGTGAGTTTGATATTTTAACATCCACGAGGGGCATTTTTGGAAAGAAAATGGCATAATAAAAAAAATAGGGATACAAAGAAAATTGATGTGAATGTTCAAAATAGTCTCCAGAGCTAAACCTCAGAGTATTTTCAAAAATAGAGATATGCAAGTAATCATTGGGTATAGAGTGAGGTATGTTCTAATATTTTCCATCTATTAAATTTTGATTATTATGTAATTAGAAACTCCTCTAGCTTTCTTTTGATGTTGTCTCTCTATATGTTCTCTTAAAATATTACAAGATTTGTACTAAAATGTGTGCATTATTAAAATAACATTTCATTCATTTTCACTGAAGTACAAGAAGAAATCGTGTGGTCCAATTTCAAACCAAGACAAACCCCAGATAATTTCAAAACAAGATAAACTCTAAATAACTAGATGAATTAATAGAATAAGGTTAGGAGTCATGCTCAGAGCAAATCTATGACTTCTCCAAACCAAAATCGATGGACACACTAAGATTTCCATTTGTTGTGATGGCTTTGGCTTTTGGCAGTGTGCATCTAGATTCAGCGTTCCAAACACCATTGTCTCTCAGAGTAATAAGGTTGCATGAACACAAATTTGACATATGTGGGAACAAAAGGTTGACGAAGTTCCTCCAATCTCTTTCAAAACTGGACTTATACACCAACCATCATCATTTAGAGTAATAGGATTGCATGACACAAATTTGACATCTATGAGAATGAAAACTTTACGAAGTTCCTACGATCTCTTTTGAAACTAAACTTATGCACCAAAGAAACCCGAGAAAAGCGAAACCCTAAATTCATATCGCAAAAATCCCCAAATCTAGATTGGATTGGGAAGAAAAAAAAAAAAGCTGTGGAAAGATGAGGAGGAGAGGACAGAACCCTAGGGAGGAGAGAGAAGAAATTGTGCCTGTATTGAAGTACATAATTGAATAATAAATTTCTTGTGAAGCCTTGATATTGAGGGCAACCCCTTGGGTTAGCATAGTTATATTGGAATGTTAAGGATTTCAGCTTGAAAATTGAAGTTCACATGTTCAAATGCCACCAAATGCATGAAAATTACTTCTAGATTAGAGCCACTACACAAGCAAAAGGCATCAACGTAATTGATCTATGACACTTATAAGGTCTTTCATAAGTTTTCAAATCATCAAGTATCTTTGCTTATGCAACAGAAAGACGCCTAACACCAAGAAACAAAGTTAAATCCATTGTGGCGACTATACTCTCTACGTGAGATTTTGTAGAAACATTACCAACTGTCTACAAGCTTAAGCTAATAGAGATGAAGGTGGACTTTAGCCGCGTAGAATTATATAATAAATGGGACAAATTGAGGCTTGAAAAATTTGAACTCAAGATATCTTATTTGATATTTATAAGATTTTGTGGGACAGTTGTAAAAGTTTCAATTATTAAATGAATGCATAATTTAATATTTGAGTACTTTAACATTGTCACGATCTCTATACATCCTTTTGTGATATACACATTATCTTATCCATTGGTTATATAATTATTCTGTAACTGAGGAGGGTTAAAATCAATCAAAATATCAAATAAGAAGATCGCATGTTTCATGACAAGTTCGCATCTCATAACAACAGGATTTCGTTAAAGTGCATACTTGATACGCCGTGGTCGATAATGTTGTTGGTCGAATTTACGCCAAGGAATTTGACAACTACAGTTAATGAGCCTCTTTCATGCATCATACCTATCATGTGTGGTCAAACTAAATGAGTCTTCTCCTTGGATTCGTCAGAAGACATCATGGGACGTATAAGCAATCACACAAGATATGTAGCAAGAACAATGCGCAAACGCTCCTTTTGTAAACTATGGAAAATCGATTCTTCTAAAAATCGAAACTTTCGAATATATACATCGTCTTTGGTAATCTACTCTCTCTCTCTCTCTCTCACGTGTGCAAAGTACAGAGTCAATCCTGTCACACGCGCGGGACGCAGCCCAACGAGGCCTTCACCAAGGCATCGGCGCGGCGACGGTGGCCCGATCCCAGAGCCTTCAACAATCCGAGCAACCCCTTCCCTTTGCTCACGCCGCCGCAATCCCCGCTTCTCACGATCTCGCCGCCGCCGTCGCACGATTTCCTCTTCTCGAGGTTGCGGCTCTGCCTCGTCCTCATCTCGCCCAGCGCCATCTCCGTCGGGAACCTCGCCAATCCAAACGCCATCAGGTACCACCGACACTTACTCCTCCGGACCGTCGGCGACCGGGTCCTCCCGCTTGTGCTCTTTTCGCTTCCGCCGCCGGTTTGACGCGGCGATCTCTTCTTCTCCGCAGCAGGAGTAGGAGGAGGAGGATGATGAGGAGGCGATCCTCGGCGAGGGATGAGCTTCCCGCAGAAGACGATGCTCCGATCATCGGAGGAACCGGAGTCTCCAGTCAATGAGAACTCGAAGAAGTCGTCGTGATGTAAATAGGAGGAGGAGGAGCACGACGACATGGAGGCGACATCGTCGGCGAACGAGTAATCTGCTGCGTCGCAGTACGAGGAGAGGTTGCAGAGCGAGAGAGCGTCGTCATCGCCGTCGTCGTAGTTACTGGGAACTTGCGCCGAATCGGCGTCGACGAGCTCTTCCTTCCGCAGCGGTGCTTGAACGAAATCGGTGGTAGTCGTCATGGTGGGTTTTCAGAGAAATTTGTGGGGTGGGGGGGGATGTTGTTGGATAGAAGTAAGAGGAAGTCGCCTTCGTTGGTGAAGATAATGAGCTCAGGAACGAATGTATTTATATGAGAGAGAGAGAGTGAGAGAGAGAGAGAGAGGTGGCTTCCTGCTGAGGTGGGTCGTTGTTAGCTTCGTTAGTGGGCTTCTAGATGGATTTTTTTTTTTTTTTGGTGTAAATATGTGGAACTTCTAGATGAAGTTGTGTGGAGAAGAAGATAAATATAAGATAGAGTCAAAAAACGAGGTGTTGAACAAGTTAAAAACGGAAATGAAAGTTCAGTCCTTTTTTTGCTTGGTCTTCTAGTAAGAGCTGGCATTTCCCTATTTTAAATTTTTCCCTCCCTTCTTGAAAATTGCTTGCATTTCCCTTATTTTCACAGGATTCCGTAAGTACATTTTATACAGATGATACTCCTTATTAAAAAAATAAAAAGGTGTACTAGTCGACAGATTTTGGCTATTGGATGGCACCCTCGCTGCATCTCGGTTAGGGACGAGATTTTTTGGGACATCAAGAACAGCACCGTGCCGAGTGGACGGTCCGCATTTCGTCTCTTAAAGCGCGACCTATGGGTTCAAATGATAACTGGCCGAACCCAGAGGGTAATGAAATTTGACTTGAACTTTTAGGTCTTTTAAATTCTTGCTAAGGAATCTTGTTGCAAACCATTTATACTCGTGCCAAGGAGTCTTGAACTACTTTAAATTCGTGTTGAGGAATTTTGGTATAGACTATTTAAATGCACCTAAAGATGCATTTATTTCGCTAAAAATTTCATGATAAGGGAAAATATTTTTCCAACAAAAAATAATTAGTTTTCATTTATTTAGTGATTTAAGAAAAATAATTTTTTTCTTGTTAAAAACGGAAGTCATTTTCTCTCGATCTAAATTTATGGCTTATGAAGTAAGTTTTTCTTATCGATAGTTCATATTTATCGAGACACGTGAGAAAGTCTAGTACCAATGGAGGAACCTCATCCAGAAGGGGCATGGATTCTTTGTGCAGACATTATTCCCTCTATTTTGTTTTAGAGAAAATTAAGGCCCGTTAAACGAGTGGATTGGGTCATAAATGATTTAATCTGAATTTACAAATTCTACTCATTTTGAACCATTTATTTACAATGTAAATTTCTTGACCATATACAACCTCTCTTGGGACTCGTTTTTAGCATTTTCCCCCTATATTGTCACATGGACTGGCTTATTGAGTCAGCGAGGAAGCTCAAGGATCAAGTTATGGACAGAGGCGGTGGACAATCTCTCTCTGCCCTCCGCAACTTCACCATGCGCAGCGATCCTCCGAGTCAGCAGCCGCTTGACTGCCCCGATCAGGGCCATCGCATTAACCTCGGTCGCATCCTCTCGTAAATCAACACTGGCTAACTCCATTCAGAAAACTAAAGCAGTCAAAAGTATTCATGAAAGATGAGGATAGAGCTAAAGAAAAACAGTCATCCTCTTTACATGAGCTTGTCCCAATTCTTAAACCCAGCATCGATCACGTTTTCAACAGCGACACACTCCTTTGCTTTAGGAAGAAGACCTTGAAATTCGAGCCCAGCACTTGCCTATAGAGCTTCAGACTCGGCTGCATCACCGGTGGCTTCGCCTTGTCATACCCACTTAGAGAGCAGAGTCCAGTCAACATCGAAAATCCACGCATCCTTCCCGTCCCCGCTCAATTCCGCGCTGCCCGCATAGATTCCAGCCTCATGCGACACGTTAACGAGATCGAGCTGCACGCTTTGCCCATCAAGTGGTCCCTCACATGATCCGCACATTCCGGCGGATCTCCAGCTATCGCGCTGCAGCTTGACCTGTTCTTTGTCGAGCTCCTTCGCGCTCGTGGGGTATTCGATGATTACAGGGCGAGGAAGCACGTGAGAAGTGGGAGTTTCTTTGGAGGGAGAGAGATAGAAAGAAGAGGAAAAGGGAGGAAAACTCTCCGAGATCAGTGGTGGTGTCGGGCATGGTGACATTGGAGGGGATGGTGGAGGAGGAGACGGAAGAGCTGGATGGCGTGGGAGGAGGAGATCTTGCCGTGGAGGTAATCGAGGAGGGGCTTGCGGTCGACGAAGGTGATCGTCAAGACGAGTTCAATACTTTTAAATGGATCTAGAAACCCATTTTAACCCACTCCAATAGAATTTCAATATTTTAAATCAATTTTCACCCAATCTTCAATTGTCTAACGACTCATTTACAATCCAATATAGATATATAAATCGAAAAATGGGTTTTGACCTTTTTGACGCCTATAAGAGAAAAAGAAAAACCCACATCCTAACTGATCTGAAACAAGTATGTGGCGGCTGCGACTATCCAGCTTGATGTGTTTCTGACTATAAACTTTTATATATCTATTTAAGGGAAAATATCAAAAACATATCTCATTTTTTACCTAATAACTATAAACATGCCCTATTTTGCAAATATCATCCATGTACCTCTAAGCAAATCTTGACATTAAAAAGATTGAATTGCCCTCTTGCAAACTCATTTTATTAGTATATTGCATAGGGTTTGGGTGGTTTGGTTCTCAATTGGTTTTGAGTATTTTGGGTGAGTTCGAGATTTTAACATCCAAAAGGAGTATTTTTAGAAAAAAAATTGGCATTATCAAAAATAGGGATACAAGGACAAATGATGTGAATGTTCAAAATAGTCTCTAGTGGTAGACCTCAATGATATTTTCAAAAATAAAAATATGCAAGTAGTCATTGAGTATGAAGTGAAGAATGTTTTCTCGTGTTTTCCATCTATTTTTTTTTTAGGTAATTAGAAAATCCTCTCGCCTCCTTTTGATGTTTTCTCTCTATATGTTTTCTAACAACATTGCGAAATTTGTACTGAAGTGTGTATATATATTGTCAAAATAATATTTCATCCATTTTCACAGAAATACAAGAAAGAAACCTCATAGTCCAACAACAAACTTAGACAAATGCTAGCCAATTTCAAAACAAAACAAGTTTCAAATAATGAGATGAATCATTAGAATAAGATTAGGGGTCATATGCTCAAAAAACATATCTACAACTTCTTCAAACCAAAATCCGCGATCAATCACAACATCTATCTTTAGTAATGAACATACACCGATATCTTCATTTGTTGTTACAGCTTTACTTTTCGGCAGTATGCGGTAAGGTTCGACATCCCAACACCATCATCATTCAAATTAACAAGGTTGAATGAGTACAGATCCGACATATGTGAGAATAAAACCTTTGTGAAACTCCTTCGATCTCCTTGAAACTAGATTTGTACACTAACAAAACTCAAGGGAAGTGAAACCCCAAAATCATACGGAAAAATTCCTAAATCTATACTAGATCAGGATAAAAACCTCCTCAAAATAAGAGAGAGAGAGAGAGAGAGAGAGAGAGAGAGAGAGAGAGAGAGAGAGTCCTCAACACGGGAGGAAAGCATGAAAAAGAAGGAAGCAAATCAACCAAAAAAAAGAGAAAATGAGGGAGGGAGAGATCTAGCTCAAACGCTCCCCTTCCATGGAGGTTGAAGAAGAAAGTTATGAAAAGATGAAAGGAAGAGGAGGGAACCTTAAGGGGAAGGAGAAAATTGTGCCTGTATTGAAGTATATAACTGAATACAAATTTCTTGTGAAGCCTAATAAGAAGGACAACACCTCGGGTTGGCTAGAATAGCTAAAAAAGAGGCTAGCTTCCTTCGCTTTAGTTTACTATGTTGTCTTTCGGAGAACATTGGAATGTTAGAAATTCAGCTCGAAAATTGAAGGTCATATGTTCAAATGTGACGAAATGCATGAAAATTACACTGATTAGGGCCATTTCATAGGCCAAAGACATCAACATAATTAATTTATGATACTTGTAAGGTTTTATTTTGTAGGTTTTTAAATAATCAAGTATCTACACTTATTCATTATACAAAGAGCTTGACACCAAAAAATAAAATAAATCCTTTGTGCGACTATGCTCTATTTGTGAAATTTTATAGAACTATTACCAATTATCTACAAGTTTAAATTAATAGATGAAAGCGGACTTTAATCTAGGATCAAAGTGTAGAATTAAATAGTAAATGAGATAAATTGGGGCTTGAAAATATTTGAACTTGGAATCTCCTATTATGACACTCATGAGATATTGTGGGACCATTCTAAAAATTTAAATTGTTAGATGAACACAAAATATAATACTTGAATACTTTAACACTGTCACAATCTACATACATCCTTTCATCATATATACACTATCCTATCCATTGGTTATATAATTATTCCATAATAGGAAGGGTTAAAATCAATCGAATTCTCGAATAAGAAGATCGCATGTTTCGCAACAAATTTGTATCCATAAAGATGGGATTCTATTAAATCAATACATCATCACTTATAACATTATTCATTATCTGTCAAATTTACACGAACAAATTTGGTTTCGATAGTTAACAAGTCTTTCCCATACATCAAATCTATGATGTGTGATCAACTGAATGAGTCTTCCTCCATGCATTAGTGAGAGTACATGAAGGAATGTATAGGCAATCTCATAAGAAATGTAGTAAGAACCAATGCACAAACTCTTCATTTTGTGAAATATGCAAAATCAATTCTTCTCAAAATCAAAACTTTCGAACGGTGTGACCTCTTAAGGAGTCTAAGGCGAATCCTCGATTACCAAAAAAAAAAAAATCTTCATTTTGTGAAATATGTAAAATCAATATTTCTAAAAATCAAAACTCTCGAATATATACATCGTCTTTGGCAATCTACGCTATCTATGTCTCACACACACGCACGTGTGCAAAGTACAGCGTCAATCCTGGCCAAAACCTGACAGGCGCGGGACGCAGCCCAACGACGCCTTCACCAAAGCATCGGCGCGACGACGGCGGCCCGATCCCAGAGCCTTCAACAGTCCGAACAATCCCTTCCCTTTGCTCTCGCCGCCGCAATCGCCGCTCCTCACGATCTCGCCGCCGCCATCGCACGATTTCCTTCTTCTCGACGTTGCGGCTCTGCCTCGTCCTCATCTCGCCCAGCGCCATCTCCGTCGGGAACCTAGCCAATCCGAACGCCATCAGGTACCACCGGCACTTCCTCCTCCTGACCGTCGGCGACCGGGTCCTCCTGCTCGTGCTCTTTCGGCTTCCGCCGCCGGTCTGGAGCGACGATCTCTTCTTCTTCGGAGCAGCAGGAGGAGGAGTAGGACGAGGGGGCGATCCTCGGCGGGGATGAACTTCCCGCAGAAGACGATGCTCCGATCATCGGAGCAGAGGTCAGAGGAAGAACCGGCGTCCCCATTCAACGAGAACTCGAAGAAGTCATCATGATCCGAGGAGGAGGAGGAGCACGACGACGTGGAGGTGACATCGTCGGCGAAGGAGTGATCGGCTGCGTCGTAGTACAAGGAGAGGTCGCAGAGCGAGAGAGCGTCATCATCGCCGTCGTCATAGTTATTGGGAACTTGCCCTGAATCGGCGTCGACGAGCTCTTCCTTCCGGGGCGGTGCTTGAACCAAGTCGGCGGTAGTCGTCATGGTGGATTTTTCAGAGGAAATTGGGGGGGCAGAGAAAGTAAGAGGAGCTCCGCTTTGTTGGAGAAGATGACGAGCTCAGGGCCAAATAGATTTATATAAAAAAGACAGAGAGAGACAGAGAGAGGGCTTTCTTCTGAAGCGGGTCGTTGTTAGCTTCGTTAGTGGCCTTCTAGATGGAGTGTCGAGAAGAAAAATATAAAAGAGAGTCAAAAAACGAGATGTTGAACAAGTTTTTTGTCTGGTCTTCTAGAAGGGCAGGCGAATAGGTACCAGGAAAGGGCATCCTTATTTTAAATTTTTCCCTCCCTTCTGCAAAGTTGTTAGTATTTTCCTTGTTTTCACAGGTTTCCGCAAGTACATTTTATACATACAGATTATACTCCTTATGTTAAAAAAAAAAAAAACAGTGAGCTAGTTGACGGATTTTGGCTATTGGATAGCAACCTCGCTAGATCTCGGTTAAGGATGAGATGGATGATCCGTATTTTGTCCCCTAAAGCGCAAGCTACTGGTGTAAATGATTGTTGGCCGAACCTACTGGGGTGCTGAAATTTATTTGAATTTTCGATCTTTTAAATTTGTGCCAAGGAGTCCCGTTGCAAGCCATTTATACATGTGTCAAGTTCTCATCAAGCACTTCAAATTCGTGCCAGGGAATTTTGATGCAAACTCATTTAAGCTCATCTAAAAGTACGTTTATTTCACTGAAAATTTCATGAT
The DNA here is from genome assembly GCA_014182365.1 of Eucalyptus tenuipes. Classification (NCBI taxonomy): domain Eukaryota; kingdom Viridiplantae; phylum Streptophyta; class Magnoliopsida; order Myrtales; family Myrtaceae; genus Eucalyptus; species Eucalyptus tenuipes. The sequence goes on along the minus strand of CM024546.1, from coordinate 10,902,191 downwards.
AAAAGAAAATATTTTCTTGGAAATGAATTTAAACAAAAATTGTTAGTTTTCATTTATTCAATGGATTAATAAAAGTGATTTCCTTGTTGCTAAAAAGGGAAGTCGTTTTCCTCCAACCTAAACTTATGGATTTCAATCCATGGAAAGCATTTTATGTAGATCGATTAATTTTCTGTCGCAAAAACTGGAAAATCGGAAAATGACTTTTTCAAAAACAGTATTCCTTTGAACAAACGGATCATAAGTAAGCAGTTTTTTTTCCATAAGGTAGATAGTTTATGCTTGTATTCTAGGAGCATCCTATACTCCGCAATGAGGTAAATAGTGTACGCTCATATCCAAGAGCATGATATATTTCTTTATGAAGTAGACAGCACCACATTCTACTAAACATTTCAATAGCTTAATAATTAGAAAGTTCAATTCATAATTTAAGTATTTTCTAATTTAGAGTGAAATATTTTTCATATTTATATAAGTTCCTTTATGGGATAATTCCAATTCATCAATTGTTAAATTAAATGAGAGAGCGTCTTATTAATACCCCGGAATAGCCAATTAATTTCGGACCTTGGTCTCCAAGCATATAAAACCTATTGGGGTCTTGTTAAGACTATTTAGTCCATGAAATGTTTGTCAACATAGGATTGCAAAAAATAAGAGGAAAAAAAGAAGGAGAAGATGTCTTCCTTCCTTGGATCCGAAGGTATGGATGAGAATTCTCCGCTTCTATAATGCTTTTTCAATACCTCAGTAAATCTTAATTATTGATTTATGAAATGAATTTTTATTGAAAAATCAAAGAAAATATATTATGAAAAAAGATACTCATCTTAAAAGGGTGTGAATTATTTGTTCGATACGGTGCTCCCTTTATTTCGCTTAGGAGAAAAGGAAAACCCACATCCCAATTAAAGTATAATGTGATGGCTTCAACAATCATGCTTAATTGGCTCTTAACAATAAAATTTATATATTATTTATTCAAGGGAAAATATCAATTTTTGACTTAATGACCACTTACATGCTTTTATTTTTACAAATATAGTTGGTATTCCCCTAAACAAAACTTCATATTGAAAAGACCAAATTGTCCCCCATTACAAACTCATTTTATTATCATCTTGCCTACAGTTTTTGGTGAATTGGTTTTTTAGTTGATTTTGGGTGTTTTTAGTGAGTTTGAGATTTTAGATTTTGGGAAAGGCATTAATTGGCAATAGATGTGATCATGTGAAGGTGCAAATTTGGTCTCCAAAGGGTAAAACGCATGTATTTATTTGGTATTTTCAAAAGTAGAGATATGTTAGTGGCGCTTGGTAAAAGGTGAGGTATGTTTTTTGGTATTTCCTCTTTATTTAAATTTTATTGTGTGAAATTAGAAACTTCCCTTGCTTCCTATCAATGTTCTTTATGTACATTAACTCCAATATAGGACTGAATTTGTACTGAAGTGTAATATTGAATACAAATTTCTTGTGAAGCCCAATAATGCGGGCAATCCCAAGATTGGCATATGATTGGTTGAAACGACAAGGATTCTAGTTCAATAATTAAATGTCAACTGGAAAAATCACATCAATTGGCGTACTAATTGATGACCATCTACACATGTCAAAGGCATAAATTCAACAGAAGTGTATGTAGAGTCATTGGACCATTTCTTCCATGAACTCGCTTAACAGCATCTTGTCAATCGGGCATGCGATGTATGCAACTGCTTTGGGGTAAAATGAACTCTACTATTTCTGCGAAAATCCATCGATTACATATATACGTCGCCTTTGGTAGTCTACTCTCTCTCTCTCTCTCTCTCTCTCTCTCAATCTCTATATCTCTTGCACGTGTGCCAAATACAGATTCAATCCTGGCCAAACCCGTCACACGCGCGCGACGCGGCCTAACGATGCCTTAACGAACGCATCGGCGCGACGGCGGTGGCCCAATCCCAGAGCCTTCAGCAACCCGATCAGCCCCTTCCCTCTGCTCTTGTCGCCGCGGTCGCTGCTCCTCACGATCTCGCCGTCGCACGACCCCCTCTTCTCGACATTGCGGCTCTGCCTCGTCCTCATCTCGCTCAGCGCCATCTCCGTCGGGAACCTCGCCAGTCCGAACGCCATCAGGTACCACCGGCACTTCCTCCTCCGGACCGCCGGCAACCGAGTCCTCCTGCTCGCGCTCTTTTGGCTCCCACGGCCGATCGGGAGCGGAGATCTCTTCTCAGGAGTAGGAGGAGGAGGAGAAGGAGGCGATTCTCGGTGGGAGATGAGCTTCCCGCAGAAGACGATGCGGCGATCGTCGGAGCGGAGGTCGGAGGAGCAATCGGAGTCCCCGATCGACGAGAACTCGAAGAAGTCGTCGCGATCGGAGGAGGACGACGAGGACGTGGAGGCGTCATCGTCGGCGAAGGAGAGATTAGCGGCGTCGCAGTAGAAGGAGAGGTTGCAGAGCGAAAGCGCGTCGTCGTCGCCGTCGCCGTCGTCGTAGTTATTGGGAACTTGCACCGGATCGGCGTCGACGAGCTCTTCGTTCGGCGCTGGCGCTTGAATGAAATCGGCGGCGGTCGTCATGGCGGATTTTCTGAGGAAATGTGGGGAGAGAAGTAAGAGGAAAACTGCTTCGTTGGAGAAGATGAGGCAGGGCTGAATTGATTTATATAGAAGCGAGAGAGAGAGAGAGAGAGAGAGGTGGATGCTGCGCCGATGGTTCGTTGTTTAGCTTGTCATGGGCCTTCTAGATGAAGCATCGAGAAGGAAATTGAAAATGTAATTAAAGAAAAAAGAAAGTTAAAAATGAGTTGTTAAGAAAAGAATTAGAAAAATAAGAAGGAAAGAAAGTTATTCCTTTTCCTTGGTCTTCTAGATGAGCAAAGCGAGTAGGTACGATTTTTCCCATTTTTTTATTATAGTCTGTTTACATTTACATGCTTAGGAAGAATTTATCGCCCTCCCTTGTCTCCCACGTAGGCCCCATGTCTTGTCTCCAAAGCTCAAATGAGGTACGCAGGTTGTCGTCTATCCCCGAGATTCCGAGGGATTATTGTCAAATTTGGTGAATGCATATTTAAATATTTAAATATTTTAAAACTTCTCCTCACATAGGAGAAAATATTACATATAACAATTGTACCACGTTAACCATGTATAAATCCACTCACCGTGCGACACATACTGTTCGAAACTTATATATTCGAAAAATTTCAAACTCTCCTAAGCCCATTTCTCTTGACTCCATGATCTCTCTCTCCGTCCCCTCTTCCCTCTCTATTCACTCTTCACTCTTTACTCTTCACACTTCTCTTTCTTCTCTAGCACGCACAATTTCGCTCTTGCTTTCTCCGTCCCTCCCAACTCACAATCGAGAAGCCCTAACTCTACTCTCCCTCCCAAATCGATTTACGACCTAGCAAATTGAGCTCTCGTCAAACGAACGCTGAACGACCAGCTGGGGAAGAAAGGTGAGGGTCAAGTGGAACAAGCATTATCAGTGACCTCATCAAGCTCGTTGCCGCCCAAACCACATCACCCTCAAGGACTACGAGATCCACGATGACATGGGTCTCAAACTCTACTACAACTAATCCATCCCTTGTCCTCATTGTCCTCGTCCCTCCCTCCCCCTCTAGTAAATTCCTCTAGTCTATGGAAGCTTAGGTTTTTGTTTTCAGTACTTAAGAAGGAATCGCAAAGCGTGTGATTAGGTGGATGTGGAGTTTAATCACGACGTTTTTTGGTGAAGATGTACAATTGTGCGTGCACGTGTGCTTTCTATTTGAATAGGGATCGTTTTTAGTGGTTTGTGCTGCTAATTGAGTGAATAATTGACATGAATTAGGATAATTTGTTTGATAGATGTATCTTTCGGCTGGCGCTATCATGGACTGCATGTTCATTCTAATAGGTTGCAATTTTTCAGGTTATCAGTGCCACAAAATTTTATTTTGGCCAAAACTTTATTTTGGATTATTTAAGTGCCAAATCGTTGGATTTAAAAATCGAGGAATCATACCGACGAGAGATTCCAGCTAAAATGATTACGTAACTTTCATATTTAAAAAAAATAAAATCGACGTTGTTTTAAACGTCCTCCTTAAGAAAATGACATCTGGAGATCATATTTACTATAACAAACTCGATAAAGAATGTAGTAAAAACGAATGTGCACTTTTTTTTTTATGGAATATATAGAATCGCTACTTTTTTTTTTTATGGAATATATAGAATCGCTACTTTTAAAAATCGGAACTTTTTTGTTGAGAGAGCATTAAAGAAAGCGTTCCCCAACAATCATTAGCACAAGCATATACGGTCATCGGACCATTGCTTCGATTTAACTCGCTTAATAGTATTTTGCCAATCAAGCAAAGCTTTTGGTAAAAAGAAATTTGTACTATTTCTGCAAAAATCCATCAATTACATGCATCGCCTTTGGTAATCCTCTCTCTCTCTCTCTCTCTCTCTCTCTCTCTATCTCTCGCACGTGTGCCAAATGCAGAGTCCATCCTGGCCTACCCCTGTCACGCGCGCGCGACGCAGCCCAACGATGCCTTCACGAACGCATCGGCGCGACGGCGGTGGCCCAATCCCAGGGCCTTCAGCAACCCGAACAGCCCCTTTCCTTTGCTCTCGCCGCCGCCGCCGCCGCTCCTCACGACCCCGCCGACGACGTCGCCGCCGCACGATCCCGTCCTCTCGGCATTGCGGCTCTGCCTCGTCCTCATCTCGCTCATCGCCATCTCCGTTGGGAACCTCGCCAATCCGAACGCCATCAGGTACCACCGGCACTTCCTTCTCCGGACCGTCGGCGACCGAGTCCTCCCGCTCGGCGATTTCTTCTTCGCCGGAGCAGCGGGAGGAGGCGATCCCCGGGGAGCGATTAGCTTCCCGCAGAAGACGATGCTCCGATCGCCGGAGGAATCGGAGCCCCCGATGGATGAGAACTCGAAGGAGTCGTCGTGATCTGAGGAGGACGACGACGACGAGGCGGTGGAGGCCTCATCGTCGGCGAAGGAGTGATCGGCCGCGTCGCAGTACAAGGAGAGGTTGCAGAGCGAGAGCGCGTCTTCCCCCGTCGTCATCGCCGTCGGTACAGGAAACTCGCGCCGGATCGGCGCCGTCGACGGGCTCTTCCTTCCGCGGAGCTTGGACGAATTCGGCGGCGATCATGGCGGATTTTCAGAGGAAAAAGGGAAGGGGTGAAGAAGGGGAGCTAGAGGAGCGATGGTTTTCCGGTGCGATCCCGAGCTCCGGCCTGACATATATATACACACACACGAAGCTAGAGAGAGAAAGAAGAGAGAGAACTGGCCTTCTAGATGAGGTGTTGAAAAAAGGAAATTAAAAAAGAGAAGAAAAGGGAAGTTACTCCTTTTTGCCGGGTCTTCTAGAAGGGCACGCGGGTCGCGCCCGAGGAAAAGCGCCGAATCGGGTAAAGCCTGTATTTTTCCCCAGTTATATACCTCCCATCTTTTTCGATTATATTCCTAAAATAAGTGTAACTTGAAAGATTATCCAATATATTTTCGAGATTGCATATACGTATGTATATCTAGGAAATATATCAGTGTAGATATATTTCTCCGTATGGATGGAATTGGATTTCGTAATCAAGTAATAAATATTGTAGTATCAATTTCTTCTCCAAATTTAGGAAATATTCCAAAAAAGGGTTAAAATACCTTCAATTTTTCACTTAAAAATCTAAAGTGTCCTCATATCAAATATAATTGAAAAGCTATAAACGGAAAATCTAATTTGTGTTTTCTTTAAGGGCCTCAATTTCCTTTTGTAATTTTTTTTAAGAAAAAGCAAACTAAAAAAAGAAAAAAGAAAAAAATGCAAGTGCTTTTTCTTTAATTTGTTATTTATTTTTTTCTTTTTCTTTTAAATTTTTATTCTTTTTTTTAATTTTTCCTTTTTATGGAAAAAAATAGAAGAAAGAAAGAAAGGGAAGAAAATTTAAAGGATGAAAATGCCTTTGACCAGTAGATGAGGTCAAGTTTTTTTTATACTGACCTAGTCGCTTTATATTTTTATTTGAAACAAGATTTACTTGACTCTTATTTGAGAAAACGAAAACACTCCATCCTCTATTTGAGACAATGTTCATTTCAGGTTATTATTTGAAAAATTGAGGACATTTAGGCCCTTTATTTGGAAATTTCCCCTAAATTTATGTTTGCAATTAGACTTCAAGTAATGTTTCATGCGCGAGCATTGGCGAGTGCATGAAGAGGCAAGGGCCTGAAGTTCTATTTCGGCCATCTTCCTTTTAGATTCATGCTACTCGCGAGTTTTGGGGCTTGATTTTTTTTCAAATCGTTTGCTTTTTCCATAATGCTCGCACATGAAGAGGCATGGGTGCGAAGTTCCATCTCGGCCATCTACCTTTTAGACTCATGCCACTATTGAGTTTTAGGGCTTGATTTTATATCGAATCGTTTGCCTTTTCTACTCGTGTGAGTTAGGAATTATTAGAACACGGAGAAAGTTCATATTAAGAGCACCGTGAAATTGCCTCCAAATTTGCATATCGTTTAAATTACCTCAAAATTTGTGCATCGTTTATACTCGCGTCATGGGGTTTTAGAAATTTGGTTTGCCTTTTATTGAAGTAGATAGTTTAGGCTCAAACGTAATAGCATAATATATACATTTACGAAGTAGACAGCACCGCAATTTTTCTAATTAATTCAATGGCTTAATAATTAGTAAACTCAAAATTTTAAAAATTAGATATTTTCCACTTTAGAATGAAATATAACAAACATTTTATGCATTTTTATTACAAATATTAAAAATAAGTGAATTCATTAAACATTTTGGAGCAAGGTCATGTCAAGCTCAAATTTTGGCCTGATCAGAAATAGAATTATAAAAAATGCCTTTGCAATTCCTTTGCAATGTAGTATATATTGTTTAAAATTGCAATAACTCAACTATCTAAGATTCACTTTATATTACCTTCGTTCATTTTCATCATAAATGAACATAAAAATCATCGTCATAAGATTTTTTTTTTTTGGCAAACTATTCTTTTCAGACGATATGCATCGGAGCGCGACAAAAAAGTAAGTGGTTTCTGATAGAGTTCATCAAGTTGCCAACTTTTCTTGATAGACCAACCCTAGGCCTACTATTATAAAAGAAGGGTTGAAAGGACAGGTTTGGATGAACATTGATCTTTTTGATTCGTCTACCCACGGCAGAACTTTCATCCAGAAGGAATTGGAGGAGTGTGTCGTCAATGGAATGGTTTTCAGAATAGTCGCATTTGGAAACTTAGCATTACTTTGGAATTTCTTCATTCTAGAAAAGGTGGACATAACGACGAATCAAAGAAAGAAATTCTCACTTCTCAAGTGGGTGTCGTAATCACAGTAGAGAAAGCAGGATGACTACGTAAGAAACTCACACAATTCGATCGTTTCCCTACGTTCTTAAGTAAACTGAGAGAAAAATCGATACTCAAAAGAACAAGTTTTTTGAAGATTTTTGCTCTGAACATGCTTGATATTTCTCAGACATTTAAAAAAATAGGTAACAATTGGATCGCTTGGGCTTGTCTTTTTGCCCGAGTCCTGCGCTTCTACGACGGGATCATGAATCGAGCCAAATGGAAAAACCTTTGCGATGGCCATCAATCGCGTCATCTTAAAACTTGGCAAAATCCGACTGGTTCCTACGAAAGTAAAACTAGACATTCCAGAGGGTCAACGAGGAAGAAATGAAGTGAGTCATTATTCAACACAGATGAAAAGCTGGTTAAGGTCCCACGTTGTTGCCGACCCGCTTCTGGTTCTCATAGCTAATCGACGAAATTAGGACAAGGCCTAGTCAATGACCTAAGCTGGGCTTCATTTTTTGAAATGACACAAATGATCATTGAACTTTAACCCAATGTACAATAAGATCCTTAAATTTTTAATTTATTCAATATAGTCTGTGAACTTTTATATGTATTTAATTTAATCCTTGAAATATATGAAAATGTTCAATGTTATTCTTGATCCCAAATTAATGAGAGGATTATATTAAACATGTTGATATAGTTTATGGACTATATTGAATATGTATAAAAGTAAAAATTCAAGAATCACATTAAACAAATTAAAAGTTTATGGATCATATTAAATATTTGGTTAAAGTTTAGAAACCACATGAAACAAATTAAAAGTTTAAGTATCATATTGTAAATTGGACTAAAGTTGAATGATTATTTGTCTCATTATCCCTTTTGCTTTCAGAGTGGGTTCCAATGGTAGAAGCTGAGAAAATATATCTAGATGCGGTGGAATTGAGGATTCAAAGCCGTAGACTAATGACCTCGTGTGCCGACCGACAAAAAAAGAAGGCCACGTCACGAAGAGCTTTGAGAAAACAAGCAGCTGATGGGACTTCTAGAGCTCTGACTAATTAGTTCAAACTCACCTACTCCTAAGTTGATCTCTAAATTCCCCTACTGAATTACATTACTTTAAGAATTAGCTAGTAGGACGGAATCGCGTTTCTTCATTGTTCTTAGATCGACTTAGAGGTCATTAAAGTAGATTTATCACTAGATTCGATTAGCATGGAATGGTTGATCATTAGGTTATGCGAGGAGGAGTTCTCGTACATAAATTTGTCTAGATGGACGGTGAGTAATTTCCAAGGTCAGTCGAACCGTTTTGGACAGGATGTTGGGAGCAGATTTACCTAAATCTTGGAACAGCTGTTGCCATGGTATCTTCCATTAAATGGAGTTATTAATCCTTAATTAGCTTTCTAGTCAAGCAATCTTGCTCTTTTATCTCTTTTCAGAATTTAAGAACTCAAAAAGCAAAAAAGAGTGATGCTACTGTTATAAGTTCTCACTGAAGAGAATTTACTAAATGATGTATAGTGGGACTATTTACGCCCCTAACATGGCTAAAGCACCCCTTTTCATTGTTAGTGAACAAAGGCCTCCAATGCCTTCTCTCTCTTGTCTCAAACATGCTTCGACTCTCGCACTCGCATGTCACTTTTTCTGGTCCCTCCGCCTCATGCGCCCAAATCTGCTACCCTATTGCCACCGCCTCGCCCCGCTGGTGCCACCACCCACCTCCGCCACCAATCTATCACTTCACAACCCTCTCTCTCTTCCTCTATTATTCGCTTGGTCATCTCCCTTCATCCGTCTCGCCATTTCTCTTCTTCCGCCACCAAATGTCACCTTCTTGTTGCTAAGTCGTTAATGGTGCAAAGCTTGACTAGAGCTCGACGCTCGCGCATCAAGGAAAATCAGGAACAAAGCAAAGGGAGTTAGAGAGAGAGAGTGGACGAGGAAATAAATAGGTAGGTAAATATATTAACCTGGGTAGAATTGAGCCTGCGCATAGCGATGGAGGAGAAAGACAATTCAAATAGAAATGATCATTGGCATTGTTTTATATGATATAATATTTTATTATTATTTCAAATGTGATCCCAATATTGTATTTCCCAATTAATTCCGATTTACTGTCCAATTTATTATCCATGTTTATTACATGATATTTATCCGTTAATATGTTACCATAAGGTCTTGATAAAAGACATCGGTAATGTAAGAAACGGAATAAAGCGTCAAGTCGTCTAGTCAAAACCCGATTACTACAGAAAGGCAGCATCACATTTGAAGGGTATTGGCTAGTGGATCATGACGTACAGATTTGGTATTTCCATCTTCGTAGATCGATCATGCTTCGTGTCTTAGGGTTTTCCGCATTTGCAGATTTTTATCAATGGCAGGAGATATGTCAATCTTTACGTTTCCGCAAATTGATCCCTAATTTTGTATAAATTTATCCGTGAATGATAAATCAGGATCATCGGGTTTTATTTAGATTTAGTCTTACAGTTGGTATCGGAGCTTATTTATAATCTCTGCTTTTGTGAAAATTTTGGAATTTTTGTATGTTTTCATTGAATGATGTATGGGTAAAATTCAAATCTTTGGTGGTTTGGAACGGAATTTTAAATTCCAGTCAAATTCGAGTAACCCACCATGCAATAACAGATCTACATGGTCACACCGCCATTAGGATGAAAAACCCTTAAAATTATTTGGCATATTACAAATTGTCGGAGGTTAATCGAGCGGTGAAACTTTCGATGGTTAGGGTTTTAGGGCAGATCGTTTTAAGCTTAATTCCCGTCAATTTGTTGGTCGTTTTTGCCGGATCTTGAAACTATGCGTTCATCTCAGCATTGTCTTCAAGACCCATTGATCAATTTGATTGGACATGGGCTGTGGAAGAAGACCCAGCTATGGAACTGTGGCTGTCGTGGCAAAACAACGACGGAAGAAGGAAAAACCCGAAGAGAAAGCCTCAGCACCTACAACGAAACGAATGCACCTGATGCGCGCCCGAGCACATGGAGCCAATGTGTGCGTTGCACGAGCCCGAGTGCCACAAATTGGCGCATGTCCGGTGGTTTGTCGCTTTTGTCCCTTTGCATATTGCAGAACTCCAATTCTACCATTGCCACCTAAATTACAATTTAGCCCCTTCACATAAAAGAAGATTACAGTTTGCCTTCGATTTTGCCCCCGTTAGGTATGGAAATTTACGGTTTTGCCCTTTGGGTGTGAAATTCCTATTTTACCCTTTATACGTGAAATTTCAATTCTGTCCTTACTTGTAAAATTACAGTTTTAACCCCTTTTACACTTGATTACTGTTTTGCCCTTACATGCAATTTTTGAATATTTTCTAGTGAAATTAAATGTCTAGTGATCCATATATATTTGATTAATTGAAGATTAACCATAGCATCTTTGATTATATTACACTATATACATTAAGAGCCTATGGATCACATATAGTCAAAAGGAAATTGATTGTGATTAGTTACGTTAATATTATCAATTTTATCCCACAGGAATTTTCAATATATTAATGTGATTAATTAGGATGAAATATTATTTTATATTTCTTAATTTACCCATAGGGATTAAGGAAGGGAATATAATTTGATAGTTTCATCATGAAGTAATTATGAACCTATTTAAATTAGAAATGTAGCCTACAAGCAATTTTTAATGTTATGTGATTCATATATTTATAACAAGTTTTACATTGATAAAATATTATTTAAGTTTATTTGCCTCAAATATATTGTTACATAAGTTTTCCTTTGATTATGATGTAGTCCTACCACCTACGATTAGTTATGGTATAATTGTTCATAAATTTAATGGAAATAACTATAAAGAATGGAGGGAATTAATTCTTCTTCAATTGGGGTACATGGATCTTGATTATGCCCTACAGTCAAATGAACCACCTGAACCTCCTGAAAAAAGCACTCAAGCTGAGTATACTCTTTATGCAAAATGGGATCGGTCCAATTGTCTTAGTGTGGTGTACATTAAGACGAAACTTTCTACTAGTATTCGTGGTTCAGTCAATGTAAAGGAATTATCAGAGGTTATTGATGTGCAGTTTGAGTCTTTAGAGAATGCACATGCCATGACCCTGATTATCAAAATTCTCATCGTTGAAGCTTACGAGTGTAAGAGGTGTACAGGAATACATCATGAAGATGAGGAACGTTGCAGCTCAACTGAAGAATCTTGAGATTGGGATATCTAAATCCTTTCTTGCGTACTATATCTTGAACACCGTCCCACAAGTGTATGCCCCTTTCAAAATCTCTTACAACACACATAATACTAAATGGTCAATCAATAAACTCATGACCATGTGTGTTCAAGAGAAAGAGAGACTGCTAATGGAGAAAGGAGAAAGTGCTCATATGGCAATACATGATAAATATAAAGGGCATTGCAAGCAAAAGGGAAAAGGTAAGATACCCCTACCTCCCCCAAGCTGGCATTAAGAAATAATCCAAGTGTTTCTTCTGTAAAACGAAGAGTGAAGAAGAATTGCACTAAATTTAAGACCCGGCTCAAGAAGAAAGGTAACCTACTCTCATGTGTTTGTTATGAATCTAATATAGTTGATGTAGGTCAATACACTTGGTGAATTGATTCTGATTATACAATCCACATTTCGAATTCCTTACAGGGTTTACAAAACTAGTGAGAAGTGAACAAAGTATTTATTTAGGAAATAAGATACCCTCACGTGTGGAAGCTATTGTGACATGCAGTTTGGTTCTTAATAGTAGCTTTGTTTTGAATTTAGAAATGACTTTTTATATTCCTAGTTTCTCTAGGAATTTAATTTTGGTTTCAAGACTTATACCTTTGTGATACTCCTTGAATTTTTAGGTTCAACATTCAATTTATCATATAAATCTGAAATTATTGGGAGTGGTATTTTGTCTGACGGTATCTTTCGAATTAATTTACAAGACAATGTCATTTATAATGCGATACAAGTTCACGATAATGTTGGCATAAAGCAATGTATTTTGAATAAGGATTCATCTATGTTGTGACACCAAAGATAGGGACATATCTCTCCATAGACTAACAAGTCAAAAAACAGACTTTTCATAGACGATTAATAAATGATGGAGTACTTAGTACTTTAGAGTTTTCTGATTATAACACTTGTATGGACTGTATAAAGGGAAAACAGACTAAGAAGTCAAAAAAATGTTTTAATAAGAGTATCAAAATATTAGAAATCATACATACAGATATTTGTAATCCAGATATGGACTCAAATGGTTAGAGATACTTCATCTTTTTCATAGACGATTATTCATGATTCATGTATCTTTACTTACTTCGTAATAAGCACAAATTAGAAATCATATATACAGATATTTGTAATTCGGATATGGACTCAAATGATTAGAGATACTTCATCTTTTTCATAGACGATTATTCATGATTCATGTATCTTTACTTACTTCGTAATAAGCACAAACCGTTGGATGCCTTTAAGATATTTAAAACCGAAGTAGAGAAACAATGCAATAAGCAAATTAAGATCGTGAGATCAGATAGATGTGGAAAATACTATAGTATATATACTGAAGATGGACAAATACTTGGTCCATTTGCGAAGTTTCCTGAAGAGCATGGTACACTAAGCTTGGTTCTCCAAACCAAAATGGTGTAGTAGAAAGAAGAAACTGAACGTTATTGGACATGGTGCGGAGTATGCTTAACAGCTCTAAACTTCCAAAGTCCTTATGGATTGAGGCTCTTAAAACGACAATGTATACATAAAATAGAGCTGCAACAAAAATTGTCCCAAATACACCTTTGAGTTATTCAAGGGTTGAAAATCAAGTTTTAGACATGTATGTATTTGGGGATGCCCGTCTGAAATAAGAGTCTACAATCCATAGGAAAAAAAGTTAGATTCAAGGATTATAAGTTGGTATTTCATTAGATATATCCAAAAATCCAAAGGATACAGGTTTTATTGTCCATCTCACATCACTAGATTTATGGAATCAAGAAAAACTAAATTTCTTGAAAATGACCTGATTAATTAGAGCGATCAATTCGGGAATCTTATTTTTGAAGAAGATCATTCAGATACTCAACCTTCCACCTCAACGACTGAATTGGTTGTTATCTACAACGCCCTTTCAATTCAACTAGCTATTGAACAACCACTCAAAGAAGATCCACAACCTACTAATTTTGATCCAATAGACCAAACTGTTCAACAATTGCCAGATACTGTTGACCTTCTAGTTGAACAACAAACTCCTTAGGAGAATGTTGATGCAACATTAAGAATGTCTACTAAAATGAAGAAATCAATAATCCCTAGTGACTACATTGTGTATCTGCAAGAATCTAACTATAATATTATAGCTGAAAATAATCCTGAGACGTTTTTACAAGCCATGAGTTATGATATCTAATTTGTGGTACAATATCATGAAAGAATGGATAAGTTCTATGGCATCTAATGATGTCTAGGATTTAGTTGAGTTGCCTGATGGTGCAAAAGCCATTGGTTGTAAATAGATCTTCAAAATTAAGAATAATTTATTAGGTAACATTGAGAGACAAAACTAGACTCGTTGCCAGGGAATTCACTTAAAAGCAGGGAATTGATTACACGAACACATATTCTCCCATATCCAAGAAAGATTCTCTTTGCATTATGTTGGTGTTGGTTGCTAATTTTGATATGGAGTCACATCAAATGAATGTGAAAATGTCGTTCCTCAATGGTAAATTAGAAGAAGTGGTTTACATGAAATAACCAGAAAGATTCTTCTCTATGTTGGTGAGCATTTGGTGTGCAAGCTTAAGAAGTTTCTATATGACCTGAAAAAAGCATCCTGTCAATGGTACTTAAGATTCAATAAGGTCATCTCTTTATTCGATTTTGTAGAGAATGTCATAGATCGATGTATATACCTAAATGTTAGTGGGAGCAAAATTTGTTGTCTTATGATATATGTGGATGGCATTTTACTTGCAACCAATGATAAGGGGTTGTTATATGAGATGAAACAATTCCTCTCTAAGAGTTTTGACATGAAGGATATTGGTGAAGCATCTTATGTCATTGGTATTAAGGTTCATAGAGATAGACATTGAGGTATATTAAGACTATCTCAATAAACTTATATTAATAAGGTCTTAGAGAAATTTTGGATGAAAGATTGTCTACCAAGTATAGCACCCATTGTGAAAGGTGATAGGTTTAATTTGAACCAGTGCCCAAAGAACAATTTTGAAAGGGAACAAATGAAGAACATCTCATATGCTTATGCTACCGGAAGCTTGATATATGCTCAAGTTTGTACTTGACCTGATATTGCTTTTGCTGTGAAAATATTGGGAAGATACCAAAGTAATCCAAGTATGGACCACTAGAGAGTTGCAAAGAAGGTGATGAGGTACCTTCAAGGAACAAAAGAACACATGCTTATGTATAGACGGACAGACAGCTCAGAGGTAGTTGGTTATTCGGATTCAGACTTTACTAGCTACGTGGATTCCCGTAAATCAACATCATGATATATTTTTATGTTTGCTAGCAGAGTTGTATCCTGGAGGAGTGTGAAACAAACCTTGGATGCCACTTCCACTATGGAGGCAGAGTTCGTTTCTTGTTTGGAGGTCACCTCACATGGTGTGTGGTTAAAAAGTTTCATATTGAGGTTTAGAGTTGTCGATTTCATTTCTAGGGCATTGAGAATGTTTTGCGATAATTCGACTGTAGCTTTCATGGCTAAGAACCAAAAAATGGTAGTTGAAGCAAGCACATCAATATCAAGTACTTAGCTATCAGAAAATATGTTAAAGAGAAGAAAGTGGTTATAAAACATATAACTATTGGATTGATAATAGCTTATTCTTTAATTAAATGCATGCCACTAATGAGTTATAAGGATCATGTATTCAAAATGGGCATTGGTCCAATTATATAAATATTTTCTTTATATGGAAGACTTTGTGACACTTTTATTTATTTGCAATGTTTTTCTCAATATAGTTGTATACATTCAGTTATTCTGAGAAAAACAATTACATTTAACTTGGAGTAAACATAAGGTTCATTCATTAAGTTATTTTATCACATATGCGTTGATGAAATACATTGTGATACACGGAATATAATATTCGCTCTAAGGGGAATCATTGCCGTGATTTATGTATTTTATTTCAGCATGAAGTTTATGTGGGTTTGGGTTAATATTTCATTTGATGGAATATTGGGATTAAGTGGGAGAATATTATAATATTTTATTATTAGTTCAAATGTGATCCCAATATTGTATTTCCCAATTAATTCCGATTTATTATCCAATTTATTATCCACATTTATTACTTAATATTTGCCCATTAATATGTTGTCATAATGATCTTGATAGAAGACGTCGGTAACGTAATAAGCGGAATAAATGTCAGGTCATCTAGTTAAAACCCAATCACTGCAGAAAACACATCATCACGTTTGAGGAGTATTGGCTAGTAGAATAGGATGTATAGATATGGTGTTTCCATTTTCACGGATCAATCGTGCTTCATGGATCCGTCCAAGATTTTAGGATTTTCCGCATTTGCAGATTTTCATCAATGGTTGGAGATATGTCAATTTTTACATTTCCGCAAATCGGTCCCGAATTTTGTACGAATTTATCCGCGAATGATAAATCGAGATCGTCAAGTTTTATTAAGATTTAGTCTTACATCATATTGTTCTTTTTAGATCTTATTCAATTCAAAGTGAGATTCAGGTCCGATAGCAGTGTTTAAGAAAAGTCTTTGATCTCTTTGTTCATCTATCGGATGTAAGCTCCGCTTGATCATAAAGGAAAATATGACAGAATGTGAGTAAACGTTATTTTCTTTTAAATGACAGTATGACCTTCTTAAATCAATAGAAAAATGTGAATGCTAAGGTTGTTTCGGCTGTGCAAGTTGACAGACGGTAGAGCAAAAGATAAAAAAGGACAAAAGAAAAGAGTCATAGAGATTTTGAGACTAGAGTACCAAGTGTGTGAGAGAAAGGAGAGAGAGTGAATGTATGAGTATTTTGGTCACAGCACACTAAAATAGGTGTTTTTAGCTATATTAAGGTGGAAATAAACTCGCCCAATGATATCAAACAGTGGAAATGAAAAGGAAACAAAGCAAAAGTTGGAGCAAAACTTGCCTATTCTATTATTCATTATTCATTCCTCTCCTATTGTGCATTCAACTAGCCCATCATTCACGTTAAACTAATCAATTGGCAAATTTGGTAGTCAAGGCCCATCAAAAATAGGCCCTCTCATCTAATTGGTTGCTTAAACACCCCCCCCAAGGCGCTTGTAGGATAATTTTATGTTGTGAAGTCCATTAACTTTGTCAAAATTGTTGATCAATGAAATGTGAAGGAATATTTCAACCGAATAAAGAAAACCACTTCTCCCTTAATTGATCTTATTATTATCTATAAGTCTTTACTGTTGAGCCAGAACGTCATGTGATTGAGCCATTTCATCTGCGTCATTTTCTACCTTTTCAACTTTGCAAGCAAAAATTACTATTCGTGGTTCATTTGTCTCCGATGGACCTAATAAGTCAACAAATCCATCGTCAGGTCTACATTATATAGACCTCCTTTCAAGGATCAAAATAGCATCAAGTAGGAAAATGTGATCAATTTAAAACCCCCAAGTTTAGGTGACAAAAAGGAAGTGGTTTCCAATAGAGTTCATCAAGAACCTGTATGGTAACTAACTAATTCTTAGTTATTTCTATTCTTTTGTTCTCTAGAACAAAAAAAGAATATAAATCTGTTTGGTCACGTCATATAATTTCTTTACTCCCGGAAACAATTTTTTTCCCATGAATTAATTTGGAATAAAATCAAGAAATAGAAAAAAATTTACTACTTTTTTTTTAGGAACAACTCTAAAATCAAACCATTTTCTTTTATTCTTTTTCCTCCTTTAGTCGGTCGTTGAGCTCAGCAATGGCTGGTGACCGGCCAGATACAAGGTTCGGCAACCTCATCGTGGTTGGACAAGGTCGGCCTTGCCTTGGTTGGGGGGTGCTTGACCTCGCCTAGATGTGGCGAGGCTCAACCTCATTGGGATCCGATGAGGCACCCTTGAGGCTAGTGAGATCACCAACTAAAACAGGAAGAAGAAGATAAGGAAAAAAAATGAAAAAAAAAAAGAAGAAAAAATCTCATAAAATTATTAAAAACTTAAAAGAAATTATTAGTCGCAAAAAAAAATTTAAGGGTCGAATCAAACGCATTCCTATTCTTTTTCTATTTGAGAAATATAAATTTTATGTAATTACAAAATGCGTTTGAATGTTCAGAAACTCGTCCAAGGAATAAAATTAGAAGAAATTATTTCTAAATGGGAATTATTCCCGAAAACAAAATGGTTAACTTTTCTTGATGGACCTTGAGGCCTACCATGAGAAAAAGAAGGGTTGAAAGGACAGATATGGATGAACATTGATCTTTTTGATCCGCTACCCACAGCAAAACTTTCATCCAGAAGCTATTGGAGAAGCGTGTCGTTGATGGAATGGTTTTTAGAACAGTTGCATTTGGAAACTTGGCATTACTTTGAAGTTTCTTTTTCTAGTAAACGTGGACATAACGACGAATCAAAGAAAGAAACCAACGCTCCTCAAGCGGGCGTTGTAATCGCAGTAGAGAGAGAAGGATGATCACATGAGAAACTTGCGTAATTCGATCCTTTCCCTACGTTCACGAGTAAACTGAGAAAATTCAGTATTTGAAAAATTGTAGGAACAGAACACGAAAGAATAAGGCCTTCGGTAATTTTTGCTCTGATCATATTTGATTTTTCTCAAACATTTAAAAGAATCAGGTAATGATCGAATCGCTTGGACCAGGATCTTTTCAGCCAAGTCCTGCGCTTCTACGACGGATCTCGTGAAAAGTTCTCAACTGCTCCGGCGCGATGCAAGATCATGAATTGAGCCAAATGGAAAAAATTTGCGATAGCCACCAATCGTGTCATCCAAAAAATTGGCAGAACCCAATTGGTTCCTACTAAAGTAAAAGTAGTTATTCAAGAGGGTCAACGAGGTTGAAATTAAGTGAGTCATTTTTCAAGATAGATGAAAAGCTGGTTAAGGTCCCACGTTGTTGCCAACCCGCTTTTGGATCTCATGCTTGTCGATGAAGTCAGGACAAGGCCTAGTCAATGACATAAGCTGTTTTTTTTTGGGAAAATGACGCAAATAATTGTTGAACTTTAATCTAACATGCAATGTGATTCATAAATTTTTAATTTATTCAATACAATCCCTAAATTTTTGCTATATGTTTGAACTATATAAAAATATTTAATATTGTCCCTAATCTTAAATATAGTTTATGGACTATATTGAAAATTTATCAAAAGTTCGTGGACTTATATTGAACAAATCAAAAATTTATGGACCACATTGAATATTTGGTTAAAGTTTAGGGATCACATACAACAAATTAAAAATTGAAGGACCACATTGCATATTAGGCCAAAATTAAGAACTATTTGTTTCTTTAACCTTTTCACTTTTGGAGTGGGTCCCAATGAAAGAAGCTGAGAAAGTATATCTGGATGTGGTGGAATCAAGAATTCAAAGCCGAAGACTAATGACCTCGTGCATCGACCAAACAAAAAAAGTAGGCCCCGTCACAAAAGCTTTAAGAAATCAAGCATCTTAGGATACTTGGCAGCGCATGGTAACGTTTTTATTTCTTAGGAATTTTTGTTCTTTTGTTCCTAGGAAAAAAAAAGAACAAAAACCTGTTTAGTAATGCCAAGTTGTTTTTTATTCTCGGAATAAAAAGTTAGCCGAGAATAGATTTGGAGCAGAAATGAGAAACAAAAAAAAAAATTGCTTCTTATTCCGGGAATAATTTCTAGAAATAAGTCAATTTTTTTTTTTTTTGCTTTTATTCTTCTCTTTTGCCGCGGCCACCTTCAAATGCCCAGAGCCACCGCTGACCGCCGACCGCCGCCTTCGCCGATCGTCGCCCGCCCACCGCCGCTGGCGCGCGGCCGCCGCACAGCCCATCGGCCACCAACGACCGGCGGTCGGCGGTGGCGGCCGGCAATGGGTGGCGATGGGCGATGGCGGGTGGCGATTAGCGGTCGGCGATCCGTGCACAAGAATAAAAAATGAATAAATACAAAAAAGAAATTATTGCGTTACCAAACGCATTTCTATTCTTTTTCTATTCCAAGAGTAGAAATTTTGTGTAGTTACCAAACGCGTTCTTTTACTCAGAAATTGTTCCCCGGAATAGAAATAGAAAAGAACTTTTTTTGAAAAAAAAAACTCTTTCCCAGCCAAAAAGCGTTGTCACGCGCACCCCTAGAGCTTTGTCTAACCAATTCAGACTCACCTAATCCTCAGTTCATCTCTGAATTCCTCTACTGAATTACATTAGTTCAAGGATTATTCATTAGGATGGAACTGCGTTTCTTTATTGTTCTTAGATCGATTTAGAGGCCATTAAAATGGATTTATCACTATGCGATTCGAGTAGCACGGAACGATTGATCATTAGGCTATGTGAGGAGGAGTTATTGTACATAAATGTGTCTAGATGGAGAATGAGTAATTTATTAGGTCAGTCGAACCGTTTTGGACAGGATGTAGGGAGTAGATTTTCCTAAATATAGGAATAGCTGGTGCCACGGTATCTTCCATTAAGTGAAGTTATTAATCCTTAATAACTTGTCAGGCAAGCAATTTGCCAGTGTCAAGCATTTTGTAGGCAGGCGTGCTTTCTGGTCAAGCAATCTTGCTCCTTTTTTTTGAAATTTGAGAATTCAAAAGGGAAATTAAAAAAAAAAAAAAGAGTGATGCTACTGTTATAAGATCTCGTTAAAAGAAATTTACTAAATGTGTAACGTGAGATTATTTCCTCTCTTAATATGGCTAAAATGCCACTTTTCATTATTAGTGAACGTAGGCCTCCAATTCCTACTCTTTTTGGCCTCAACATGCCACAACTTTTGCACTTATGTGTCACTTTTTCAAGTCCCTCCGCCTCATGCCCCTAGATCTACCACGCATTGCCACCGCCTGGCACCATTGGCGCCACCACCCACCTCCACCACCAATCTATCACTTCACAACCCTCTTCTCTCCCCCTCTATTGTTCGCTTGGTCATCTCCCTTCATCCGTCTCTCCATTTCTCTTCTTCCACCACCAAATGTCACCCTTTTATCATTGACAAGTCGTTAATGGTGCAGAGCTTAACCATAGCTCGACCATCTTGAGCTCGACGCTCACGCATCAAGGAGAATGAGGGACATAGCAAAGGGAGCTAAAGAGAGTAGAATTTGACCCAAAAAAAGAATAGAGAGTAGATGAGGAAATAAATAGGTAGGTAGAGATATTAACTTGAGTAGAAATGAGCTTACTCAGAGCGGTGGGGGTGGAGGAGGTCGTCGTGCATAATAACTGCGACGTGTGCGACGTGTGACGAAAGCAACAGCAGGAGAGGAGGAGAAAGACATTTGAAATAGAAAAAATTAGTGGTATTGTTTTAGATTGTTCTTTTCAGATCCCGTTCAGTTCAAAGTGAGATTCGGGTCGGATAGTGGTGTTTTTGGAAAGTCTTTAATCCCTATGTTCATCCATCCAGGGCAGGCTCCGCTTGATCACAAAGGAAAATATGATAGAATGTGAGTAAAAGTTATCTTCTTTTAAAATTGTGGTATGACCTTGAAATGTGAATGCTAAGTTCTTTCGGCTCTAAAAGTTGACAGAGGGTGGAGCAAAAGACGAAAAAGAGAAAAGAAAAGTGTCATGGAGATTTTAGGACGGTGAAAAAAGAGACAAAGGAAAAGAGTAAAAGTGTGTGGGAGAGAGAAGAGATTTAAGGATATTTTGGTCACGGCACAATAAGATAGTTGCTTTTAGCTATATTGAGGATGGAAATAAACTCGCCCAGTGCTATAAGATTGTGGAAACGAAAAGGAAACGAACCACAAATTGGATAAGATCAAAACTCACCTATTCTATTTTTCATCGTTCATTCCTCTCTTAATGTGCATTCCTCTCGCCCATTGTCCACATGAAACTAATCAATTGGCAGATTGTGTAGCCAAGATCCATCAAAAGTAAACCCTCTCATCTTATTGGTGGCTTAAAATCCCTCCTAGTGCTTATAGCATAGTTTATGTTACGAAGTCCATAACTTTATGTCAAAAGTGCTGGTCAATGAAATGTGAAAGAATATTTCGACCAAATAAAGAAAGCCACCTCTCCCTTAATTGATCTTATTATTTTCTGCGAGTCTTTACTGTTGAATCAAATTGTGATTTGATAGAGCTATTTTATTTGTGTCATTTTCTGAGTTTTCGACTTTACAAGCAAAAAAAAAAAAAAAAGTGTTCGTGGTCTATTTGTCTCCGATGAACCTAATAAGTCAACAAATCCATCATCACGTCTACATCGTATAGACCTCCTTTCAAGGATCAACATAGCATAAGTAGGACTATAGGATGTATTTGAAATCGCCGATTTTACGTGCCAAAACAGAAACTCGCTACGTTTCTGCATACAACAGATGAGGTCCATCAGTTGAACAAAGTAAAACATACGAAATCTGCACGACAACTCGTAAACTATTCGTACGGCAAAAGACGCACATATCAAGGACCGTTTTCCCAATTTGCAGCCTAAAGATGGCACAAAAGTCGGAATCATCCCAACACCATGATCAATCTCAGAGAAATTTCATGAATCTCGAGATATCATCGTCTCGGTTCATCCCATAGGAGCAAAGCAACTGCACATCACGGAACAGTGACATTCAGTCTGAGGCTGGGCCGGTCTCTTTCTTGATGGCCGCGGCCTTCCACCTAGTTTTTATTTTCCCGGAGAACTTTCATCAAACGTGTGGTATGCAACCCATCGTCTTCTTCACCGCTCTCATCGCATGGCCACTCGCACTCCTCCTACCTCTCTCGACCTCTTCGCCATCGCCGGATCGGAACATGGTCGACAGAGTTTTCCGACTCTGCCTTGTCCTGATGTCGTTCAGCTCCATCTCCGCCGGCAACCTCCTCAGCCCGAACATGAACAGGTACCACCTCGACTTCAACGGAGGCGCCAGAATCTTCACCTTCGCGAAATCGTACTCATCCGCGCACCTGTTCGGCAAGTACCCATATTCGCACCTGTACTTCTCGAGCTCCAGCGGCAGAGACTTGGAGCTCGAAATTTGCCCAGGCCGCGGACGGCCGTTCCTTGAGGTTCTTGATTTGTTGGAGAAGAGAGATCTCCATCTGAACAAGAAGGAGCCTCGTTTTTTCTTGGGTTTGTTCCGCTCGTGATTCTTGTTCAGGGGCCTCTGAGTTTGGTCTGGCGGCAATCTGTACGGGATGATCTTGCCGCAGAACACGATCTTGTTGTCGGATGGGTAAGTGAAGGAATTAGAGAAGTCCTCGCTCGAGAACTCGAAGAAATCTTGGTCTGCAGCTGAGCTCTGACCCTTGCCCGCATCGATGAATTCACGTTCCCAAACCGCCGAGTTGCTGTAGATGGGAAGATCACAGAACGAGAGCGCTTCCTCATTCTCTTCGTCCTCTTCTTCGAAAGGGCCATGAGGATCAGCGTTCACTTCGAGCTGCTCGGCATGGAGTTCTCCTGAAGAAACCATGGCCGCTGGCGAGGTGACGAAAGCAAAAGGAACGAACTTTGGTGTCTGGTGTTTTTGCTTGAGGAAGAGGAGGAGAAGACGAGTGAAGCGTATATACAGACGCCATGGATTTTATAAAGGGATTCAGAGAACTTTGTGCGCTTATGGCAGGGGTGATGAGGACGGCTGGGCGGCACTCAAAGAGAATGGTAATGCTTCTTGTCTGCGGTTGCTTTTCCAGAAGAACAGGCGAGGCATAGGCCAAAAGGGTGCTAAACGTTTTTTTTTTTTTTTTTTTTTTAAACAACGCGATCGCACTTAAGTCAAAAAGAAAATGTAGATTTTGGTGCTTTTAATGATTCTACTTTTGATTCTCATGTAATTGACGTAATCTACACTTTTAGGGTCATTCCCTTGTGAAAGAGTTATCTATACAGTACGCCAATACGTATCGCTAATATATTGCTACATCAATCCTAGAAGATAGAGAAGCAAGAATAAAACAAGAAGCACCAATGAGAATATGCGTATTCAATTGGTTTCTGGTTTGAATTGTTAAAAAAGAACCATACGGAATTGAAACCTCGGATGTGATGTGATCCGAGAAGGTGGGGATGTTCAAAGCTTTCAAAGTTATCTATTGAATCAAGTTGTTTTTAGAGTTCCTTTTAGTGATTAGATCGAATCAGAAATTAATAGACAAGCCCATTGATTGAATACGTGCGACGGCCTTGAAAACAAAGAAGTCAAGCAGGGTCTTAGACTTGTGCATTTATTCCAAAAAAATAGATAATTTGGATAACATTTTTCTAAAAGTGGTTGTTTGTATTGTTTGCAAAAATGAGTGAGTCAACAATATTCTTCATTTTTTTTTATAAAAATGCTTGTATAATTTAATACATAGTTCATTGACCAATTATTCTAAGAAACAAAGTGATTATTTTTACCAAAATATTTTTCAAATAATTTATTTTAGGAAAATATGTGGTTTTAAGACATTCTTGTCATTTTCTTAACTTTTCATTGATTTTCGAAACGGGTCAATTTAATATTTGAAAATGCACGAAAAAAGAACAAAGAGACCTTGATTCTTTCTCGTGCAAGTTAGGAGTTTTTAGAACTGAAGAAATTTTGCATTAAGAGCATCAAGAAATTGCCTCCAAACTTGCATATCGATTACACCCGTGTGACGGAGTTTCAGAAATTTGGTTTGCCTTCTAAGTGCGTGCCAAAGAATTTCGATGTAGACAATAGACTCCTATGAAGGAGTACCGAAATTCGACTTTAGGTCTTTTAAATTCGTGCCAAGGAATTTTGGTGTAGATCATTTACACGGTTGTCAAGGAGTTTTGAACATTAGGCCTTTTTTAAATTGGTGTCAAGGAATTTTTATAAAGAAAGTTTAAACTCGTATAAATAAGCTATTTTTTTTTTCATGAGATAGATAGTTTATGCTAGTATCTCAAGGCATCGTATATTTTGTAATGAAGTAGATAGTTTAGGCCCATATGCAATGGCATCATGTATATATCTTTACGAAGTAGATAGCACCACTCTAGAATGAAATATAACAAACATTTTTATGCATTTTTATTACAAATATTAAATATAACTAAATTCATTAGCTCAAAATTTGGGCTGATCAGAAATAGATTTATAAAACACGCCTAAAGATCGGACTGGCCATGTCAGGCCTAGGAGTTGCGGGGCATTGGTCTGGATTTTCAACTTTCGATTACATGCACGGTTGAGAAAAGTTGTCATAAGTTAGATCATTTCCTTTGCAATGTAGTGCATATTGTGTTTAAAATTGCAAACCCTATATTATCTAAGATTCACTTTATATTACCTTGGTTCATTTTCATCAAAAAAATAAACATAAAATATTATCGTCATGACATATTTTTCGTGGCAAATTATTATCTCAGACGATATGCGAATGGAGTGCGACAAAAAGACGTGACATCCGATAGAGTTCATCAAGTTGCCAACTTTTCTTGGTGGACCTACCCTTGGCCTTCAATTAGAAAAGAAGGGTTGAAAGGACACGTTTGGATGACCAATGATCTTTTGATCCGTTTACTCACAGCAAAACTTTCATCCTTAAGGGATTGGAGGAGTGCATCGTTGATGGAATGGTTTTTAGAATAGTCGCATTTGAAGCTTACTTACCTTAGCATTACTTTGAAATTTCTTAATTCTAGTTAAGGTGGACGTAATGACGAATCTAACAAAGAAACCAACACTTCTCAGGTGGGCGTCGTAATTGCAATAGGGAGAGCAGGATGACCACATGAGAAACTCTCGCGATTCTATCCTTTCCCTACGTTCACAAGGAACAATCAGATCGCTTGGGCTCGAGTCCTGTGCTTCTCCGACGGGATCATGAATCGACCCATATGGAAAGGCCCTTGCGATAGCCATCGATGGTGTCATCCCAAAACTTGGCAGAACCCGACCGGTTCCAACGAAAGTAAAAGTAGATATTCCAGAGGGTCGACAAGATTGAAATTAAGTGAGTCATTTTTCAAGACAGATGAAAAGCTGGTTAAGGTCCCACGGCGGTGCTGCTAGCCCGCTTCTAGTTCTCATACTAATCAATGAAATCAGGACAAGGGGTAGTCAATGACATGAGCTGCATTTTACTTTTAGAAAATGACACAAATGTTTTTATACTTTAGCCCAATATATAATGTGATCCCCAAACGATGTGATCCATGATCTTAAACTAATAAAAGAATTCCACAGAATATTTTCATATAGTTCATGGTCTACATTAAACATGTACCAAAGAGTTAGGACATATTTTAAACATTTAGCTAAAATTTAGGGACCACATGGAATAAATTAAAAGTTCATGGATTCTATTGCATATTGAAGTAAAGTTTGAAAACTATTTGTGTCCTTATCCCTTTTGCTGTCGAAGTGGATTCCAAAGGAAGAAGCTGAGAAGATGCGATGGAATCGAGGATTCAAAGCCGTAGACTAATGACCTCGTGCATTGACCGAACAGAAAAAGCAGACCCCATCGCAAAAGCTTTAAGAAATCAAGCAGCTATGGTACTTCTAGAGCTCTGTCTAATCAGTTTAGACTCACCTAATCCTAAGTTCATCTCTGAATTCCTCTACTGAATTACATTAGTTCCAAGGGTTGGTTAGTAGGATGGAATCTCGTTTCTTTATTGTTCTTAGATCGATTTAGAGGTCATTAACGTGGACTACTCACTACCCGATTCGATTAGCATAGGACGATCGATCATTAGGCTATGTGATGAGGGGTTCTTTGTACATAATTTTGTCTAGATGGAGGGTGAGTAATTTCTTAGGTCAGTCGAACTGTTTTGGACAGGATGTAGGGAGCAGATTTTCCTAAATCTAGGAACAGCTTTTGCCATGTTATCTTCCATTAAATGAAGTTATTAATCCTTGATTAGCTTTTTCCATGAAAATTAGGGACTTGTTAGCCAAGCAATTTGCCCGAGTCGAGCATTTTGTAGGCAGGCGGACTTTCTAGTCAAGCAATCTTGCTTTTCTTTTTCTTTTCAGAATTTGGGAACTCAAAAAAGAAAAAGAAGAAGAGTGATGCAACTGATATAAAATCTTTATTAAAACAAATTTACTAAACGATATAAATGTTGGAATTTTGTTTGTAAAACAAACTAAAGTGCTTTTCTCTTTGTCCCACATAAAAAAAAAAATGGGAGGAAATTTATCAATTTATAAGCGTGAGGTTTTCTTTGTGTAATTAAAGGAGTTATTGAGTGTGGGCTAAACCTCACCGTACCCGCGTGCGGGTGCGCGAATAATTGCGCGATTTTGGCGCGAAGGGTTTGATTAGCACTAATCCCTTTGTTATTTTATTTTTATTTCGTACGGTTATTTTATTAATTTTAATCAATTCAAAGGTTGTTTTTGTTTATTGAGAATTTTCGAAAATAAATAAATAAATAAATAAATAATAATTTCGAAATTTTATTTATTAAATATTTTTTATTATTTTTTATTCCGAATTTTTGTTTGTGTCTTTTCAAGACAACCTTTGAAAAAGGATATCCGTTCGGTTTGCAACCTTTCCCGAAGGGTTGCCTTTTGTTCGGTTTTATCTTCTTACGAATGGACACCTTTATTCATTTTGGGCATTTCTAAAAATACGTTTGTTCATTTTCGCAACTTTTCACAAAGAGTTGCCTATGTTTTTAAGACTGTTTTATATATACATGTCAGACTGAGGAAGAAAGAGAGTGATCATTTTTAATCTTTTCGAGTCTTCTTTCTAAAAACTACAGTCATTCTTTCAATTGTTTCCTAGAGAGACCCTGGAGAAATACTAGAATTGTTATCTAGTATTCTCAATTTTGAGACTTTGTTGTATCTTGGAGGATATTTGCCGGTGACCATTAGCAACTTTGTGAGGCAAATAAATCCTTAAAGAAAGTGATATCACGCCTCAAAGTCCGACTCGAGTACTCTAAAGATTCGTCTTCATTGTTCTACCCTATTCGAAGCCATATTTTACCAACAATAAAGTGGGACTATTTCCACCCCTAATTTGGTGAAAACGCCCCTTTTCATTGTTAGTGAAAAAACGCATCCAATCCCTTCTCTTTTGTCTCCAACATGTCACTTTTTCAAGTCCCTCCGCCTCATGCCCCTAGATTTGCCAGCCCATTGCCACTGCCTCGCCCCATTGGCGCCATCACCCACCTCCGGCACCAATCTATCACTTCAAAACCCCTAAGGGTGATTGGGTCCAAGATGGATAGGTTTCGGACTTAAACCCTGTACCTGACCCTATTATAATCGGTTCCCTTTTTTTGAACCATGTACTTGACCCAATTTGCACTAGACCCTATTTTAGAACCACCTTATTTCCAGTCCGGTTCCAGAGTCAACCCTTTTTTTTTTACTAGAACCCGTTTTACAACCGCCCGATATCCTAGACGGTTTCAAATTTTACATTAATACATGGAGTCAGTTTCCTACAGGTATGCCTTCTCACTATGGGCAAACCTCTTGTTCAAGCCCTTCAGAGACAGCATTTTAGCAGAATACTACTCTAACTTTAAGTTCAAAGCCTAGAAACACTAAGAGATGCTAGGATGGTAATACTTCTAATTACCCGAGTTGCATTTCTTAGAGGATTCTACCGGGCTGGAGAAGAAGAAGTGTTTAGAAGGACATTGAAAGTTTAACAAAACACTCACTTTACTTCATGGGACTCTGCCCAACACATTACAATCTCCTTGCCTTTTATAAGCATTAGAAGGTTACCAACAAACAAGAACTAGGTTCACGGGTCCTAAAACAAACAGAGGCTTCGGAAAATCCGGTTGGGAATTATTCTCGCGATATGAACAGTGATTTCCATAGCCTACTGCTACAGTGACTTGCTACAATCAGCGATCTCTTCTGTCATGGACATTGTAGTCATAGTCTGAATCATCAGAACTATGCATTTCCGTGAAAAAATGTTCTTCGTATTTTTGCTCAAGTTCTACAAGTCGTTCGTAAGAGGGAGTTCGAATATTTCACATGTTTGCCTCGTTTAATGAAGATGCTTCTTCATGATTCCTAGAGGATCTTGGAGTGTCAGCAAACATTTTTGGCTTAGGCCAATTGGAGCGTTCAGCATAGTAAGATGTGTCCGATCCTAAAGATAAGGACATGGATCATTGATCATAGGGGTCTTAAGATAGAGAGCCCCCAATGTTCATAGGGGTCTTGAGATGATTGTACAAGGTCATCTGTGTCTATCATTTCTTGCTCATGTGATGGGGTTGTCCTCGCAGCATGTCTGAATTCCTCAAGTGCAAATGCCTAAGCTCTTACCAATCAAGATAAATATGATATCCTTTTTGATTTTGTCACAAAGTTTACAGGAAGTCTCAAACATTGGTGGTAATCGGTGACAGAATAAGACCAAGTTCAATTTTTGCTTTCACCTGACTTTAACCATTTCCTATACCATTTTTTCATTGGAAAACCTTCTGACCTTCATGAGCTTAAAATGAGAGAATTTTTTGAAAGAAAATGCTGCTCTCTCCATAAAAGGCATCTCGATAAACATTATCGGGAAATGCTCAAGCTTTTCTATGGTATTGGAGCTAATCCAAACCTAAAGTAAGTTTTTCTGACTTCCATCCCCAAAGAATTATCCCAGGAAGTTGAGAAATCTTTTCTCGACAAACAAAGGAGAATTGTGGACATTCCTTTAGGAGAAATACAATAAGAAATCCATTTGTGCCTTGATGATTTGTGTTTAAAGCGCCAAATGATTCAAACTTATCTTATGGATAACAGAGAACTTGATGAATCATGTTCTCGCTAGAAGCTGAAGATAAAATGTTCCAAACAAGACACCTGTGTGCTTAGAAAAGTTAAATGGATTATCATTCCACTTTCAAAGAAATCTTGGCAGTGAAAAATGAAATAAAAAAGTTTGAATTCTATCTCATCGGCCATCATTTTCTGGTAGAATTGGATATGGCATCCTTTCCCCGGATAACCAAGTTCAAACAGAAGCAGATTCCACATTCTAAACTGTTTCGATAGGTTGAATGGTTTTCAAAATACTATTTTAAAACCAAACACATTGCTGGGAAAAAGAACGTGCTTGATGACTTCTTGTCAAGACCAAAGGCACCAGTAGAAATCAACATATACATCATGAGGCATGCTTTTTATACTTTCCACCACAATGAAAAGTATAAGATTGAACAAATACGAGATTGGCCAAGCTGGCAATACCCACAGGAGATTGTCGAACAAATCCAAAATGACAGCCTCATGGAAAACGTGGAAAACCTTATGTGGTAGTGCCACACAGATCTATTCAGACTCAATAAAGGATCAATCATTTATCCTTTTGGATTAAATTCCAACTATCCGTTCATATACCCTCTGATCTGGAAGGAAAATGACTTCTCTTATCAACTCCGATGGTTATTATGGTACTCTTGGATTTCCAACGGGGTCTTGCATTTTGGTCTACTTTGTTGTGGGAGTTTGTACAGTAGGAACACTAGCAAAAGGGGTTCTAAAAACAGTGACCATAGCGGTCTTTATAGTAATGGACAGGGTTTCCATTACTCTGAAAGTATTGAACAAGCCTTTTGGGATCTGGTTCGGAAATAAACTCAGGAACACATGGTTCAATCATGAACAAGGTTTGGAAGACAGAAGGATTTTCTTCATTTTCTTTGCCAAATTTGATGGCAACAGTAGCATCTTTCTTCCTGACGAATTCGGAGTCTGAGGACTGAAAGGGCTTGTTATTCTGATGCAGCTTTTCATAGTTGGTAATCCAAGTTTCCGGAAGGAGTTTGGCCAACTTTTCTCTTCGGATTTGTCTGGGAACATGAATGCAGGATGCTTGGTCATTCTACATAAAGATGAATAAAGCATCTTCATTCCCATTTTTGAAATTCAAATCAAGAGCATGATTTTGCACTCGATAAATCATTTGGTAGTGCAATGTTGTTGCAATAGAGTCAGCGATCTAGGGAGCTCCAGTGAGCTGGATCTGGACTTTTAGAAAATAGAATAGTTGAGGGTCTAAAAGAGCGATATTGAAGTTTAGATATAAGGTTACAAAGACTGTTCCGGTATTTAAAGTGGTTTGGATAAGACGAACAACTCCATAATGAACATGAGAGTATCCTTGTTGGGTCCACTGCTTAGGAAATTTTGGTGGAATTTGAAGAATAACAAAATACTCCTTTTCAGTGGCTGGAATGGAATGTTGATTAAACTTGGAGGACTGAACATACTCTTTTACTTCCTTTGGGGTTTGGTGGATGAGTTGTCGAATGGAGCAGATGGGAGAAAATGATGAGGTAGGTTTAACAAAAGTGGAATAAGGGTTCATAATGGGAAGTTAAGTTTCAGAGATTTTGGTTTCATCACTAAGAGAAACTTCATAAAGATAGTTGATCTTAGAAACATTTGACACACAAAAATCTGAAATAATTTAGGAGGATGGGGATGAAGTAAGAGTAACCGGAGCTTCTATAGTAACTCGGGTTCTTCTGTCTTGGGGCTCTCGAGATGATGATATCTCGAATGTTGTTTGGATTCCAAGGCATGAAGCCTTTTTTGGAAGTTTGAAAGCATGTTTTTGGTGATTTCCTCATATCTTCGAAGATTTAGATGCACATCCACAATTTTGGAGTCAATTGTTTTGGTGTTCATAGCAACCTATAAGGCTTGGAAAGGTTTTGTAAATGCAAGCTTCCTTAAGGTGCGGCTGAGGTTTATAAGATGTAGTTCCTACACTTTGTGGAGCATTGGTGACGATGCCATTATTTTTTACAAAAGCCCATGGTCGTCGGAAGAATGGAACAGTGTGGATCTTTGGGTCTGGTCGGATAGTTCTCAGTCCCTGCTGTAGGAGATGCTTCTAGTGAGTGGGAAGATAAAACCAATTGAGAAAAGCCAAAAGGTTTTTGTCACTTTCCTCTTCAATGTTTCGTTTAAGCCCGAATATTTTGGTTAGGTTGGCAATGAATCTTCTGGTTGGAATTTTGATAGCTATTAAATACTTATTAGTTAAGTACCTTTGAAAGACCAGATTCCATCATAGCTAGTTTTTCCAAGCAACTTTGACATTGGATCGATTCGGTATTCCTCTCATCCTATTCATCTTTCTCAATCCCCGCCATTGATTCTTTCCCTATTGTACCGATAATTTCATCAATATTCATGACCGACCCTCCGGACCAAGATATGGAATCCAACCCTTCTGAAGCAGAGGTTGTTCAACCAAACAATCCATCTTAGAATGTGACTACCTCCTCAAAACAGTTGACAACAATTGGGATATCATCATCTCAAAAGCCCCAAGGCGGAAATAGAAAAACTCAAAAGGCAAATCCAACTCCTTAAAGAAGGAAGATTCAATCATTTCAATCTTTTTCCGACTACATTGTAGATTGAGCATTCGCTTCCTCCACCATCTCAGAATACATCTATCTTTGCTGCCCTCATAGAAGCTCTCACCAGACAAGACAAGACCAATGTGGTAGAAATGCGAAATCACCTCAAAGAATTGGATCGAATAAGGAAAGAAAAGGGAAAAGAGAAGATGCTTGAAGAATCCTCGATAGCTATAAAAGAAAAGCCAAACCAAATGGACCTAGCCTTAAAACCAGAGAAGATGGAGTCAGTTTCCTATAGGTATGCCTTACCACTATGGGCAAATCTCTCGTTCAAGCCCTTTAGGGACAGCCTTTTAGCAAAAAAACTACTCTGACTTTTAGTTTAGAGCCTAGAAACACTCAGAGATGTCAAGATGGTAACGCTTCTAATTACCCGAGCTACATTTCTTAGAAGATTCTACCAAGCTAGAGAAGAAAAAGTGTTTAGAAAGACATTGAAAGTTTAACAAAACACTCACTTTACTTCAAGGGATTCTTCCCAACACATTACAATCTCCTTGGCTTTTATAGGCATTAGGAGGTTACGGACAAACATGGACCAGGCTTACGGGTCCTAAAATAGACAGAGGCTCCGAAAAATCCAGTTAGGAATTATTCTTTGACAATGAACAGTGATTTCCCTAGCCTACTACTACAATGATTTGCTACAGTTAGCGATCTCTTCCGTCATGGGCATTGTAGTCTTAATTTGAATCATCATAACTATGCATTTCTGCGAGAAGATGGTCTTCGTATTTTCGCTCAAGTACCGCGAGTCGTTCATAAGAGGGAGTTCGAGTATTCCACATGTTTGCCTTGTTTGATGAAGATGCTTCATCATGATTCCTAGAGGATCCTGAAGTGTCGACAAGCATGTTTGGTTAAGGCCAATTGGAGGGTTGAGCATAGTAAGATGTGTCTATTCTTAGAGATAAGGACATGGGTCCTTGATCATAGGGGTCTTGAGATAGAGGGCCCCCACATTGTGTATAGGGGTCTTGAGATGATTGTGCAGGGTCATCTATGTTTGTCATTCCTTGCTCATGTGATGGGGTTGTCCTTGTAGCATGTCTAAATTCCTCAATTACTTCTTTGGCTTCTGGTGTAAGGCTATAATGATCCCATGCAATGGATACATTATAATTCCATACATCTTTAGGAATTTTCTTGTTCTCCTAGCACAAAACTCTTTGGAGTTCTCGGTACTGATGTACACAGCAATCGACAGAGCCTGGAAAGGTTTTGTAAATGCGAGCTTCCTTAAGATGCGGCTGATGTTTATAGGATGTAGTTCCTATGCTTTGTGGAGCATTGGTGATGATGCCATTATTTTTATAATAGCCGATGGTTGTCGAAAGAACTGAATAGTGTGGATCTGTGGGTCTGGTGAGACAGTTCTTAGTTCCTACTGTAGGAGATGCTTCCAGTGAGTGGGAGGATAAAACCGATTGAGGAAAGCCAAAAGGTTTTTGTCACTTTCCCTTTTAGTGTTCCGTTCAAGCCCGAATATTTTGGTTAGGTTGGCAATGAACTTTTGGTTGTAATTTCGATAACTATGAAGTATTTATTGGTTAAGTATCATAATAACCATCGGATTTGATCGGCGAAGTCATCTTCCTTCCAGGTCAAAGGGTGTATGAACGGATGGCTGGAATTTAAACCAAAAGGATTAAGGATTGATCCTCCATGGAGTCTGAATAGATATGTGTGGCACTTTCACATAAGGTTTTCCAAGTTTTTCGTGAGGTTGTCATTTTGAATTTATTCGACAATCTCCTGGGAGTATTGCTAGCTTGGCCAATCTTGTATTCATTCAATCTTATACTTTTCATTGTGGTGGAAAGTATGGAAAGCATGCCTCATGATATACATGTTAATTTCTGCTAATGCCTTTGGTCTTAACAAGAAGTCAGCAAGCACATTTTTTTTCCCAGCGATGTGTTTGGTTTCAAAAGAGTATTTTGAAAACCATTAAGCCCATCGAAGCAATTGAGAATGTGGAATCTGCTTCTGTTTGAACTTGATCATCTGGGGAAAGGATGCCATGTCCAATTCTACTTGAAAGTGATGGCCGATGAGATGGAATTCGAACTTTTTTATTCCATTTTACACCGACAAGATTTCTTGGAAAGTGGAATGATAATGCATTTTAGCTTGGGAAAATTTTCCACTTTTGTAAGCACACATGTGTCTCTTACCATCAATTTCTTCGAATAGGATAGCTGCCCAATATTCAGCACTAGCGTCAGTTTGGAGAATTCTCTTTCCTATTGATGGGATTTGTAATGGAGGAAGAGTCTGCATGATCTCCTTAAATTCAGCAACTGCTTTATTATGAGATTTTCCCCAAAGTGGGGGATTCTTCTTCAACATTGATTGCAGTGGAATCAGCAGCTTTGCAATATTTGGAACAAAATTTATGAGATAATTAATGTGGCACCCCCCGACGGCCCCCAATCCGTTAGGGTCGCCACACTTCTTTCCTCGTCCTAGATGTCCTTTTATTTTAATCAATGGACTTTAGAGAAGTCATGTGGGGGTCTAATCACACACTTCTTTGGTCCCTACGCAATGTATATGGCGGAAGCATATCCAACAACTCCCATTTCCCTACACAGAAATGATGCACACACTAAACGTGTTTATAGATAATAGCCGGACATTTTTATTTACACATATCTACTAGATGGACATTGTCTGTCGGTACATCCAAAAGGTCGTAGTTTCCTATACTTGGCAATACTTCAAAAGTTATCCGACGTCTTCAGCAGCCATTTACCTAGAGTCCATCCTTCAGTGCTGGCATTCAAAAATTCTCACTTTGCTGTCCTCCCCATCGTGGTCACTCCACACTACTCGGTCCCCCGTTGTCGTCTTCTGGTGGCGGTGGCAGCGGCCCCAGAGTCTACCCATTCCGACGAGCGAATAAGATGACATACTACTGGAGTACAGGACCGGAGGGAAGACTGGTGTCGAACGTCATGATCGCTCTCACCCGTATGAACATCAGTCCCTGCACGTCAGGGTTCTGATATTCCGACTGCTCCCACCGCAATTCGGTTGGGATTCCATAGAATGTACCAGGAGGTGCGGGCAGCAGAGACATTGTTCTTAATATGAAATGTTAGTCCCCCACAAGGGGTGAGTACAACCACCCAGCAGCTAAAGATCTACTAAACTATATTATCCAGAATCATTGTCATCTGATTTCATGCAAAATCCACAAAACACATCATTAGAAGAATCGGTACGCATTAAATCAATAGAGCTTTTCAAATGAACACATCATTTCCATCACTTGGGTCCTGATTATAAGACCAAACTATTATGACACGTCTCATACCGTGCCACACAATTTTCTCTCATAATCAAGCACAACTCAGCAGCACAATCGGTTTTAAACCTCAAAAGATTTTTCTCCTAGAGGACCAGTGTTTGCGTCCCTCCGGGCATTCTCACCCAACCTGGAGTCGCGAAAGCCTCCGGTTTTCAGTCACCGGGCATCCAGAGCGTGTTACGTCACACCTCTTAGGCATCTCACGCCTCACCAAGCATCACGAGGAATCTCCGAGGCTCGCCATGTGAATGGTTACCCCTACCCTCCGAAATCATACATCCGGGCATCCCGACTCTCCCGGGGAACCTCTGAGGCTCACCGGTCCCCATGCATCCAAAGCGTGTCATGTCTCACCTCCAGGCATCCCAACTCCCAGGGCATCATTGACTTGAGGGTCCAACAGCAACAATAACACACCAACCATGGTGTAATAATTAAATCATTTCAATGCCAAAACGTTTTCGAATCGTCAATACGGAAGATCCCTTGGATTTTTCCCCGAAAGTTCCACTTTCGCAAGTACTTTTCCAATCGTTTTCGAATCCATATAAAAACTTGAATGATAATTTCCCTTCCCAGCTTGGAACAAAATAATTTATCAAAATCTATAAATACATTTGAAATTGGCACGTCGATAAATTCTAATCTCAATCCCAACTCCAATGATTTGGAATGTTTTCTATAAAAAGTTCATAAGTCTTTTAAAATATAAAACATTTCTTAAAACATTCGAGTACGGTGTCACAGTACCCATAAATTTTGATGCAAATCAAGAGATTTTCTAAAACGATTTGCGAACAAAAGTCCCAAGGTGCTACCACCTGAACATTTGGTGTAAAAATCGAAGGCTTAAACTGAGGTACTCACGAAAAACTTATCAATTTTCTAGCCTCAAATTGGTTCGGTCACAACACGATGAATAGGTGCTTTTAGCTATATTAAGGGTGGAAATAAACTCACCTGTGCTATAAGACGGTGAAAATGAAAATGAAACGGAGCACAAATTGAATAAGAGCAAAACTTACCTATTATTCATTGTTCATTCCTCTCGTAAAGTGCATTCCACTAGCCCATTGTCCTCGTGTAACTAATCAATTGGCAAATTAGGTAGCCAAGGCCCGTTGAAAATAGGCCTTCTCATCTAATTGGTGGCTTGAACCCCCCTCTCCTCCTCCCCCTTCCCCCGGCGGGGATGCTTATAGGATATTTTATGTTGTGATATCCTTTAACTTTATGTCAAAAATGTTGGTCAATGAAATGTAAAGGAATATTTCGACCGAACAAAGAAAACCACCTCTCCCTCAATTGATCTTATTATTATTGGTGAGTCTTTATTGTTGTGTCAAAAGTCATTTGATTGAGTCATTTCATTTATGTCATTTTCTGCGTTTTCAACTTTGTGAGCAAAAGTTACTGGTCGAGGTCCATTTGTCTCCGATGAACCTAATAAGTCAACAAATCCATCGTCACGTCTACATTGTATAGACCTCCTTTCAAGGATCAAAATAGCATCAATAGGGAGATAGGATCGAGTTGGAATAGCCGATTTTAGGTGCCAAAACTCGCTATATTTTCACATACAACAGATGAGATCCATGAGTTGAACACAGTAAAACGTACGAATCTGCATGACAGTTCGCAAACTATTAATACGACAAAAGACGCAGATATCAAGGACCGTTTTCACATTTTGCAGCCTAAAGTAAGCACAAAAGTTGGAATCATCCCAACACCATGATCAATCCCGGAGAAATTTCTTGAATCTTGAGATATCATCGTCTCGGTTCTTCCTATATGTGCAAAGCAACTGCACATCACGGAACAGTGACGTTCAGTCTGCGGTTGAAACGGTCTCTTTCCGGATGGCCACGGCCTTCCACCTAGCGTTTCTTTTCCCGGAGAACTTTCATCAAACGTGTGGTATGCAACCCATGGTCTTCTTCACCGCTCTAATCGCATGGCCACTCGCGCTCCTCCGACCTCTCTCGACCTCTTCGCCATCGCCGGATCGAAACAGGGTGGTTGGAGTTTTCCGACTCTGCCTCGTCCTGATGTCGTTCAGCTCCATCTCCGCCGGCAAACTTTTCAGCCCGAACATGAACAGATACCACCTCGACTTCAACGGAGGCGCCAGAATCTTCACCTTCGCGAAATCGTACTCATCCGCGCACCTGTTCGGCATGTACCCATATCCGCACTTGTACTTCTCGAGCTCCAACGGCAGAGACTTGGAGCTCGAAATTTTCCCAGGCCGCGGACGGCCGTTTCTTGAGGTTCTTGATTTGTTGGAGAAGAGAGATCTCCATCTGAACAAGAAGGAGCCTCTTTTCTTCATGGGTTTGTTCGGGTCGTGATTCTTGTTCAGGGGCCTTTGCGTTGCGTCTGGCGGCAACCTGTACGGGATGATCTTGCCGCAGAACACGATCTTGTTGTCGGATGGGTAAGTGAAGGAATTAGAGAAGTCCTCGCTCGAGAACTCGAAGAAATCTTGGTCTGCAGCTGAGCTCTGACCCTTGCCCGCATCGGTGAATTCACGTTCCCAACCGGCCGAGTTGCTGTAGATGGGAAGATCACAGAGCGAGAGCGCTTCCTCATTCTCTTCGTCCTCTTCTTCGAAAGGGCCATGAGGATCAGCGTTCACTTCGAGCTGCTCGGCATGGAGTTCTCCTGAAGAAACCATGGCCGCCGGCGAGGTGATGAAAGCAAAAGGAACGAACTTTGGTGTCTGGTGTTTGCTTGAGGAAGAGGAGAAGAAGACGAGCGAATCGTATATATAGACGCCATGGATTTTCTAAAGGGATTCAGAGAACTTTGTGCGCTTATGGGCAGGGGTGATGAGGACGGCTGGGCGGCACTCGGAGAGAAGGGTAATGCTTCTTGTCCGTAGTTGCTTTTCTAGAAGAGAAGGCGAGGGAAAGGCCAAAAGGGTGCTAAACGTTTTAAAAAAAAAAAAAAACAACGCGATCGCACTAAGTCAAAAAGAAAATTTAGATTTTAGGGCTTTTAATGATTCTACTTTTTGATTCTCATGTAATTGACATAATTTACACTTTTAGGGTCATTCCCTTGTGAAAGAGTTGCCTACACGGTACGTCAATACGTGTCGCCAACATATTACCGCATCAATCCTAGAAGATAGAAAAGCAAGAAGAAAAGAAGAAGGGTTGATGAGACTATGTGTATTCAATCGGTTTCTAGTTTGAATTGTTGGAAAAAAAACCGTACGGAATTGAAATCTCGGATATGATGTGATCCGAAAAGGTGGAGATGTTCAATGCTTTCGAAGTTATCTGTTGAATCAAGTTGTTTTTAGAGTTCCTTTTAGTGATTAGATCGAACCAGAAATTAATAGACAAGCCCATTGATTGAGTACGTACGTAGGCCTTGAAAACAAAGAAGTCAAGCAAGGTCTTAGACTTGTGCATTTATTCCAAAAAAATAAATAATTAGGATAACTTATTTCTTAAAGTGATTGTTTGTATCGCTTACAAAAATGAATAAGTCATAAATATTTTTCATTGTTTATAAAAATGCTGGGATGATTTAATACATAGTTCATTGACCAATTATTCTAAGAAATAAAGCGATTATTTTTACAAAAATATTTTCTGAATCATTCGTTATAGGAAAATATGTGATTTTAAAACATTCTTGTCATTTTCTTAACTTTTCATTGATTTCGAAACAAGTCAATTTAATATCTAAAAATGCACGAAAAAAGAACAAAGAGACCTTGATTCTTTTCTCGTGCAAGTTAGGAGTTTTTAGAACTTGAAGAAAGTTCGCATTAAGAGCACCGAGAAATTGCCTCCAAACTTACATATCAATTACACCCGTGTCACGGAGTTTTGGAAATTTGGTTTGCCTTTCAAGTTCGTGCCAAAGAATTTCGATGTAGACAATAGACTCGTATCAAGGAGTACCGAAATTCGACTTTAGGTCTTTCAAATTCGTGCCAAGGAATTTTGGTGTAGATCATTTACACGGTTGTCAAGGAGTTTTGAACATTAGGCCTTTTTTAAATTGGTGTCAAGGAATTTTTATAAAGAAAATTTAAACTCGTATAAATAAGCTTCTTTTTTTTCATGAGATAGATAGTTTATGCTAGTATCCCAAAGCATCATATATTTTGTAATGACGTAGATAGTTTAGGCTCATATGCAATGGCATCATGTATATATCTTTACGAAGTAGACAGCACCACTCTAGAATGAAATATAACAAACATTTTTATGCATTTTTATTACAAATATTAAATATAACTAAATTCATTAGCTCAAAATTTGGGCTGATAAGAAATAGATTTAGGGAAAAAGCAAAAAAAAAACCCCAAACTTTGCCTCGAGTGATGATTTACCCCAAACTTTATTTTGTGACGTGAAAAACCCCGAACTTTGCAAACTGTGACACATTTACCCCAAACTTTTATTTGTGACACAAAAAACCCTGAACTTTCATTTGTGTGACACATTTACCCTAAATCATAGGGGCATTTTGGTCTTTTTACTTTTAAAAACTTTTTTTCTTTTTTTTTTTCTTTTCTTCGCCGGCGGAGGAAGCCTCGCCGGCGTCCGGCGTGGCGGCCTCGCCGGCGTCGGCGAGGGCGGCCGACGCCGGCGAGGGCCTCCTCGCCGGACGCGGGCGAGGAGGCCCTCGCCCGACGCCGACGAGGGCCGCCTCCCGCATCGGGCAAGGGTGCCCTCGCCACCCTTGCTGCGTCGGGCGAGGGCCTCCCTCACCAGATCTGGCGAGGGCACCCTCGCCCGACCCAGCCGAGGGCCGCCCTCGCCCGACGCCGGCGAGGGCCGCCCTAGCCAGCTCAGGCGAGGGCGACTCTCGCCGGACGCCGGCTTCCCTCCGCCGGCTCCGGCGGAGGGAAGAGAGAATAAGAAAAAAATAAAAAGAAAAAGAAAAAATAAAGAAAAGACGAAAATACCCTTAATGGGGTAAATGTGTCACGATTTGTGAAGTTCGGGGTTTTCACGTCACAAAATAAAGTTTGGGGTAAATCTGTCACTCGAGGGAAAGTTTGGGGTTTTTTTTGGCTTTTTCCCATAGATTTATAAAACACACCTAAAGATCGGACTGGCCATGTCAAGCTTAGGAGTTGCGGGGCATTGGTCTGGATTTTTTACTTTCGATTATTTGCATGGTCAAGACAAGTTGTCATAAGTTAGATCATTTTCTTTGCAATGTAGTGCATATTGTGTTTAGAATTCCAAACCCTATATTATCTAAGATTCACTTTATATTACCTTGGTTCAATTTCATCAAAAAAATAAACATAAAATATTATCGTCATGACATATTTTTCGTGGCAAATTATTATCTCGGACGATATGCAAATGGAGCACGACAAAAAGACGAGGCTTCCGATAAAGTTCATCAAGTTGCCAACTTTTCTTGATGGACCGACCCTTGGCCTACAATTAACAAAGAAGGGTTGAAGGGACGGGTTTGGATGACCATTGATCTTTTGATCCGGTTACCCACAGCAAAACTTTCATCCCTAGGGGATTGGAGGAGTGCATCGTTGATGGAATGGTTTTTAGAATAGTCGCATTTGAAGCTTACTTAGCTTAGCATTACTTTGAAATTTCTTAATTCTAGTAAAGGTGGACATAATGACGAATCTAACAAAGAAACCAACACTTCTCAGGTGGGCGTCGTAATTGCAATAGGGAGAGCAGGATGACCACATGAGAAACTCTCGCGATTCGATCCTTTCCCTACGTTCATAAGTAACGATCAGATCGCTTGGACTCGAGTCTTTTTGCCCGAGTCCTGCGCTTCTGAGACGGGATCATGAGTCAAGCCACATGGAAAAGCCCTTGCGATAGCCATCAATCATGTCATCCAAAAACTTGGCAGAACCCGAGCGGTTCCCACGAAAGTAAAAGTAGATATTCCAGAGGGTCGACAAGATTGAAATTAAGTGAGTCATTTTTCAAGACAGATGAAATGCTAGTTAAGGTCCCACGGCGGTGCTGCTAGCCCGCTTCTAGTTCTCATACTAATCAATGAAATCAGGACAAGGGGTAGTCAATGACATAAGCTGCATTTTACTTTAAAGAAAATGACGCAAATGTTTCTTATACTTAAGCCCAATATATAATGTGATCCCTGAACGATGTTATCCATGATCTTAAATTTGATCAAAGAATTCCACGGAATATTTTCATATAGTTCATGGTCTACATTAAACATGTACCAAAGATTTAGGATATATTTTAAACATTTAGCTAAAATTTAGGGATCACGTGGAATAAATTAAAAATTCATGAATTATATTGTATATTGAAATAAAGTTTAAAAATTATTTGTGTCCTTATCCCTTTTGCTATCGAAGTGGATCCCAATGGAAGAAGTTGAGAAGATGCGATGGAATCGAGGATTCAAAGCCGTAGACTAATGACCCGTGCATCGACCGAACAGAAAAAGCAGGCCCCGTCGCAAAAGCTTTAAGAAATCAAGCAGCTATGGTACTTCTAGAGCTCTGTCTAATCAGTTCAGATTCACCTAATCCTAAGTTCATCTCTGAATTCCTCTACTGAGTTACATTAGTTCCAAGGGTTAGCTGGTAGGACGGAATCGCATTTCTTTATTGTTCTTAGATCGATTTAGAGGTCATTAACGTGGACTACTCACTACATGATTCGATTAGCATTGGGCGATCGATCATTAGGCTATGTGAGGAGGGGTTCTTTGTACATAAATTTTTCTAGATGGAGGGTGAGTAATTTCTTAGGTCAGTCGAACTGTTTTGGACAGGATGTAGGGAGCAGATTTTCCTAAATCTAGGAACAGCTTTTGCCATGTTATCTTCCATTAAATGAAGTTATTAATCCTTAATTAGCTTTTTCCATGAAAATTAGGGACTTGTTATTGCCCGTGTCGAGCATTTTGTAGGCAGGCGGGCTTTCTAGTCAAACAATCTTGCTTTTCTTTTTCTTTTCAGAATTAGAGAACTCAGAAAAGAAAAAGAAGAAGAGTGATGCAACTGATATAAAATCTTTACTGAAACAAATTTACTAAACGATATAAAGTGGGACTATTTCCAACCCTAATTTGGCGAAAACGCCCCTTTTCATTGTTGGTGAACAAACGCATCTAAGCCCTTCTCTCTTTTGCCTCCAACATGTCACTTTTTCAAGTCCCTCCACCTCATGCCCCTAGATATGCCAACTCATTGCCAGTGCCTCGCCCCATTGGCGCCATCACCCACCTCCGGGGCACCAATCTATCACTTCAAACCCCCTAAGGATGATTGGGTCCAGGATGAATAGGCTACAGAGTCAGTTCCCGACCTTATTATAATCAGTTCCCTTTTTCTAAACGCTGTACTCAACCATGTTTGCACTAAACCCTATTTTAGAACCACCCTATTTTTCCAATTCTATTCCAGACTCAATCCTGCTTTTTTTTAATGGAACTTCTTTTGCAACC
The DNA here is from genome assembly GCA_014182365.1 of Eucalyptus tenuipes. Lineage (NCBI taxonomy): Eukaryota > Viridiplantae > Streptophyta > Magnoliopsida > Myrtales > Myrtaceae > Eucalyptus > Eucalyptus tenuipes. The sequence goes on along the minus strand of CM024546.1, from coordinate 10,859,472 downwards.
TCCTGATATCCTATACAGTTTCGAATTTTACATTAATACACAAGAATGTCCCTATTTCTACACCCAAAAGAATTTACTTGAGAGTAAAGCTACAAAAGAACATGTACCTCTGAGATTTCATGCCCAACGTTGCAGACATGAATCACTTTGGATGGCTATGTCATTTTCAGCAACGAACCTGGAAGAAGAACACCGTGATTAGCATTACCATCCAACCCTCCACCATCACAATTAATATCCCTCTACGAACACACTTCCATTCGAAAGCAACGGCCAACACCTCCCATTTTTGTATCATGCGTCCCACTTGAACGACCACGAAAAAACTACATTGACAAAAAACCAACACCCACATAACCAAAAAGTGGGCATAGTAAATTGAAAGCGCTCTTCAGGCGAGGAAGATCCCAAAAAATTTTCAACTTTACACTTTTTGCTCGCGGATACCAGTCTCTAACGACAAACCCACCACGAAAACATTGCTACGAAATGTCAAAGCCGAATCGAGAGACATCGAGAACGAGAAGAGGACTTCCCTGACATAGAAATCATGGGGAAAAGTGGGATTTTGAACTTTGGGCTTCCCAAACCGGTATGGGAACCGGTTCTGAGGTGGATAATCACTCGAAGCCTGGACTGATTCAAACCGGTTTCAAATTTTGGAGCAGGTTCTCGACCAGGTTTCAATGGGAACTAGTTCCTAGCCCCACATTTTCCGTATGGGCCAGTCCGATTTCCGGGTATACCCTTACAACCTCCCACCCCCCCCCTCTCTCTCTCATTCGCTTGGTCGTCTCCCTTCATTTGGCTCTTCATTTCTCTTCTTCCTCCACCAAATGTCTCCATTTTGTCATTGACAAGTCGTTAATGGTGCAAAGCTCAATTGTCTTGAGCTTGACGCTCATGCATCAAGGAAAATTAGACAAGGAAATAAATAGGTAGGTAAAGATATCGGCATAGAAACGAGTGGTGGGGGGGAGGAGGTCGTCATGTATAGTGACAGTGACGATGTGACGAAGGTAACGACAAAAGAGGAGGAGAAAGAAATTAGAAATAGAAATGATCAATGGCATTGTTGTAGATTGTTCTTGTCAGATTTCATCCAGTTTAAAATGAGATTCAAGTTGAATGGCAATGTTTTTGGCAACTCGTTGATCTCTATATTCATATGTCGAGTGTAGGTTCTGACTGGAAAATATGATAGAATGTGAGAAAAAGTGACCTTCTTTTAAAATCATAGTATGACCTTTTGGGATAAATAAAAAACGTGAATGCTTTAACTTGTTTCGGCTGTGAAAGTTGATAGACAATGGAGCAAAAGACGAAAAAGAGAAGCGTCATGGAGATTTTAAGATGGCTAAAAAAGAGTCGATGGAAGAGACTATAAGTGAAAGAGGAGGGGGGCGGGGGTTTGTAGGGATATTTTGGTCACAACAAAATAAATATGTGCTTTTAGCTATATTGAGGGTGGAAATACTCACCTAGTGCTATGAGATAGTGGAAATGAAAATGAAACAAAGCACAAATTGAATAAGAGCAAAACTTACCTATTCTATTATTCATTGTTCATTCCTCTCCTAATGTGCATTTCACGAGCCCATTGTCCTCGTGTAACTAATCAATTGGCAAATTAGGTAGCCAAGGCCCATCAAAAATAGGCCTTCTCATCTAATTGGTTGCTTGAACACCCCCCCCCCTCCGGCGGGCAGCCTGTACAACCGCAGGACACTTATAGGATACTTTATGTTATGATGTCCTTTAACTTTGTCAAAAATGTTGGTCAATGAAATGTAAAGGAATATTTCGACCGAACAAAGAAAACCACCTCTCCCTCAATTGTTCTTATCATTATCAGAGAGTCTTTATTGTTGAGTCAAAAGTCATTTGATTGAGTCATTTCATTTGTGTCATTTTCTGCGTTTTCAACTTTGTGAGCAAAAGTTACTGGTCGAGGTCCAGGTCCAGGTCCAGGTCCATTTGTCTATGATGAACCTAGTAAGTCAACAAATCCATCGTCACGTCTACATTGTATAGACCTCCTTTCAAGGATCAAAATAGCATCAATAGGAAGATAGTATCAAGTTGGAATAGCCGATTTTAGGTGCCAAAACTCGCTATATTTTCACATACAACAGATGAGGTCCATGAGTTGAACACGGTAAAACGTTAATCTGCATGACAGTTCGTAAACTATTAATACGACAAAAGACGCACATATCAAGGACCGTTTTCACATTTTGCAGCTAAAGTAGGTACAAAAGTTGGAATCATCCCAACACCATGATCAATCTCGGAGAAATTTCATGGATCTTGAGATATCATCGTCTCGGTTCTTCCTATAGGAGCAAAGCAAAGCAACTGCACATCACGGAACAGTGACGTTCAGTCTGTGGTTGAAACGGTCTCTTTCTGGATGGCCACGGCCTTCCACCTAGCGTTTCTTTTCCCGGAGAACTTTCATCAAACGTGTGGTATGCAACCCATGGTCTTCTTCACCGCTCTAATCGCATGGCCACTCGCACTCCTCCTACCTCTCTCGGCCTCTTCGCCATCGCCGGATCGGAACAGGGTTGATGGGGTTTTCCGACTCTGCCTCGTCCTGATGTCGGTCAGCTCCATCTCCTCCGGCAACCTCTTCAGCCCGAACATGAACAGGTACCACCTCGACTTCAAGGAAGGCGCCAGAATCTTCACCTTCGCGAAATCGTACTCATCCGCCCCCTTGTTCGGCATGTACCCGTATCCGCACTTGTACTTCTCGAGCTCCAACGGCAGAGACTTGGAGCTCGAAATTTGCCCAGGCCGCGGACGGCCGTTTCTTGAGGTTCTTGATTTGTTGGAGAAGAGAGATCTCCATCTAAACAAGAAGGAGCCTCTTTTCTTCTTGGGTTTGTTCCGGTCGTGATTCTTGTTCAGGGGCCTTTGAGTTTGGTCTGGCGGCAACCTGTACGGGATGATCTTGCCGCAGAACACGATCTTGTTGTCGGATGGGTAAGTGAAGGAATTAGAGATGTCCTCGCTCGAAAACTCGAAGAAATCTTGGTCTGCAGCTGAGCTCTGACCCTTGCCCGCATCGGTGAATTCGCGTTCCCAACTGGCCGAGTTGCTGTAGATGGGAAGATCACAGAGCGAGAGCGCCTCCTCATTCTCTTCATCCTCTTCGACAGGGTCATGAGCATCGGCGTTCACTTCGAGCTGCTCAGCATGGAGCTCTCCCGAAGAAACCATGGCGGCCCGCGAGGAATACACCGCCGGAAGGGAAGCAAAAGGAAGGATCTTTGGTGTCTGGCATGTGCTTGAGGAAGAGAAGAAGAAGACGGGCGAAGCTTATATATAGACGCCATGAATGGTCGAAAGGGTTTCAGAGAATTTTCTACGCTTATTATGGCAGGGTGATGAGGACGGCTCGGCTGGGCGGCACTCGAAGAAAATGATATGCTTCTTGTCTGTCGTTTGCTCTTCTAGAAGAGCAGGCGAGGTGAAGGCCAAAATGGTGCTAAACGTTTCAGGGGGAAGGAAAACAACGTGATCGCACTAAGTCAAAAAGAAAATTTAGAGTTTAGTGCTTTAATGATTCGGCTTTGTTATTCACATATAATTGATGTAATTTATGCTTTTAGCTCGATCCCTGATGAAATGTTGATATAATTGTTTATATGGTAAGCCGACAAATGTTGCCAACATATCGCCGCATCGATACTAAAAGATAGAAAAAATAATTAAAAAAAGAAGCATGATTGATGAGAACTTGTGTATCCAACCAATTTCTGGTTCAAATTATTGGAAGAAAAAAATACGGGATTGAAACCTTGGATACAATGTGGGCCAAGAAGGTGAGGATGTTCAACACCTTCGAGGTTATCTACTGAATCAAGTTGTTTTAGAGTTCTTTCAAGCGATTACATCTAATCAGAAATTAATACACAAGCCTATAATTGATTGTATCCAACTATACATATGTTGGCCTTGATAAGAAAGAAGACAAGCCAAGTTTCAGACTTGCGCCTTTGTTTCGGGAAAAAATAAATGATTTGGAGGATATTTTCCAAATAAATGAATCAGAAATATTCTTCATCGTTGATGAAAATATTTAATACATAGTTCATCAACTAATTACTTCAAAAAATATAATCAATTAATTTTCAAAATAAAATATTTTTCAAATTATTCATTTTAATAAATGATGTGGCCTTTGCACTGTCCTTGCCATTTTCTTAATTCATTTACGTTTAGTCTAGTATGATATTATTGTTCCAAAACAATTCAATCTAATATTTGAAAATGTACAAAAGAAGAATGCAAAGAACTCGATTTTTTTTTCCATTTAGTTTGAAACATGATCTAACCAACTCACTCAATTTGGTTTCATTTTCCAATTGAGTTTATTCTGAGATCGTATACTTTTTCTCTTAATCAAAACAAGTCGAATTAAGTCGAATCGTGCTCGCGCTCGTATTAAATTTAGCTTTGACTGGATCTCAATAACTCAAATTTGTGCCCCAAAGAAAAAAGAAAAGAAGAATTAATTGAGGATTGAGCACATGAGACATGATTTGGGATTGCCGATGTGAATTTAACTTGGTTTTTTGTTTTGTTTTGTTCTTTTTCGTCCCCGATTTTCCGGGGCGGCGGCTCCACCTCGTCTCCACTTAGTCAAACCTGGGTGGTTGGCATGCAATGCGATAATGCATGGCGACGGCGACGGCGACGGCGACGGCGACGGCAACGGGCCCCCAATCGGGGGAGAGTCACGGACTTTGTCTTAACGGCATCTACTTTTCCGGCCCCACTCCATTTGGAGTACATCCCGAATGATTCCTTCATGATGTTACCACCACCCACTTCCCTTTCCTATTATTATTATTAATTTATTTTTCTGCAAAACAGTCTCTCTTTTTTTCAAAAAAAAAAAAAAAGATAAAATTTCTATGCATCTTGCTTAGGGGTGAGAATGGCTCCAAGGTAGGTATTAGAATCAAAGAATCAAACCGGTGAAACCTATAGATTCCAAATTCCAAAGTATCTAGAGTACATTCTAGATTCAAAAAAATGAGGCACCCGTTTTAATGGATAGATTACAAGTTCTTAGTTTGAGGAACTTAGAACATAAAATAAATTTTAATATTTTTCTTGGTTCATGTTTTCGTGTGAGCTTATAATATTCCATGCCATTTGATAACAAGTGTATAATCAAGAAACACTAGTTCAAACTTTCATTTATGATCAAGACATGTACTTTATTAATGTTCATCTTTTTCATGTGTCTAAATATAAATTGTGATCAGTAAATTATAGCAGCAAGCAAAGGCCAATAAATATTTTAATTCGCTGGAACTTGGGTAAATCCTAGAATCGATCCTAGAACTTGTGATAGAATAGGTCCTAGGTAAGATAGGTCCAAAATCCAAAAAATGAGGAACTTGTTCTAATAGATAGGTTTTAGGTGGAACTTATATGGAACCTAGAACCGCTCACCCCTAGTCTTGCTATCCCGCTTACCATTTTGGATTTTTCCCCCTTTTTTTATTTTCTCTCGATTTTGCTTTTTTTTTTGCCAAAAATGGATGATTTGAAAAATATTTTTCTAAGAATAATTAGTCAACAAAAATATATTTCATCCATTCATTTTTGTAAGCAATACAGATGATTATTTTATTTTTAAAATTTTTTTCAAATCATTCATTTTTTGTAAAACAAATGAAGCCATAGCAGTGGAATTTTCGAAATTCTTTGTGTACTGCAGCCAGTTATTGAGTGGAATTCAGACATGGATTGATCATCCTTGGATTTTTACATACATAAGTACATTCCACTCGAGACTATTGCATAGATTTTTACTTCTCTTAAAGCCATATCAACATACAAAAGAACAAAAACTACAATAACCAGGACACTCATTTTAAATAGTAAATTTCCGAGATCATAAAATACTAGAATTAGTCTCATGAAATAGGTAACACACTAGCTATAACCCAGATAAGTAACCCGAATAAGGAATTATATGCACTTGACCATGGAGGCGTAGAACATGTGGCGTGAAATCTGAATATGGGGCATGCAGTGGGCTTAATCTAGGCATATAAATTGGCTCATTGATGGTTAAATCAAGCCAGCCCTCCGCTAAGAATCTGATGAAAAAGGAGAGATACTCGAATTCAAACATAACGTACGTGGATCAACTATAATTCAGGATGTGCAGGTTAAGCCTAGTATGGTAGGATTGAAGTACTCTAAGATCAAGATATGCAATATAACTTTTGCATGATTGATTTTTGAAAGTACAATAGCTGAATACATGAAAAGACATTAAGATCAAGACTAAAAAAAATTGAGAAATGTTTAATCACCTTTACTTTTTGTTCCCGTAAAGAAACATCTTATCTATACATTACTCGTTCTTTTAATTTTTCAAATTTTCTTAGGAGTAACAATGTTAGCAAATGTCACTAATTTAAATCACAATGCAGATCAAGTTTTCGAATACTGATGCTTCCGTTCGATCTTCTCATGCCCATTATTCGTTTTCCTTGCCTCTATTTTCCTATTATCATTTATCTTATCAACATAATTACATTCACAACTCGTTGTGCCAGCCTAAAAAGACGGGCTTGCGAGCAAGAAGTGCCGATAAATAAGTCATACATGTAGTATCGACGCGTTTTCTATAATAATTAAACTTTCGGAGCAAACGGTTTTGCCCAACCAACCCTCTCGCGTCTCCATCGGTTTGATCTCTCCTTCAAATCCTTCTTCAGACCCTTCTTCTCATCGTGTCTTTGCTAGGAAACTTAAGTTTTTGACTTTTTTGAGCTCTCGAGTTCTGCAGGCCGCTGGTGCAGGTAACTGCTGATTCCTCGAGTAAGACAAGCTTTCACTCAACCAGATTTTCGCAAATTGTAGCGTTTGCGAGGAATAATCAAAGGTCTTACATCGTGTCTCTCGGAGACTATGAGGTCGTCCTCTAGACCAGTTTATCTTTCACCAGTCTCATTCACTTCTAGAAGCAGGCAGCATCTTTTGTTTTTGCTCCCTGGGTCGGCCGCCCGAAATGGGCCGGACAAGTGCTGACAAAAGATGCTGAATTTTGGGCGTCTCTCGCTGGATGTGCGTGGAAACCGCACTAACCCATAAATTGGATCGGACCGAACTGATCCGAGCAGTTCTGGGAGGGTCAAGATTCTAAACGTGCCACTTGGACCGATATGTTTTTTTCCCTCTTCTTTTAAAAAGTTAATGAAAAGGAAGTTTTCAAAACCCTAAACTAGACCGATTCAACCTGAAAACCAGATCAACTTAGGACCGATAGGTCTGATTCTTAGTTCTAGGGTGGAACCGGCTCACTCTAGGAGCTGATCACTCATAATATTTTTCATGTCTTTTGCAGTTTGTTTGTTAAACATTCAGAAAAATCAAATATGTCCTTTGAATTTCCAGTCAAAATGGAAACATTATTTGAATTTGAAAAAAAAAATTAAAAAATAAGTAACTATAAGTGAATTCGGATGTCGATATTTGCATGTCCTGAATATCGGATTTTCAATAAATGCCAAATTGCATGAATCACGAAATTTAGATCAACTGAAAGCTAACAAGTAACGACTAGAAAGGTGGTGATTAATGTGATAAAATGACAGTAAGGCACATTTTATATTAAGGCGGTCGGACTCATGACCTTGTCTCCAGAGTTGGAAAGTATAACAGGGGCAAACTACGTTTCATAAGGGTTTGGATAATATATATTTATCATTATGAAGGATTTATGCAAAGTAATAGAGAATTAACAAATTAAAAGCCAAACAGATCAAAAGTATCCAATTCTTCGAATTGAAGTTAATTGCCATTATTAAACTATTAAAAGAAAAAAAAATGGTGTGGAAAAAAAATTAAATTCTATTCAAACATATAATTTTAAGTGATTTAATTATTATAAAGTAAGCATTCAACATTGGATTTGGACATACAACTAGCTTTTTATGCAAGAACAATGATAAAAACCTCTCATATGTCGCGCACAGAATGATTTTTACGTAATTCGTCAACTTAGGGAAAGTTGACTTTTATTGTTTGGGGAAATAGATTTGGTCAGAAATACTAAGATTGGAGGCTATATGGGCTTGAGAACAATAAACGAAAACACCTCATGTTTCGGTAACTTTCTTGTCCAAATCGGCCTTCGCATGAATTGAATCTATTAAAGCCGTGTGGATCATAAAAATTCAATGCGAGCCCTGTGTATGTTCAATGACTGTGTTGCACTTTGCACTCGATCTATTAAATTGAGGTCATGCAAGTACGTCTTCATAGTTTAGATCACGCATTACCTAATGCATTGTTTGGGAGACAAAAGGAGGGAAAGAAAAGGAGAGGTGAGTTAAATGGATTTTAATTTTCCACAAGAAGGAATTTCAAAGGAAAATTTGAAAATTTCTCCACCCACCTCATACTCCTTGGGGTGAGCAACGGATCCGATTCAATCGGAAATTGCCCAAACCAGCCTTGTCAGTCCACTTCAAGGATGGTTTCCAAAAACGCCGGGTAGGTTCACGAGTTCAAAGCCTTGGAACTTACAGGGTTTAGTTTCGTTCATCGTTTGATCATTAAATCCACTCGTTCCGCTTGGGAGCTAACAAACCAAGCCGATTCTTGGGTAGAACCGAAATTTGAATCGGCTCCATACTAGTTAGTACATATAATTTCATCTTTTGAAGATAAAGCCCAGCCCACACTTAAACTGCAAACGAAAAGGGCCCATACCCACTTAGAATAAACTCACGCCTCATCACCCAGCCCACAGTCCCCTAATCTAAAAGAATTCCAGAGTCTGCGTCTCTCTCTCTCTCTCTCTCTCTCTCATATTTCAGGTTTGTTGAAAGTTGAAACAAAAAAGAAATTGCAAAAAAAAAAAAAAAAAAAAAAAGATGCTCGCTCGGTTTGTGAGGTTTTCTACACAAGATTGGGAATTGGTTCTGAGACACTTAAAACCCTCTGGTTCAGTTTTTGTTGGCACAAAAAATAATTCATTTAAAGTTCGTTCGTTTCGCGGAAAATATCGTGTTTTCGGAAAACATTTTCCGAAAGTTATTTTTAGGAAAACGACTCTATTTTCTCAGTGTTCGGTCAAAACCTAAAATTTGAGTGGAAAATATTTTCCACCGTTCGTTAGCTCATTTAATTGTTTGGGAAAATTTATCAAAATTTGAATTTTAATATTTTTAATTGACCAAAAAATTAAATTTATTTTTATATTTTTTAAAAATGTATTTTTAATTATTTATATTTCTAAAAAATCGAAATTTTTATTTTTTTAGTTATTTTTTTTTCTTTTTTTTTTTCTTTTTCTTTTCCTTCCTCCTTCTCCTTCCTCCTCCTCCTCCTTCTTGCTCCTCCTTCCTCCGCCGCCGCCTCCTTCTTCCTCCTCCTTCTACCGTCGCCGCCTCCTTCTTGCTCGACGATGGCCGTGCGCCGGCGGCGGACCAAGACCGGTGGCTAGATCCGGCGAGCTCGAGGCTTGACCGATCTCGCCCGAGCTTCGCCGGGCTCTAGCGAGCCATGAGCTCGCCGGATTTGGCGGCGGAGCTCGGGCTCACCTAGATCGGGAGCCCGAGCTCCGCGCGGATCCGGCGAGCTCGCGGCTCACCGTGAGCCCAACGAAGCTCGCGGCGAGCTCGGGCGGGCTCGAGCCCCACCAAGCTCGCCGGATCCGGCGAGCCACGAGCTCCGCCCAGGCCGGTGAGAGCTCCGCCTCGCCCGATTTGGCGAGGCCCGATCTCGGCTTCGCCGGATCGGGCTAGGTGGAGCCTCGTCGGCGGGGCGAGGCCGGCGAGGTCGTCGCGGGCGGACGGCAGCCATGGCCGATCGATTGGGCCAAAGAAGAAGATGAATAGGAAAGAAAGAAAGAAAAAAAGAAAAGAAAAGAAATTAAAAACTCAATTTAAAAAAAAAAAAAAAAAAAAAAAGCATAAAAATAAAATGAAAATGTAAGAGGGAATGGAAAACGTTTTCCACTTTTCAAAAGTGGAAAACATTTTCCTCACTTTAAAGGTTGTTTTTTCCAATGATGGAAAATATTTTCCTTGACTAGTTCATTTTCCGTTAAACGAACACCGGAAAATTCGGAAAACATTTTCCCGGAAGTCATTTTCCGCGAAACGAACGGACCCTAGAGTTTGTTTAGTAATGCTTCTATTTCGGGAAATATTTTTTTAAATAATATTTTTTATTTCTATTCCCGAAATAATTTATGAGTAAAAGAACGTGTTTGATAACTATATAAAATTTTTATCATATGAATGAAAAAAGAACAAGAATGTGTTTAGTATAATTCACAATTTTTTTTGTAACGTACAATTTCTTTTAATTTCTTAGTAATTTTTAAATATTTTTTTCTTTTGTTATTCTTCCTTGCCATGGTTGCTAATCACTGTCATTGACTGCTGGCCAGCAGAGGCCAAACGGCAACAAGAGACAATGGCGGCCAAAGAGGAAGAAAATAAGAAAAGAAAAAGAAAAAATAACTTATTTCTAGAAATTGTTCTCGGGAGTAAGAATATATATTTTTTTCTACTTCTTATTTCTATTCCAAATCTATTTCTTGGCCACTTTTCTATATTGTGGAATGAAAAAAATTAGCTGACATTATTAAACATATTTCTATTCTTTTTTATTTCGGAAAACAAAATAATAGAAATCAGGAGAAATAGAAACGTTACCAAATAGACCCTTACTATGTGAGTAAGAACAAACACGTGAGTGGCACTTGAACGTGACAGTCACGTGCTTAGCATGTGGATGTTATTAACTCAGTACAAATGTCATCTCATCAGAAAGTGCAGGAACTAACACATGCATGTTAGTGATGATATTCATCAATGCCACGTGCTTAGTTGCCAAATTATGGCGGCAAACAGCTAACAGTCGACAATATAGGAGGTTGTGATGATTATTTATTAAAGGGATATTAGCAAGCTATTTGGAGTTTAAAATCGATGAAGCAGTTGAGATCAAAGGCATGCGTTTTTTTTAAGGGAAGATCATGAGACTCCATTGTTACGGTTTGTGTAAGAGGCATGCGGAGTTATCGAGATGTGGAGGTAATCGGCAGAAGTAATTATAGGAAAAATATCCGTTGGGAACCGTCAAAAGATGGTTACCATAAACCATTGTAAATACCGCTACTTGTCCATTAGATTGCCCCACACACAAATCAAGCAAATTTGCTCTTTATCTTTATTTACTTGCACTTTAGCTTTCTTAGTTGTAGCTTTCACATTTGCATTTTTGATTAAATTTAGACGTGGTGTTTTTATGTACTCAAGCTATGATGTCAATTAGATTCTATCATAATTTGTTTACACCTTTTTCACGTCATCGAGTCTGTAATTTTCATGTCTTGTCATATATTAAATTCCAACTTGATTTGTACAATGCTATTTGTTTGCTTGTGATATTTCCCGTTCAAAATTGGTGCAAAATTATAATTTCCTTAAATAAAAAATAAGAACGATCTTCAGTAAAAGATATTTCGTTGTAGAAAAAATTATGATAAAACAATTCCCTATTCCAAAGTTAGAACTCAACCCTTGAGTCATGCTTAACCCTAATATTTCCTTTCTCTTCCGTACTTTATGGCTCCATTTGGGAACCACTTCCCAAAGCCTTTTGGAGGCCTAAAGATCCTTAGGTAAATGCCAGCCCGTTTGGCAAAAAATTTTGAACCCCCTTCTCCCTTAGGCCTTGTGGTGAAAGCCCAAGGGTGAAGACCCGCCTTGGGCTTTCGGCTTTCGGCATGTCCATGCCCCGCCTTGTTCATTTTTTTTTTTTTCCGAAATTGTCCTCACGAATTTTTTTGATTTTGTGCGTGCCCTTGTATGAGCATTGTTGTTCATCTTCTCGGGTGTAGAGGGATGCCGCGACCAAGGGTCGTCGTCGGAGATTCGGGCGACCTCCGCGAGTTTCCGGTTGCCAAACGCACGCGGTCGCGGCGACGCCGTCACCGCACCACGACCTCCGCACGGAGCTCGCCGGCCCGCACGACCCATCTTTTTTTCGCGACCGAAATTGTCGCACGACCTCGCCGCCCGAATTTTTGATTTGACCAGTCAGGGGTGGCGAGGTCGCGCGACCCCCGCCGCGACCAGATCCGGGCGGCAAGGTCCTCCGCGACCTCGACGCCCGGATCTAGGTTGCGGAGGTCGAGGCGGCGTCGCGCGACCTCGCCGCCCCGCATCCGAGGTCGCCGGAGGTTGCGACGGCGTCGCGCGACCTCGCCGCCCGGATCCGGGGTTAAGGTCGCCCGGGGCCCTTGCCCTTGCCGGTTAATTTTTAAAAATTTTTCTTTTGATAATTTTTTTTTATCACAAAGATCCTTTATAAATGTAATTCCCCAAACACCATTTTGTTCAAAGTACTTCACAAAGAGGCTTTCAAAGTACAATTTACCAAACGCAGTTGCATTTTGAAAAATACCTTTAACTCAAAGGTCTTTGCATTTTCCCAAAAACTTTCCCCAAAAATGGTTCCCAAACGCACCCTACGTTTTCTTTCTTACTTTGATTACAAACCAAAGTGTGTCCGAGTGATAGTAAGAGAAAAGAGACGATGAGAAAAGAAGAGAAAGTATGTTAAAGTTGGTCGAAATGCTTGGATTCATGTGGAGTGAAAATGATATAAAGGGAAATTAATTTCTCCAATAGACTTCATTGTCCTTCATCATTTTCACACCTGACGAAAGTAAGGGCAATCTTGGAAGAAAAATGCAACATTTGTATTTCCTTCCAATTTTTCTCCAATTACGGAAGGAATTAACCGGAGGGAAGAATTTCCTCCCATTCAAAATAATTTCCATTCACTTTCCTCCAAACTTCAACGGCCAAAGGAAGGAAATTTTTTTCCATGTTTGTTATTTGTATCCATTTCTTCTTGAAAAAAATCTAAAAAAGTTCTAAATCTTTTATACTTATATTAATTCAATTATAAACCTTTCAATTATACTAATTAATTCCAAAATCTTTTGACAATATATCAACGCAGTTTATCTAGCCAATTTTTGCTAAAAATTACTAACATGAACATTATCGTCTTACACGATGATGACTAATTGGCATAAATAATTTTTTTTATTTTTCAAAATTTTCATTTTTTTTTGGAATTTTCTTCTTTTTTTCCTTTCTTTTCCTCAACTTTAAGTTAGCAACCGTCGCCTGGCCTAGGCGAGTGCATAACAACCCTTGTCAGCCACAGGCGAGGGTTTCCATACCCTCGTCCCAAATCTAGGCAAGGGCTCTCGCTCTATTGGCCAGCAAGGGCCACGATAGTCAATTGATGACCCTGCCGTCCTATAATGTTAAGAAAAAAACAAAGAAAGAAAAGAAAAATAAATTAAAAAATCTAGATTTTCTTAAATAATAAATTTTATCTACATTAACGATAGTACGTTGTGTAGGATATCCGATATCCATATTAGCGATTTCCGATAAAAATTAACTAAAAATGAACTAAATTACCAAATGATCAAAATGTTTAAATCTCGATTGGTATAATTTAAAAGTTTAGGATTAGCTACAATAAGCTTAGGACTTTTTAAATATGTTTCCCATTACCTTTCACTTAACTCCGTTCAAAAACATTGAGAAAAACCGGTTTCACATTTAAAAAATCACATTGAAATCGAGCAAGGTGAGCTCCTTTCGCTAAGTCAAGTTACAAGTGTGTGATTGAACTCGAGTAAAGCCGACGCCAATGACACTGGACTCGACTCGAATCGAATTGCCAATGCACCAAAGCACAATCTACGGGCCAAATTTTTCAGGATTTTCGCGGGCCAAAAGCATCTAAATCACGCGAATTTTGCCGAACCCGGCATCTCTCCGTAAAATCCCCCGAATAATCCTCGGCGCCCTCCGACCGGACAATCCACGTCGGATCCACGAACTCCCTCTTCCCCCCCACCTCCCTCGCGCGTGGCGCGCACCTCCCGCGCCGCGAGCCCCAATCGCGCCGCACGCGCGCGGGGGCGCGAGTGGGCGGGGAAAACCCCGCGCCCCAGCGAGGAATCAGCAGAGGGAGAGGGACAGCCGACGGAATTCAGGCTGCGCGGCCCGGGGGGGCAAAACCGGAAATGCGGAAAGAGCGACCCGCAGCGATATAAAAGCGTCGCCCCCAAACCCTAGCGTCACTCCGCTCTCCATTTCCACACACCTTTCCTCGTCTTCTCCGTTCGCTTCGCCTGCGCTCGAGCGGCCAAAGGGTTTTTGGTTTTGGTGGCCGAGGCATACGGAGGTGCGTCCTCCTCGGATCGATTTCGCTTTCGCTTTCGCTTTCGCCGTCGGATTTGTCGATTTGTTTTTCCTTGCTTCGTGTTGCTTGAGATGGCTGAATCGCGCGGTGGATTGTGTTCTTTGATGGATTGGTTGTGTTTGGATGTCTGCTTCGTGCTTTTGTTTAGATTCTGGGTCGTGGAATCGAGCGCGCTCTTTTTTTTTTGCTGGCTTCGTCGTCGAATCGGTTGAATCGGACGGCGGTGTTTAGATCTGTGTGGCGATTGGATCTGTCTCGCGGATTGTCTCGTATGTTGCTGTTGACATGCGGCCGACGCCGTCTGGTTCCGGAACGAGTTGTTGGTTGGACCGACCGTCTGGTTCCGTAACGAGTTGTTGATTGTGAGATGAAGATTATGTGGTACCTAGAGGATTGAAGTTAATTTGATGTGGTCACACGTTTTTTCGTTACGACATTGTATGGGTATCTCTGCAACTTGCTGAGTTCTGCATGTACAATATCATTAGGATCTTGTTCTTGTTTGGGCTTAGATTTCTTCCTTGAGGATATTTTTCTTATTGGTGTCTAAAGCTAACAAAACCTTGAGTTTCTTCTCCTTGTCTGTCGTTTTAGTATGATCGAGTACATGGGTGCATAGAATGATTTGTGGTTTCTTTTGGCTTTTATCTTGGCAGTTATGGTTCTTAAAGAACATGGACTGAATTTTAGTCGAGTGCCAAATGAATAGAGTCAGAAACTAATTCTCTGAATGAATGCTTTGTGTGCTAGCGATCGATCGATGAAATTCTACTATTACAATTTTTTGTTATGATAAATTGCGTTTCCTAAGTACGAAAATCATTTTGTCCTGGACAGAATCAAGCCTTTTAATTCGAAATGGGTAAGGAAAAGGTTCACATCAACATTGTGGTCATTGGCCATGTTGACTCTGGTAAATCAACTACCACTGGCCACTTGATTTACAAGCTTGGAGGAATCGACAAGCGTGTGATTGAGAGATTCGAGAAGGAAGCTGCTGAGATGAACAAGAGATCCTTCAAGTACGCCTGGGTGCTTGACAAGCTCAAGGCTGAGCGTGAGCGTGGAATCACCATTGATATTGCCTTGTGGAAGTTCGAGACCACCAAGTACTACTGCACAGTCATTGATGCTCCGGGACATCGTGATTTCATTAAGAACATGATTACTGGAACCTCCCAGGCTGACTGTGCTGTCCTTATCATCGATTCCACAACTGGTGGTTTTGAAGCTGGTATCTCCAAGGATGGCCAAACCCGTGAGCATGCTCTCCTTGCCTTCACCCTCGGTGTCAAGCAAATGATCTGCTGCTGTAACAAGGTATGCTGTTTATCCTAGGTTGCTGTTAGTATATTGCTCTGTGTGTGTTGATTTACAATTAGCTTATAATTCTTTGATGACAGATGGATGCCACTACCCCCAAGTACTCTAAGGCTAGGTATGAAGAAATTGTTAAGGAAGTCTCTTCTTACTTGAAGAAGGTGGGATATAACCCTGACAAGATTCCTTTTGTCCCCATCTCTGGATTTGAGGGAGACAACATGATTGAGAGGTCAACCAACCTTGACTGGTACAAGGGCCCAACATTGCTCGAGGCCCTCGACCTGATTAATGAGCCCAAGAGACCATCTGACAAGCCCCTCCGTCTCCCACTTCAGGACGTGTACAAGATTGGTGGTATTGGAACTGTCCCTGTCGGCCGTGTCGAGACTGGTTTCATTAAGCCTGGGATGGTTGTCACTTTTGGTCCCTCTGGGTTGACCACTGAAGTTAAGTCCGTGGAGATGCACCATGAGGCTCTCCAGGAGGCTCTTCCGGGTGACAACGTTGGGTTTAACGTGAAGAATGTTGCTGTCAAGGATCTCAAGCGTGGCTACGTTGCATCCAACTCGAAGGACGATCCCGCCAAGGAAGCAGCCAACTTTACCTCCCAAGTTATTATCATGAATCACCCTGGCCAGATTGGAAATGGATATGCCCCTGTTCTTGACTGTCACACCTCCCATATTGCAGTCAAGTTTGCTGAGCTGGTGACCAAGATCGACAGGCGTTCAGGTAAGGAGCTTGAGAAGGAGCCCAAGTTCTTGAAGAACGGTGATGCTGGAATGGTGAAGATGATTCCCACCAAGCCCATGGTTGTCGAGACCTTCTCTGAGTATCCTCCCCTCGGTCGTTTCGCTGTGAGGGACATGCGCCAGACCGTCGCCGTCGGTGTCATCAAGAGTGTCGAGAAGAAGGATCCCAGTGGTGCCAAGGTCACCAAGTCTGCTGCCAAGAAGGGCAAGTGAATCGTGCGGTTGAGATTCGACATCGTATCACATGGGAGTCATTGCAATAAGGCGTTGGTCATCGTCAGCTGTCTGTCTATCGGTCATTTAGGGGTTTGGTGCGCTGGTTATCACCATCTCATGTTCCTGTCCTCATCGAGCACGTGGTTGCAGAACTGGGTGCTCGATAGGCGGTGGCAGATTGGGGTCGCCAGCTCGAGTCAATTTTGAGTCTTGCGTTTGTGCACTGGCATTTGTACTGTCTTTGCTTTCTTTCCGTACCAGCCGAGAGTCTACTATTGGTTATTTTTCAATGCAGTCCAGGCCTTTGTATTATGCCCCCTTTGCATAGTATATTATCAATTGGTCTTGCTGTTGAAAAAGCAATGAGGCACGTGCTGATCGGGCGTAGCATAACAAGAGCAGCTGAACGATGTATAATCATCTACGATGACGACCGATTTTCAAGTTTACTGTGGTAGCGATGAGAATTAATTGGTTCTCCACTTCATGAAACTCAGGTACTTTTTTACCTATTAAGAAAGATTTGGTATAACACAAGGAGTTACCGACAAAATGTCAGTTCCCGAAATTCTTGATTGAGGCTGCCGACAATGAGTTAAAATGATCGTATTCTTAAATCGAATTGGACTAGAGATTTTTGGCTACAGGGCCTGGTAGTTCTTAAATCAAAATGCCCCGCATGTTTCGGAAATGGTTCCGTCAATCTCAGAAGTTGCTCGAGCCGTGAGTACGCTTCCATTCAAATTTGTCGTAATTACTTAACGGGAGTTTAGTACATTTCCTGGAATTAGGTGCTTGACGAGCACATTGAGGGGTCAATCGTATAAATTAATAGTACTTGAGACAGTAAGGCTATCCGACGCCACATGGCCATTCTCTCCGACTTTCGAAGGGACTCCTTTTTAGTCTCTGAAAGCTATTAATCTATAAGACTTTCGGATCTCAAAAAGTTTCTGATCCACATAATTTATAAAGTGATTAATGAAGAGCAAACTTGTGAAACCGTGTTTAATATATCGAGCCAACACTCGAAACTTCTGACGACACCGGACTTCGAGAAAGAAGGGAAAACTTTTAAAATGTCGTGGAAGAACTGTACATAGAAGAGGGATTTTGGGAAAGCGATCGTATTTGGCTTCTTATTACCCTTACGTAGGCGGAGCAGAGGGTAATCCCGTGACAAGCGCACTACGACAATAGTATAGGCATATTAAGATCACTAGATATAAAATGACTGCATGCACAGTGCAAGATGCTTTCTCCTGAAGGGAGAACAATAACGAAACGTAAAGCTCTTTTCTTGAAACTAAAATAATATATATAAGTCAGCCCCCGTAGAGAATCCTCGAAGGTTCCTCTCCTAAAACAGATAGCTTGAAGTCGAATTCGTCGTTCGAAAAGTAAATTCAAAACTACCTCCGTTTATTTCATGGAAAATAACCTTTAAAAAAATCTTTTCTAAATTTTTAGTATTTGTTTCATGAAGAATGAACTAGTCAATAAAAATATTTTCCATTATAAAAAAAAAAATACCTTTAAAAGTGGGGAAGATATTTTCACCATCACTTTCTTTTACTGAACACATTTTCATTTCATTTTTATGCTTTTTTTTCTTTTTTATTTTTAAAAATTGAGTTTTTAATTTCTTATTTTATTTTATTTTCTTTCTTTCCTCCACTTCGTCTTTTTGGGCCTTGGTTGGCCACCAACGACCAACCATAGGCTAGCCCGAGCCTCGCTAGATTTGGCAAAGCCAAGCTTGCCCGAGGTCGGTGAGCTGGCCAAGGCTTGGACCTCGCCCAAGGTCACCAAAGGTTTGAGTCTCCCCTAGCTCGCCAAATCTAGCAAGGCTTGAGCTCATCGGCCTCAAGTGAACTTGAGCGAGCTTGAGCCTCATCAATCTATGGTGAGGTGGAAGCTCGCCGATG
This sequence comes from Eucalyptus tenuipes, assembly GCA_014182365.1. Classification (NCBI taxonomy): domain Eukaryota; kingdom Viridiplantae; phylum Streptophyta; class Magnoliopsida; order Myrtales; family Myrtaceae; genus Eucalyptus; species Eucalyptus tenuipes. The sequence goes on along the minus strand of CM024546.1, from coordinate 10,840,958 downwards.
GCAAGAAGAGAAGGAAGAAAGAAAAGAAATAAAATTTTAAAAATAAAATAATAAAAATTTATTAAAAATGAATGCATGCTAGAAAAATTCTTAACCGAATGACGGAAAATATCTTTTAGTTTATTTTTAAAAAAATGAATGCATGCTAGAAAAATTCTTAACCAAAGGATGGAAAATATCTTTTAGTTTATTTTTAAATTTTAGTCGCATCAGAAAATATAATTAAAAAAAAAAAGATTTTCTGAACATCATATTTTCGCAAAACGACTAAAGCATTAGAGCTAGAATAATCACTTAAAGAAGCGGCCGCTAGAGAAGCTTTGATTCCATCGTGAACATTCCCCTCCTCTCGTTTTCTCTTCACCATCCCTAGCAGCAAAATACTCCACTAAAGTTGGAGGTCAGCTAATGGGCAATGGGTAGCGTGGGTCCCACCCAATGCCAACTCTGATTTTGAGAAAATATTAAGGTACCCTAAAAGAATCACGCCATCTATACTCTAAACCATTCACACATCGACACGTGTCCTCAAGACCCTCCGTGTTAGCCAATTTCAAACCTAATGCTCTCTGCTCTCTCTTCTCTCTATCTTTACTCAACTCAGCGCTTCATTTCTCTCTCCTCTCTCTTCTCACTCCCTCCCCTCTTTCCTGACCTGATGACGTTCTCTCCCAAATAATGCTCTCTCCGACGACAACCATGCTCTCTCCAACGACGGCGATGCTCCCTCTCCACGACGACCTCTCTCTACACTCCACGGCTTCTTCCTCCCGATCTCTTTCTTCCCGAATCGTGCTCTCTCCCGACGCTTGGCTTTCTTCTTCTCTCCTGACTCGCGACTAAGAAGCAATCGCTTTGCTTCTAATCTTCCTTCGACGACTCACTTCCACGCTCCACTCTACTCAAAGCTGTCTCTCTCGAGAAGCCCTAGATTTGCGACGACAATCCCTGCTTTTCCAATTCAATTTTTTCTTTTTACCAGGGTTTTACGTCCACATCTTTGTTTTGGGTGACACTCGCATGTTGATTGTCAAAATTTCTTGTTTTGCCACAATGTGTATAGGGGTGGTTCCTACAGAACAGAGAAGCTGTTGCTCTGCTTTCTCGTCTAATCTTTAATCGCTTCCACACTGGCCTTGGCTCAAAGCCATCCCTCCCAAGAAGCCCTAAATTTGTGGTGCATCACGATCTGACCAGGCCTCATCATTTCGCCTCGGGTCTCTGGTCTCTGTTTGATTCTCTCAGCTTAGCATGTAAGCCCCTTCTCTTTGTTCTTTTTTTCTTTTCTAGTTTTGTTGTATCTCTTCTTTAGCTTCTCTCAGCATTCGAATTCCTTAATATTTTCCGTACTCTTTCACAAGTCCTCGCTGGTTTTCGCTTTGTTGGTAGCATCAAACTGTTTGATAGAAACGAAATAATTTTTTTTTCTTTTTAAATTGCGTGCTTGAGAGTTTGCTCCATGGAGTTTAAAACAGAGTCAAATCCTGATGATCTTGTTCAATCGAAACTGGGGGATGGCGGATGGGCTAGAAGCATTAGTTGGCCTCTCTGTTACGTGTTATAAAGTCTTTTGATCAGATTTAATATTGTGGATGGAGAGTTCCAGATAGCAAATGCATGAACCCAGTCATTTTTAATCACCTTTGATTAGTTTACTGGGATGGATCGTTGAGCCTCGAATTAAGAAGTGTTTGTACTTTGTCTATTTCATTCTTGAGAATGTTAAAACTGATTTTTAAATCATTTTGGAAAGGTCTAAATGGTGTCTAGTGATGCTTATTTCTAGCAAAATATGAATGAATGAGCAATTCATAGAGTTGTAGCCCTGAAATTTCTTTGACTCGTGAGGTACAATACGGATGTAATAATAAAAAATGTCACTGGGACAAATGTATTAGTATATGTTGTAGCCGATGCTTATTGCAGCATTTTTCGTGGCTGCAACTTTTATGCAGATCTTATGGCATAAGCTAAGGTGTGCACTAACCATTTTCTTCATCTCCTTCAGGAAACAGAACCTCCAATGCATCAGTATGCAAAATTTGCCGATGTACACAAGTCGCTTTGTTTGAGGTCATGATCGCATCATTTAGGTATTCCTTTAGGTTGATGTAATGATGTAAACAGTCTGGTAATGAATATTCTGCTGGTGCAATAAAGAGGGATGCGAATGCTCAACCATAGGTCCATATCTTTTTGGTGTTTTTCTCGATCATTAGCTTTTGGTTCAGGCGATGCAGTGAAAAATATATATGGATCGTCGGTTTCCTTCTTGATTGCCAAGAACTAACGAACCGCTATTGCAGGATGAGACAATGGCTTCTTTGGCAACGGCCGAAGTCTGCAACTCAAATGCGTCAATCGTGGCAAGCAGCGACTTGCTTGTGTTGCATCAAATTGGGGGTGTTAAAGAAGTTTGAGGGGCCTCCCTCCGCAAATGTGTACCCCACCTACTATAGAATGTGACTCAGACAAGAGAATGAATGCATGTAATTTGAAAGAGATGACTCAGACAAGAGAATGAATGCATGTAATTTGCATCCAATATTCCGAATATACAGCCAGAGCAAAATGTTCTTGGGTCCTATTGTCTCAACAGAGAATTCTCACAAGGAATCTCACCTGCAAGTGCAATCAGTACATACTCTAAGTTGTACTAGTCATACCCATGGATACATCTCTTCTATGCAACAATCCTCTTTACGTTGAAGAAACAAAAACTACGTTTCAAAAGATACATAGGATATAGGCTGCGTTTGGTTCAGCATTTACAATGGCCTTTGAGTCCAATGCAAATACTGAAAGCCCAAAGCTATTTGGGAAAATGTAATTGTGTTTGGTAAAAATTTTTTGCAAATGGATTTTGAGTTTAATGTGTGTTTGGTAAAAAAAACTTTCGCAATGGGCTTTGATGGGTATAATGCGTGTATATATATTTTTTTTTAAATTAAACTAAACCCTTCGCCGGCTATGGCCGCTGGCGAGCCAAATCTGGCGCCGGCGGCCGTCAGCCCGAAGGTCGCCTAGCCGACGACCGCCGGAGGTTGCCCGACCTCGGGCGACCTCAGCTAATGGCCACCGGCACTAGATCTGGCTCGCCAGCGGCCACAGCCCCTTGTTGGTCCGGCAAAGGGCTACCTCCTTTTTCAATTAAAAAAATAATAATCATGGGCAAAATCGAAAATATGAAGAATTAGTAAGGGTAATTTTGGAAGGGAAAAAATAATTTTAGCATTAGGCGGAAATCGAAAGCCCAAAGTTAGTCCCTACTAGCTTTGGGCTTTCAAAGATTTTGAAGCAGTTAAAGGTTCGAAAGTTCTGGGCTTCAAGTTAAACAAACGGTCCAACATTTCCTCAAGGGGCTTTCAGGCCTGAAAGCCCCTTGGAAATGTTGAACCAAATGCACCCATAAAGATTGCGGCAATTGGTTCATTTGTTTTCCCATGTGTGCAAGAAATTTTCTGGGAGGGCATAAACATGGCTAATGAGTAACTCGTCAGAATGCTTGTCATCTCTTTCAAATTACATGCATTCATTCTCTTGTCTGAGTCACATTCTATAGTAGGCGGGCTGCAAATATGCGGAGGGAGGCCCCTCAAACTTCTTTAACACCCCCAATTTGATGCAATGCAGGTCGCCACTTGTCACAATTGACACATTTGAGTTGTAGACTTCGGCTGTTGCTAGAGAAGCCATTATGTCATCCTACAATATCGGTTGGTTAGTTCTTAGCAATCAGGAAAAACACCAACGATCCATATATATTTTTCACTAAATCGCTTAAACAAAAAGCCAATAATTGAAAAAAAAAAAACACCAACAAGATATGGACCTATGGTTGAGCATTCGCATCCCTCTTTATTGCACCGGCAAAATATCCATTATAAGATTGTTTACATCATACATCAAACTAAAGGAATAGCTAAATGATCCGAGCATGACCTCAAACAAAGTGACTTGTGTACATTTGCACATTTTGTAGATTGATGCATTGGAGGTTTTGTTTCTTGAAGGAGATGAAGAAAATAGCTAGTGCACACCTTAGCTTATGCCATAAGATCTACGTAAAAGTTTCAGTCTCGACAAATGCTGCAATAAGCATCAACTACAATATATACTAATACATTTGTCCCAGTGACGTTGTTTTTGATTATTACATCCATATTGTACCACACGAGTCAAAGAAATTTCAGGGCTACAACTCTATGAATTGCTCCTTCAATCATATTTTGCTAGCAACAAGCATCACCAGATACCATTTAGACCACTCCAAAATGATTTAAAGATCAGTTTTAACATTCTCAAGAATGAAACGAACAAAATACAAACACTTCTTAATTCGAGGCTTAACGATCCATCCCGATAAACTAATAAAAGACGATTAAGAATGACTAGGTTCATGCATTTGCTATCTAGAACTCTCCATTTGCAGTATTAAATTTGATCAAAAAACTTTATAACACATAACAGAGAGGCCGACTAATGCTTCTAACCCATCCGCCATCCCGGAATTCCAATTGAACAAGATCATCAAGATTGGACTTTGTTTTAAACTCCACCAAGCAGAATTCTCAGGCAAGCAATTTAAAAAAAAAAAAAAATTCTTCTGTTTCTATCAAAGAATCTTATGCTACCAACAAAGGGGAAACCAGCGAGGACCCGCAAAAGAGTACGAAAAATATTAAGGAATTCGAATGCTCAGATAAGCTACAGACGAGATACAACAAATTAGAAAAAGGAAAAAAAAAAAAAAAAAAAGAACGAAAAAGAGGGGCTTACATGCTGAGTTGAGAGAATCGAACAGAGACCAAAGACTAGTGAAGACAACCCGAGGCGAAATGATGAGGTCTGGTTGGAATGCGATGCGCCACAAATTTAGGGCTTCTCGGGAGGGACGGCTGTGAGTCGAGCTGAGTATGGAAGCAATTGAAGATTAGACGAGAGAGCAAAGCGACTGTTTCTCCGTTCTACATGAACCACCCCTACACGCATTGTGGCAAAACAAGAAATTTTGATAATCAACATGCGAGCTTCACCCAAAACAAAGATGTGGACATAAAACCTCGGTAAAAAGAAAAAATTGAACCTGAAAAGCAGGGATTATCATTGCAGATCTAGGGCTTCTTGGGAGAGACGGCTTTGAGCAGAGCGAAATGTGGAAGCAAGTCATTGATGGAAGATTAGACGAGAGAGTAGAGCGATTGCTTCTCGGTCGCGAGTCAAGAGGGAAGAAGAAAGCCGAGCATCAGGAGAGAGTGCGGTTCGAGAAGAAAGAGGTCGGGAGGAAGAAGCCGTGGAGTGTAGAGAGAGGTTGTCATGGAGAGGGAGCATCGCCGTCGTTGGAGAGAGCGTGGTTGTCGTCAGAGAGAGCGTTATTTGGGAGAGAACGTCATCAGGTTAAGTGAGAGGGGAGAGAGTGAGAAGAGAGAGGAGAGAGAAATGAAGCACTAAGTTGAGTAAAGATAAAGAGAAGAGAGAGTAAAGCCCACTAGGTTTGAAATTGGCTGACATGGAGGGCCCCAAGGACACGTGTCCATGTATGAATGATTCAGAATAAAGGATGATGTGGTCCTTTTAAGGTACCTAATATTTTTCTCTAAACTTTCTCCCTTTTTCCCTTTGAAAGCTTCTCCACGCGCCATCCAACGGAACGACTGAGAGAGTCGGTTTGTATTGCCCACCCTACGCTCCAATCTTCTCCAACTACCTACACTAAATTCCTGTCCTTTTTACTTATTTTTTTATTTGGTGTAATTATCATTAGATGTAAATGTCGCTTTGTAATGTACCGACACCGACACTATTTGGTCCATCTGAGAGCATGACTTAGATCTTCGACATTAAATCTTAACTCTTGGTTCATATAACCATAGCCCTTTAAAAATACATGGTGTTCGCTTAATTGTCAGTTAAGATATGATGCAATACAGGCCGATATTAATTTTTCCTATGCTATCAAAGAACGTACAATCGAAATCAGCTCTTAATCGGCAAAGTCAAATCCAATGACATTAGCTTCCTAGATGCCCTCAATAAAAAAGTTAGATTGATTGAATTATTTCCAAGTCAAAATTGTTGGTGTGGTCCATTTAAAGTAAAATATCATTAGATTTTTCTACCACCACCTTTCCAAAAAAGATGGATCGCAATTGACTCAACAAAGAAAGAGATTGTGAAATTGTCCTTTTGTTGATTTTGAGCGGGAAATGAAAATGGCATGAAACTTAAAGAAAAAGGTTGTAAAAAATGTAAATCGAATTAGACATCGACAGGTTGCTAGAAATGTAAATTTGCATGGGAACTAAACATTAAAAAAAAAAAAAAAAAAAAAAAAGGTTTGCCGCTATTGATTGTGTGAGTGTTAGTCACAAAGATTATCCAGTGGATTTTTATAACCCACTAACATCGATTATTACAAATGGTTATATTTAATCTAAAAATAAATTTGTAAACCTATCTGCAATTACAAACACTTGACAAGATTGTAATGTTTATCTAAAAAACTATACAATTCTTGAGAATATTGGCATAATAGTTATGTGATCGTGTTGATTCATTGTTTGTCTGTGATTGATGTGTTCGCATGCTCCCATTGAGTTCATTAATTGTACGACCTCAACACTTAAGCAAAATAATAAGATTATCTAGTATTGATGAGTTTGTCGATCAACTTCTCTTAAGCCTCGTGAAGGCTTTCATCAATAATTTTCACTCTTTGCTTTGTTCATTTTCTTCATCGCCAACTAGCTTGTACTTTGTCAATCGTCTTGTTCGCCGATGGCTTTCGCTCCGACCAAATGCCATTCTTACTAGCTAAGTTTGAACTCGTCGATAACTAGAGAGTCGTCCACTTTTTAGTGCTCCACATTTGCACACGACTCACTAATTCGACTTCTTCCAAACTCGCCTATTCCATGCCATATGACTCAACTCTAACATCATTACATTGACATAACCGGCTCTTTCAAGTACTTGAATATTCCTCAACTGCTCTGGCCCATATATGGTTATAGTTTTATGCAAACATAGTCGATCTCGAAATTTGCTCGAGGTGTGAGCATTCTTGAACTCGATTTGTTGTAATTACTTGAAGGGAGTTTAGTATGTTTCTTGGAATTATTAGGTACTTGAATAGCACATTGAGGGGTTCATGGTATAAAATTAATAGTTCCCATGACGGTAATGCTATCCAACGACACATGGCCATTTTCTTAAGACTTTTGAGGGGACTTAGTTTTTAGTTTTTGAAAACCACTTATCTATGTCAAAAAAACTCTCGGATTTCAGAAATTATGATTTGCAGAGTGATGAATGTAGAACATATTTGTGAAACCGTGCTTAATATATCGAGCTAACATTCTAACTCTTAACTTTTGACGGCATTGTGCTTCGAGGAAGAATGAAAAGTGTTTAGAAGGTCATGGGAATGGTGTACATAGAAGAGATATTTTCGGAACGCTGATCTTATTCAGCTTCTCATAGAAGTTGTCATTGGACCTAAGTAAATCCTTAAAAGGCTTAAGGAAGAAACAGGCGAGAGAACTGCTATAGGTGGGAGACCTCGCGCTATCCTCCGTATTCCCTCTCTATCCGAAAGATAAAGATAGATAGGGAATTAAGAGGTCTCATAGTAGGGAATGTAGACTCCAGGTCAAGGCAATCTTACTTGCTCTGGCTACTGTTGGGTAGGCCGGTATAGTAGCCACCCGCGCCTAGAGTAAGTGAGGGTGGATGAAATGTCCATTGTTGAGTTAGCACGCCTTACGGCATTGCACGGAACCGCAAACTAGGTCTGTACTCCCGGTTCCGTGCACTGCACCATGCTACAGGGAAGAAGCAAAGTATTTAGAAAGTCGTGGGAATAGTCTATATAAAAGAGATATTTTCGGAACACCAATCTTATTTAGCCTCCTAGAGAAGTTATCCTTGTATAGTCGGAGCCCAAGGGTAATCTCGTAATAACAGGAGCGTGCTAGGACAATAATAGGCATATCGGGATCACCAGACATGAAAGGACCACGTGCATCCTGCAAAATGCTTTTTCTAGACAGAAGATAATTATGAAATGTGTAGATTTTTCTCAATACTAAAAGAAAAAATAAGTCGGTCCATATAGAGAATCCTCAAAGGCTCTCCGCCTGAAACAGATCGCTTGCGGTCAAATTCGTCGTTCGAAAAGTAAATCCAAGAGCTAGAATAATCATCCAATGGCGAGGGAGAGCATGGGTCCCACTCAACATCAACCTAATTTCTATTATTTTTATACTTTAAAAATACATATTTAATGACAATAAAATTTTTTTTTTAAAATATATATTTATTTGATAACGATACGAAATTTCTCTCTCATCAAACGGTAAACAAAGGTGGCAAGCAAATGGCAATCAATGGATAGCCAAGGACCGGTAGCTATTGAAGGTAGGTGGCGACCATTGACCAATAGATGATCGAGGACCAACAGTGATTGAAGGCTGCAAACAACGGTAGGTGAGTGGACGGCTAGTAGTGAGGACAAACGATGAAACGATTTTTTATTTTAGAAAGAGAGAAGTAGAGAGTTTTACTTTTTATTTATATTCCAAATCCATTTCTAGATTAAAAATTTGCTCTAAAAGTACAAAAATAAAATTGCATTATCGAACGGAGTTTTATTTCAAAATAATTTTTAAAAACAAAAAAAAATAGTTCTGATCGAAATAAAATGATTATGACGTGCACGTTAAATTTTTCAGTTTTTTCCCTCTTAAAATTCTCGGGTGTAGAGAATGAGAGAGTCGGTTTGTACTGCACACACTACGCTCCCAGTCTTCTCCAACTACCTACACTAAATTCCTGTATATTCCTGTCTTTTTCTTCTTCTTTTTTATGTGTGATTATCATTAGATGTAAATGTCGTTTTGTTATGTACGGACATTGACACCGTTTGGTCCATGTGGGAGCATGGCTCACATCTTCGACATTAGATCTTAACTCTTGAGTTCATATAACTATACTCCTTTATAAAATATATGTTTCTTCGCTTAATTTTAACTTAAAATATGACGTGATGCACGCTCGATAATAATTTTTCTTATGCCGTCTAAGAACATACGGTTGAAATCAGCTCTCAATCAACGGAGTTGGATCCAATTCAAAGAAAAATATCATTAGATCTTCTTTATCCCCATCTTTTGAAAAATGATGGATCGCAATTTGACTCAAGAAAGACAGATTGTGAGAAAACGTTCTTTGTTTATTTTGAGCGAGAAAGGAATATGGCACGAAATGCAAAGGAATTTTAAGTGCAGGTACTAAGAAAGAAAAGGTCCTGAGCAATGTAAATCGTATTGGAAATGGAAAGGTTGCTAGAAATGTAAATTTACAAGGGAACTAAAGATTAAAAAAAAAAAAAAAAAGGCATGCCGTCATTGATTGTGTGTTAGTTACGAAGATTATAACATGGGTTTTTATATCCCACTAACATCGGTAAGTACATATGGTTATGGATTTTGAATCTATAAATAAATTTCTAAGCATATATGCAGATATGACAAGATTGCAATGATTATCAATTTACAATTCTCGAGAATATTGGCATAATAATTATGTGCTCATGTTGATTCATTGTCTGTCTTCGACTGATGTGTTTGCATGCTTTCATTTAGTTCATTAATTTCACTACCTTACCACTTAACCAAAATAACAAGATTATTTAGTGTTGATGACTTTATTGATCAACTTCTTAAAGCCTCTGAAGGCTTTCTTAGACAATTTTCGGACTATGCATTGTTGATTTCCTTCACCATCTACGAGTCCATAGTATCGCCTTTCATCTTGTTCACCAATGACTTTTATTTTGACCAAATTCTTTCTCATTGATTGAGTCCACCAGTTGTCAATAAATAACAAGTCGGCTATTTTTAGTGTTCAACATTTGCACATAACTTACTAAATTCAACTTCTTCCACATCCCCCATTATAGTCTACATGACTCAAGTCTAACATTACATTGCTACTTTGACAAAACCACCTCTTCTGGATATTTGAATATTCTTCAATTACTCTTGCCAATTTATTGTAATGATAAATGATCCCGACGTGGTACCCAAGGCAGATATCGTATCCCCGTTAGATTCTGTGCAATTTTAGCTCTACTTCGGAAAAAGGGATAAATTCGATTATTTTATACGTCGTATCCCCTTAGTCAATGTATCTTTCTTAGTATCTCGGATTTTTAAATTGGAAAGGATGGCGGCGGACGAGCATCTCCACGTAGGAAAGATGCGCAAATTATTGCGCCTCTTTTCCGATTCCTTTTTCTGTTGCCAAAAAAAAAAAAAAAAAAAAAGAACGAAAAAGGACAAAAAACCTCAAACCAAACGAAAAAAAAAAAAAAAAAAGAATCCGTTTTCGAGAAGTTTTTCATCCGCCAACTGTAAAATTTTAAATCGCCAGCCAAAAAGTCGAGACATTTTCCATCCCGGGAGCTTCCGCTGCCTTGCTCCCCAAGCAAAGAGAAAACGATCGAGGGCAATTTCGGAATTAGGCGCTCGAAGCGGGGGGCAATTCCGGATGGTGGGAGCGGTATAAAACCGAGCGCCATCAAAACCCTACCATCTCCCCCTCCGCGCATTCATTTCCCCGTAGTCGTCTCTTTCTGGTTGCTGGTTTTCGAGATTCTCGGGAGCAGTGATTTTCCGAGGTGAGGTCTCGACTCGCTCGAGCTCGCTCGCCTTTCGTCTTCGTCTTCCTCCTCTTGTTGCTTCTTCGACTGCGTGATGGATTGGCGTCGATGGTGTTCGTTTTGCTGCGCTTGAACTGGTGCGGCTGTGCTGACTCTGCGCGTGGCGTTGACTTTCCGAACGTGCTTTTTGATTTTTTTATTTTTGGCTTGGATTTGTTCTGCGTCTGTCGTGTGATCGATCGTTGCCGGCGGAAGTTTCGTTTTCCCGATGGCGTGGCGCGAGTCGTGTGGAGTTGATTATCGTCGCCGGCTTCCGATTCTGGTCGATCGGTCCTGCTCGAGCTTCGCGAGTCTATCCGCGTCTGATTGCTGTGCGATTCGGAGGATTTGATGGCGTCGTTACTTTTTTTTTTTTTTTTTTCTTTTTTTGATTTCCTGATGAGGGAGTGTGTTGCGTGGGCTCCGGGAAAGATCGACGGGATGTTTCGGGGTGTGCGATGAATCGATTATAGCCCGAGCAGTGCGTGCTGATGGTCCGATGGTTGTTGTGCTGCAATCGGTTCTTGTTGAATGGGAATGGGGTTCCCAACCTGTGAACAGCCAGTTTGTTCAGATATGGTCTGTAATGCGTTTTTGAATTATCTTATTTGAAATATGCTTCGTTGTGCTGGTGATGGAGGTGACATCATGATGTTTCATGTCAGTAGCGTAGCATCCCGGCTCGTTTACTCGTCATTTTATCGTTTGAGTTCTAACGAAGGAGTCATGGAAAATAGGGTGTGCAGTGATTTCAATTGACCATATGGATGTTGATATGTGAGGCTGAATTTGCTGTCTTACAAATACAATGCATTTTTCCTGTACAAATCTTGATAAGCGATGTATTTTCGCAATTATTTTGCCTCCACTTTATTTCAGTTTGTTGCTGTATTTCCTTTCCTCTCTTTACCTGTCGTCCAATTTCTCTCCACTCTGAGAATCGTTTTTCTTCCTTTTCGCAGCTTTAAGCCCCACATCTCGAAATGGGTAAGGAGAAGGTTCACATCAACATTGTGGTCATTGGCCATGTCGACTCTGGCAAGTCAACTACCACTGGACACTTGATTTACAAGCTTGGAGGAATCGACAAGCGTGTGATTGAGAGATTCGAGAAGGAAGCTGCTGAGATGAACAAGAGATCCTTCAAGTACGCCTGGGTGCTTGACAAGCTCAAGGCCGAGCGCGAGCGTGGTATCACCATTGATATTGCCTTGTGGAAGTTCGAGACCACCAAGTACTACTGCACCGTCATTGATGCTCCTGGACATCGTGATTTCATTAAGAACATGATTACTGGAACCTCCCAGGCCGACTGTGCTGTCCTCATCATTGATTCCACCACTGGTGGTTTCGAAGCTGGTATTTCCAAGGATGGCCAGACCCGTGAACATGCTCTCCTTGCTTTCACCCTCGGTGTCAGGCAAATGATTTGCTGCTGTAACAAGGTAATATTTAATGTTCCACACTGCCGTTGATGGTTTCATGTGGGTGTGTTGATTGACGACCTAACTTGGCTTCTATTGTGATAGATGGATGCCACCACCCCCAAGTACTCCAAGGCTAGGTACGATGAAATTGTTAAGGAAGTCTCTTCTTACCTGAAGAAGGTGGGATACAACCCTGACAAGATTCCCTTCGTCCCCATCTCCGGATTTGAGGGAGACAACATGATTGAGAGGTCTACCAACCTTGACTGGTACAAGGGCCCAACATTGCTCGAGGCCCTTGACATGATTAATGAGCCCAAGAGACCATCTGACAAGCCCCTCCGTCTCCCACTTCAGGACGTGTACAAGATTGGCGGTATTGGAACTGTCCCTGTTGGTCGTGTTGAGACCGGCGTCCTTAAGCCTGGTATGGTTGTCACTTTTGGTCCCTCTGGGTTGACCACTGAAGTTAAGTCCGTGGAGATGCACCATGAGGCTCTCCAGGAGGCCCTTCCAGGTGACAACGTTGGGTTTAACGTGAAGAATGTTGCTGTCAAGGATCTCAAGCGTGGCTACGTTGCATCCAACTCGAAGGACGATCCCGCCAAGGAAGCAGCCAACTTCACCTCCCAAGTTATCATCATGAACCACCCCGGACAAATCGGAAATGGATATGCCCCTGTTCTTGACTGCCACACCTCCCACATTGCTGTCAAGTTTGCTGAGCTTTTGACCAAGATTGACAGGCGATCTGGTAAGGAGCTGGAGAAGGAACCCAAGTTCTTGAAGAATGGTGACTCTGGGATGGTGAAGATGATTCCCTCCAAGCCCATGGTCGTCGAGACTTTCTCTGAGTATCCTCCCCTTGGTCGTTTTGCCGTGAGGGACATGCGTCAGACCGTCGCTGTCGGCGTCATCAAGAATGTGGAGAAGAAGGATCCCAGTGGTGCCAAGGTCACAAAGTCTGCTGCCAAGAAGGGCGGCAAGTGAATCGTGCGGTTCATTGTCGGCACTTCAACATTTGAGCACCGTCTCCGCAGCTGGAGTAATAAATCTTTGGCAGTTGTTGGCTATGTCCATGTTGGTCGGGTGGGCGAATGGTTTGCTGGTTGTGGCCTCGCGTTCCTATCTTCATCGAGTTGCTGGTTGCAGAACTGGGTGCTCGACAGGCGGTGGCTGCGCTTTGTTACTTCTATGAGTCTGTTTTGAGTCTTTCTTTTATTTGTATTCTGTGTCTTTAGGGGCCATACAAATGTGTTTCTGAGTCTGCTTTGTTTTCTGGATATTGGTGTAGACATTCTGTTGAGTTGCCGTGCAGGAGAGTGGTGAGCTCCTGCGCTCTATCATATGCCATTTGCATGCTTTTACTGATATTTACTGTTTATTATGTGTGTGTCCGTGATTAGGGCCGTCAATGGGTCAGGTCGGGTTTTGGCGTGACCTGACCCAACCCGAAACGCATAATACCTGAAGCAATAATTCGGGTCCGGTCCAGGTTGGGTTCTGGGTTTATTTTTTTTTTTCCCTTTTTCTTTTTTCCCTTCTCACCTCTTCTTTGTCACCCAACGAATTTCCTATTGGATTCCTCTGCTAGTTTTAAGAGATCAGCTCAATCAAATTTTGAAGCATCGCAGTACTACATAACATGCCTAGGAACTTTATTTGTTAATTATCTAAAGGGACATATTGTCAACAATTTATTGAAAAATCAAAAACAAAAAATAGAAGAATCGTTCCAATTTTCCTTTCTAACGTTATGAAGTCATTCTTCATTCAGCTCTACCAAAGCATTCATACAGAAGCTCCATCTAGAAATGGTTAAGCTTATTTACTGATACAGTTCCATAGTAAAATGAGACAGAAAGGTCAAACAAGATGAGATTGAAATTCAGCTGTGAAAGTGATCACTAGGTAACGTTAGGTAACAGTTATGCTTCCTTTGTTTTCAAAGCTTGAATATACAGCAAACAAGATCCAACCCTTCTCTTATCATGAGCCCTTACTTCCACAATTGACATTTGGCACTGGTCCCACAATTTTATCATTCTATTTCCATTCTCTGTAAATGTAGCCTATTCAAAGTTGGGACAGAATGACCCTTTTGAAGCATTAGGATCACACTTTGTTAAAAGGGTACAACAAAATTGACAGCAGATGCACGTCCTTTCAACAAAGTTCAGCCGGTATAATAAGTTCTCATTCCAAAAGGCCCCATTGTGGAACTCTCTAACCCTGTTTGGATTTGATTTTTTCGCAAAGGAAAACTAATCACAAAAGACTTATAAAAATTGAAGTAGCAAAGAAAAGAAAAGCAAGATTAGCAAACAGAGAGGAGAAAGAGAGGGGAAAGGAGAGATCGGCTAGCAGCCATTCTCCCATAAACACATAAAAAACAAACAAATGATCACTTGTGAAGAACACACGGAGTTCCAAGCAAAGCACCACGAGATTCAATGTCGCTCTTTCTTCACAAGCATTGGACAGAAAAACAGAGCAAGCTCCAAGCTTTCTAGCGAAAGCCCGAAAATTAGGACAAAGGGCGATGAGAAAACGAAAAACCAGAAGGGAAAAAAAAAAAAAAAAGGAAAGAGAGGGCGGTGCCTACAACAATGATCGTAAGGCGAGACGATGAACCGCCAAAGCTTGATTCCCGAGCTGCAAATTGGGGACGAAGATGGCTCGAAATAGGAGTCACGGGCAGTGATCTTACCGTGAAGCGAAACCCTAGAATGTGAGAGCAAAGAAGAGGGTGGTGGCGGAGTCAACGCCGGCAGCGGCGGCAGAGTGGATGAGCAGAGAAGGCGTAGTCGTCGACGACAGCCCAGTTGACGAGAGGAGACGGCGAGAAGGAAGGGTCGTTGGGAACGAATGTGTTTGGCTTTGGGTGTGGATATTTTGTGCTTGGGTGAGATGAGAGAACATGTTTGTTTCATTGTTTAAGGTCGATATTTCGACCTTAACCTGACTCAAAATATGGTTGTTTACTTGTTTTGTAGTTGTTACCTAAATAATATTAAGACCTGAAACATGTACTCAACTTGTTTCGTGTTAGGGTTGAGTTTTTGGACACTCCTACCTATGATAGCCACCGCGAGCATAGTAGTCTACTGGATTTGATATTTGGAAGCACAACGACCTTTTATTGCCAACTGGAAAGAAAAAAACGAGGCACGAGTGGGACCAAAATGAGCAAGAAACACGGTATATTTGGATGCCATGTTTGCCATTTGTCACCTTACATAGAGTGCTAGTGTAAATTCTCAATCAAAGAGCACGGGATACGTTTTGTTGAGAACTTGACACCATGAATAGGCTTGGAAAAGGAGGACCGTAAAGGAAATCACCATATTGTAGCTATTCAAAATAAGTTAATGAATCAGAAAAAGAATACCCATTTAGCCGAATTTAATTAACGTAATCTTTACGTGGGACAACTAAAGTTGAAATTTTTTTATCTTATGTTGATGTTTTAGCTTTAAAATGCAATCACCAGCCTAAAATATATCTTGATTCATTATTTGATATCTCAAATGTAAATTTTAGTAGTATATCACAATTATTTCCGTTTGGCTACTTTCTGATGCAGCACCCATTTGGCAGGCCGTCAACGACCAAACTCTACGTACGTAAAAAAAAAAAAAAAAATTTAAATGCTACATTGGCTTTACAGCGTAGCACGTCATCAAATTGGGTAAGCAGTCGTCGGATGGAATTAAATTTCCATTTGTTGGTTGCACTTTAGGTCAATTTTTTTGGACTTTGATGTAAGCAATTAAGTTAAGTAATGATTTCCATTCACTAGGAAGTCGAAGCCCACACAATCTTGAAAAAAAAAAAAAAGACATCAGTCCATGCAAACAACGAATTTAACTGAATTTAATGAAGAATACGAGAAACGTATAAATTTGATAAGTTTATCTATCTAAACAATAGGAATGAGATTTAATTGTATGTAAGTACAAGTATCTATAGAGAGTTATATATATACGTATATATATATTCATATATATAAATATATATTTCATAAATTTTTATGAAAATACTTAAAATTAAATAGAAGAAAAATATTTGACCAAAAAAAAAAAAAAAAAGAAGAAATATCAAACTGATATCGCTCTAAATGGGATTCTACTTTTACTATCATAGAGATAATAACCTAAGGTATACTTAAATAGAACTATCGTAAAATATATATAATATCAACAAGATAAAAAAGTAAATAGAAAGATAGCCACCTTTTTTGTTATTGAGGAAATGGATTGAAATGAAATAATATTACGAAATCTTGGCAATAGTGATAGAAGGAATGATTTGACTTAGTTACGAAATATCGAGGGACTAGATTTTAAGGATTTAGGTTGCACATTTATCTATGTTTAAAGACCAGATTGTACGTGTCATGATAGTTTAGAGACTTGCGACTCTCTCTCTTGCTCATTCAAACAAAAGAAGAACAAAAAATTTAAGAATGACGTTGCGCACTCGGTTAGATTTAAAGAACTATTAGTGTGATTTTTCCATTTTTAAGTAAACAAAACACAATGTGGGAGATGTGGGAGATTGGAAAAGTGATGGCGAACTTTTGGAAAGAAAAATAGAAATATGATCCAGATTGAAGATTAATAAAATAAATAATCATGGTACGGATTGAAATTTTTAAAAATTGTAATTGTACTATGGTAGACAAAAACAAATTGAGAGTGTATATGATAAGGGCAGCACTATTTCCATTCCTTATATAATTAAACTCACCCAACTCTTCCAAAAATACAAAGTTGCATCTATCATGCAATTGCAATTTAAATTGGTAGTCCCAGATTTATTTACTTTCTTTTTTTTTTTAGTTTTTTATATTTATATGAGATTTACTTACCATAGTCAAGAATTTATATGTTCAGTTTTAGTTGATTTTATATTTTCTATGTATATTAGAGGCACTATTTTTCTTTTATTGTTAAGTATAACTTCCATAAAAATTAATTATCTCAAAAAGAGAAGTTTCCTATAAATCTTGTTCTTTTTTACATGGAATAAATTGTTAAGTAGATGAAAATCAAAACATTATATAAATAAGAAATCTTTTTTGAAAATGCCAGTGAAATATCGTTATTTTATTTATATCAACAAAAATTTATATCATATATGACTCATCTATGAAAAATATCAAGACACATCATCGTGCATATTATTTTTAGTGTATTCCCAAATATTGCTCCGACGTTTTGCACACTTTGTATAAATGTGTGTCACAAATACAAGAAGAACATAGAAAAAATCTTTGATAAAGTAAATAAAGAGACTATATATATTTAAGACTAATGAAATTAATAAATAGTTCACTAAGAAAGTGACCTTTTGAGAAAACATGGGCAAAAAAAAGATGAGTTGTTGTAAGATCAGCAATAAAGAAGAGACTTTTCACTTTTATACCGTATCAAAGAATGTCTTTTTTCCCTTACTATTAACGAAACAATTTTACATGGAGTATGTAAAATGCAATAATAATATCCGATAATGCAATTTTCTTTAATACGCTAAAAAACAAAACATGTGAAAAATTTAATTATGGCAATTATCATAAATAGAAAAAATTAAAAAAAAAAAAAAGGAAAGGGCCCATTACTTTAAATTGCAATTGAAAGATTGAGGACAATTTTGTTCTTGCTTTACCCTTCTCTCTCTCTCTGTTGGTCGGAGCGAGCTTGGGACGCATAACAATGGAAGCTGCCGACAAGGCCACGGAGAAAGTAGAAGCCAATTCCATCTCGCGTGAAGTGAACCCCATATTGTAGAGGATGATGTGAGAGAGATAACGGATGCTATGCCGATTGAGGAGGTCGTTGGTGGCAGCATTCACGAAGGGTTCGCTCGTTACTCATGGAGCTATGCAAGCAAGCCCCCAAGAGATGGGAAATCGTGGACCTAGACTTCCTTCTGTTTCATGGAGCACTGTTCCGCTCTCTGCATTCTTCTTTTCTCGTCTGTAACCGAGGTCTGAAATTGATCATGGGGATCTCGATGAAAAAATAAAACTAGGAATTGTTAAGTCCTTTGGATCTGGAAGAGAAAGCGTTAGCTAAGTCCCCAAGTTTGAAGAAATGTGCTATTTTATGAAATAATCATCAATAATAATGTTGCAATTTGTTGTTGTTTTTTGTGTACTTTTTGCAGATTTCTAGCTTTATGGTACACGAAGTATAGAATGCTCTTCCGTGTTGGTATATTTTTAAAAAACTTTTGTCACTTGTTGAACCTGTTTATAATTTACCAACATTGTTTGTCTAACTTGCCAACTTAACTTTCTAAAAACTTTTCTAGCTTGATGTTCATTTGCTCGCTTCAAACTTACCCACTTCTCTTATAATTTACCAACATTATTCGTCTAACTTACCAACCTTTTAGAATTTGTCATATATAGTTGCCCTTTCAATATGCTTTGTTTTTGTTTCATCTATTATGGCATTGTTTGCCATTTTGTCGTCTCCAGTGATGAGCTTGCAGGGCTTGTTCAGTTATTCTCACGGCATTATCGACCTAAAAGAATGAAGGCACCATTATGCACAAGCAAAGAACATCGCCATGGGCAATACCATCATTTGTTCAAACCGTGCTAGTCGGTATTTTCCTATTGCTCGGAGTTCGCACATCAATCTAAGAAAAGCAGCTTCAGTCTACCTAGATACAATAATTAAATCGATATTTTCTGGCCAAATAGAAGTATATTGTAAATCATTAGAGCAAAACACTATCCAAGAATCTTTGATATCATAATAGGCAGGACTTCTGGTATCAAGGCAAGTATTCTCTGGAACAGAGCAAGAACCGTTCACCCACAAAACCTTGATCTTAAAATTCAGCAAAAACAAGGAAGCAATGAGAGAATTATGATCTCTAACGCCAGCCAAAGCCTGATTCACTGAATGATCACAAATGGGTCAATGGATTTAAGCAATTCATTTACATGCACGGCAGTCCTATTTTAAACTCAGTGATGACAACTGATTTTGCAAAGAGCTTCGCACGTTTGTTCAACAAGAAAAAAGAAAGAAAAACAAAGAGAAAGATGGGGTTCACTTCATGTGAGATGGAATCGGCCATTGCTTTCTCCGTGGCCTTGTCGGCAGCTTCCATTGTTATGCGTCCCAAGCTCGCTCCGACCAAGAGAGAGAGAGAGAGAAAAGGGTAAAGCAGCAAAGGAGGGGAGGAAGTTATGAAAGTATGGAGGGAGGCGGGAGGGAAGGGAGGAACAGGGAACACGTAAGTCCGAGACTTGTAAGTGAAGTGTTGCAATTTATGGGCAAAGGTGGTGGAGAGTGTGGCCTACCTAGAGACACGCGGAGAGAGAGAATCAGCTGCAACCAAAATGGAAAAGGAAGACAACAATCTACTAACCCCTCGCGGAACATAATAGATTAGCAAGTAGGAAGACGGGGTCGCAGTCCCCGGAGGGAGATCTCCGCCAGGTCGATTCCCACCTCGTGCTTCCGCTCAAGGTCACCATCGCGTTCCTTGATGGTCGGGGTGCGTTGCTGCTGAATGTGAGCGAGCTTCTTGCTTGGGTCGTCACCGATGAGGGAGGAAGATGGAGGAAGGAGAAGCAGTCGTAGTCTTTGGAGGGAGATCTTTGCCAGGTTGAATCGCACCCCGTGCTTCCGTTTAGGGTCACCATCGCGTTCCTTGATGGCGGGGTCCATTGCTGTTAATTCTGAGCGAGCTTCTCAATTAGGTCATTGCCGTTGAGGAGGAAAATGAAGAAAGGAGAAGGAAAGAACGTGAGAAGAGAGAGAAATAGCCCTTGAAAATTGAAAAGAGGAAAGGGGCTTTTTGAGCGGGAGTGCGCGCATTTATTATTCTGTCTTTTCTCTCTCTGTCAACAAGAGGAGAGAGAACTGACTTTCCCCATTTTCTAATGGGAGCCTGATTCCAGCATGGCACCGGGCGACACGTGTCACCCGATGAATGGACTCTGACTATGCCACGCTGGAGTGAGAGCTGTATCTAATATTTTCTTGCTAAAGAAATCCCTTTCCCCTCTTAAAACTTCTCCACGCGCCATCCAACGGAATGACCGAGAGAGAGTTGGTTTGTAGTGCCCACCATACGCTCCAGTCTTCTCCAACCGCCTACACTAAATTCCTCTTCTTCTTCTTCTTCTTCTTCTTCTTATTCTTATTATTATTATTATTATTATTATTATTATTATTATTATTATTATTATTATTATTATTATTATTATTATTATTATTTGTGTAATTATCATTAGATGTAAATGTCGTTTTGTTTTGTTATGTACCGACACTGACACTGCCCGGCCCATCTGATAGCATGACTCAAATCTTTGACATTGAATCTTAACTCTTGGTTCATATAACCATAGCTGGTTAAAAAATATACAGTTGTTCGCTTAATTGTAAGTTAAGATATGATGCAATACATGCCGATATTAATTTTTCCTATGCTATCAAAGAACGTACGATCAAAATCAGCTCATAATCGGCGAGGTCGAATCCAATAACGTTAGCTTGCTCAATGCCCTCGATAAAAAGATTAGATCGATTGAATTATTTCCAAGTCAAAATTGTTGATCAATTTAAGTAAAATATCATTAGATTTTTCCATCACCACCTTTCGAAAAAGGATGGGTCGCAATTGACTTAACAAAGAAAGAGATTGTGAAAACTTCCTTTGCTGATTTTGAGCGGAAAATGAAAATGGCATGAAACTTAAAGAAAAAGGTTGTAAAAATGTAAATCGAATTGGACGTTGAAAGGTTGCTAGAAATGTAAATTTGCATGGGAACTAAACATTAAAAAAGTTGTGCCGCTATTGATTGTGTGTGTTAGTCACAAAGAGTATCTCGTGGATTTTTATTACCCACTAACGTCGATCATTACTTATGGTTATTCTGAATCCATAAATAAATTTGTAAATCTATCTGCAATTACAAACACTTGACAAGGTTGTAATGTTTATCTTAATATAAAATACAATTCTTGAGAATATTGGCACAATAGTTATGAACTCGTGTTGATTCATTGTTTGTCTACAATTGATGTGGTCGCATGCTCCATTGAGTTCATTAATTGTACTACCTCAACACTTCATCAAAATAATAATATTATGTAGTATTGATGAGATTGTCAATCAACTTCTCTTAAGCCTCGTGAAGGCTTTCATCAATAATTTTTGCACTTTGCTTTGTCGATTTTCTTCGTCATCGACTAGCTTGTACTTTGTCAATCGTCTTGTTCGCCAATGGCTTTCGTTCCGACCAAATGCCATTCTTACCAGCCAAGTCCGAGACTGGTCGATGACTAGAGAGTCGGCCACTTTTTAGTGCTCTACATTTGCACACGACTCACTAATTCGGCTTCTTCCGAACTTGCCTATTCCATGCCATACGACTCAACTCTAACGTCATTATTTTGATAAAACCGGCTCTTTCAAGTGCTTGAATATTCCTCAATTGCTTTGGCCCATATATGGTTATAGTTTTATGCAAACATAGTCGATCTCAAAATTTGCTCGAAGTGTGAGCATGCTTGAACTCGATTTGTTGTAATTACTTGACGGGAGTTTAGTATGTTTCTTGGAATTATTAGGTGCTTGAAGAGCACATTGAGGGGTCCATGGTATAACATTAATACTTCCCAAGACAGTAATGCTATCCTATGACACATGGTCATTTTCTTAAAACTTTTGAGGGGACTTCTTTTTAATTTCTGAAAACTACTGATTTATATCATAAAACTCTCGGGTTTTAGAAATTATGATCTATAGAGTGATAAGCGGAGATCATATTTGTGAAACCGTGCTTAATATATTGAGCTAACACTCTTTTTAACTTTTGACGACACGTTGCTTCGAGGAAGAAGCAAAAGTATTTAGAAGGTCATGGGAATAGTGTATATAGAAGAGATATTTTCGGAACGCTAATCTTATTTAGCTTCTTAGAGAAGTTATCCTTGTAGAGTCGAAGCCCAAGGGTAATCTCGTAATAACACAAGTGTGCTAGGACAATAATAGGCATATCGGGATCACCAGACATTAGAGCTAGCAAAGTGGGTCATAAACCCATATTATAACCCATTTTTGGTTAAATGGGTCATATATGGGTCTAAGAAAGTAAAGTACAAAAAGAAATGGGTTTGGATGGGTTATTAAGAAAGCCACTTTGAACCCATGGCCTTTCCTCTTTAACTTTATAAAAATGTTTTTTTATATAAAAAATCGAAATTATAATTATTTTTCATATTTCAATTTTCTTTTCTTTTCTTTTCTTTTTTCTTTTTCTTGCTTCCTTAGCCGGCTGGCCAACGATAAGCCGGGCCGGGCTCCGGCTTGCCGGCACGCGAGCTTGAGGTCGCTGACGACTGGCGAGGCTCAAGTCTCGCCGAATCTAGTGAGACTCGAGCTCGCCGGCATCGGGCAAGGCCTCGGCCTCGCTAGATTGGCGAGATAGAGCCCCGCCCGACGCCGGCGAGCTCAAGTCTCGCCAGATCCGACAAGGCTCGGCCTCACCAATGACTAGCGAGACTCGAGCTCGCTGGCGTCAGGCGAGGCCTCGACCTCGCCAGATCGGCAAGATCGAGCGTTGCCTGACGTCGGTGGAGCCTTTGTCATGCCCCGAACCTCGAGCACGCCAACATCCTACCATGGTCATTCAAATGCGACGTTCCCAGGTTAAGTCGCCGACCCAATCAGTTCTTTAATGTACATGCGGAAGCGTGCTATAAAACCCCTGACAATAAAATACGGGATAGAAAAGTAAGAAGCAATTTCACCACAATACACTTTCATAAACCAACGGAGTTTACAAATAGAGGTCTACAGCCAAAAGTCTACAAAAGACCGGCTCTTAAAAAGAAACTGTCCTACGACCTACAAGTCGGACACGATCTCCAATCCAACAGACTTCACCTCTGCAATTCCACAAGGCCAACCATAACGAACTGGCCACTCCGTCCACTAGGGACTTGAAAATCTAAGCCCACAATGGGGTGAGACATTGTCTCAGCAAGTTCAACCCCCTAAACTCCTATTAGAAATAAAATACACCCAAGGGTGGCCTAGCCACATCACACAGAAGACTTACCTTGCCTTATTTCCTTTCTGCAGGTTAGCACAATTTGTATCACTCAATCACAAGTAGTAATAAGAACTTAAACAACTGGAACGCCAACAATTTCATTTCAAACAACCACAGGAGTCTGGATTATAAAATCAAACCGTTATGACACGTCACATACCATGCCACACGATTCCGTCCCATAATCCAACCCGTCAATAACACTCAGCATGCGATCTAATTGTTATTCACTGCCACACAAGGGCATAGCCTACTTACAATTCGGCTATCTACTGACATTAATGCCAAGCATCGCCTCCCCCCTTGGAGCGCGACTTCGTCACTATGTCGACGGCATTCCCGAAGGAGTATAGGTCCAGAATCTACTGCGACTCGAGTCCACTGACACACAACAGGGACAGCTAACATCCACCGACACACACCGGGGATGGGTTCTCTTAACCAAAGCACATGAGCATTCAATTTTGGCCAAGGGCATTGTGCTTTACACTCACATGCCTTAATTAAGATAACGACATTGGCTTGTTTTCTTCGTATTAAAAACACTCTGTCAAAATAATCGTGCGTGGGTACACGTTCATTCGAACTAGAAAGCCAATACATTCCTTTTTCAAACCCCACTATTTAATATAATCATTAAAATCCAATTTTGGTATCAAAACCCGATACTTGGGATTTTCTGAATAGAATCCATATTTTTCACAATCAACACTCAATTTGTAATATCCAACCATCAAATTTTAAATCTAAATACACAGTAGCGATCGACGCGAAATTTTGAGAAAATAAGGTCCTGAAACAATTTTTCGAAATTTATTAAATAATTAATTTTATTCCGAAATTAATTAAATAGTAATATTTTAATAATTTCGAATAATAATATATTATTAAATTATTAAATAATTTCGAAATATTTATTTATATCGTAAATAAATCATTTATGTCAAATCAATACTTATATTAATATAAACATCCACTTAACCCTAATTAAACATACTTTAAACTAATTAAACTTCTTAATCCAAACCACACTTAATTAAACTAATCTAACCACCTAAACTCACTTAACTTAAACTAAGAACACCCTAAGCATCATTAACCCTCTAATCAAAGTTTAGTGAGCTAAACTCACCGAAATCGCTTTCCGATGAGTCTCCGGCGAAGAGGACGGCGAGGCCATCGACAAATCTCCTTCGGGCGACACCAAAGGAGGACCGGAAGGCGCCTAAAATGGGCCTTGAAGGTCTGGCTAGGGCTGGAACTTCCAACCGCCGGTCGCGGGCGGAGGAGGGCGGCACGGTGGTCGGACGGGTGCGGGACCGGCGGGAACGGCGCAACAGCTCGTGCGAAGGCTGGCGGTAGCTCCGACGGTCCTTTGACGAAGCTTGCTGGCTCCGACGGTGGCTGGTGAACGGCGAGCAGGCGGCTGGCGAGGAGGGACAACGACGCTGGAGCTCTGGCGGAGACGGTGCGATGGCTAGCCGGCGAGCGCGCGGACGGCGGCGACGACAACGGCATCGACGACGAACGGTGAGCAGCGAAGGGGCGGCGTCGGGCTGGCTGGTTTCGGTCGAAATCCCCACTCTCTCTCTCTTTTCAAAATCCAACAAGCTCTTTTGATTCAAGGAAGAAGATGATGGTGATGGGTCACCTTTTTTAGGGCAAATCGCTACCCTCCACTTGTCCAAATCTCCTTCTCTTTGACCCAACCACCATGACATCACATGAGGTCATCTTCCACTAACTCAAATCCTCCACAACTATCTCCAATGGGTCCAATTTCATCCTCCACGGTGGCACATAAATTTTTAAACTTTGTACATCACATTCTTCAATTCTCTTCTAATTGAACCAAATTGAAGTCTATAAAATTAATCCAATGTCATCACATTTAAATTCACATTTTTACTTGACCATGGAACTATCTTGTGTCCCAAAAGTACGACCAAAAGCGGGCTTACCAATTTTCCAAACCAAATTGACCATACGATTATTTTGCTGAAAAGCTCGGCTTTCATGAAAAATCTTCCGAAGATGAGTCAATGTTCCTAAAAATGATTTGTGACACACCCGAACTTCCAATTTCTGAATTCGATCTCAATTTCACGGTTAATTTCACTCTAGCACGATATTAGCGCGTCCTAATCTACCGGGTAGCTTTTAGAAATTTCCGTGCACTTGACCTGTGGTTGATCAAGCCACAATGTACATCTTTGACACATTGGCGACTCTCGGTTGTCGTGGTAATCTCAAGGTTTCAAATACGGACACGGGTGGTACCCAATCGACGAAAAGCCGGTCCGGTCGACCGACAAGAATAGCGCGATCCGGTAGAATCACCCACACTCGATCACATGCCTCGTCGAGTCGACCTATCTTCGGTCTCTAATCGATTTTTAACTGTGCCGTAATGACCCTTGCAGATTAGCTCGGTCGACAGAGGGTTGCTTCCTAGTCAAATTCTCGAGTCGATGCATTAGAATCTCTTACCGGCTTCACCTGATAGACTAGTTTTCACATGAGTGGCTGACTCAAGGAAAAGAACTATATGCGTGAAGATAAAATGCCCGTCTCATTTTATTAAAAATAGAAATGGAAAATCAGGATGTCAAAGCCTTGGCCTCGCTGACAACTGGCGAGACTCGAGCTCGCCGGCATCGGGCGAGGCCTCAACCTCGCCAGATCGGCGAGATCGAGCCCGCCCGATGCCGGCGAGCTCGATCTCGCCTGTGGCCAATCGCCGGCCGTCGTCATGGCTTGCGGTGGCCGAAGAAGAAGAAAAAAAGAAAGAGAAAAAGAAAATATAATTACTAAAAATTATATTTTAGAAAAATTAAAAATTCGATTTTAAAAAAAATAATTTTAAAAGAATTATAAAAAATTTCCACTAAATTTGCATTGCATAAAAATTGTTAAAAAAATTGTATTGCATAAAAATGTTTTAACAATACTTTTTTATAAAAAAATCATAAAAATGAGCTTTTTAAGTTTAGTTAAAAAAATTTCATGTTACAGTTTTTAGTTATTCAATGGTATGTTCACTTCAAATAAGAGAAGCATGTGCATGGTCTAATTCTTTATAAATATTTCAATTTATTGATTTTTTTAACTTTTTATTTTATTTTATTTACTATTTTTAATTTAATTTGAAGTTTTAATCCAATCAACATATAGTAGATGTGAGTTTTCCTAGAATATTAATAGGTTTTAGCAATACGGGTCGAGTCAGGTATGGGTTGGATATGGGCCGAGTCGGGTAGGGATCACTTGATTTACACTACATGAATATGGGTCAAAACATGTTAAATGGGTCAAATATGGGTCGACCCATTTTCGAGCCAACCCACCCATTTGACAAGTCTACCAGACATGAAAGGAGCATGTGCATCCTACAAAATGCTTTTTCTAAATAGAAGATAATTATGAAATGTGAAGATTTTTCTCAATACTAAAAGAAAAAATAAGTCGGTCCGTATAGAGAATCCTCGAAGGCTCTTCGCCCGAAACAGATAGCTTGCGGTCAAAGTCGTCGTTCGGAAAGTAAATCCAAGAGCCAGAGTATGATCACTTAGGAGCGGCCGTCAAAGAAGCTTTGATTCCATCGTGAATAATTCCCTCCCTCCCCCTCTCTCTCCACATATCTGCCAGCAAAATCCTCCACTGAAGTCCAAAGTCATCCAATGGCGAGGGAAAGCATGGGTACCACTCAACATCAACCTAATTTCTACCACTTTTATTCTCCGAAAATATATATTTAATAACGACACAAAAATTTCTCTTCCGCAAATATATATTTATTTGATAATGATACGAAATTTCTCTCTCTCGACGAGCGATGATCAAGGTGACCGGTGACCAACGGACATCCAGGGACCGGTAGCTGTTGAAGGTGGCAAGCACCCAACGATTGACAGATGGTTGGGGATCAGCATCGATTAAAGGCTGCGAATAGCAATAGGTGAGTGGACGAATAGTAACGAAGACGAACGATGAAAAATATTTTTTATTTCTCATTTTTATTTTAGAAATAGAGAAGTATAAAATTTTTACTTTTTATTTATATTCCAAATCTATTTATAGATTAAAAAGTTGTTCTAAATTTACAAAAATGAAATTGCATTATTGAATGGAATTCTATTTCAAAATAATTTTTTTAAAAAATAGTTGATCAAAATAAAATGATTATGACGTGCACGCTAAATTTTTCAATTTTTCCCCTCTTAAAATTCTCGGGTGTCGAGTAATGGGAGAGAATGAGAGAGGCCATGTTTGGTTCAACTTTCCCAAGGAGCTTTAGGCCCCCAAAGCCCCTTGAGGAAAATTTTTTGTTTTTGGCAAATGTTTTTGAAAGCTCATTTGCCAAATGTGAGCATTCCCAACTTTGAAATTTGAATGATGGGGAGGGGCTGCTTTGGGTGTTGGGCATTTGGGAAATGTCATCGCGACTTGTTCATCTTCTCTTCCCCCTTCGTCTACTTCTTCCCGCCGTCTTCTTCTTCCCAGCCATCTTCTTCCTCGCCCATCGGGCTTCTCCGGCAGCCGCCACCGTCGCCTGAGGGTCATGCGTCCCCAGTGACCACCGCTTGGGGGTGGCGCGACCCACGACCCAGGCGGCGTTGTGTGGGTCGCACGGACCTCAGGCGGCGTTGCCTAGCGCGCGCGACCTCAGGCCGCCAAATTTGGCGGTCCGAAGGCTAGATTTGGCCTCTGCGACCTTAGGCGCCCGAGGTCGCGCCTCCAGTGGCGACGACATCGTCTAAGGTCGTGCCGCCTAGGTCCGTGCGACCTTAGGCTACCAGATCTGGCCTATGCGCCTCCAGGCGGCTAGATCTAGCCATCGGATTTGATTTTCAAATTTTAAAAAAATAAAAATAAAAATAAAAGCAAAAGCCCATTTGTAATGTAAGTTTTGCCAACTGATATTTTGCTAAAATTGCCTTTCAATGCTATTTGAGACTATAATTTATCAAACGATGTAACATTTCGAAAAACCCCTTCACCTCAAAGGTATTTGCATTCTCCCAAGAGCATTTCCCCAAAACCGAACCAAACGGGCCTAGAGTCGGTTTGTACTGCACACACTACACTCCCAGTCTTTTCCAACTGCCCACACTAAATTCCTGTATATTCCTGTCTTTTTCTTCTTCTTTTTTATGTGTGATTATCATTAGATGTAAATGTCGTTTTGTTATGTACTAACATTGGCACCATTTGGTCCATGTGGGAGCATGGCTCACATCTTCGGCATTAGATCTTAACTCTTGAGTTCATATAACTATACTCCTTTACAAAATATATGTTTCTTCACTTAATTTTAACTTAAGACATGGCATGATGCACGCTGATAATAATTTTTCTTGTGCTGTGTAGGAACATGCGATCGAAATCAGTTCTCAATCAACGGAGTTGGATCCAATTTAAAGAAAAATATCATCAGATCTTTTTTATCCCGTCTTTTGAAAAAACGATGGATTGCAATTTGACTAGAGAAAGACAAAGATTATGAGAAAACCTTCTATGTTGATTTTGAGCGAGAACAGATGATAAAAAATCCCAGCGTGGTACGCAAGGCAAGTATCATATGCCCATTCGATATTCTGCAATTTTAGCCTACTTCGGAAAAGGGATAAATTTCGATTGTTTTACACGTCGTATCCCCTCGGTCAATATATCTTTCTTAGTATCTTGGATTTTTAAATTGGAAAGGATGGCGGCGGACGAGCATCGCCGCGTAGGAAAGATGCGCAAATTATTTTATTGACACATTATTGCGTCTCTTTTCCGATTCCTTGTTCTGTTGCAAAAAAAAAAAAAAAAAGAACACAACAAAAAGACAAAAACCTCAAACCAAATGAAAAAAAAAAATCGTTTTCGAGGAGTTATGCATCCGCCAACTGTAATATTTTAATCACCAGGAAGCGCTATAAAAGGCAAGCGCCCTCAGAAGTCAGAACCCAAGCCACACCCCGCGCGCATTCATTTCCCCGTTGTCTCTTTCGCTGGTTCATTCACTGGTTTTGGAGATTCTCGGCAGCTGAGATTTTCCGAGGTGAGGTCTCGACGAGCTCGCTCGCCTTTCGTCTTCTTCCTCCTCTTGTTGCTTCTTCTGCTCGTGCTCTATGCGCTCCGTTCGGCTGCGTGATGGATTGGCGTCGATGGTGTTCGTTTTGCTTCGCTTGAACTGGTGTGGCTGTGCTGACTCTGCGCGCGGCGTTGACTTTCCGAACGTTCTTTTTTTTTTCTTTTTTTCTTTTTTTTTGTGGCTTGGATTCGTTCTGCGTCTGTTGTCTGATCGATCGTTGCCGGCGGAAGTTTCATTTCCTGATGGCGTAGCGTGAGCCATTCCGGCCCGTTTACTCCCCATTTTATCGTTTGAGTTCTAACGAAGGAGTCATGGAAAATAGGGTATGCAGAGATTTTCAATTGACCATATGGATGTTGATATGTGAGGCTGAATTTGCTGTCTTACAAATGCAATGCATTTTTCTTGTACAAATCTTGACAAGCGATGTTTCTTCGCATTTACTTTGCGTCCACTTTATTTCAGTTTGTTGCTGTATTTCCTTTCCTCTCTTTAGCTGTCGTCCAATTTCTCTCCCATCTGAGAATCGTTTTTCTTCCTTTTCGCAGCTTTAAGCCCCACATCTCGAAATGGGTAAGGAGAAGGTTCACATCAACATTGTGGTCATTGGCCATGTCGACTCTGGCAAATCGACTACCACTGGCCACTTGATTTACAAGCTTGGAGGAATCGACAAGCGAATGATTGAGAGATTCGAGAAGGAAGCTGCTGAGATGAACAAGAGATCCTTCAAGTACGCCTGGGTGCTTGACAAGCTCAAGGCCGAGCGCGAGCGTGGTATCACCATTGATATTGCCTTGTGGAAGTTCGAGACCACCAAGTACTACTGCACCGTCATTGATGCTCCTGGACATCGTGATTTCATTAAGAACATGATTACTGGAACCTCCCAGGCCGACTGTGCTGTCCTCATCATTGATTCCACCACTGGTGGTTTCGAAGCTGGTATTTCCAAGGATGGCCAGACCCGTGAACATGCTCTCCTTGCTTTCACCCTCGGTGTCAGGCAAATGATTTGCTGCTGTAACAAGGTAATATTTGATGTTCCCACACTGCCGTTGATGGTTTCGTCAGGGTGTGTTGATTGACGACCTAACTTGGCTTCTATTGTGACAGATGGATGCCACCACCCCCAAGTACTCCAAGGCTAGGTACGACGAAATCGTTAAGGAAGTCTCTTCTTACCTGAAGAAGGTGGGATACAACCCTGACAAGATTCCCTTCGTCCCCATCTCCGGATTTGTGGGAGACAACATGATTGAGAGGTCTACCAAACTTGACTGGTACAAGGGCCCAACATTGCTCCAGGTCCTCGACATGATTAATGAGCCCAAGAGACCATCTGACAAGCCTCTCCGTCTCCCACTTCAGGACGTGTACAAGATTGGCGGTATTGGAACTGTCCCTGTTGGTCGTGTTGAGACCGGCGTCCTTAAGCCTGGTATGGTTGTCACTTTTGGTCCCTCTGGGTTGACCACTGAAGTTAAGTCTGTGGAGATGCACCATGAGGCTCTCCAGGAGGCTCTTCCGGGTGACAACGTTGGGTTTAACGTGAAGAATGTTGCTGTCAAGGATCTCAAGCGTGGCTACGTTGCATCCAACTTGAAGGACGATCCCGCCAAGGAAGCAGCCAACTTTACCTCCCAAGTTATTATCATGAACCACCCTGGCCAGATTGGAAATGGATATGCCCCTGTTCTTGACTGTCACACCTCCCATATTGCAGTCAAGTTTTCTGAGCTGTTGACCAAGATCGACAGGCGATCAGGTAAGGAGCTGGAGAAGGAACCCAAGTTCTTGAAGAATGGTGACTCTGGGATGGTGAAGATGATTCCCACCAAGCCCATGGTTGTCGAGACTTTCTCCGAGTATCCTCCGCTTGGTCGTTTCGCTGTGAGGGACATGCGTCAGACCGTTGCTGTCGGTGTTATCAAGAATGTTGAGAAGAAGGATCCCAGTGGAGCTAAGGTCACAAAGTCTGCTGCCAAGAAGGGCGGCAAGTGAATCGTCCGGTTCATTGTCGGCACTTCAACATTTGAGCACCGTCTCCGCAGGTGGAGTAATAAATCTTTGGCAGTTGTTGGCTATGTCCATGTTGGTCGGGTGGGCGAATGGTTTGCTGGTCGTGGCCTCGCGTTCCTATCCTCATCGAGTTGCTGGTTGCAGAACTGGGTGCTCGACAGGCGGTGGCGGCGCTTTGTTACTTCTATGAGTCTTTCTTTTACTTGTATTCTGTGTCTTTTGGGGCCAAACAAATGTGTTTCTGAGTCTGCTTTGTTTTCTGGATATTGGTATAGACATTCTGTTGAAGTGCCGTGCAGGAGAGTGGTGAGCTCCTGCGCTCTATTATATGCCATTTGCATGCTTTTACTGATATTTAGTGTTTATTATGTGTGTGTCTGTGATTAGGGCCGTCAATGGGTCAGGTCGGGTTTTGGCGTTACCCCACCCGACCCGAAACGCATAATACCTGAAGCAATAATTTGGGTCCGGTCCAGGTTGGGTTCTGGGTATATATATTTTTTCCCTTTTCTTTTTCCCCTTCTCACCTCTTCTTTATCACCCAACAAATTTCCTATTGGGTTACTATGCTAGTTTTAAGAGATCAGCTCAATCAAATTCTGAAGCATCGAGTACTACATAACATGCCTAGGAACTGGATTTATTTGTTAATTATCTAAAGGGTCATATTGTCAACAATTTATTAAAAAATCAAAAAACAAAAAAATAGAAGAATCGTTCCAAGTTTCCTTTCTAACGTTATGAAGTCATCCCTCATTCAGCTCTACCAAAGCATTCATAAAGAAGCTCCATCTGAAAAAGGTTAAGCTTATTTACTGACACAGTTCCATAGTAAAATGAGACAGAAAGGTCAAACAAGATGAAATTGAAATTCAGTTGTGAAAGTGATCACTAGGTAACGTTTGAGCTTGAAATTCAGCTCTGCTTCCCTGATGTTTTCAAATGTTCTTTCAAGTTAGAAGTACATATACAGCAAACAAGATCCAACCCTTTTCTTGCCATGAGCCCTTACTTCCACAATTGACATTTGGCACTAGGCCCACAATTTTATCATTCTATTTCCATTCTCTATAAATGTAGCCTATTCAAAGTTGGGACAAAATGACCCTTTTGAAGCATCAGGATCACACTTTGTTAAAAGGGTACAACAACATTGACAGCAGATGCACGCACTTTCAACAAAGTTCAGACAGTATAATAAGTTCTCATTCCAAAAGGCCCCATTGTGGAAGGTACGATTTCTCTAACCTTGTTTTGATTTGGTTTTTTCGCAAAAGGAAAAATCATCACGAAAGACTTATAAAAATTGAAGTAGCAAAGAAAAGAAAAGCAAGATTAGCAAACAGAGAGGAGAAAGAGAGGGGATAGGAGAGATGGGCTAGCAGCCATTCTCCCATAAACACATAAAAAACAAACACGAAATGATCACTCGTGAAAAACACGCGGACTTCCAAGCAAAGCACCGCGAGATTCAATGTCGCTCTTTCTTCACAAGCATTGGACAGAAAAAAAGAGCAAGCTCCAAGTTTTCCAGCGAAAGCTCGAAAATTAGGACGAAAGGCGACGAGAAAACGAAAAACTAGAAGGAAAAAAAAAAAAAAAAAAAAAAGGAAAGAGAGGCCTATGCCTGTAATAACGATCGTAAGGCAAGACGATGAACCGCCAAAGCTTGATTCCTGGGTTGCAAATTAGGGATGAAGATGGCCCAAAATAGGAGTGACGGGCGGTGATTTTACCGCAAAGCGAAACCTAGAATGCAAGAGCAAAGAAGAGGGTGGTGGCGGAGTCGACGCCAGCAGCAGCAGCGGCAGCGGAGTGGATGAGCAGAGAAGGCATAGTAGTCGACAGCGGCGGAGTCGACGAGAGGAGACGGCAAGAAGGAAGAGTCGTTGGGAACTGATGTGTTTGGCTTTGGGTGTGGATGTTTTGTATTTGGGTGAGATGAGAGAACGTGTTTGTTTCATTGTTTAAGGTCAATAATGTGTTCACGAGCCGAACAATATTTCGACCTTAACCCGACTCAAGACATGATTGTTTGCTTGTTTTATACTTGTTATCTAAATAATATTGAGAATTGAAACATCGTGTTCGGGTTGAGCTTTTGGACACTCCAGCCTGTGATAGCCACCGCAAGCGTAGACTACTGGATTTGGTATTTGGAAGCACGACAACCTTTTATTGCCAACTGGAAAGATAAAAAACAAGGCACGAGTGGGACTAAAATGAGCAAGAAATACGGTATATTCGGATGCCATGTTTGCCATTTGTCACGTTACGTAGAGTGCTCGTGTAAATTCTCAATCAAAGAGCACGGGACACGTTTTGTTGAGAACTTGACACCATGAGCAGGCTTGGAAAAGGAGGACCGTAAAGGAAATCACCATATTGTAGATGTTCATAGAGCTGGCAATATGGGTCAAAACCTATATTATGACCCATTTTTAGTTAAATGGGTCATATATAAGTCAAGTGAAAGTTAAATATAGATCAGAAATGGGTCAAGTGAATGTTAAATATATGTCAGAAATGGGTTAGTGAATGTAAAACACAAAAAGAAATAGTCTAAATGGGTTATAAGGAAACCCATTTTAAAGTTTAAACCCTTGGCCTTTTTTTAATTTATAAAAATGTTTTTTAATAAAAAATCGAAATTATAATTATTTTTCATATTTCAATTTTTTCTTTTTCTTTTTCTTTTTCTTCATTCCTTACCAGCGGCCGACAAGGCGACGGGCCGTCGGGCTGGCGACCGGCCTTGCCGGCGTCGGGCGGGGCCTCGGCCTCGTCGATCGGCGAGATTGAGCCCGCCCGACGCCGGCGAGCTCGAGTCTCACCAGATCCGGTGAGGCTCGGCCTCGTTGACGACCGGCGAGGCTCGAGACTCGAGCTCGCCGGCGTTGGCGAGGCTCGAGCTTGTCGGTGAGGCCGAGCCTCGCCGGTGTCGGGCGGAGCCTCGGCCTTCTTAGGATCGGCGAGATCGAGCCCCGCTCGACGTCGGCGAGCTTGATCTCGCCTGTGGCCGGACGGCCATAAGAAAAAAATAAAAATAATTATTAAAAAAATAAAAATTATATTTTAAAAATAAAAATTATAAAAATTATAATTTTTTAAAAAATAATTAAAAATTATATTTTTTAATTTTTTAAATTAAAAATTCGATTTTTTTAAAATATTTTAAAAAAATTATAAAAATTTTCCATTAAATTTGTATTGCATAAAAATTATTAAAAAAATTTATTACATAAAAATGTTTTTACAATAAATAAATTTTAGTAATACGGATACGGGTCGGGTCGAGTCGGGTATGGGTCGGATACGGGTCGGGTCGGGGGCCACTGGTCACTAGATTTACACCGCAGAATATGGGTCAAAACGGGTTAAATGGGTCGGATATGGATCGACCCATTTTCGACCCGACCCATACCCGACCCGACCTACCCATTTGCCACCTCTAGATGTTCAGAATAAGTTAATGAATAAGAAAAAGAATACTTATTTAGCCGAATTTAATTTACGCAATCTTTACGTCGGACAACTAAAGTGGAATTTTTTTTTAACTTATGTTGATGTTTTAGCTTTAAAATGCAATCACCAGCCTAAAATATATCTTGATTCATTATTTGAAATCTCAAATGTAAATTTTAGTAGTACATCACCAATATTTCCGTTTGGCCTACTTTCTGATGCAGCACCCATTTGGCAGGGTGTCAACGACTCGACTCTACGTACGTCAAAAAAATAAAAATAAATAAAAAATGCCACATTGGCTTTACAACGTAGCACGTCATCAAATTGGGCGAGCAGTAGTCAGATGGAATTAAAATTACATCAAATGGAAATTGTTTGTTGGTTGCACTTTAGGTCAATTCTTTTGGACTTTGATGTAAGTATTTAAGTTAAGTAATGATTTCCATTTACTAGGAAGCCGAAGCCCACACAATCTTAAAAAAGCAAAAAGAAAAGAGAAAAAAAAACACATCAGTCCATGCGAACAACGAATTTAATTGAATTTAATGAAGAATACGAGAAACGTAAAAACTTGATAAGTTTATCTATCTAAACAATAGGAATGAGATTTAGATTAAGGTAAGTACAAGTATCTATAGAGAGTGTTATATATACACACACACACATATATATATTATAAATATTTGATATTCTTATGAAAATACTTAAAATTAAATAGAACAAAAATATTTGACCAAAAAAAATAGAAGAAATTTCAAACTGATACTGCTCTAAATGGGATTCTACTTTTACTATCATAGAGATAATAAGCTAAGGTATCCTTAAATAGAACTATCGTAATATATATATATATATATATATATATATATATATATATAACATATAATGTCAACAAGATAAAAAGGTAAATAGAAAGATAGCCACTTTTTTTGTTTTTGAGGAAATTGATTGAAATGAAATAATATTATGAAATCTAGGCAATAGTGATAGAAGGAATGATTTGAATTAGTTACGGAGTATTGAGGGACTAGATCGGGCAAATCGAAAGTTTAAGGATTTAGGTTGCACATTTGGCTATGTTTAAAGACCATATTGTATGTGTCACAATAGTTTAGAGACTTGCGATGCTTTCTCTTGCTCATTCAAACAAAAGAAGGACAAAAAGTTTAAGAATGATGTTGTGTGATATTACCATTTTTAAGTAAACAAAAAACACAATGTGGGAGGATGGAAAAGTGATGGTTATGCTTTTGGAAGAAAAATAGAAATATGATCCAGATTGAAGATTAAAAAAATAAATAATCATGGTACGGATTGAAATTTTTAAAAAATAGTAAATGTACTATGGTAGACAAAAACAAATTGAGAGTGTATATGGTAAGGGTAGCGCTATTTCCATCTCTTATGTAATTAAATCCACCCAACTCTTCCAAAAATACAAAATTGCATCTATCATGCAATTGCAATTTAAATTGGTAGTCCCAAATTTATTTACTTTCTTTTTCTTTTTAGTCTTTTATATTTATATAAGATTTACTTACCATAATTAAGAATTTATATGTTTAGTTTTAGTTCATTTTATATTTTCTATGTATATTAGAGGCACTATCTTTCTTTTATTTTTATTTTTTTGGTAAAGCACTATCTTTCTTTTATTGT
Source organism: Eucalyptus tenuipes (assembly GCA_014182365.1). Taxonomy (NCBI): domain Eukaryota; kingdom Viridiplantae; phylum Streptophyta; class Magnoliopsida; order Myrtales; family Myrtaceae; genus Eucalyptus; species Eucalyptus tenuipes. The sequence goes on along the minus strand of CM024546.1, from coordinate 10,804,509 downwards.
TAAGTATAACTTCCATAAAAATCAATTTTGTTGAAAAGAGAAGTTTCCAATGAATCTAGTTCTTTTTTACATCAGATAAATTGTTAAGTAGATGAAAATCAAAACATTATATAAAGTATGAAATCTTTTTCAAAATGCTAGTGAAATATCATTATTTTATATTAGCAAAAATTTATATCATATATGAGTCATCTATGAAAAAAATCAAGATACGTCATCGTGCAAATTATTTTTAGTGTATTCCTATATATTTCTTTGATGTTTTGCCAACTCTATATGAATGTGTAGCAAAATACAATAAGAAAATAGAATGTTTTTTTTGATAAAGTAAATAAAGAGACTAAATATATATATATATATTTAAGACTAATGAAATTAATAAAAAGTTCACTAAAAAAATGACTTTTTGAGATAACATGGGAAAAAAATAGATGAGTTGTTCTAAGATTAGCAATAAAGAAGAGATTTTTCACTTTTATACCATATCAACAAATGTCCTTTTTCCTTACTATTAACGAAACAATTTTACTTGGAGCATGTAAAATGCAATAATAATATCCGATAATGCAATTCTCTTTGATACGCTAAAAAATAAAACATGTGAAAAGTTTAATTATGACAATTATCATAAATAGAAAAAAAACTAGAAAAAAGGAAAGGGGTCATTACTTTAAATTGCAATAGAAAGATTGAGGGCGATTTTGTTTGTAAATAAGGGTGTATTTAATCATTGAGGGATGGAAATAGCGTGGCCACTCGGTAATTATCAAAGAAAGCAAGAATAAAAATGGAAAAAAAAAATGCTGGAAGAGGCCAATGTCGAAATTATGAGCGCGAGATGAGGACACTCCTGGGAAACGAAAAAATGGCATTCTCGGGGGTGCTATATAAAGCCTCGTGTAAAGATGCAATCCTCACTCTCAAACCCTAACCCTGCCCTTCCCTTCCCTTCTGCTGCTGCTCGTCACCTCTCTCCCTCTCGCGGCCGGGGTTTGTCGACGAGTTCGACCAGCCGAGAGATCTCCCGAGGTGACCCTTCAGTCTCCTCTCGGTCTTGTTCTCGATCGCTGACGTTGTTGTTCGATTATCAGTCGTTCGTGCTTGATTGTTGCTTGCTTTGTTTTGTTTTGTTTTGTTTTGTTTGCTTTGTGTTGTCTGAGCTCGAGATTGTTCGGAAACTCAGCTGTGTTGATGTGATCTTTCGGCGTCTTTTGTGATTGGAATGTTGTTGTTGCTCTCGCATCTTGTAGAAAGTATAGCTTCCCTCCAGTCTGGTGTCTAAGATAAGGTTACGACTAGAGAAGCCTAGGAGGGCGGCGTTTTTGTATGATTGGTTCGATGTTTCTGGTCTAATTTGATCTCCTTCCACCGCACTCATGCGTGCGTGTGAGATGGGTTTTTTAATGTCTTATGATTTAGCTTTTGTCCTTTTGTCATGTCTGCTTTGAATCTTGAGAAGCAGAGTAATCTGGTCGTCATCAATTGTCGTTGTTCTGATGCCTATTGTTTTAGATGCTCATCGCGTGTTTCGGATGTGTGTTTCGAAAAAGTGGTCGTTGTCTTACTTAACCGAGATTGGAACATGTCTCAAATTGGTTGTCTGACTGAATTTTACTAGAATTTTATGTATGATTTCTTGTGATTAGAATCTTATGTGAAATTTCTTGTTGGTAGACCATCTGTGAGTGACGATGTGGAAATGTTCGATCGACATTGAAAGTGTTGTTATTAACATGAGTTGTCTTGTTCTCACAATTACATTTGCTTTTTCAAGATACTTTAAATCCTTATCCTAACGTCTAATAATTCTCTCTTTTTTCATTGGACAGTTTAAGCCTCGTACATCAGAATGGGTAAGGAGAAGGTTCACATCAACATTGTGGTCATTGGCCATGTCGATTCTGGGAAGTCAACCACAACTGGACACTTGATTTACAAGCTTGGAGGTATTGACAAGCGTGTGATTGAGAGATTCGAGAAGGAAGCTGCTGAGATGAACAAGAGATCCTTCAAGTACGCTTGGGTACTTGACAAGCTCAAGGCTGAGCGTGAGCGTGGAATCACCATTGATATTGCCTTGTGGAAGTTCGAGACCACCAAGTACTACTGCACCGTCATTGATGCTCCGGGACATCGTGATTTCATTAAGAACATGATTACTGGAACCTCCCAGGCCGACTGTGCTGTCCTAATCATTGATTCCACCACTGGTGGTTTCGAAGCTGGTATTTCCAAGGATGGCCAGACCCGTGAACATGCTCTCCTTGCTTTCACCCTCGGTGTCAGGCAAATGATTTGCTGCTGTAACAAGGTAATATTTAATGTTCCACACTGCCGTTGATGGTTTCATGTGGGTGTGTTGATTGACAACCTAACTTGGCTTCTCTTGTGACAGATGGATGCCACCACCCCCAAGTACTCCAAGGCTAGGTACGATGAAATTGTTAAGGAAGTCTCTTCTTACCTGAAGAAGGTGGGATACAACCCTGACAAGATTCCCTTCGTCCCCATCTCCGGATTTGAGGGAGACAACATGATTGAGAGGTCTACCAACCTTGACTGGTACAAGGGCCCAACATTGCTCGAGGCCCTCGACATGATTAATGAGCCCAAGAGACCATCTGACAAGCCCCTCCGTCTCCCACTTCAGGATGTGTACAAGATTGGCGGTATTGGAACTGTCCCTGTTGGTCGTGTTGAGACCGGTGTCCTTAAGCCTGGGATGGTTGTTACTTTTGGTCCGTCTGGGTTGACCACTGAAGTTAAGTCCGTGGAGATGCACCATGAGGCTCTCCAGGAGGCCCTTCCAGGTGACAACGTTGGGTTTAACGTGAAGAATGTTGCTGTCAAGGATCTCAAGCGGGGCTTTGTTGCATCCAACTCGAAGGACGATCCCGCCAAGGAAGCAGCCAACTTCACCTCCCAAGTTATCATCATGAACCACCCCGGACAAATCGGAAATGGTTATGCCCCTGTTCTTGACTGCCACACCTCCCACATTGCTGTCAAGTTTGCTGAGCTTTTGACCAAGATTGACAGGCGATCCGGTAAGGAGCTTGAGAAGGAACCCAAGTTCTTGAAGAATGGTGACTCTGGGATGGTGAAGATGATTCCCTCCAAGCCCATGGTCGTCGAGACTTTCTCTGAGTATCCTCCCCTCGGTCGTTTTGCGGTGAGGGACATGCGTCAGACCGTAGCCGTTGGTGTCATCAAGAGTGTCGAGAAGAAGGATCCCAGTGGAGCTAAGGTCACAAAGTCTGCTGCGAAGAAGAAGTGAACCGTGCAGTCCAGCTCCGGCACTTCAATACTTGAAAGTCGTCTCTATAGTATTTGGAATAAAGCTTGGGCTATAGTTAGCATTTGCTCTCTTGGTCATCTAGGCATGTCATTTGCAGGTTGTGGCGCCATCTATCTGTCCTCATCTAGTGTCTGGTCCCAAAATTGGGTGCTCGATAGGCGGTGGCATGGTTTGGCCGTTTACTTGAGTCAGTTTTGAGTCCTTACGCTTTGTGGGGAATGTACTTTTAGAACTCTCTGTTTCATTTCGTTTGGGATTGGTCTGTTATTTACATGTGATAGGCGGTCTCATATATCCTGTTTTACCATTCTTCTTTGTGAGTCATATCAAACTATTTTGTGGATGTAAACTTGACCGGTTGTTTGGCAAACCAGTACCCCTTTTTAGCTGTTGGGCCTTTGAAGTTCGCACTGTGGCTATGGTTGCTTTGTGGGAAGTAGGCATAACTAAGTTCAGGTCAGGGATTTGGAAATGCTAAGTATGGATTGGTTTATAAAATTGAAACTACAACAGAATTGATGCGCAGTGACTGTCATTTGCGCAGGATGTGGCTTAATTGTTTAGATGCACAGTTGTTTATATACGTTTTTGGTTGCGAAAAATCATGTCTTCATTTAAGTACATATTGAAAAAAAAGGTCCTTATTGTACTCAAAGAAGCGGATGAAGAGCTTCGAGGTAAAAAGAAAAGCATTTTGTTGAACCTTTGATTTGACCCTTCAAAATCCTTTTCTTTTCGATAGGTCTTTTAGAACTACGGGTGTCTAGCCTCCTTGCCAGCGGAGTGTCCTATCATCCTCATCAGCATTACGCAATGGTTATTTTGTGTGCACGCTCTTACATTGAGAGAGAGAGAGAGAGAGAGAGAGAGACGGCCGCCATGCGTACGATGTACCGGGCCGTACTCCTTGTGTAAATCTTCGATGAGGGTTGGCGGCCTTTGATGCCACATGCTTGAACCTCACCGTAGGGCGGATGCTTCTATCTTGAAAATATTTCTTTGATCGTTAATTCTTGAAGTTTGTAGCTGGCGGATTATGATGTCAATGCGAGGTATATTCAGGAAAGAGTAACATATGTTACTGTTTAGTTTTCTTAACGGAAGGAAAAAGAAAGAAGTTCCGAAATCCAGTGGAACGAAAAACTTTCCAAGGAGTAGATTGAACGTCGGCTTACAGTACAAAATGGTAATGGTGTGTTTGTCCCAAACCTAAATCAGAGCAGTCTTTGCTACAAGTGGAGGGAATTTGATCTGGAATGTATTGCTAAACGCTTCTAATGTCCACAAGTTCTAATGTACGTCTAGTTTCGGCCTTTGAGGTGGCACAATAACTAATGAAACATCAATTTGCACATCCCTGTCTTATGAAACTTCCCTTTTAGAACCAGAACCATGCACTGGTCCCTTGATTGTTATTCCTTTCGCCTAATTCCGACAAGGGGTCTCTTGATTCTTGCGATATGAGTCTGCGACATAAACTGAGTAACGAACAACCGGACTTCGAGGCTAAAATGCCCATTTTTTGCAAGACTAATGATGCGATCCCATTGTGACACCTGCGATGGCAATAAATTCCTGAACAATTCCTGAACAGAGAAACTGCTCTCCTCTTCCTGAAGATTTAGCAAATTTCCTTTTTTTTTTTTTGTTGCACTTGACATTGCGTGCCAAGTGAATCTCATCTCGACTCAAAGTTTAGCAGACCCGACATTAGAATCCATCCGGCAGACCTCCACTAAAGATAATTCTCATAAGCTTAAATTTCCTGAAGGTACTTGAGATTTACATCACAATTCTCATCATCTTTATTTCATGCCGAGTGCAAACATGGCCAGTCAAAAGATAACAAAAAAATCCACTGTGATTTCACAAAGGCCGAAAATTGTCTAAAAATGCAGACAAGTAAAGAAAAGATTCACGGCATGATTCAAGGCAGTTGTCTCTTGAAGCTCATCTGAGGGGAAAAAATGATAGCAAAGCCTTGAACGAAAGATCCTCCAAAATTTCCCATTTGCCCGTTCAAATTACAAGTTCTTCAAAGCAGACTCACGAACTGGAGGTTTCTGCGGGGTCAGCCTGGCCAACAAAGCCTTATTATGGCAGTGCTCTTTGTCAATGAAATAGAAATCGTCATTTGCCTTGAATGTCACAAAGGGCCTGTTAGTCTCTGGAGGTCTAATATCCGAGAACTTGATTGTCCTTGGAATATATGTCGCTAACCAAGACATCATCTCCACCTCGAAGCTATCAGAACCAGGCTGCCATTTCAGTCTGTGAACGTATGGGTTCACAAACCAGTGAAGAGCTAAAGTGGTTGAAGCGCTGAGGAATATTACAGAAGATGCCACAGCACCCTTCAAGATCACGTTCATGTCAGGTGATGTCATGAAGGTTATGACCGGTCCCAAGGATACAGAGAGGCAGCAGGTGGAGAGTGATAGGAGTTTCACTTTCTTAATAGTGGAAGAAATTGGACCATAGTAAACAATGCTGTTGTCTTTCTCATCTTCTCTGGGTTCAACCCCTCTTCGCGGTCCAATACTGATCTTGTTATCTTCTTCAGCAGCTGGGCTCTGAGACAGCCATCTCCTGTTACCAGCAGAAAATTTGGTGGCAGTATTGAAACTAGGTCTGGAACTCCATGTATGAGGCGATGCAAAAGATCTACACAATAGGTTCCCTGAAACACAGGAAGAACACAAAAATTTACATATTGGAATAACAAGAGAAACAAAATGCAAGCAAACTGGTTCATTTGTAGCGTAAGAATGATATTATGAGCGATTGACTAAAAACGGCCTTTCAATTTGATTATACCATCAACATAATATTATGTGAACATCTGTAGTTCTATCCTTCCATCATTTACAGTGATGACCAATCTTCTTGGCTGCATTGTCCAGAACTTCCATATGTTAGTTCTGTAACTTTGTCAAAGAGCAAAACTCGACTCCAAGCATTCAGGTGTGAATTTTACTTGCTTATGTTGGCAACGTCACAGCATCACAATGAACATTGTGGTCCCACGAAGCAAGATAGAGAAATCGCCATTTTGCTCGGGTAGGCAATGGCCATGCCAATTAAACTTAATGTTACTCTCTTTTCTGTTTAAGTTGTCTTCTATGGAGAGGGAGGGGGTTGCTCGGGGTGCTCATACTTACAGGAGAAATTCGTGGGACAGTTGATAAATTAGTTGATGTGGCTAAAAAAAACTAAAAACGATACAAAAGACAGAACATTGTAGCAGAGAGCTAAGAGAACAAGCTTCTGAGTGCCACAGTCATAAGAATAATGAACAACATTGAACTCAGACATTAATGCAATGGCACTGCAAATGCATTGAGATTGAAAATTACGATCAACGTAATAACTCAACTCAATAACAAATGATGCTAAACATCACAAGAAAATGAATTATTGTAATGCTTGGACTCCATCTCAGAAGCATTGAGTTGATGTACCGAAGTGACACAAAGCGTGAAGTATCAATATCGGTAAAGAACAATAAAGCATTAGTAGCTTCACTTACCCACATCGGGAATTAAAAATGGATAGATTGCACCCAAAGCATCATTTTTTTTTTCCAGGATATATGATATGAGCAAAAGAAATCGACAACAGTGAATATAGCCATGGCAACTAGGTTCATAGCCAGCCCTCTTTGTACAATACAACACCTTCACAAGATAGCAAAACAATCTCTCCTCTTACGTTCTCGACAAACAATCAGCTATATTTTTTCCCATTGTAAGGAGTAAGAGTAAAGTGATTAAATCCAAGAGTCTTCAAGACAAGGTGAAACCTCACACACAGACCACATCAATAGTCATCACTAATGATTGCCAAGTCAAGTGAGAAATGGGTGCTCCACCCAACAGCGCAGCTAACCGAGTCATTCCGGAGAACATCGTCTACAACGTTGGGGGCAAAAACCTTAAAGAACCCCTCAACACGTTCGACCGAATCAAGAAACCGAAAATCGAAGCGCAAGAGATGCTTAACCAAACCACCAAATCAAAGGGTCGTGCCGGTTTTCGAAGCCTACCCTCGACCATAAAACTCCAATCGAACGCAAAACCCACATCCACGCTGAGCAGCAGAATCTCTCCAGTGAACGCGCGCCACAAAGGGAGCAACTCTCTCGTGTCTTTCTTAGGTTATGGATGGGACGGACACAGCTTAACCACAAGAATAGAGAGGAGGGACGAGAGAGATAGCCGAGAAGATAACCTGAGGAAAGATGGCGGTGCTTCGACTGAGCGCGGAGCAAGTGGAGGAGCGCTGACCTCGCCATTTCCGATGTGCATAAACACTCTGTTTGTCAGGTTTCGCAGATGGAGAGCGAGAGGGTTTTGGGGTTTGTGGAATGCCTTATGTACACAAACTGCGTCGTTTTGGGCTTTTGGTAAATTTCCTGTCCGTAACGTAGATCTTGAAACTGTCTGTTCTTCAGAACATTGAAAAGGTCTCTATTACTTGGTTGTTCTTGAAAGGCAAAATGGCTGCTTTGGATCAAATGAAAGTTGTGTAAACGATTTCGATTTCAAGCAATAGGGATTTCGATTTCAAGCAATAGGGTCTTGACGCCATTCTCATTTTCTTATCACTTAGGAATGATGATTGAAGTATGGTGAGCCAGGGACAGATGATCATCTAACCCCAACTCTGTTTGGAAGTTGGATTTCTTTTCCTGGTAGTCACACTGTTAGTTCAGGTCAGGGCATTTCAAGAATAAGGACCAGGACCGTGCAATGCTCTCCTAATAGCTGATTCTCTGCGGCGATTTGGAGAAATAGATGTAAAATCATCGCTGTGAACTATTATATAACAACAAGACGGAGAAGCAAATAGCCGGTTTTTCACTGTGAACTAATATATAACAACAAGAAGGAGAAGCCAATAGCTGTTTTTCTGGAGACTAACAGTGAAAGGATGATTTTGCTCGCGGGTACTTGACCATTTATGTAGCAATTGCCAATCTTTACTATTTGGAAACATATCTGGTCAAAAGATAAAAACAAAAATCCCAGATATGATTTCACAAAGATCTGAAAGGTATAGATGCATGAAAAGAAAGAAAGATCTCTTAAAGTTCATCAGAAGGCAAAAATGTAAGCTGTAGCCCTCAAGATCTCCCCCCGAAGCTCCCACCCGCCCGGTTCCAAGTACAAGTTCTTAAAAGCAGAATCAGGAACTGGAGGTTTCTGTCGGGGTCAGCCTGGCCAACAAAGCCTTATCGTGGCAGTGCTCTTCATCCACGTAATAGAATTTCCCATTTGCCTTGAATGTCACGACGGGTCTGTTAGTTTCTGGAGGCCTAATGTCCGAGAACTTGATTGTCCTTGGAACATAAGTCGCTAACCACGACATCATCTCCACCTCGAAAGTATCAGAACCTGGCTGCCACTTCATTTTATGAATGTATGGGCTTACGACCCAATGAAGAGCTGCAGTTGTTGAAGCACTGATGAGTAGGACGGAAGATGCCATCGCACCCTTCAGGATCATGCTCATATTTGGCAATGTCATGAAGGTTATAACAGGTCCCAGCATTACGGAGAAGAAGCAGCTAGAGAGTGATAGGAGTTTCACTTTCCTAATGGTGGTTGAAACTGGACCATGGTAAACAACAATGTCAGCTTTCTCATCTTCTCCAGTTTGGCCCCCTGAACGTGGTGTGTCACTGATCTTGCTTTCTTCTCTAGCTGCCGTGCTCTGAGACAGCCATCTTCTGTGACCAGCTGAAAGCTGGGTGGCAGAGGTCAAACTGGGCCTCCAGCTCCATGTTTGAGGTGATGCTAAAGATCTACACAACCGTTGGCCTGAGACATGGGAAGAACAAGAAAATTTTGTAAGAACAGGATAAAGAGAACCCGAGCAAATTAAGTTGACTTGTAGAATTGGCGTTTTTGAGTAATTGAGTCAAAACCACTTTTGAAATTGATTAAACCATCATCATCATTTCAACATCTATGGGCTCATCTACCCATTAATTCCAAAGACAATCAGCCTTCTCAGCCTCATTTTGCAGAACTTCCTATGTTACTTCAGCAAGCTTGCCAAAAGAGCCAAAGCTTGACCCGAACCATTCAGGTGAGAATTTTACTTGCTTATGTTGGCAACCTTAAGAGCGATAAAGCAATGGCCAATTCGGTCATGTGGGCAACGGTCATGCCATCTCAAACTTTAATGATTCTCTTTTCTACTTAAGTTGTCTTCAAGCACAGATGAGCTCAAGTGATCGAGCTTCCGAGATAGCCTAACATAATAACCTTCTGAAGTGCATCCGTAACAAGACAAACAGAACAGCGCAAGTACTTTAGACTGAGGTATCAACATTGACAATCATGATTAATGCAATGGCTGCACTCGGAATAGAAACACACTAAAAATCAAAGCGAATAGGTTTCAAGCAGTGCTTGGACTCCATTTCAGAAGCATTGAAAGACGTCCTACAAACAATCAACTATGAATTTACCAAAGAAACAAAAGATGGTGAAGTTTCAATCAAGCAAAAAACATCTACATCATCAGCAGCGAATTGGAATGAATCGATCACATCAAGAAGCATCCTTTTCCTTGAAATTCGACACAAGATCAAAAACGACCACCAACACAGAGTCAACATGGCAACAGCCATTAGGATTCCAGCGACCTATCTTTGAATCACGTCTTCACAAGATAACAGAAGATTCTCTCGTTTCACTCTCTAGATCAACAACTGGTTGCACAACACGGATTCAGCTTCCGAATGAGAATCTGCGTCGCGGGCTACCCGAAACTCGAGCAATTCGTAACACAGCAGGTCCAAAACCGCAACTTGGCGACGCATCATTTCTAGACCCGCAAGCAAAGCGGTCTTCCAAAAGCTACAGCGAGCGGGATCGAACACAGACCCTCTCAAAAAAAAAAAAAAAATGCACCAGAAGCAGCGCTAACCTCTTGTTGGGCAGTCAAAACGAAAACGACTATGCAGAATCTTCCTTCCCTTTTCTTTTCACGATTGAACACATTTCGACCATCAAGATACAGAGCAACAGAGGTCAAAGTTAAGAGGTGGAGAGAGAGAGATAGAGAGAAGACCCGTGTGAAAGTAAGCGGAGGAGAGACGATGGTGCGTCGACTGGGAGCGCAGCAGGTGGAGAAGGGCTGATCTCGCCATCTCCTTCTCTCCGCACTTCCCTCTCGCCTGGCCGACGAGACTTCTTCCCGAGGTTTTTGGGTTCGCACTTCGCAGCTTATGAACATCAGAGGGAGACAGGGTTTGACGGAACATTGACTATTTTATATATTATATTTTTTAGAGAAAAAAAACAACGAAGGGCATTTGGTCTAGTGGTATGATTCTCGCTTAGGGTGCGAGAGGTCCCGAGTTCAATTCTCGGAATGCCCCATTTCCGCTTTTCTAATTCGTTTTTTGACCAATTGATCTGCCGCTTGGTGCTTCCGTTTTCGAATTCTTTCGATTTCAATTAAGAAAATATCTCGAGAATTAATTTTGTAAAGAAAAATAGTGAGTAAAACTATAAATCAACAATATTGCAGTGATTCGTACATATTTAAATCATTCTGTCATATGAGATCTAAATTTATGAGCTAATATAATGAATTAAAATATTTAAGCCGACAATGATCTAATCTGTTTTGTAATCTCTTAGTTGCATTAGATTTACGATTATGCTTTGTCAAAGTGAAAATGTAAAGTGTGCTTTTCTTTAAAAAGGTTGGGAATAAGTTCTAAAGTTACGTCCAAGCACGGTTAAAGTTGATTTTCAAGATGGAATCCTTTATCAAGGAATTTGAACCGAAATTTATTTAAAAAGGTGAGAGGGGTTAGATCCAAGCCTTTGGAAGCAGAAACTTTACTCATTCCGCCGTAGGGCCTAGAACTGAAATAAGAGGCCTAAAGGAGAAGCTTTTTCTGGGTTGAACCAAAACCATCCCTCCTTCCTATAAATGAGTGGGAAAAGTGAACAAGAAGTGAACAAGAAGTTCTAATTTTTTGTACATAACGTACTAAAGTACTAAATCTTTTAGCAGAGCCACTTAAATTCTAAACCTTTTTTTTTGAAAGTGTAATTCTATACTTTTGAGGGATTGCACTTAAAGTTGCCTATGTGACACTCAAAAACTATATAGTTGGTATGTTTAAATTTCACCATCCGTTACAAGTTTTAGAAATTAATAGATCAATTTCATTCCACAATTAGGGCTTGGCACTTGGGATGCAATTTTCCCATCAACGGAAAAAGGATACATGACTTAGGAGAAAAAAGAGAGTATGTATTTGGTCTATATATATATATTTATATATATATGTGTGTGTGTGTGTGTTATATCTTTGATGTGGTCCTCGAATAGGATTTATGCAATCAAGTTCTTTGAATATTTGTGAAAAATTTCCACTCAAGTCTCTTGGTATTTGATTTTGTCAAATTGGAATCGATGTGTCAACCAATGTCGATTAAAAGTACAATTCAAAGGAAATTGATACCACGATGGACAATTAGTTTATGCCTACCTAATTATACAGAACAATGTCTTTGACAAATTGCTAGAACCAGCAATAGTTATAGAGGGACATGATTAAAGAAATTTCACAAATTTAAAAACTCAATTGTACATATTAAAGTTCGACAATCGAGATTTCAAACACGGAGTTCCCCATGTAGTTTTAAATATAAATCTACGTATAAAAGTGACTCACACACACAAAAAGAAGAAGAAGAACAAATTACAAAGTAAAGGTACATGAATGCACGCGCGAAAGCTAGAATCTTCTGTGAATAAAAATTTATTCAGAGATTAAACTTGCACTTTTTAACGCCTTGTTCAACAAAATTTTATATCAATATGGAAATGGAGTGAATTGATCAATTCAATACTTGAAATATTGAATTTCAAAACTCGAGAAGGGCTTTGGGATTTTTTTCCCAAGAAACTCAAATATATGCTTTTGGATAAATAACACAAATGATTCGTGAACTTAGACCTAATGTATAATGTGGGTTTTGAACTTGTAATTTTTTTAATGTGGTATTTGAATTTTCGCTACATATTCAATTTAGTATCTAAATTTTATGAAAGTATTTAATGTTATTATTTTATTAATTCAAATTGAACATTTTCATATAGTTCATAGACTAAGTAGAATATGTATAAAAAGTTTAGGGATTGTATTGAACAAATTATAAGTTCAAAAATTATATTATACATTGGGTTAAAGTTTACAAATTACATTGATTAAATTAAAAGTGTAGGGATAATAGCATAATTCACTAAATGCCCCTTAGAATAACTTCGAAAATACATGGAAAAATGACACAAAATGGTCTATGAACTTTGGCCAAATGTATAATGTGGTAATGAATTTTAACCTAATATGTAATAAAGTCCCTGAATTTTTAATTTGTTAGGATGTCGTTCTTTGACTTTTCATAAGTTTAATATTATTCTTGAACTTGAATTAATGGAATGTTTATATTGAAAATGTTCATATACATAAGATAAATCATTGCATAGTGATCAAGAGTTTACAGATCACATTAAATAGATAAAAAGTTCATGGATCATATTATACATTGAGTCAAAATTTGAGGACCCCTTGCACCGTTATCTCAAAATACAAACATGTGACTGTTAAAAAATAGAAAAATAAAAAAGAAGAAGAAAAGCATAATAAGATTTGTCCTATAGAGCCTCGACGGTCAACTTCCAACACCGGCGAAATCGCCTCAACAGAAGTTATCACTTCCATCTTCGCTCCGGTAAGAAATCTTCTTCTTTCAAATTCTCGAAAGCCACGCCTTGATCTTCCCTCCTCCTCCTCCTCCTTCTGCTTCTCCGTCGCGTTCGATCCAATTCCCTGTGTTCGCTCTTTCCTCGCTTCCCCATTCATGGCGTACTTGGTGGGTGGGAGCGGAAATCGCCAGCAGAGTGGTGCTGTTGAGACCTCGCGCGAGCTCCATTCCAATGCTCGTGCGGAGCTCCGGATGGACGGAGCAATTTCGCTTTGCCATCCCCGCATTGTGTAGAGTTGTCTAGAGGCTTCTCCCGTTCGAGGGTCGATGATGGGCTGTGCTCGAATTGATCGCTCGATGATTGGTCGTTCGAAATTTCGGTTTTTTCTTGATCCCATCGTTCTGATTAAACGTGAGTTGTGCCAAAAAAGTTTAATTGAGCCTCTTCCTTTGGTGGCGGTAATTTCCCGAGGCTGCACTCTTGCTAGATTGGGTTGGGTGGTTGTGTCGGAAGCGGTTTAGGATTTTTGCCCGGTAGTTTTACCAAGATCAAGCTGGCTGGGTTCGTTATGTTTCGCTTGTTCGATGAGAGTGTCGCTTTAATTTGTGAGCGCATCTGCCCGTGACTCCAGTCTAGCTAGCCATACATTTCCGCGAGGCTGTGGTCACCGCTTAATCGAACTCCGGTGGAGACATTTGCATTGTTTTTGCCTTTGGTATTAGGATTCAGTAGTCATCGTGATTGTGAAATGACGTTAATTTATTATGGTAGCAGATGGAAGTGACGGGTGCGTCAGCAGACTCGGCACAAGATAATAATATAGCTGGAACAGGAAGACACAAGGCTAATGTATCAGAATTGGGCGGTTTTAAGAACAGTGTAGATGACATTCTCAAGAAGGTCGACCAGGTAAAATATGCAAGGTTTTGAAAGGATGCTTTTTCCATGTTGATCTGGATTTGAAGGAGTATTGTGGGTCGCTCTTGTATGTGATCTGCCAACATCTTTGGTCAATTTTTGTTTGAGTTGGGGGGGAGGGGGCGTGTAGTTGCTGTGACTCATTTGAATTATGCTTACCTCATAAAATATGTTGAGGCAATGTCGGGTTTTCTTTTGCTTGTGAACTTGCCATGTTCTTTCATCTTTATGCTCCCCTTTTTGTGGATATAGCTGAATAATACTAAGGTAGACAATGATGAAGAAGCATATGCAGGTTACTTTCACATTGATGAGTAGTATCTGCTGTTGTGCTGCCTTCTCCTCGTTATTTTCTTACAGTAGACTGCAAGCTTTTTCGAGTCTGGAAAAGAAACGGTCAATTTATGTTAATGCTTTTTCCTCTGCAGCTCGAGCTAAGAGTCAATGAAGTTGAGCAGTTCTATCTCAATACAAGTAAAAAGCAAGTGAACAGTTTGAAAGGTAGCTCACCAGTTAAAGATAAAGACAGAGAGAGGCAAATCCCTAGCTTGAAGAAGCAGCAACTGGATGCATCTCGCAGAGAAGCAGCTGCTGCAAAGAGAATGCAGGAGCTTATGCGCCAATTTGGCACAATATTGCGCCAGGCAATCATCTAATGTTTATGCGCATTTCGTGTATAATGCAGTATCCTGCATTGACTCCTTTAACCGAGTAAACTAATGAGTTGCTGTAGCACACATCTTGTTTGGCTTCTATAGTAATATAATGATGGTGTTGGGTTTACATGTATATATGATTTTGGCGATGGTTTATACTTTTACCCTATCAACTTTCAAGATGACTGTTGTAATGGCTAGCTCGCTTAATGAACTTGCCATCTATCTTGCATCATCCCCAGTATGCTTGTCAGGTTACCATTATTTGTCTAAATTTTTGGTTTTGACATATCTTTTAGAAGATACTCTTTTGTCTGTCTAGATCTATTGCTTAGTTGGATTGATCAAACTAGTTACTTTGCATGCGCATCCTTGTAAGTCATGGGTTTCTTGGAAGTGCAGAGCCAGGGTATGATAATTCATATCTTTTTACACTTTGCTGTTGGATCCCATAGACTCTCGGTTTTTAGCGATGAAGAGGCAGGAGGCTGGCATTAACTAACCTCTTTACTATGTTAATATACTGGGTGAATCTGTCCAGCTGTTAATTGGGTAGATTTATATTTGATTATTGTGATTAGACCTAGGCCTCTTCTACTTTTGCCCCTTTTTTTCCCTTCCTGTTTGTCCCCATGCTTGTATCGATTGGAAAGGAAGGGGAAGGGGGCAGGCGGGACATTCTTCGAACTGTCTTTGTCCTTCCAAAATGTTTGTTTCATTGATGTTTTATTTAATTGATTTTAGGTGTTTTGCTGATCCGAACCTCTAGCCTGTTTTAACTTTTCTCATGTCTTCCATCCTCAATTTTCTTGCACAAGAAAGTATGTTTTTCCATTTGTAAGATAGAGAAATCTGCATGTTATATTTGAGCCGTTTCTATGTTTGTTAAGCATCATCTCTTAACTATTGGTGTCAGATCACTCAACACAGATGGGCATGGCCTTTTATGCAACCTGTAGATGTTAAAGGTCTTGGCTTGGACGACTATTATGAGGTACATATTATCATCTCTTTATCAATAACTGCGATTGCTATGCACTTCCATGTGCCTCTTGCAATAATTTCCAGGATCAACCATTGAAGCAAGATGGCAAGTTTTATAATTTGAACACATTGCAGATGGATCTGCGATCTTAAAATATTTAGCAGTGATAGTTTGATTGCTTATCAAAACACAACCCTGCTTGATGGTCATTTGATATCTGAGATTTTTGGGAATTTGCTTCCCTTTATGCTTGCATAAGCCCACAACTTAATATCGTTAACCAAATGACTTCAGTCTTATCAATTTAATTCGACTCAAAATATGTTCTATTTGAGAATGTGACTTGTAAGCAAAAAAAATTATATTTGCCTATATTCTAAATAGTAAGATTTTGAGAATTCAGAATGTTTCATCAGGAGGTGGCCTTGTTTGACTTCTTATTTTTCTACTCTATATACAAATTCTGTTGCATGTGGCCTCCATAATGGTCCAGTTTCTATTATATTTTTCTAATTCAGTAATAATGCTTGTTGATGTCAACTTGATGCATATGCCTGCTTATTGTGGTTATGGACATGAAGTCTTGTAGGCATGGCTGGTTTAGGAAATGCTTGTGTTTTTGTGGAATTTAGTACACCTTCTTTCTTACTCCATTAAGAAATATACAAAAATCAAGCATATGATAAGGGTTAACACTGCAAAAAAACCATAAACTACCATAAACTATGTCCATTATGGCACAAATATCCCAAACTTTTATTTTTTATTTTTTATGTCACTAAATTCCCTAAACTTTATGACACAATTACTGCAAAATTTTTTTATGTTATAAAAAATCCCGAACTTATATGACTTTGTATAAAAAATCCCGAACTTATCTGACTTTGACAAATATATCTTGAATGCAATTGTAATAAAGGGTATATATGTAACATGCATAAGTTGGGGTCTTTTTCGTGATACAAAAAAAAGTTGGGGTATTTGTGTCACAATAGGCAACTTTAGGATTTTTGATGACACAAAAAAAGTTAGGTATTTGTGTCACGGTGGGCATAAGTTGGGGTTTTTGGTGGTATTTGCCCTATATGTGACAATATAATTTATTTTAGAAATCCTTGTCATCTTCACAAAAGATGGAAGTATTTGGATTTTGAATTTCGATCTTAAGATGTCCTTTTTCATATTCAAGTGGTCTGTTCACTTTCAAACTGGTTGGACTCAGGACAGGCTGACTCAACTTGTCTCGTCTTTCTTCTTTTCGTTGATCTTGTGGGATCTGATGTACTAGTGTTGTTGTCAGTACAATGGACAGCTCTAAGCTGTACCTTTTACTTCTTGCAGTTCCATTTTTGACAGTTTTACTTTTGTTCTGGATGATCTGTTTTAGGTGATTGATAAGCCAATGGACTTCAGTACTATAAAAAATCAAATGGAGGCTAAAGATGGTACTGGTTACAAAAATGTCCATGATATGTGTGCTGATGTGAGGTTAGTTTTCAAGAATGCAATGAAATATAATGATGAAAAAAGTGATGTTCACATGATGGCCAAAACTTTGCTGGAAAAATTTGAGGAGAGGTGGCTGCAGCTGTTGCCCAAGGTTACCGAGGAGGTTAGTTGGGATCTGGCTATCAAATTGAAACTTTTCACTAGGTTCCATTAACATTACAGGTCATGACTTCCTTGGGATGGACTCTCACGATTCCTCAAATATCCGTGATATTTTCAAACAAACATACCCTTACTCTTTTTAATGTCATTTACGTCATAATTCATACTTATTTAGGAGAAAAGACGAGAAGAGGAGGAGTTAGTTGCGCAGATGGACATGCAGCTTGCTCAGGAGGCTGCTTATGCAAAGTTGGCAAGAGACATAAGTAATGAGGTACTGCACTTGTCAATATGCATAATATGTGGATTGATAATTGGCGTGAACATGTTCTTTTACATACACATATCCATAGACGGCCAAGTTGCTTTCTTTTAATTGCAAGTTCTTTTTTCTGTTAAATATATTTTTGCTTGGATTCTTGAGAATAATAAATCCTGTATTTTCATGAACTTTCAGCTCTATGAGGTTGATTTGCATTTGGAAGAGCTTAGAGAAATGGTTGTTCGGAAATGCAGGTCGGTTTCATATGAGTGTTTTTTTTTTTTTTTTGTGTGGATTATTCTTTAAATTTTATTGAAATCTGCTTTATGATGATTGCTCCTGTTCTGGTTTATACTTTTGACTCTATACATATGGAGCTTCTAGATGAAACTATATCAATCCATTTTGGGCTTTGAGATTGTGTTTCCTAGCATCTGGGAATATACTGATATCCATTTGACTGCTCGCCATACTCTTGGGTATTCATGATGAACAATTGCAATTGTAATTTCAGCATATACGTTATTTGCGCCAAGACTATGCAGCTGTTAAATGAAATGAACAATTGGAGAGTATGTTGTCCTGAATAAAAATGCATGACGGTTGATGCTATCCCGAAAGTGGGTGCCTCCACCATGAATAGTTGGCCTGTACTATCATATATATATGCCTTGTTCAAGCTTATAATATGGATGAAGTATGATGAATCATTTTAAGTGTCCTGGTGCCATTGATGAACTCAGATACATGAAGGAGGCATGTTGATTAATTTGAATGACTTTTAGATCTTACTAGTTGGATGATAAAAACATTAGATTTTAAGGATTGGTCATTTTAAGATTTGGGAGTAGAAACCGCTGTCTGAGAATGTTGATTCTGCAAATATAGGAGTCTGAGTTGGACCACTTGAGTCCTATATTGAGTATAGCTGAGAGAATTTGTAATAGGCTTTATCATTCACTTATCTTTCGGATTATTGTTATCATCTAATTACTTATTGTTTGGGTTCTTAAGTTTGTGTGCACAATGAGGCATCCACTATTCTGCTAGCTTGAGAAGGTTTAATAATTATAACACGAGATGGTTAGAAGAGATGTTTCATGCATGTGATGAGGGCGCATAAAGCTCCACATTGAATTTACATGGGAAATTTGTTGTAAATAACTAAAAAGTGGAGGAGCTTAAGTTTAGTCATTAGTTAATTGGAGTACCATGGAGTCCTTTGGGTGGTCACCAGCTCCTCTTCTTAGGGAAACAATGGTTTCAATAGACTAGGATTCTTCATTCATAGAGCTTGCTTTGCAAATAAGGCTGATAAGAGTCTGGCCAATTTCTCTCTTTTTGATGAGGAGGAGGAACTCACTAGAATTTCATTTCAGGAAAATATCGACTGAAGAGAAAAGAAGTATCGGCACAGCCCTTAGTTTATTGTCTCCTGAAGATCTCCTTAAGGCATTGGAGATTGTTGCTCAGAGTGATCCAAACTTCCAATCAACAGCTGAGGAGATAAACCTGGACATGGATGCTCAGGTCCTGATCTGTGACCCTCATCATGAAAGGCCTGTGTTCTTTTCATTCAAGGGTTTTTATTATCTGGACATGATCTTTGGTTACGTGAACTTATGCAGAGTGAATCTACTTTATGGAGGCTGAAATTCTTCGTGAAGGATGCTTTGGAAGTTCAAGGTAAGGCTTCATTAAGTATTGGGGGAGATAACAACAATACCAGTAACACAAACAAGAACAAAAATAACAACAGCAACGGCAACCAGAACAACAAGAGGAAGAGAGAGATATGTGATGCCATCGCCAAATCTGCCAAGAAAAGGAGTAAGAAACCCTCTTGATTGCATCACGGAGATCACAGTCAAGGGAGATGCGGAGTTTCATGTGACTTCTGGAAAGGCTTTCAGCTGATCGGAAAATGTAGACCTAGCTGTCGTAACGGTTTTCCCCTCTTTACCGTCTATGGAGTCGAAGTTCAAGCAGCTAAGTAACCCTTAGGAGGTCGGGTTGCCGTTGGTCATCAAGCAGGAACTTGTTCTAGACACCGACATTGTAAATTCTCCCGCCGTCGCTAATATTTTGTTTCACTGTCCTTAATTCGTCCATATCTTTTTCTTTTGCACCGAACCATGAATTCCAGCACTGTTCAAACCTGCACTGTCTTAGGGGGGATTCATCTCGGCAGCAGCTACAGATGGCCATAAACTCGAGTTCCATCCTCGTCGACATGGACTAAGAGAAGAAGAATGTTTGTCATCTCCTGTGTTAAAATTTCAATGGATGCAAGTGATGCATTGGGTGACCTACGTTGCCATCGCCTACGTTCCGTCCTCATGATTCCCAACGGCAGCGTTCGTTAATCTGGTACGTCCAAGATCGGGAGCGCCAGGACATGAGACATTTTCTTGGGTAGGATAAAAGTTCACTTGTGTGATGACAAAAGGCTTGAGATTAAGCTGGGGTAATTCCACCGTACTCACTGAAAGTGCAAGACATTAGTCCAACTAAGTACAATTCTGTCCACGCTTATTCTAGGTTAGACCGATTTCCGAGGAGAAAATGAGTGTTTAGTGAATGTTTATTTCATGGAAATTTTTTTCCAAAAAATGATTGATTATATCAATTAGAAAAATCAGAACTTTGTTAGCATAACAGTCCTTAGGTATTGTGAGATTAACGGTCTCTTGTGAGTAATAAATTCTTGAAGAAGTGGATCCCACAATAATTTATAATAATTTATAATTTGATTTTTTGTGATCTAGAGTAAATTATTATTCTCACAGTATATTAAAAACTGTCATGCAATTAATTTTAAAAAATTAATTAACGGAAAATGTTCTTATCATCAACAACAATTATATTTAACTATTTTTGTAGGTGATATAAATGTTTTTTCTTCATTCATTTTTATAAGTGATACAAACGATTATTTTTTGGAAAATATTTTTTAACTCTTTAAGATTTTTAGAATGGTGCGTTTGTTTGATAGAAAACTCATGATTTAACTTCTATCGCTTATAAAACTAAAGGAATAAAAAGTACTTTTTATAATTCATGAAACTGAAATATCTTTCATTGACTAATTTTTAAAAGAAATATAACAAATTATTTTGAAAAAAAAGATTTTACAAAATTGTTCTTTTCCCGTGAAACAAATGGACTAACGGAAAACTATTCAAACCATGGGTTTAATGTAGTCTATCGTGCACAACTTTTTTAAGGACAAGCAAATTCCTTTTTTTTGGTAAAGAAGGACAAGCAAATTCCTTTATAACTAAATGATACTCATATTTCGACACACGCTATTTGATGGGATTTTGTTTATAAGCACTTGATTTTTTTCCTTGACACGTGTGTATGTGATAAAAGTCGAGAAGGTCATTATGGCTTAATTAATAACGCTTTAAATTGAAGATCTCAATCAAATTAATGACCATGAACAAATGATAAGAGCACAAAGAATATCATTAAACGCCAGAATAAATGAAGTATAGTTCTGAAGCATTAACTAACCACTCCTTTACATCATTATTAAAAGCACCCGTATATCTTCTGTCAAAACACATCCTTCAGAAATAAAGAAAGAGCGAGAGATACAACATTCGCAAAAACAAACATGGCCAGATCCGCCATTGCCGTTGCCTTTCCTGGGCTCCTTCTTGCGTGCTTCGTCCTGCTTGAGCTGGGATTCGCCGAACATATTCTTGAGACGGCGCCAGGTTATGATGGCTCCCTCCAGCAGTGTATGAAAAACATGACCAAGGACTGTGGAATCCAGATCTTCCAGAATATCTTTCACCGTGGCCCGGAGATCACCGACGCTTGCTGCGATGTTCTGGTGAAGTTTGGTCATCCTTGTCACTCCGAGTTTATTGAGATCGTCCTCAGTACCGGTCAATTCGCGTCTCACGAAGCGGAGATCTTGGGAAAAAGCACGGCTGCCTGGAAGCGTTGCCGTGGGATCGTTGAAAAGAGAGTGATATAATCATTCAATTGGTTTTGTGGAGATGGTGATAGGGAGAGGAAGTTATGATTCTCTCTTTTTTGAAGGCGTTTTTTATTTTACATCCTAAATAATATCCTTGATATTGAGCCTTTTCCAGTAATGTATTTTTTGCTTATACGGACTAGAATCCATAAAAAAAAAAGCGCAATATTACCCATATTCGCACATGCCTATGTAGTTAGGATAAGTGCACTGAAAGCTTAAAATATGTTATGAGTGTGTAATTGAGTCTTAAAACTAGTAAAAAAAGTGTAATTAAATCCTAAAGTTTGTCAAGTTGATTTAGTCAAGCCATTCCATTAACTTTGTCCAACTCAACTATTGATGTCATTTTTTTAAATTAGTTTCTTTATCCTAAGTGAATAAGACGATGCCATTTTAGAATAAGTTTAATTTTTAATACAAATTTTATTTAAATTAATTTAAAAATAAGCTAAATTTTTTATTTAAAAAAAGAGGAAGGAGGAGAAACTAGGTGGCAGCCCTCCTCCCCGCCCCACCATTGTCGAGAAGAGTTGACAAGGTTGGGGATGGCTAGCTAGGGTCGCTAGTCCCTGGCTAGGGGCTGGCAATCCTCGCCGACCGTAGGCAAGGGCCTCCTAGATGTGGACGAGGGTTGTGGCTACCCGGATCGAGCGAGGGTCATTGACCCTCCCTCGTACCCTTGCCCGTGGTTGCCGACGCCCCGCCGGCCCTTTCAAGCGATGGTTGGGTGGTAATGACGAGAGCTACAATCATGTTTCTACTCCTTCCTTTTTTTAGCTTTCTTTTAAAATTTAATTTAAGTGAAATCTGTATTAAAAATCAGATTTGGACTAACACAACATTGTTTTAATTTTATGTTTCATGATTTAACCACATCATCACCATGTAGGAGAGAAAATATTTAAAAAAATTCCGTCAATTTTTTCTATTAGAGAATTTGTATAGAGTTAACAAAAGGACTCGATTTCATTTTTTTTTTGTAAATTTGATCATTATGAAAGAGGTTATCAAATAACTGAAAAAGTTAAAATGTAAAAAATTCAGAAAATAAAAAGGGATAAGAAGAGTGATTGAGTTCATGAATTCAATTACTTTTCCGAATTGTTGATCTAAACTTGTCGTTCAAATTATTTTAATGACAGATCCTCTATAATGGTAGAAAGGTAATAATTTTTTTTATCATTAATAAGTCTCGAGATTTAGCTAGGGTGGTTTCATACATGCTAATAGTGCAAAGGCAAAATGGTCCAGCTAAGTTCAATCTTTCAACACGATATGTTAAACCGTTAAAGCGGTAACCCACTTTTAATCTTCGATCTTCTATTCTACGTCTGGTGTCATCCTTAAACGATCGATTACTATTTGTCCAATCGAATTGTCGCTGTTCTTATTCTTTTACGAATTTTTTGCCATTGAAGAGTGGAAGATAGATGAAAATGTCCATTTAAAGTGATTGAGCGAAGAATTATTTGTTCATTTATTTATTTAAAGGGAAACATTGAGGAAATGTGCATGTAGAGAGGGACCACGTGCTCCTTCTGTAATACGAGTGAATTTTTGCACGTACGAAATCCACAGGCATAACCACTGGGTTTACTAGCTACTCTTCTAACATGGAAGGGGGAGGTGAGGGGTTCGAATCTCCATTTTTTCAGGAGGGTTAGGGTGGGGAAGATTTAGTTTCAAGTATGGGTTTCGACTCTCATACCTTGCAAGAAAGCAGTGAGTTAAAGTAAAAGTAGAGTAAGACTGACAAAAAAAAAAAATCCACATGCATAATTCTCTTAGATCCTATTTTAGTTTTTACTAAATTGTTTTCCTTCTTAATGAATTTTGTTAGCACTGAATATTAGAAAAATGATGGTGAACATTTTAAAGTGGCACAAGTACCTCAGCTTTTGCATATTTTCAAATCGAGAACCTAAACATATTGTTCAATGTAGTAACTCCACTTTTCGAATTTGACTCAATGTGTGGCTTCCATTAAATAAACCGCCATGCCATGTGATTTTGCTTGCGCAACTCACCTAGCTCACTTACCCATAAAAATTAGGCATAATTGGTTGCGTGACTCTCTTACTCAGCAAGAATCGTGCCATCTTCATTTGGGTTAGGTGATGAGAAGAGAGAGAATAAGGGTACCGATTTGAATAAGTTAAATCATTTAATGTGTCTCCATTGACTTGACATTATCCCAAAAATTAGGTGCAAATGTGGACAATTAATGGCTATTTAACGGCATTAGTGTCCACATTGATATTTTTTTGTTCGTGATTTTAACAAAGGTTTCACATTGATCCACAATTAAATAGTTGAGGTATTTAGTTGAAAAAAAGGTTTAAGCACTCAATTGTAAAAGGAGAAAAAAAAATCATATTCTTTCGATGATTACTCCAATATTACAATTTGTTAAGTTCTTAATTCAATCCATTGAAAGTTCAATAGATATCGCTATTAAGGAAATTCTCTATGGTGTTTTGAAGATGACAAAAATAATCATAGATTGCTAATGTGTGCATTATGAATGGAGCATTATTTTATAGATGCACAGGTGACATGCGGATCGTGTCACACCGACACCATCAAAAGTTAAGTCTGCCTCTATTACGGTTGAACAAGATATTATGCATATAAAGTGTTTGAAAATTGGCTGGACTAAGCAAAGGGTGAAAAAGTTGTAAAATGGGAAAGTTTATGAAAATTTGGATGAACAAAAAATGGTGAATAGAATAGAACCAGAGTCGTTAATACCACTTTGAAGTAAGAGTGAGTGATTCTAGGATAGGTTCTCATTCCACTTGAAAACTAGAATTTACCTACTGGGACTAGTTCTAAATTTTTGCAATATGGAAAGTACCCTCTCAAGACCAGACTTACCTGTACACCTTGAAATTGACCAATTCCAATTCGTTATTTAATTTTTTTAAATTTCTTGTTTCATTTTAGTTTAAGGAAAATGAAAGTCAAAGCAATTATAAAAATTCCCATAAACCAATAGCAAAAATCCATAAAAGGTAAAAATTTTAAATAAAAAATAAAAATCGTAACGTAAAACATGAATTATCGAACTTCATTCTCATTCATCCATAAAAAAGCACAAAACAAACACCAAACATAGTTAACCACTTAATAATATTTTTAAATTAAAATTACAATTCATTAAACTAAAACAAGAAAACCTCACTTTATAAATTCATTCCACTTCAACTCGTGAACTGTATCTATCGATGATAATGCCTTTCTTAAGACAATATCTATCTTGAAAAAAAGAGGAGAGATTAAATCAAACATTCACTTAGTAGGTATACAAAATAATTATAAGATAAAATGAGATATACATGACTTATGCATGGCCAATTCTCCGGTTCTCAATTCAATTCTTCGGTTCTTCGGTTCTCGGCCTGGTTTCTACCTAGGAACCAAGAACTCAACCACATAATATAGATTTCAAAAAACTAGAATCGCGAACCGGATTGATTCTTTTTTCGTGAAACAAATGGACTGAAGGAAACCATTCAAACCATGGGTTTGATGTAGTCCATCATACATGACTTTTTTAAGGACACGCGAATTCTTTTATAACTAAATGATACTCATTTTTTGGCACGTACTATTTACATGCATTGAGATGACGGTCTTAATTAACTCCTTAGGTCATTCCATGGGATTTTGTTTATAAGTACTTGATGTTTTTTCCTTGACACGTGTGTATGCGATAAAAGTCGAGAAGGTCATTATGGCTTAATTAATAACACTTTAAATTGAAGATCTTAATCAAATTAATGACCATGAACAAATGATAAGAGTACAAAAAGTATCATTAAATGCCAGAATAAATGAAGTATAGTTATGAAGCATTAACTAACCATTCCTTCACATCATTATCAAAAGCTCCTGTATATCTTCTGTCAAAGCACATCCTTCAGAAAAAAAGAAAGAGCGAGAGATACATCATTCGCAGAAACAAAAATGGCCAGATCTGTTATTGCCTTTCCTGCACTCCTTCTTGCGTGCTTCGTCCTGCTCGAGCTGGGATTCGCCGAACATATTCCTGAGCCGGCGCCGGGTTATGATAGCTCCCTCCAGCAGTGTATGAAAAACATGACCAAGGAATGTGGAATCCAGATCTTCCAGAATATC
Source organism: Eucalyptus tenuipes (assembly GCA_014182365.1). Lineage (NCBI taxonomy): Eukaryota > Viridiplantae > Streptophyta > Magnoliopsida > Myrtales > Myrtaceae > Eucalyptus > Eucalyptus tenuipes. Next base: position 10,778,901 of record CM024546.1, on the reverse strand, counting down.
TTTCACCGTGGCCCCGAGATCACCGACGCTTGCTGCGATGTTCTGGTGAAGTTTGGTCATCCTTGTCACTCCGAGTTTATTGAGATCGTCCTCAGTACCGGTCAATATGCGTCTCACGAAGCGGAGATCTTGGGAAAAAGCACGGCTGCCTGGAAGCGTTGCCGTGCGATTCAACGTCGTTGAAAAGAGAGTGATATAATCATTCAATTGGTTTTATGGAGATGGTGATAGGGAGAGGAAGTTATGATTCTCTCTTTCTTGAAGGCGTTTTTTATTTTACATCCTAAATAATATCCTTGATATTGAGCCTTTTCCAGTAATGTATTTTTTACTTATACGGACTAGAATCCATTAAAAAAAAGCGCAATATTACCCATATTCGCACATGCCTATGTATTGGGATAAGCGCACTGAAAGCTTAAAATATGTTATGAATGTGAAATTGAGTGTTAAAACTAGTAAAAAAAAAGTGTAATTAAATCCTAAAGTTTGTCTAGTTGATTTAGTCAAGCCATTCCATTAACTTTGTCCAACTTAACTATCGATGTCATTTTTTAATTAGTTTCTTTATCCTGAGTGACTAAGATGACGCTATTTTAGCATAAGTTTAATTTTTAATACAAATTTTGTTTAAATTAAATTTATAAATAACCTAAAATTTTTATTTAAAAAAAGAGGAAGGAGGAGAAACTAGGCAGCAGCCCTCCTCCCCGCCCCACCATCGTTGGGATGATTTGAAGAGGGTAGGGGATGGCTGACCGTGGTCGCCGGGCATTGGCTAGCGGTTGATGGTCCTTGCTAACCGCAAGTAAGGGACTCCTAGATCTAGGTGAAGTTCGTAGCCGCCTAGATAGCGCAAGGGTTGTTGACCCTCACTCATACCCTTGTTTGTGGTTGGCAACACTCTGCTGGTCTTTTCGGGCGATGGCTGGGTGGTGGCAACTAGAGCTACAACCTCATTTCTCCTCCTTCCCTTGTTTTAGCTTATTTTTAAAATTTAGTTTAAATAAAATATGTATTTAAAATCAAATTTGGACTAAGACGACATTGTTTTAGTTTTAACTTTCATGATTTAATCACATCAACATCATGTAGGAGAGAGAATATTAAAAAAAAGTTATGTCAATATTTTTTGTTAGCCGATTTGTACAGAGTGATTTTGCCATGCTATGTGATTTTGCTTGCATAACTCACCTAACTCACTCGGTAAAAGTTAAGCATTAACTGGTTGCGTGGCTCTCTTACTCAGCAAAAACCGTGACATCTTCATTTATGTGTTAGGTGACAAGAAGAGAGAGACTAAGGGTACCGATTTGGAAGATTTCAATCATTTAATGTGTCTCCATTGACGTGACATCATCTCAAACATTAGATGCAAATGTGGACAATTAATAGCTATTTAATGCATTAGTGTCCAAATTGATATTTTTGTTTGTGATTTTAACAAAGGCTTCACATTGATCCACTATTAAATAGTTGAGGTATTCAGTGGAAAAAAAAATTAGGTACTTCATTGTAAAATGAGAAAAAAAAAATCATATTCTTGCGATGATTACTCCAATATTACAATTTCTTAAGTTCTTAATTCAATCGGTTGAAAGTTTTGAGAGATATTGCTATGGAGGAAACTCTTTATGGTGTTTTAAAGGTGATAACAATAAATGAAGATTACTAATGTGTGCATCATTAATGGAGCACCAATTTATAGATGCATAGGTGATATACAGATCGTGTACCAACGGGATCGTCAAAAATTAAGATTGCGCTGCCTCTATAAGGGTTGAACACGATATTATGCATATAAGGCGTTTGAAAGTTAGCTGGACCTGAGTAAAGGGTTAAAAGTCGTAAAATGTGGAAGTTTGTGAAGATTTGGATGAACAAAAAAATGGTGAATAGAATAGAACCAGAGTCGTCAATGCCACTTGGAAGCAAAGGTGAGCGGGTCTAGGATAAATTCTCATTCTACTTGAAAATTGGAATCTACCCATTGGGACTGGTTCCCAATTTTTGGAATTTGGAACCTACCCTATCAAGACCGGACCTATCTTGTATACCTTGAAATTGACCAATTCCAATTTTTTATTTTATCTTTTATTTTTTGTTTCAATTTTAGTTAAGGAAAATGAAAGTCAAAGCAATAATAAAAATTCCCATAAACCAATAGCAAAATTATAAAAGGTAAACATTTAAAATAAAATAACAAATAAAAATCATAGCGTAAAATGTAAATTATCAAACTTCATTCTCATTCTTCTATAAAAGATTGCTCCAAATTTTAAGCACAAAAGAAACAACAAACGTAAGTAACCACTTAACAATAGTTTTAAATTAAAATTACTATTCATTAAACTAGAACAAGAAAACCTCACCACATAATTTCATTCCACTTCAACTCGTTAATTGTATTTATTGATGATAATGCCCTCGTTAAGACAATACCTATGTGAAAAAGAGAGAGAAATAGAGAGGAGATTAAATAAAACATTCACAGCAAATATACAAAAAATTAAAAGATAAAATGAGATATACATGACTTACCCATGGCCAATAATCTAGTTCTCAGTCTGGTTCTTAGGTTCTTCGGTAATAAAGTTAGTAAAAACACCTAGAGGGGGTGAATAGATGTTTAAAATAAAAATAAAAATCTATTAAGCTAGTCACCAAACTTCTACAATAATTTGTAAATGTGTAATCGACTTAATTAAAAAGAGTCAAGGGAAGAAAAGATTGCACATGAAATTAATAGTGGTTTGGCTAAGATTAATCCCTACGTCTACTCTCTCACGTTGATAGCCTACTGACTAGATTCCACTATAGGATCAATAAGAAATTACAACTTATGAGTGTAAATACTTAGTGGCAGATCACACCATCTCACTAAGATACTCTTTATGTATTTTCTCTCCTTGCTCACAATTTGAAAGCTCACGAACGAAGGCAAGTAATCAAGAATAGTTTCAAACTTTGGAATTTCAAATTTACGTCCCTATTCTTTTTTATCAAATGACCTGCTTAAATATTCCTCCAAGATACACTAGTTGTTATTCAATCACCGGAGGAATTTCTTCCAATTTACTCATTGGACAGTATACTTCAAAGAGATCTTGTGGCCGTTGAAGACAACGATGGAATTTCTACTTGATTCTGGTCACCATACAAATAGAATCTTGATTTCCATAAGTGATGTTTCCTCATTTGGAACTTATCTTCAGGATTGATTTTGTTAATCTATGATTAACTCACTATATATATATATATTCTAACCCCTTTATGGTATCAAAGCCAGGGGGAAGGTATAGATAGTCTTTTTTAAGACCATACTCATAGATCGAGAGCCATTCGTTGGCATCCTTCTTGTTTCTGCAGAGTGGTCCAGGCCGTAAGTCCCTGAGTGGCTGTTAGACCGTTGGTTTAGCTCTGTAACGGTTCTGAAGAAGGATTAGTTCCGATCTTGAGTATGAGCTTACTTAGAAGATCTACATCTTCCTCTAGTTCTTTATCACAAATGGACTTAGATCCAAGTCCTATACATAGAGAAGAAGTAAGGATAGAAGATTTCAGTAAATCTATAGAAAATTGGGAAATTCCTAAAATATAGCTTAAGGAAATATACAAACAATCAAAATTGAAGTTTTTCAAAAAATCAGATTATGTCATAATACTGAAGAAAGAGATATTCCTCTTTCTAATTCTTATGAAAAAATACAATTATATTCACATAAGATTAGTTCAAGTAAGAATCAAACCTCTTACAAAAGAAGGTCTTAATACATCCATTCTCTTAGTTTTACAAGATTCACGTCTCCTAAACTATGATGAATCCGTTCTTGGTACTATAGAGACAAGTCTCTGCAAAGGACCAATACATTTTGACTGCTACACCAATTTCTCAGTATCTCTTAAGGATAAGAATATTCTTAGAGCCCTTACACTCCAAATAAAAACCCATAATTACAAAGTAGCAGATGGATCTATTCCTTTAGCTCTTGTTTATAGAATCTATTACAAAGCCATGGCCTCTGCCTTTGGTGAAAATGCTTTTAAACATAGTCCGCGAGGAGAAAAGGGGTTAGGATCGGAGTACTATATGAGAGAACAAGGAAGTATATGAGATTAATAGATCTATAAGACAATTAAGAAATTAATGTATGGCTAAGACTAAGATTAAGAAAAGTATATGATTCTAAACATGTAAAAGATTAAATAAAATCTTGTGAATTAAAGATAATATAAAAAGCGAAAGTAACATATAAGATGTAAAGTAAGAGTATGCATAAACAAAAACTAACCATGAAGGTGGTATGAACTTGTATTATATGAAATGAAAATTAAATGTATTGAAAAGTACAGAAACTAAAGTATCAAGTCATCCACTAAGGCGGTTGTCACACCCCGATCCTCGGGCACGTGCCCATCCCTCAATTTGGTCGATTAAAAATTTGTGATATCTCAGGACGTATCGCCGACCCTTTCTTTTTCATATGCACATGCGGAAGCAATTATAAATCTCTAGACAATAAAACATTGGGATAGCACAGTAGGACTAAATTTCAAACCTTTAAAAACATTCTCTTATATACATTGCAAACCAGTGCACATATATATATACAAAGCGAACTATTAAATCCAATTCAACTTAAACCAGTTTAAAAACAAGGTCCACAAACACGGATGGGGTTCCACAAGCTATGGGTCCTCTTCCTCCTCTTCATCATTGTCCACACTCCAACTGGAGCCATCAGTAGACTACATCAGACTTTCAAGATCTTCAGAATCCAGGTCTACGGCATCTAGAGACCAGAAATGTTGTCCCACAACCGGGATGAGACTACGTCTCAGCAAGTTCTACCCCCTAAGACCCGATTAGTAAACCAATACACCTTAGGGCTGCCTATACACAATACAAGTCAGAGGACTTACCTTGGCTTCAGATTTCACCTGCATATTAGCACAGATCAAATAGGCACCCAAGCAATCACATCACTGATCGAAGCATCGATCAAATCGACCTAGTCGATTACATGTCAATAAGATCACTCACCGGTCATTTCAACTCAATCAAATCGCGACATTAGGTCAAGGCAATGATCAATCGACTTAGTCGATTGCATGTTAGTCGGACCATTCATTCCCCAAAATGTATATCTAATTATCGAGCACACGTGCATTCTCTTAGGCACTAGTTCGCCAAAGTGATGCATCAAATCACCGAGCCCACATGTCTCTTCCAAGATGCCTCCTCACTTAATTCCTTGGGTCCACGTGCATTCTCTTAGGCACTAATTCGCTAAAGTGATGTATCAATTCGCCGAGCCCACGTGACCATTTTACGATTCCGGGCTCCCGTGCCTTCTCTTAGGTGCTAACTCACCAAGATGACGCATCAGATCACCGAGCCCACGTGCCCTTTTTAGATGCCATACTGAAATATTGGGCCCATGTGCCTTCTCCTAGGTACTTGTTTACCAAAGTGATGCATCAATTCACCGAGCCCACGTGCCCTTTTAGATGACATTCTCAATCACAACTTTACTATCGATACGACCATCGATACCCAATCGTTTTAGTCAAATAATAAAAAACAACCATTTAGGAACATATCCTAAAAATTCACATTTAATTTAATTTAGCACAATTCAAAGCTCAAATAAATAAACGGATTGCACCACGACAATCAGCATGAAATTTTGGTCACCGGCCATCCCGGTTGAATTTCCGGAAAAATAATTAATAATAAATTAATTTCGAATATTAATAAATTAATTCAATATAATTTCTAAAAATACTAACCTAGGCCAAAATCATTAAATTAAATACCAATACGGACTCGGAAAATTCCCGAACTCTTCTAGATAAATAGCATAATTTTCCTAGGCATCACTTAATCTAATCTAACCACCTAACAAGCATAATTGAATAATTAAATTTCTAATTTACTCTAACTAACCACCTAATTTCTAATTAAATAAATCTAAACAACCCCTAAGCATAATTAGTAAACTAAGAAAGCATTAGTGAGTAAAACTCACTTGGCAAAGCGAAGACCGGAACACTGCGACGGCGACTCGATGGCGGACGAATCCCAAAATTTCGGCGGCGACTACGCACCCTCGGGCAGGGCCAAGAAACCTTGCAAGCCCACAGAAAATTCTGGACTTAAACTTGGGCTTGGGCCTGCTGAAAATCTTTGTGGACTTCAAATAGGCTTGCTGCAGGTTGGGCCAAACTTCTGCAGGGCTTGGGCTTCTAATGGGCTGGACCCAAGACTGAAATTCACGGGCTGAGATGGGCTGTTGATGGACTTCAATTGGCTGGCCTTGGCTCACCACTGGGCTGAAGACACGGGTTGAAGAAATGAAAATGGACCGGTCTCACGTGGCTGGAGACGTTGGAATCTGCTGGACTGCTCGTGGACGATGGGCTTCAATGGCAAGGGAAATGAGCTGGCTGCTTCGTTGCTTGACTAGGCGTGGGGACTATGGCAGGAGCTGGGTTGCGGACGTGCTGCTTTGGTGAGATGAACCGCACGAGGATGGAAGCAAACCGGCGTGAATCTTCGGTGGAAGACCTCGCGCGGCTGAAGTGGAGCAGACGAGCTGCAGCGTGGGCCTTCGGTGGATTTTGCTTCACGGAGGTGGGATGCTCGGTCAACCAGAGACTTCGGTTGATGCTGATGTTGACCGAACCATGTGTAGACGCGGCCAAGTGGCAGCAAAGCCAAGCTGCTCGGTTAACCCAGGAAATTTCGGTGGATTGGGATCCAGTGGAGTGGCAAGCTGTTTCGGTGGAGATGTATGCTGATCGAGCACGCGGCAGGTGGCCAAAGTTGCTGGATGTGGCCGCGTGGTGATGAAGCTACTTCGGTTGATGCGGTGGCAGCAAACGTTGGCAAACCGAAGCAGAGATGGAAAGGATTCGGAGCTGCTGGAGTCCACGTTTGTGGAATTTGCTGAGGAGAGATCCACTGGGGTTGACTGGTGGACGCGCGGCAAAGCTGGAGAATCAGTGAGATGCGGGTTGCTTCGGTGGCCAACCTAAAAGAATGGGCTGAAGAGGCCGAACTTTGGGCTGTCTCACACGGGCTGGATAGACGCTGGCGCACGGAGGAAGCTGCTGCGTGTGAGCTGCTGCATGGAGGAAAATGGGGGGCGACGCACGCGGCTTCATTGGTCTTCGGTTGCTTCGTGCGCGGCAGCAAGGAAGGCCGCTCGGTGGAGATTCATGCGTTGCTGCTGCAGACTACGCGGACGAAGAAGCAGCTTGCTGGCGTCAGCTTCGGTGGATTCTTCAAGCAGCGGTGTCGAAGAATCTGCTGGATGCTTGATGGTGGAGACGCGTGGAGTTGAGGGCGGTCAACCAACCAAGAAAATGCTGCTGGAGGTTGACCGAACATGTGGCAGCGAGATGGAGCAGCTTCAATGGACGTTGGCCGAATTGTGGGCGTCGAAGAAGAAGCAGCTGGATCGATGGGTGAAGTGGCAGCTTCGGTCAACGTTGGGAGGAGTTCTTCGCTGGTTGACCGAGGAAACAAAACGTAGTAGAGTGGGGCAGCTTCAGTGGCGTTGATGCTGAGCCGTGGATGAAGAAGTAGCTTGGGGCTTCGGTGATTTTGTGAAGAAGAAAAATGAAAGAAGAAGAAGCCGAACAGCTGAGTCTTCGGTGAAGGATGAGCTCGTGCGAAGAGGAAAAAGGGGTGAAGTGTGCCCTAGAAGTTTGGCCAAAAAGGAGGGCTTAAGGTCGATAAAATATCTAGGAATAAATGCATGGTTCCCTCCTAAGCCTTCATGCTTATCCTCATGTCTCCCAATTACTTTCCATCAAGAAATTTCCACAATTAATCAAATTGAAGCCAAAATTCCAGCCCTCTTTATAGGATCCGAATTTCACTTTGTTGGCCTTAATTTCTTCACAAATTCTCCAAATCGAAGTCCAATTTCGATGAAGATAAATCCCGTAGAATTTTCTGTAAGTACTCAACACCCAAAGGCTCGTCTTGAAAGTCCAAACTCACTTAAATTCGGTCCATACGAATTTCTGTTAATTTTCTGCGACGTCGGAATGATTTCCGTAAAAATCTCGAAATCTCCAAAAAATCTTTTGAGACTGAGTCGACATTCCTAGAATTGATCGTGACACCATAGAACTTTCAATTTCTGAAATCGGACTCGAATTCACGGTTAATTTTCATTCGATGCGTTTTTAGCGTGACCAAGGCTATCGGATAACTTTTAGGCATTTTTAGTGCAAATGACCCGTGGTCGATTTTTTCAAACCACAATGAACCCACTCGACTCGTTGGCGACTCTCGGTTGTCGTGAAAATCTCGAGGATTCAAATACGGATACAGGGTACCAAAACAATAAGAAAATCAGTCTAGTGCCGGTCGACAAGAATTTTCCAATTTAGTGGTGTCACCCACGATTGGCTACAATCTCTGTCGAACCGGCCTATTTCTGATTTCAAATTGATTTTATACTATGCCGCAATGGCCTCTAAAGATAGACATGGTCGAGAAGCCGATTCCTAGTCGAATTCTCAAGTCTATTTGCCTTAAAATCCTTATTGGTTTCCCCAAATAGTCTAGTTATCTCGAGAGTGATTAGCTCTAAGAACATCTCTAAAGGCGTGTCAATGAAATGCTTGATTTATTCAGTAGAAAACAGAGTTGAAAATCTGGGATGTCACAGCGGTAATCCGCACTCCAAGGAGTATTGATGTTTGTATTACAAGAAATGGTTAACCAACTATCATGTAAGTTGGTGACCTTGTATAAACTATGTTAAATGTATTTGAAAACAAACTTACTTCGTAACCAGGGGTACAAGGTAAGAAAGCTTGAGGCTTGAAAAGATGAGGGTTTACAAGAGGGTGAGGAGGAAGAAGAGAGAAGTAAAATCTGAAAATTTCGAGTCCCCTTCTCTTGTGCTAGAGGAGTGTATTTATAAAAGGTGCTACAGTGTTGAATAGTGTAAAGTAAAGTGAGTGAACGGTGTAAATGTATTGAGTGAATAGTGAATAGTGAACAGTATATGCCTATCTTGCTACAGTGTATAGCCTTTGCGCCGCTGCAACAGTGTTGGCATGTGATGTCTTGTTTTTAATCTCTGTCTAGGTTGATCTCGTAGCAGTCATCTTCATTGGTATTTCCACTGTGATGTGACTGTGAGGATCCGTCATGACTGTCTTGTGATTTGGAAGATCCACATTGTGATTCTTCCATTTCTGAGAGCATTGTCCTGAGGATATTACAGCATTATATATATAGTGAAATTCTTTTCCAGAAATGTAGTCGTTGTTGATTAGTTTCTAAAATAGTTTCATTCCGGATTCAAGTTGCAACTTTGATAAATCTAGTTTTGAACTTTTTCTCATTCTGGTCAAGACACGTTTTGGACTCGTCAGAGTGGGATATGTTTATGAGATAGAATAGACTTTGACAAAAATTTTCAATAGTATCTCATAAACATACTTATACCAAAACATGTTCTAATATAAGCATTAGAATTAGAAAATTTTGTCAACTTTAAAATTTGATAGGAGTTTTCTCATCATTCAATTCTTGGTCCAGTTTTTACCTAGAAATTGAGAACCGGACTGCATAATATAGATTTCAAAAAATTGGAATCGGGAACTGGACTGATTTCCATTGGAACTTGAAACAGACTAGTTCTTGTGACTAATTCAGTCTGGTTGCAAGTTCTACCTTGAACTCATACTCATCTTTACTTGGAAGGACCAGAGGATAGATGGTGAACGGTCAGTTTCGGCTAGAAGCGTTAAAGAACTAGAAGGACCGCTGGTAGAAGTGCTCCTGCTATTGACGAGGAAGAAGATGTTTGATGTGCTTCTACTGTCTAAACAAGAAGAACCGGACCTCTTTTGAGTTCATTTAAGATTTAAATCAGAGGTTAATAACAAGCATTTAGAGAGTTAGACACTGGATAGAAGTAGAAGTCTTCAATGATGGTAACCTCCATTTTAACTCCATTTTAACTCAACGATGGCAAACTGATTGTGCAGTCCGGATGCCGGCTAGAGAGATGTTTGTCTTCCAACGGACCTTCGACCTAGTTAGGACTCTCCAGCAGCTAGATCAAGGGTTGGAAGTTTATAAAGGGGCTCAAAGATTGCTGAGGACAGTGGCGGAAATTTGAAAGCTACTACTCTCTATTTCCTTGAATTTCCTCGTGCTTTTAAGTGTGATTACTGCTTGTATTCTGATTTAGATTTATTTGAAAGGGTCGTGGAGTTTTGTAATCTGTGAATAGAGGGTGTTAATGGTGATAGAAATGCTTGTGTTTTTAAAGAGTATCTCCTAGCTTCAAATAGAAGCACCACCTGCTACTATCTTTAACCTCTTGAAGATTACAAATAAATTCCAGCGTGATTCTTAACTGGTAGTTTGAAAGAGTAGATGTAGGTTTGGTTATGAGTCGATCCACTCTATGTATGTTTGAAATTTTTCTATCTATTTATCTCATTCATTGATCTATTTACATAAGTAAAAATAATTGTTTAACTATTTCTGCATCTACTAAAACATACTTGCAAGCGTTCCATGAAAAAGTTTAGATTTTCTCGAAACAGTCTATTCACTCCCCTCTTGGTCATTGGGCTAGCTTTGATAGTTGCACATTGAACAAAAGTTTAGAAATTGAATGAATTGAAAGTTTGGATATGACATTGCACATTTTGCAAAAAATCCATGGGCTAATAGTATTATCATCCCACATGAAAATTGTCTTATTAGATCCGAGATGCTTAAGGTAAATGATATTGCTTAAACCACCATGAGTCGATCACTAAGAAAGCACACGAATGCATTAAACCACCATGTCAGTCGATCACTCACCCAAGCCAAGATCAAACAGCACATCGTAGAGAGAGAATAAAGCATGGTGAGTCCCTACATCCGTTGATTTAGATTTGATCTAGCGGAGAGTCCATACCGACACTAATGGCGGCTACTAATCACCAACATAAATAGAGAGCTATCATACATAAATAGAGTTATCTAGAATCTAAGCGAAATGACGGTGTCGCCCGCCCTTGGAAACTTTGGGGAGAAGACTTGGTGGGAATCCGAGTGAAAGCAGGAGGTCCACAGGTGAGTCGCGATCGTCCTCCAGGAACCTCTGGGATCGGCTCTCTTTCGGCCCGTGACATTCTCCCCCACTCAATCGAGCGACGTCCTCGTCGCTCACAACTCGACGAGCAGCCTTCCTCGCACGAGCACGGGCTTTCTTCTTTTGGTTTCGCCTCGCTTGGACACTCACGAACGAAGGACCACACCCTTCCATGATCAGCTCGGACTTGGCACGCGGTTCCATCTTTAGCTTGGACGGAGCACGCGGCGCGTACACAACCTCAGGGAAGAGTGCTTGGATCAGCATGGCGTGTGTTGGAGTAGGATCCAACTCTACCTTTGGCTTCGCCTCGGTCAACTTGTTCAAGCGCTTCACGGACTTCAAGCTCTTGTCGAGGTGCCGGATTGACGCGATGGTCTTGGTGTCGACCACCCCTTTGATCATGGGGATCATCGACGGGAATGTTTGGTCGGGGATTATGATGCACTTGGTTCTCATGTCGATCATGGCTCCCACACTTTCGAAGAATTGCATACCCAAAATGAGATCATAATCGTCAAGCGGGATTACCTCGAAAGTCATCTTGCCTTTCCATCCGCCAATCTTGACATCCACATCGGGAGTTGCTCCTACGCCCGGAAGTCACCCGAATTGATGGGCTTGTAGGACTTCCGGATGGCTCCACGCGAAGACCCAAGGCTTTTGCTGCCTCAGTCGACATGAACATGTTTGACGCTCCCGTGTCGACCAAAGCGTAAAGCGTTCAGCCGCACACTTCGACCTCCACGAAGAACATGTCTGTGTTCGGCGTAATTCCTTCTTCTTTGGTTGGCGACCAAGCTTGGACGGAGTTGATCATCTTCAACGCTCCAAGCCGGGTTTGTCTCTTCTCTTCTTTGGGCTCCTCCTCCTCTTCGATGGCAAGGAGGGCGTTGATTCGGCCCTTCTTCGGGCACTTTTGGGTCCAATGTGGACCTTGGCAAATGAAGCAAGGAGAAGGCGGGGGTTGATCAAACTTACTCGTGTAGTCCGTCGGTGGTCGACCCCTTTGGAAGGATGGCTTGGAAGTTCCTTCTCCCCATGCTTTGGCTCGGCCGCCCGCTCATGCGCCCCTCGGGAGTATTCCTTCCTTCGTCCTCGGATCGATCGGACCTCCACTCTCGTGCTCGACTCCTTGGTTCGCTCTTGGTGAGGTCGATGAGCGACTCGGCCACGCTCAGTGCTCTCGCGAGACTCATCACATCCCGACGCTTCAGCTCGAATAGTGCCCACGACTTCAATCCATCCATGAACGCTTCGAGAGCCTCCTCCTCGCTTAGGTTGCGAATTTGGAGTTTGAGCTCCGTGAACTCCTTCACGTACTCTCGGATCGCAACTCTTTGCTCGAGGCGATGGAGCTTGCTACGGGCTTCCTGCTGAGCGAACTCGGGGAAGAAATAGTCCCGGAACTCCCTCACGAAGTCATCCCATGTCTCCACGGGATTGGCACCGCGCCTAGTCTCGTCACACCTATTGCGCCACCAAAGCATTGCCGTATCAGAGAGGAACATAGAAGCGGTTCGTACCTTGATCAACTCGTCTTGTATGTTGACAGCGCCAAAGTACTGCTCCATGCTCCAGACGAAGTTGTCCACCTCCTTGGCGGATCGCTCGCCTTTGAACTCTTTGGGCTTTGGCACCTCAATTTTGGGCACTGCTTGGGTAGGCATTGCACCATTGGTGATGCTCAGCTTGCACAGGGCGAGCTCGGTCTTGAGCTCTTGGATCTCCGCCTTCATGGCTTCGACCTCGTCCCCCTACGAGACCTTCCTCCTCGATCACTTGGACGCGCTCCTTCAGCACATCAATCGATGCTTCAAGGGCTTCGTCCTTGTCGTGCAACGGGGCCGTAGCTTCGTTGAGGCCGGTCGTGAAGTCTTCACGGAGCGAGGTCTCAACCTCCATGATCCGATCTCGAACATCGTCAAGACCTTCCATGAGTTCGAGCACGGCACTCCGGACCTTCCCGATCTTCTCGTCGAACGTAGCTACGGCATCCATCGAGGCATCTCTTTTCTTCTGTTGACCGCGGGTCTCCTTGACTTGCACGGTCTCTCCATCCATAGCAGCTTCTTGGCTCGACATTCTCTCAAACAGTTGGCGCTCCTCGATCTCTGGAAACGGATCTCTCCTTCGCTCTGATACCACTTGTCACGGGCCGATCGATTGGGATCGTGACCGCGCGGCGACTCGGGTTATTTTGGATCACCCAAGCCAAGCCTTGCTCGATCAACTCGCACACTCGCTCGTATACCCGGATCGTAGAGAGAGCAAGCTTCTAGAGAGAGGAGCTCTTGAGAGAGAGGAACTTTTATAAATTGAAATGGTTGGATGGATACAAATGAGGGGGAGGGCACCCCTTATTACACTCGAGGCCCTCAGATTACATCCGTTGATTTAGATTTGATCTGGCGGATGAGATCGCACCGCCTCAACTACCGACACTAATGGCGGCTACTAACCACCGACATAAATAAAGAGCTATCAACTACTGACATAAATAGAGAGTTATCTAGAATCGAAGCGAAATAACGGTGTCGCCCGCCCTTGGAAACTTTGGGGAGAAGACTTGGTGGGAATCCGAGTGAAAGCAGGAGGTCCACGGGTGAGTCGCGATCGTCCTCCAGGAACCTCGGGATCGGCTCTCTTTCGGCCCGTGACACATACATACATATACATACATATATATATATATATATATATATATATATATAATTTGAGGATGCAAATTTGTTTAGGCAAAAGAAACTTAAATGGTTAGAAGCATTGGGTGATCTAAATTCGATTTTTCAAACGAATATATTTTATAAGATAAGTCGATAATGATTTTTACAATTTAAATTATAATATCCGCCTCTTGTATATCGTGTCGCTACAATACATCTCAACAGAATGATTCGTTTTCTTTTGAAATTTTGTAGAAATTTATTGTGGTCGAAATGTGTCATTGGGTTTGCCTTTTATTTGATGTTTTTTCCTTGACATGTGCATGTGACAAAAAGCGAGAACGTCATTAGGGTTTTAATTAATGGTAAACTGAAGATCTCAATCAGGCTAATGATCATGGGCATCAATGAACTCTGCAAGAATCATTAAATGCCAGAATTTTGTAACTTGCTATCTTCTTGCCCAGCAAATAAATGAAGAATTGCTATGAAACATTAATAAACCAGTCCTCGACATCACTATAAAAGCGCTCGAATGTCTCCTGTCAAACGCATCCTTCGAATAAAACCAAATAAAGCAAAAAGTGAGATACACCATTCGCAGAACAACTATGGCCAGATCCACCATCGCCTTTCCTGCGCTCCTTCTCGCGTGCTTCGCGCTGCTCAAGCTGGGATTCGCCGAAAATATTCCTCAGCCGGCGCCGGGTTACGACGACTCCCTCGAGCATTGCATCAAGAACATGACCGAAGAATGCGGGATCGAGATCTTCCAGAACATTGTTCACAAGGGCCCCCCGATCACCGACGCTTGTTGCGGCGTTCTGCTGAAGTTCGGCCATCCTTGCCACTCTGAGCTTATCTTGACTGTCCTCAGCACCGGCAAATTCGCGCCTCGCGAAGCGGAGATCTTGCAGAAGAGCACCGCCGCATGGAAGGCGTTGTCGCTCGATCGTCGAAGGACACTGATTGGCTATGATTTATTGATCGTTACGACTTTCTTTACACGATGTTAAATTTGTGGAGATGGCGATAGGGGGAGAGGGCTTGTTATTCCTTCTCCGTTAAAGGTGTATCTCACATGCTAAATAAAATACTTTGACATTGATCTTTTTTCTTTCCTAATAATGTAATTTTTGCTTTTATGGAAAGCACAAAATTATGCATGTTCGCAATTGCCTGTATGTGTTTATTATGTATATGTATAATCTTTTAGGGCATGCTTGGTCATTAGTGAAAGAGATTAACAAGTAACATCCAAAAGTTAAACTATCAAAAGTGAGAAAATACATAGGGAAATAAGGGATAATTGTCCAAAAAGTCATAAATTTATTATATGGCAGCCAAGTTAATCCTAAATCTTTCAATTATGTCAATTCAATCCTAAACTAATTGACGATTTGCCAATTTATTCCTAAACCTTTTGAAAATTTGCCAATTCTGTTTTATACTTATTATTTGGATATTTAGCCAAAAGGACTATATTGACAAATAGGTTTAGGAATAACACGGCAAACCATCAAAAATTTTAGTATCAAATTAACATAAATAAAATGTTGAGGATCAAATTGGTCACCGTACAATAAGTTTAGGACTTTTTGAACAATTTTTTCTAGAAAGAAGAGTTACGATGTTAATGAATTCATCTACTTTTTGGGTTTTTTTTTTTTTTATGTCAGATCTTGTCATTCAAATGAAAAATGGCAAATATTTTGTCATAGCTGAAGAGTACTCAATTTTTATCATGGTAATGCTTGCGATTTAGCTGCGGTGATTTTGATACATGCTGAAAGTGGAAGGCAAAAATACTCGAATTAAGTTCAATCTTTTAACGCTGCTACGCGTTTAATCCTTAGAAGTAGGCAAGGACACTATTGGTCTCCGCGATGAGGCCAGCAAGGGCCCTGATTTCGCCTTCTCTCTCTGCGTGTTACCGCATTTGTGGTGTTCCTAGGCGGCGGCGGAGGCGGCGGCGACGAGCGCCGGGTATGGTGTTCCAAAGCAGCAGTGGTGAGTGCCCAATCTCCCCTGATGGCCAATAATGTCGACTGGTAGTTGAATTGTGCGCCATCGCCTTCGCCATGCTAGAATTTCTGTCCATAATTTTGACGGAATTACTAACTATGAACGAAAAATTGTATAATTCACGATCCAATTGCACCATAGAAATTGAGGATCTAGATTGAATATTTTGCAATCGTTCAAGGATTGCTTTTATCTTTTACATATCGTGTAGACGTATTTTCATGAGTAACTTGCTTTTTATTTGGCCTTTGATCCCGCTAAAATAATTACGTTTATTAGCTTTGATCCATGATAAATCTTGTTTTATTTTGCATTTGTTTTTGTATGTGAATTACGCTTAGAAGTTAGAACTTGACAAAGTCGATACAATTGCATTCTTTTCCAGTAATTGGAAATAATGAAACAATATTTATTTATAAGAAAATTTATTACCATTACCTATACCACCATACAACAAAAATAAAAGATTTGACCTTTCGTCCAATATGGAGTGCCTCGGTCCCCTTCAAATGAGTACCCATCTCTCTTTATTTCAATTTATTTTAAGATATCCTTATTTTTAATATAGAAAAAATTTCCAATTTGAAAGAACGAAGAGCAAATGATGTATTATTGCAATGAAAACCATCCAATGTTAGCAACTCCACCTCAAGCTGAACACCGTTAAGGAGCATATATCTTGTATTTGTTTGTTTAATGGAAAACAAAAGTTTTGTAACCAAAAAATATTTTTAAAAAATGATTAGTTATATAATTTAGAAAAGTTAGATTTACTAGCACTCAACTATAAAAAATTTTCATTATCGATAACATTTTATACCTAGTTATTTGACACCAGCATCAAATGATGAAAATGTTTCTCATTCATTTATTTTTGAAGAAAATATTTTCTAAATACCATCGCACCATAAATATGAAAAGTTAACAATTTTGAGTACATCATCGGTATTATTTTTTTTTGCAAAATCAACTATAATTCCCTTACTCTTCTCATTCTTGTTAAGGCAATCCCTTTTAAGATGCCCCCTTTTACATGTATTCATATTAGTTTTTTTAGGTCTATCCTCGAATCAAATTTCGAACCCCAATTAAACTCTAACTTCATCTTCAAAATCAATCTCAATTGACTAACAATCACATTGAATTCTGACGCACCTTCACTCATCTTCAAATTTTGTCACATCGATAGACCTTGTTGATCGTAGAAGCTTGAGTAGTTTTCTCCTTCAAGATGTTAAACGCGACATTAACCAACGTCGCCCGAATAACACACTAGTAAACGTCTCGGGGTTTCTCCATCCCCATTCCTTTGGAAAATCAAACTCTTCATCTCCCTCTTACCACGTGGAAAAGGGTGATCGACCAATAATATAGACGAGAAGAAGAAAATAAATCGGACAATCCCCACGTCCACGATTGCTGATATTAGGTAGTTAACACTTTGAGAAGTCCAACTCATTTTCTTTTATCAATCATGACAATGCTTCGGTAAAAAGAGTCCCACGAGCAAGCCTTGAAAGGAATTCTTTAATCCACCGCCACAGAAATAAATGCCCAAAATGCTCTTATAATGCGATCTTAGGCTTTAAGAATATATACTAATTTTGTCTTTCATTTTTAGCTTTTCACTTCGGGCTTAAACTCGAGATATATTTTAACAGGGACAATCCCCACTGATTGCTGAAATTAGATAGTTAACACTTTAGTCCAACTCCTTTTCCAACAGGCCCAAAAAAAACTAGGCATATATAAATTGTCTTTCATTTTTAGTTAGCCCAACAGGAAAAACTGGAAAAAAGAGAAGATGACAAATACTCTTCACATTTTATCCAATTGTTCTCCCTCTGAACCTTTAAAGCACTCAAATCACATTTTAGGTTAGCATGAAAGAACAACGCCAGGTTTGTCCAAACAATAAAAGTAATTTTTTCAACCTTTCACTTTGCATAAAAAATTTAGAATTCAAAACAAATATTTGTCATCTTAGAAATATTATATAGGAATGATATTTGAATCTTTCCATATTTTGAAAGGTAGCGCATACTTTGTGTTGAATAAAATTCAAATCATGAGAGCCCTAAAATTTGAAAAATAAATATAAAGTAAAAGTCTAAGGAGACCCCCTGAGAGAGAGAGAGAGAGAGAGAGAGAGAATTACCCTTCATTTTATAAGTAAAAGATAAGGTGGGATTAGATCGCTAAGAATATGCTAGAGGCGGTTTTAGGAAAAGAAAAATAGTGATAGTTTGGTCCAAATTGAAATGTTTTACATATAGAAAACACTACAAAAAACTCTAAATTTTATCTACGGTAATATCAATACCACAATTTTATTTTATTTTGTGTTATTAAATCCTTAACTTATACTAATGTGACAGAAGTTTGGGATATTGACGTCATAGTAGGGCATAATTTAGGGATATTAATGACAAAAAAAAGATTGAGTCATTGGTATCACGGTGGATAAAATTGACGATTTCCGATTATATTAAGCCTTATATATTTGAGTTGATATCCCTATTTGTTTTGCTTTTTCGAAAGTACTCTTGCTTTGCTAATGTTGTCTTTTGAAGGTAACACCTTTTTGTTCTCCATTTTCTCCATTTAGAAAGCTCCCGTCGACTGTTAACATTGAAAATTTACCTTCCGCTATAAAAAATAAAAATAAAGAAAAGGAAAGAAAATAAAAACTGCTCAAATTGATTTTTCAAATACACGTGGCATGCGTTGACTCTAGTGATCAAACCTAGAGATTTAAGCGAATCGGGATGCCATGATCATTCACTCTGCCGCGAAGACAATCATGCCCTTGAACTTTTTTGAGCCGTTGGATCACCAAAAGTCTCATCGACCACAGATCCCACTTTTGGACCGTTGGATCGCCAAAACCTCATCCATGGTATCCCACCTGCTCAGTCACGACTCGCATGGTAGGCTTACCGAATCCAAGCATGCCGAAGTGGAAGTCGACGCATGCTCTTTCGATATTTTCATGAAAATCGTGATAATAATGCAGACGATTTCCTCACTTTGACCTTATTTAATATGATCAATAAAATTCTAATTTATTCGATATTATCCTTAAATTTTAACTCAATATACTTTTTAATTCATTCGATATCATTTTTAGATTTTTGATCAACTTCATCCATGAACAATATTAATATTTTCCGTTTATTGATTTATAAGTTTAGAGATCATATTGCACATTGGATTATAGTTTAGAGATCACATTTAGGGACCGCGATGCATGTCGGGCCAAAGTTTTGAGACCAAAAAAATAAAAACAAAATGGAGCGCGTTGATCACGCGACGGCACTACCGGTTCAAACTGTTGACCGGCCCAAGCCCCAACCAAACCCGCCCCGGTCCCACCCCCCCCCAACCGAAACCACGCGTTCCACGACGCGAGGGGGGCGACGTCAAATTCGGCGTGTGGCCGTCACTCGCTGCGTCGTCGTTTCGCCTCCCCCAACTTTCTCTCTCCTGCACAAGACGCCAAGGCCCGACGGAGAAGAGAGAAGGTATCTTCTCCTTCGCCTCCCCTCCACCCCCTCCTCCATTTTCACCTACTCTCTCTCTCTCTCTCTCCCTCCATTTCCCATCTCCCTTTCCCTCTCTCTCTCTCCATTGTCCGTGGGGGTGGCCCGCCTGCTTCGATCCGATCGAGGTGATCATCTTCTGAATTCCCTTAGCTTCTTCTCTCGTGTGGTCCGCCGATTCGTTGTCTTCTGGGTCGATGTTGTTTTGCGCTCGTGTCCTCGTGGACTGGTTGATTGTTCCGAGGAAATCGTTTGCTCCTTGCGTTCCCTTTCGCTTTGTTGTTGTGTATACTCTGTTGGGTCTCTTCTCCTGTCGGTCGTTGGATGGGTCGTTCGTCGGAGACGTCGCAGCAGCTGAATTCGGGCCTGCGTCGTCGAGTTGGAGTGTGTATCTGTGTCGATCTTTGTTGTTCGTGCGTGCTCATGGTCGGTGGAGCGGTGATTTCAGCTGTGATTGCTCGAATTTGAGCTCTGCAATGCCGGCCATGTGTCTTTATTGTTGAAGATTCTCTTTTTTTTATTTTTTTCCCACGGTGGTATGTCAAAGTTCTCGTCTATGGGATCGATTATCTGGTTTGGCGTTGAAGTCCGATGATTTGGGGGTTTTGGTGATTTTAGGGTTTTGGACTCGAATGATCTGTAAGGATCGCAGGTCGTTGCCTTTAAAGTAGGATGAATGTATCATGATTAGGTAGTCCAACGTTCTTAGCAGCATTTTTTTTTTTGTTTCGTTTGGATCGTTGATTGAGTTTTTCCTTTTTAAGTGATTTCCACAAAAGTCATCTCCTTGTAAGAGCTGTCTAGACCTGGGTTCCATCCATGTCGAGAGGATTAAATTTTCTTTAGCATTGATGGAATCTGTAGATTCTTACATATGGTGCGAATATGTGTTGCAAGAGAGCTGTTGGTTGAAATCTCTGGTAAAAGGTTTTGACTTGAAAGTTTATGTAGCTGTGGTATGGTTTGAGTTTTGCCTGTTTTCAGTCAGTGAGTTTCCGTGCGGAAATTGGTCGTCTTTCTGTCTTGTAAACTACTTATGGAATAAGAATTTTAAGCATGAGATGTCATCTTGGCCTAAATGATGCGGCTCCTTTTCTTACCCTGTATATTGAAATTCACGCCTTTTCTCTTTAGCTGTGCTAATTGCCATACATCAGTGTGACAAATATACCTGTCAATCCGCAATCACACTTCTGAAGAGCATGTGTTTGCTCCAGTGTGTGCTTGGCTTGTATTTGTATCAAACTTTGATCTTCCTTGGGTTTTGGCTGCTGTGTGTTTCAGTCTGTCCCTCTATCTGAGGTGACCGTATTTGGTTGTGAAACTCTGGGGAATTCAGCAAATACCACATCTTCTATTTTGGCTTATGTGTAGTGCCAATGTTTGAGTATGCTTACTTTTCAACTTCTGCACAAGTGTTTTCAGGGTAGCTAAAATGTTTCCTGTGCTGTTTGCTTTACAGTGATTTGATTGCTGCCTTGCTACTTATATCGTAACGCTAAAATCTG
Organism: Eucalyptus tenuipes; assembly: GCA_014182365.1. Classification (NCBI taxonomy): domain Eukaryota; kingdom Viridiplantae; phylum Streptophyta; class Magnoliopsida; order Myrtales; family Myrtaceae; genus Eucalyptus; species Eucalyptus tenuipes. The sequence goes on along the minus strand of CM024546.1, from coordinate 10,758,031 downwards.
AAGTCACTTAGCAGTTTTTTTTATGTCAATTTGCATGTCATCATGAGGATGTCATTGTTCACACTAGTCTTTGTACGTGCAGGTTCTTTTGATTCGGTAAAGATGGACTCGTTCTTGAAAAACGAGGATTGTTTGCCTTCTCAGATGGACATCCTGAAATGTCCTTTTTTGAGGAACATTAATGAACCGACTAACTTCTCGTTTGCCTCAGCGATGCCTTTTGCAATGCCTGTAAGCTTTCTGCTAGTGATTTTTATCAATGTCTCAAACTCCTTTTTTTCCCCATTTACCAAAATGCAAATTGTTAATTGATTTCCTGGCAGGTACGTGGATCCAAAGGTCCAATTTTTGAAGATGGCCCCAATTTTGACATGGCATTCAGGCTTTTTCATGGTCGTGACGGAGTAGTCCCACTCTCTGGAAGGTCATTCTCACACTTGGAGAAATTAGAGACAAAGCTTGCACCACCACAGTTTAACCCATTGGCTGCAAAGGCAGCAACGATCAGTCTCTCTTCCTTTGGACCTGGAGGGCCATTTGGCTTTGATGCGTTCTCTGAGAAATTTAAGAATCTGAAAAAGAAGTCCAATTCATCTAAGAAAGACTCTTCCTCACAGGTACATCAATGTCGATGTTATGCTTTTTGGGTCTCTTTAGTTGGGAAGCTCTATATTGCTAGTTTTTTCTGCAAGTTCAAGATCAATGGGATTCTGTTGGGATTGAGGAACCATTATATTGTTTCGGCATGTGAGGTGAATGTGTGTTGACTCAAGATTAAATGAATTTGTTTGTAGGGAAATTCACAGCACGAGGCTATGAGCGATGAGTGGCTGCAAACAGGGAATTGTCCAATCGCAAAGTCATACCGAGCTGTTAGCAACATCATTCCCCTTGTGGCAAAAGTTCTACAGCCTCCCCCTGGCATGAAATATAAGTGTCCTCCGGCGATTGTTGCTGCCCGAGCAGCAATAGCAAGAACTGCTCTCGCAAAGAACCTCCGGCCTCAACCTTTGCCCGCAAAAATCCTTGCGATCGGGCTCCTAGGCATGGCAGCTAATGTTCCGCTCGGGATATGGAGAGAACACACAGAGAAGTTCTCTCCTTCATGGTTTGCAGCTGTCCACGCAGCTGTTCCGTTCATAGCGATGCTCAGGAAATCCATACTGATGCCAAAATCAGCCATGGCCTTTACCATCGTGGCTTCCGTGCTGGGACAGGTGATCGGCTCTAGGGCAGAGCGTTACCGGTTGAAGGCGGTGGCTGCTGAGAAACCAAGCATCGCGGACAATTCCATAGGGGTATCGAGTCCATTGCAAGTGGTCGAGGTGAAGAGCGGGCACTGCGGCAGTGCCGTCGAGTGGGACCGAGTCGCTCTTCAGGTGGCAGGGCCTTCTGCTTCCACCGATGTGTTCTGTTGATCTATTGACCGGGGCGTCCCATTTTGTCGAATCCTCGATTTGTGTAAGGTGGTGTTATTCTTTGTGTCTTGATCTGCACTCTGCTGTGGCTCTCCTTTAAATCTTGTATTTTCTTCTTGTCCGATCGGCTGTTCGTGAAATAAAAACGAGGAAATGAGGACTGTCTTGTGATTAAGGAATGAAATTGCTGCCACATAATTACTCTTTTATTGAATTATTCTCCTTTGGCGCTGGTTCTTGCGGTTTCCTTGTGAGAGAACGTGGGCGTTACGAAAAGTCAAAGCAGGAACGACAGCTACGGAATTTCAAGTATGGAGGCCGGCGTGAATTTTGACTATTGACCAGAGCGGCAGCATTATAAATGTTTTTCTCCTTTTTTTGGCCCTATGAAGATAGTTGACTTATTTGGCGAGGAAATCGGTGATTGAACTCGAGTCTAGAAATCCGGGCAGTTGCTAATTAAGAAGGAGACCCTTGGGACGTGAGGTACTCTCGTGGTGGGGCGTACCTAACAATGGCGTCATCGTCATAATCAATGCAAAAATACAATTAATTTTCTTACCAACGTTACGATGTGTTGTCTTAATAAGTGTAAAAACAATATCATTATATGTTTTTTTTTTTTGGTCGGTTGTATCATTATATGTTAGGAGAGCTGATAATTAAGGTCTGATGATGACAACCTTGGCCCATAAATTTTCACGTGAATATGATTGATAACGACTAAAATTTTAATTTATTTAATTGAAAAGGATGAAGGAAAATAAAATTAGAGGTGTGTTAACGTGGCGATTGCCATGAATTTTAGCGATTATTGTCTAGAATCTTCTGTGTAATAGCGAGTGCTAAGATTGAGACAAATCGAGTTGACTTTTGCCCATCATAATGAAGCTTTAAGATTCATGAAGGAAAAGGGCAGGAAAAAGACCTCAAGAAGAGGAGGCAAGGTCTTCTAACAAAAAGGGCCTCATTCAACCCAAATATTGCCCCCTTAGCCCAACCTGGCGGAGGTCATTCATCCAAATATACCTTCAGGCAATCCTTCAAGTTTCATGTTATAAACGCAACCCCTTTGTTAATATCATAACAGAAAAGAAAAAGAAAAATGTTCTGCTACTGATTAGACACATTTAGAGTTTTCCCTTGCCGGAGGCAGCTTCTTCATGGCGAAGAAGCCGCAGTCAAGCTGCGTCGAGCAGACCCTGGCCGAGTCGACCTTGTCGGACTTGTGGTTCAAAGTCGACCCGGCAGCCTAGGCAAGATCTCTCAGTTCTCCTGAGGAGGTCGCCGGAGTTCGACTGGTTGTACTGTGGTTGTGACTGTGAAAGGTCGAGTGACCCGAATCCATTGGTGTGTGGCGGAGTTTGACTAGTTGTCCGGTTCCTTCCAGATTCTAATTTTGACCCTTCCAAAGTAATGTCTTATCATAATTCAGGGATGGGCAAACCCAACTTTCCTTGCATTAAAAAAATTAAGGTAAGTTAATTAAATAAATTTTGCAATGGTACAAAACTTTCAAGGGTCTTCTTTTGAGTGCAGCAAATGATGTTTTCAAATGACAGCATGTTCAAAAATCTTGAAGGTCATGTGTCGACATTTCATGGGAGGAGCTTTACTCGATCCTTGCGAAGGTGCGGCTTCGTGCATCTACGAAGACTAGTTAGTAATGTCAAAAGGTTCATACACTTCTTCACTAAACATATAAAGCAGGAGAGATTACCATAGAAGTTATAAATCTTTAAATTTGGCCAGTTTTTTAGTTTTAGACCTTTTGAAGATTTGTCAATTGAGACTTAAATTTATCAATTGTACCAATCCAATTATAAATATTTTGACAATTTGCCTATTTAGTTCTAGACCTTCAGACGATTTGTCAATTTGATTTTTTTGACTAATTTTGATTTGAAATCATTGACATAGTGGTTTAGTTAGCATTAATCGTTATATATGATATAACTGGTGTTGACATAGATAGATTTTTAATTTTCTTTTCTTTGTCTATTCTTTTCTTATCTTTTTCATGTTTTCTTATTTATTTATTTTTTCTTTTCTTTATTTTTCCACTATGGGTTGGCGAGCACAAACAACCCTCGCTTGGTTTGGGGGAGGGTTTGCGACCATCATCAACCCAAGTTTGGAAAAAAAAATGAAAAATTGCAAAAGTTATCAACTTCAATCATTTTTAACAAAAATTAGCTAAAATGACTAAATTGATAAATTATCAAGAAGTTTAAAACTAATTGGGCAAATTAAATTGGTATAATTGAAAAATTTAGAACTTAATTGACAATCGTCAAATAGGTTAGAAATAAATTGATCAAATGGAAATATTTATGATTGAATTGGTATAAGCGCAATAAGTCAATGATTTTTTTGGTAATCTCTCTATAAAAGAGGCCCACTTATTATTACCTAAGATTAATTATTAAAAAATCATATTAACTATATAAAAATCATATTAAACAAAGTCGATAACAAAATATTTGAATTTTAAAAAGTGCCGATCCCTTGTGTTATGTGAAAAATCAAGTGCAGACATAATAACGTCTCTTTGACGAGTTACTTATCAAGTACCCGAGGCACACTCCGACTAATTTGTAAAAATACTATCCAAAGAAAATAACAAAGAGGATCGAGAGAGAGAGAAAACTTATTTACAAATTTGAATAATTAAAATTAGATTTTTTGCTGATGAAAATTTGAAAAAAATTTCCAACTAATTTTCCTACTCGGAGTAGTCGAAATTGGAAAGTCTAAGCAAATCTACGATATTATATTTATATTTGCACGTCTGTTATTTGTTTCCTATTCGAGTCTCATATCTTTACACATCTTATTCTTGGAAATATTTTGTTCTAGTTTTTATAGAAACTCGGTCAGGGTTTTGCCCGCCTTTCTTACTTTGCTGTATCTCTGTCCTGGATTCTCTGGAAAGCATGGATTTCGGCATGCTGGAACCTCTCTGCGTCGCGCATCAAGTCCCTGATTCCTACCCGTTCGTCGTTTCAGGCCGACGAGTGTTCCACATAGAAGTCCAGGTCGAGTTCGTGTACTTGGCCGAGCCGCCTTGCGATGATGATCGTGTGATGCCAGACGTCTCGTGTGAAGCGACAAACTGGTTTTTGATCGAGGCTGATGATTGTTGCGGGTTGATGCCGACGCGGAGGAGACCGTGCGGGAGATATTGACGATGGTGGGCGTGATGTACACCAGCAACAACGAGTTCATGGTGCAAACGGTGCTAACCACGGCGGCGTCCATAGTGAGCGACCCGCGCAACCGGGACGCGGAGGTCCTGTCGATGAGGGTCTCGATCTCGTGCGCCGACCCTGACATTCACCGGGAGCTAATGATGGGCGAGGACGAGAGTCTCGAGGTGGCCAACGATGAGGCCGAGGACATGGACACCGACGAGGATGAAGAGGGGTTGGTGATGATGGAGCCGCGGTTGGGGGGACTGAGTCGACTGACGGAGGTGGAAGTGAAAGAGAGGAGCGTCGACTGCGTGATCTGCTGCGAAGACATTGTCGCGGGATCGACGGGGAGTGCCATGCCGTGTTGCCATGTCTATCACCGAGAATGCATCCCGAGGTGGCTCGAGAAGAGCAGGACTTGCCCGCTGTGCAGGTTCGAGTTGCCTTCGACATATTAAGGATCGTCCGTCTGCATCGGCCGCTGTGAAATCATTGAATTTTTGCTGGGAATTGAATTTGCCATGATCTGACTGACTTTTCATGTGAAGAACATACGTTGTTTTGCTTAGATTTTTGGTCCTTGTATTCCGGATCTGAGCTTTTGCAAGAGAAACGATATATTCGTCTCTTTGTTAGTTGATGAAAGTGCGTTTGTGCTGTCTGATCTGTTTGGGTTGAAAGAAAAACTCATCTTTCATCTCAATAATATGTGTAGTATGGTTTTTTTTAGTATGACACCATGATACGTTTATTTTACTGAAATCTTTATAATAAACGAAAAATATTTGTCATGAAGATTATTTTCAAAGAAAACGGTTAATTTTTATTTGGCCATTTAGGAAAAGTGTTTTCTTTCTTTTCAGAAGGGGAGAACGATTTCTCCTACTAGCAAAAGCTGGGATGGAAATTGTTATCGTAAAATTGTTAGTTGCCCTTTGGAAGTCGGTTGGTGGCGACGCTAAAATGTCCAAAAGCAAAGTTCCAGAAACAATTTCCTTCCATACAAACGGACCCTTAGAGGAAATATCTGTGTTTGTATTCGTCACATGAAATTTCCACTTTGCACGTGTGCTTGTTGTATGGCATAAGATGTTCAACTTTACCTATAACTTTGAGCCGATTTGTCAATCCTCAACTTTTACTTTCATTGATCTTAAATTTGAATAAATGGACAATAATAAAATATCTCGAATGGATTTTAAAATGGTTATGTGAATATTACTTATGATAGAAAAGTTCTACATAGAATTTAAAATTAAAGAGAAAAGAATAACATATATTGTCATGTGAATAATGTAAATGGATTTTGAATAGACTTGGTGATTTAAAATTACCATTTAATTCGATGTAGTATAGATTGAGTACTTATAATTCATAGACAAGTTATCTATTATTTGAATTGTAGTTTCTTCCACTGTGCAAATGAATTTCATCGAAAAGAAAAAAAAAAAAAAATCAAAAAAATAAAAATTGCATATTGCTACAAAAATCATTTATATTTCGAGGCATGTATTATTTAATCAATGAAGTGAACAAATGGAACTGAGTAAGGAGATTACTTAGTTCGAAAGAATTTAAGAAAAACTAAAAATAACTGTACAAACTGTTTTTTTTATGAGAAAAGAATAAGTTCATTAAAAGTGCTAAATCATGTCACGAAAGTATAATTAAATAAAAAATTTGCAAAAAAATGCAATTAAGTCATAAAACTTGTCAAATTGATTTAATTAAGTCATTTTGTTAACTCAGTCCAATTTAGCAAATGGAAAATGCTAACATGTCTTATTTTATTATTTTCTTGTGTCAAAAGAATTAAAAAGTACAAACAAAATTAGATTAAAAAAAACTCAAGTTTTAGCCGAGCTTCGCTAATGGCCGTTGCAACAGCTGTCGAGAAGGGTCGGTGGAGGTCGCTTGGGCCTTCCTAAAGCCCGACAACCATCGTTAACCTTGGGTGAGGCCTTAGCGACCCTCGATGAGGGCCTGCTGGCCCAAATTTGGGGGAGGGTGCAACCCACGCCCTAGATCTGAGCAACGGTCACCAGCCCTCGCCTTGGGTGGGCAACCTTGAGTGAGGCCCTCACTTAGAAGGTTCACAACCCACGCCTAGATCTAAGGGAGGGTCGACAGCCCTCGCCTTGGGTGGAAAACCTTGAGTGAGGCCCTCACTTAGATCTAGGGCAAGGTTCACATCCTCTCCTAGGTTTAGGCCAATAGGCCCTCGCCGGGGGTTGCCAAAGCCTCACCTAGGGCCGGCGAGGGTCATCAAGCTTCCGAAGGCCTAATCGACCTTCGTCGGATGTGGCAGTGGCCACCGATGAGGGCTTGGCAAAGCTATGGGTGTGTTTGTGTTTTGTGTTTTTTTTTTAATCTTTTTTAATCTTATGTTATTTGTATTTTTTAATATTTTTTTCTAATGTGACGCTTGGTGGGCATCACATTATCACCACGTGTCTTAAGAAAATAATAAAAAAAAGTAATGTTATTATTTTTTGTTAGCTAAATTGGAGAGAATTAATAGAATGATTCAATTGAATTAGTTTGACAAATTTATGATTTAATTGCACTTTTTGCAAGTTTTAATACTTAATTATATTTTGGAGACAAATTTTAAAACTTATAATGCACATATCCCTATGAAAATGAAATAAACTATCTGTTTTCAAAGGAAAATTATCCTCTCTTTGCTAATAGCAAATGCTCTACGTTTATAAAATTGTACTTCTTATTTTATCTAATGATAAAATGTTATTTACGTTTCAACATTAAATTGAATCAACATTCTATTTACCTTTGTTCTCATACTTTTTACCATTAAGGCTTAATGAGTGATCCAATTTTTTTAGTTATTTATCCTATTAGTGATGACGTGGACAAGAGCCTTAGAAATATTTTTCTGCGTCGAAGTATTCGGTGGAGAATTCACGGTTTATATATTGTAACCTTTCAACAAAATGACAAAATCATTCCTAACGCTTTTCCCCTATTTATTTATTTTTATTTTCTATATCCTTAAAAAGAAAATCTCTGTTATATTTTCAATTTTACAACTTTCAAGTTAATAGATTACGTTGGCTTTTATATTTGAAAATACTTATTTCATCAGCCGTAAACATCCAAAGGCAAGTTTTCTTTCCTCTTTTTGACGTGTCAATCAAATCATGTCCAATTTTTTTTTTTTTGGGTCAAAAGAACATATCCAGTTGGAATTCGGATTCTTTGCAAATCCTTCCATAAATGTAAGGTGAAATCAATCAAATTACCTTTTTCTTTTCAAATTCCCTTCGTACACCCTAATCAATCATAGGAGACCAAAACTAATTTTTCCCAATTAAATTGTTAATTATTTCCGCACGCCCATAAAAGAGCCAAACGATTTTACATTCAACTCTTTTAAGAATAAATTACATCATCAAAACACTAAGGTGAAGGAAAAATTACCAAAAAAACTTTAAACTTATTACACGTGTACCAATTCAGTCTAAACATTGTAATTTGGACAATTAATTTCTAAACATTTTTATGTATTGTTAATATACTCCATCGGGCTAATTTTGATCGGTAATTAATGATATGGACACTTAAACACCCTATATGGCATTGTCGTCGTTGAAATTTCAAATTTTTGAAAAATTTAAATTTTATTAAATAATTTTTTCTTTTTTCTTTTTTTGATTTTAAGGGTCGGCAGCCTCCCACTATGGTTGGTGAGGACTTGCGGCCCTTGTCCAATGGCTTACAGCCCCCTACTAGCCCTTAATAATAAAAAAAGATAAAAATTTCAAAAATCCGAAAAGATCAACATTTTTAAGAAATTCCACATTAGTATTATCCATGTCATGTAAGGTGATTTACCATTCACGTCATCAAGTTTCGGCCAATATTGGCCGAAAGAATTACATTAGGAAATTATCAAGGTGCTTAAGGTTTGTTCGTTTCTTGGAAAATATCACGTTTTCGGAAATTTTTTTCCGAGAAACCATTTTCCAAGAAAATAATTATACTTTTTGGTATTCGGTTGAAACATGAAATTTGAGTGGAAAATATTTTTCACTGTTTGTTATATAATTTGATTTTTTGGGAAAAATTACAAAAAAAAAAATTAAATTTTAATATTTTTAATTTTTGACAACAAAATTTTAATTTTAAATATATTTTAAAATTTTTTTTTAATTATTTTTTATTTTTAAAAAATCGAAATTTTATTATTTTTAATTTTTAATTTTTCCTTTTTCTTTTCCTTCCTCCTTCCTCCTCCCTTTCCTTCCTCCTTCCTTCGTTGCCGCATGCCTCGATGATGGCCGGCTGCCCAGTGGTCGACTAAGACGCAATCGTTAGATCGACGAGTTTGAGGCTCGCTAGATGGGCAAGCCGTGAGATCACCCCGATCCAAGCGAGCTCGAGCTTTGCCAAGGCCAGCGAGCTTGAGGCTTGGTCGATCTAGGCAAGCCCGAGCTTTGCTAAGGTCGGCGAGCTTGTGAGCTCGCCCGATCTAGGTGAACCCGAGCCTTGCAGGCCGATGAGCTCGAGCCTTGTCCTCGCAGATTTGGCCTTGGTGAAGGTGGAGTTGTTTGTGGTCGGTCATTGGCCGTCGCCATGGCTGGCAACTAGCCAAGGAAGAAGAAAAAGAAAAGGGAAGAAAAAGAAAAGAAAATTAAAAATTTGATTTTTAAAAATAAAAAATAAAAAGAAAACATAAAAATAAAGAAAAAAGGAAAACAAAGAAAATAAAAATAAAAATAATTCTAATTAAAAAAAAAAAAAAAAAAAGAAAAAAGAAGGAGGAGGAAGCAAGGGCTTGTAGGGGATGAAATAAGAGAAATCAACTGAGGTTCTCCCCTTCTCCCCCTTTGTCGTGGGGGAGAACCTCAGTTGGGCTGTTTCTCTTCTTTCGGGCAAAGACTTTTAAGTGCATTGCCCGCTTATCTTTTGGTGCCCTTTGTTATTTTATCTCGGAAGCACAGGAATGACATCCCTTTTAGGGAGGAGTCCCTCACTATTCCGTCAGTGAAGAACCAGCTTTTCAAAGTCATCAGGGACAAGGCTATCACCTTCAGAAATGTGGAGGATACTATAAGGAATAGAAGGTTGCAGCGTAGTTGGGAAATTGACCCAATCATCTTCTCTGCTGGAGATTCTATTGCTTCCGGTTTGGCCATAGATTCGCTGGTCTTCTTGATGCTTGGAGCCTCCTCTCCATGCGGTTTGCCTCCTTCCATGGTGGACGCGAAAAAAGCTCAATATATTCTTACCTTTTCAAAAAAAAAAACATTTTCCCCTTATTTAGAATACTTTTTTCCCTTCATGGAAAATGTTTTCCTCAAGTAATTCATTTTCAATAAAACAAATGCCAAAAATTTAGAAAACATTTTTCCGAAAGTTGTTTTCTACAAAACGAACATACCATTAGACTAAATTGGTTAAATTGAAATTTTAGGATTAAATTGACATAAATACAATAAATTTAGTAGCTTTTTTATTTTTGTTTTTGGGTAATTTTACCCAATACGTGCCTTAAAATGTTCTATATAACTCCATTATACAAACTGAAGAACAAATCAACTTGAGAATTTTGCACCTATCCGGCATATTCCAAGTCGGTCAGGACTGTAAAAGGAGCATTCAAGTGATCACCATCTTATCGGGAATCTTTGGTTATTCATCATTTCACGAATTCTCTTCCATTTGATGTAGGATTTGGACTAACACATAAATTTAATGTAAGTTTCATGCATATTCCAAAAAAAGAAAAAAAAGAAAGAAGAAATTGACGTAGTTTTACCCTATGCTAGCACCACGATGAACTCTTAACCAAGCCCAATTTTCAAAATCTTGCGCCCTTAATTAGCCCTAATGAACAAGAAGACACACCAAATAAAAAATATTAAATAAAAAGCGAAGAAAAGGGTTTGCGCCCCCAATTCAGAGAATCAACCCCAATGACAATGAGGGTCTAGAAAAAGACAACGACACTTTAGGTGAAAACGAAGGATATATGAGGAGCCAATCCAGAAGAGAATAATTCATGTTATTCTATACCCACTTAGAAAAATGAACTCGATACTTGTTCCCATATTGCCTAGGAAAGAAGCAAAAGAGTCGGCCCGTCACGAAGACAAAAGCAACTCCGATCACCATATTCCCCAAATTGCATGCTGTGCTTTACTTGCCTTAGTCAAATGTATTTGGCACCAACGATGCCTTCTCTGCCAATCCAGAGGAGAGCCCACGGTATTGATGGTATCCTGTTAGTTCCCTAGTAAAGTTACACATGAGCGATTAACGTTATGGCTTGAACTCAAGACAAAGCGGCCAAAAGGGTACTCGAGAGATGGAGTATGGACGTAGAATTCCGACTAAGTCCAAATTATCTGAAGAAAGTCTATAAAACACCCTGCAAGTTCATGAACTGGTCAAGTTCAAGTTTTTGGTTGGTCTCTTTTTAGATCCGACATATGTGATTGGCTTAATTTAATTGGGCATATCTAGACCATAGTTTCGAGGGAAAAAGATATAGATAATAATAAGGTCTTAATAAATGAAGCTATCTCGCGTGGTATATACTTGGGTCATCATCCAGGTTCGTGGAGACTTAACACCAACCGTTGTTGAGCTGATTCAAGACGAATCATAGTCATTTAACCTGGAAAATGAACACCAACTTTGATTTTATTTATTTATTTATTTATATAGGTTTTATCGCTGGACTAAGCCTTTACCAGACCGAGATGCTTTAGTGCCTAAGTAGTGCGATCGAGTCATCACGCACTTTATGCGGTAAAGTGCACTGAATACCCTAAACCAAGGCAAAAGAAAAACAAATGGATGAAAGGCAGATGGACATATCTTTAAAGGCTTTTGATCAGAAACAAAGAGAATGCGGCAACAGAAAGTGCGTGATTAAAGAAACATAAAGGCAATTTGACGAGAACCCACTCTAGCTAATTGCATGGTCTTAATTTACTCTTATCTTAATACCATGTGGTATTTATTCCATTAAAAAATACATAACACAGAGATAAATCAGAAAAAGATTTCTGCTCTGAGATTTCTTGTGTTTATTATTTAATGTACGTCGAATATGTTGTCGTTCATTTAAAGCTAAAGCTGAAGAAATACAGCCTCTCTTGATCTCTTCCATCGCAGAGAGAGAGAGAGAGAGAGAGAGAGAGAGAGAGATGTACCGGTTCAGTAACACAGTGATTGGCTTCCTCAACCTGATAACCCTCCTGTCCTCCATCCCCATCATCGGGGCCGGCATGTGGATGACCAGGAACTCCACGACGTGTCAGAACTTCCTCCAGACGCCGCTGCTCATCCTTGGCTTTGTCGTCCTCGTGGTCTCCCTCGCTGGCTTCATCGGGGCCTGCTTCCGTGTTGCGTGGGCGCTCTGGCTCTACCTCTTCGTCATGCTGCTGCTCATCGTGGCCCTCGCCGCCTTCACCATCTTTGGTTTCGCCGTCACGAGCCACGGCAGCAACGTGGAGGTCCCGGGGAGGAGCTACCACGAGTACCGGCTAGGGGATTACTCGGAGTGGCTGAGGAATAGGGTCAAGGACCCAAATAGTTGGAATGATATCAAGAAATGTATCTTGGGATCCAAGACTTGTGATGAGCTTCTGAAGTGGGGTCCTCTTGACTATTCACAGAAGGACATGAGCCCTGTCCAGGTAAATGACGTTGTTCTCTTCTTCTGGAGTTTCTGTTCCTGGCTTCGACTAATTTTTCCCAGAAAATTAATGATGTAAAATGTTTGGCATGGCCATGGAAGTTCTCAGAGAGTCATGAGATGGGACTTACAAGTTCAATAGTATCAATGGAATTGTTTTCCCTAAGTTTGATATTTCATTGACCAACTTTCCATGTTAATAGTTTAATCAAAAACCAAAGCCACTGAACAATTAATCATTTCAATCCTGGAAACGAAATTTAAATTATCAAGACCAAAAAGTTGGAAATGGAAGAACTCAATCAAAAATTTCTTGCATGTCTATGAAGCATACAAGGTTTTCTTTGAACTTGTTTTCATTTTTCTTCCTTAATGTTCTTTCCGGTATCCTCTTTGTTTTGCCACAGTCAGTTGGCATCTAAATTTTTGAGTTCACTCTTTGGTGCCTCGGTTTGGTTGGAGTTTGAGATTTTATTTCTCTAAATCGGAAAAGAAAAGGATCTTCTGGTAAATCCAGAACACGGTAGGAAAATAATTTTCTAGGAAAACAGAGGAACGGGAAAGTTCAATCCCAGGATGAAATTTCTCTCCTAGTTGAAGCTGATTAAGAGGCATCATCAGTTTCATATAATCCTCTACATTTCTTTAACTCAAAATCATAATAATGGCCATACATACGCATACGTGCATACATACTACCATAGATAACTTTTTTCACGTAAGTCTTACTTCATACGGAACATTGACTGATAAATTTACGATCTTCTTTAACTATACCTACTTACATCGCAAATGACTAACTTAATATGTAATTAGTCTGGTTGCTGCAAACCGCCATCATCATGCATCCACAACATGCCCACAACGGTGGCTCAGGACCCGGATTGCTATCGGTGGAACGACGTCCGAGCCATCCTGTGCTACGACTGCGACTCGTGCAAAGCCGGGGTTCTTGAGGAAATGAGGCAGACCTGGCACAAGCTTGCTGTCCTCAGCATCGTCATGCTGGTGCTTCTCATCTGCATCTATTGTATAGGCTGCTGCGCCTTCCGGAACACAAAACGGGCAGAAAGCGACTACCCATATGGCGAGAACCGGATGAGCAAAATCCGGCCTCGGTGGGACTATTATTGGTTAGTAAATTGAGCCCACTAACTTGACTCTTGCCTCCCTTTTTCATTATTATAGACAATGTTGCTTAATAGATTTTAGAAGCATATCATATTTTATTAGGTCTCTAGAATTAGATAATCTCTTGCTTAACTAAAAATGCAAGTCAGTGGCTTAAGAAACCAAAGCATAATTGGAGAGTGACAGGAGAGATGAGACTTCCATGGAGCTACGTGATATTTTGACAATCTCTTTGTCCGACCAATTAATTATCCTCACATGATAAAGGAAGGGGTTTTGAACACAGTTGCCCCCAAAAGAAAGTCACTCTGTTTTTTTAACTTCTTTTTTTCCTTTTCGACAAAAGCTGGTTAGACATTCAGTGAGAGAGCATCATTGAATTCGTTTGGGTGCTACAACATAGCAAGTGCATCACTGAAAACATGAATTTGAATAGAATATGGTAAAAGCACTCCTCATTCTATCTCTATGTCCATGCTTTGCTTTTTCCTGGGCCTGGTCTGAAGAATATACATTGTTGGTCCTTTTTGGTGACAGGTGGAGATGGTGGTATGACTGTAAAGAGCGGCTTTATTAGCGCACACAGGATCCAATCTTCTGTTTAATCTGTGACCTTTCTTTCTTTTTCCCACCACCTTCACTTTCTTTTCTCTTTCTCTGAGGGTGTCGTGTTCATATTCTCAGTTTGTATTCTTGCTACAGCAAAAGAGAGAGGACAAGTCCATCGTTTCTTTTGAGGAGATGGGTAATGGTCACAGAGGTCTCATTGTCCAAAATGACTTCGTGAATGCTTTATTTTCTTGTACACATATGGGTTTTGCTTTTGACCACCAGGCCTCATGGTGTTTCTGCTTTCTTGCAGTTTTTCAAATTTTATTCTGCTTTATGTACTCTTCCTATTCGAATGATGTTAGATTCACAAAACTGATTAAGGCATTAGTCTATAAACTGGTCTAAAAATTATACAAACAAAGAGGCAAACCAATATAAAAAATATTAAAGAAAAGAAAAGAGAAGAGAAACTTGAGCTAAGATGAGAACATTATGCATAGATCTACAATACCGACTGCATCTATCACTTCACTGTGTAAAGCTATCAGACCAAGCAAGATTCCGGTGGTCTGTTTAAACACCGCAGGTTCACACAAGAGAAACAGCGTTCTTTTGGGAAACAAGTTATTGGCCATTTCGAATTTAACTAACATGACATAAACTCACCTGGGACCTGCATCTTGCAATATGGTGTGCAAGCCCTGATTTTCCTAGGTTCACCCATAACGATAAACAATTAAGAGAAAACATCCTCAATATTCTCTAAGGAACAACTTAAGTTTATGAACATAGACCGGTCAATTTTACAAACTGTGTTTCGTTGCAATATATCTTGCAGGTAAAGAAACCCTCAGTATGCATATGTGAAGATGTTTAAGGCATGACGGAATGTGACAGAACAATTACCACAGATACTGCACATCCAAAGCCAAAACTGAACTTAAATTGCTGGAAGTCACAAACTGTAGTGTTACATGAAGAATACTTGAAATTTAATGAATAGGAAACACACAGACACAAAGAAAAGGATGCAAAACACAGCAACAAGCATATTTTATCCGACTTGGTGGCTTGGGAGCATATTTGGAGGAAAGATAGAATTTGCTGTTATCTGATGGCTATCATTTTGTGGCTTGGGCGATTATGTTGCTTATTGAACTTGCCTCTTCTTTCGCAGCCTCCACAAGAGAATCCTATCATCAGATTGCAAGGTGGTCTGATATTAGCAGAGACGACAACCAAAAGTTGTTCAACATAATGAATCAAAAACACGAATATGTGCATGTCCAACTCATTAACTGTGTGTCTTTCAGGATCGAGAGAGAGAGAGAGAGAGAGACCTGCGCAGATATCAGCCGTGCAACTGTTTTCTTGCTGGATTCTTGAATTTCACCAGCAATCACAAGCTCATCCAAGATATAGTAGGCCTGAAATGTTCAAGCAACAAGCATTTCTCAATATTGTTTACCATCAAGGACAACTATGATATCTCACTTAACAAGTATAAGTACCTTATGGAAGTTAAATATGAGGTCCAGCTCACAAACCTGCAAGTCGTGAAAGAAATTCAAGTAAAATCAAGGAACTTTCATATGGACAAATTAGTATATACTGAATCAAAACAGTACAGCTGTTCACTCACGCTGCCAAAGTACCGGTCTAAAATCTCCACAAAATGATGAATTACTTCAAGAGTCTCCAGTTCATTATCGTCAGGATCAATGCACATGCAAAAATAGAGACTGGCATATCTGCACAACACGATTAAGACGATATTGATCAAGACGATAAAGCGCCACAAAAACAGCCATTTGACTTTCTCACATTACCTTTTGTAGACAACTTTTAAACCTCCCCACTCCACGAAATTGCACAGCTTAGGACCTCTATGAAGCATTAAACCACTGATTTCTCGGATGACCTTCTCAGATTAGATTCCCATCCATAGAAAGATGTTAGTCTTAGTATTATTAAAACCAGGTGCAGACGAGCGATATCTCAACAGAGCATTAACAAACAAGAACTCAAAACAGTTTCAATTTTCAGCAAACAATCAATTTACTGTCGTCCTCAAATCTTATCAATCAAACGAGAGTTCCTGATGAGGTTGAAGGAAACCATGTCTCAGAATGAGGATAATACCTTAGTTCGTTCCTTCTGCGAATATGGCGAGTACCATTTTGTTAACCTGACCTTCCCTTGACGACTAATTAGAAGAACAAAGTGAATCTACAACATACAATCAATATAAGGAATTAAACGTTTATCAGAACTTATAGCAAGAGATCAAAATATGCAGCTCTATCTGTATGCAATGGTGACCTTTGCTTTCATTTACACAGTGCCAATATAGTTTGATACAAAAACAAAATTCCAGCTTATGTCCTATCTTTTGTAAAGATATCTACAAAGAAGAGCATATAAGATTAACAATCGATAAGATGATAACACGAGAAAACCCTGCTTGCAATTTAGTGCGCCCATTACTAATGAGATCTCTATCTTCAGTCAGATAAGTTCATTCCGATGAACATTTGTTGCACCAACAAAATCTCAAATGCACAGCTTTAATAAGCTAAATTTTGCCTCGAGCATTCCATCATGCAATTTTTGCATTGTGTAAGTCATATGGTGCGAGAAATTCTCATGGAAAGCAGATTAAACTCATCGTGCAAGTCACACACAAAGATCCTTCACATAGATTTGTTTTCCTTTAACAATTATTAGAAGAACCCACAAGCCAGAAATTCGACAGGGTTTCAACCAAAAGCGAGGTTTCCCACTGAATGCATCCACAAAATGTCAAAACAATCAGGAGTTTTCTTAATTAATGGAAGATAAGCAAAATGGACACAGGGCAGCTCACGACAGAACTGTACATAGATTCAAAGTGACCAGTCGGCTCTGAACAAAAAAGGGCATTCGATTTCACGTCGAAGGAAGCCATAGGCTAAATGGGCAACTCCAATTTCAACAGAACCAACCCAAAAGAACAGTAACACGTAACTACGATGTACCAAAACAGCATCTTAAAGCATTTCAAACAAGAAACCCACGCATAAAGATCAGACCTTTCGACAGAAATCGAAATGAACTCCACAACGCAGTCTCCAAAACTCGAACACTAGGATCGATCGACCAAAGAGCTTTCATCCCCCTATGTAAACATGATAATGTAAACAAGATAAATGACAATGAGGGGTTTACCATGATTCGGGTCGGAGATCGAACTCGAGTCCTTCAAATTTGCAGGCGACTCTGCACCATCGGCGGATCGGCAGCCCCTGCGGGGAATCTGTACGGGCGAATGCGAATCTGGGATCACTTTTCACGCCAAGAGCTATTCTGACAGCGAGAGAGCTATTCCTCCGCCGCCGAGATGGCAGAGCATCGCTGGTTCCCTCTTCCGAATTGCAAAACCACGATCTAAGGACGGTGGATCGGCGTCTCGAGGAATCGCAGAAGTACCCCTTTCTCGACGTCACTCCGTGGCCATCTCTCCCTCCTCCTGTGTAAGCGTTTTCGGTAGCATTACGCAGACCGGAGCAGCCATCGATACGCGGTCTAATCGGTTCGAACCGGTAAACCGACCGGTTTGATTTAACTTCAATGAATCTGACAGTTTTTTTTTTTTTTGTGACCGATGATTAGCCGAGTATGCCTTTGTCGGCTTACACCGATTTGGGGTCTTACGGGCCTCCGCAGTGGAGGATCTACAGCGCCTATATCTCGGGAAAGTTTAGGCAAAGAACCCATCAAGATTAGGGCCCCATTTAAATCGCTAGCAACTCAGGGTTTCAAACTCTCAACCTCCATGAATGAATCTGACAGTTTGCCTAGGTTAATTGGAAAAAATTAAGATCAAGTAAAAAATTGAACATGGATTTCTTTTTTTGAAAAATAAAAATAATATTTTCTCCATATTTGGTCATCTGAAAAGGAAAAAAAAACAATAAGTCATTTGGAATTGTTTGAAAATCTCTGTGCTTTTGAAAGAATAAGGTGAGAGCTAATAATATTGGATCCGATGATTTAAGCCGCCGAATGACTTTTTACTAATGCAGGTCCATACTGATGTCCCATACGATAAAAAATCATTGACCGTCGGGAGGGCTAAATTGCACCCGATGAAAAATGTTTAGAGTTTTACTGCACAAATTTCAATTTCTTGACGCTTGATTGTATATTGGCCCATACATTTGGCTGTGAGCTCACCGGAAAAGCTAAAATGCACCCAATAAAAGAACGTTTAGAATTTGATTACTCTAGACTTTTTTAAAACAAAAAGAGAAAATCACTAAAAATAAGTTTGACATTTGGCCAATTTGTCGAGGGCTCGTTGCTCCTACGGTTGAAAACCTAGATCAATAGAGTAAGTAATGTGGGATAGTTGTGGTTGAACTGTAACTCTATTGTGTTCTAACTATTTTGTAAGTTATTTGTTTAATAAATGCAGTACCTCTTAACGTTGGGTGATGCGGCTTGGTAAAAGTTACTATAAACAGTTGCACTTTTAATTGATTGGGATAATTTTTATTGGAAATTGTTGACGTGACGTGATATCATCCGATATAGCACGACCCCAATATGATGTGTCCGACTCAACTCAAAAGGACGTTGAATTAGGATATTTATTTTTTTAAAATATTTTCTTCTCTTTTTTTTTTTCATATTTTTAGATTTTCCCCATTTCTTTCCTTGTCTTATTACAGTTCTTCCCCTAATGCATGGCCCCTCCTAGTGAGAATAATAAAAATAGAACCTCAAAACTCAAATTGAACTCTCCAAACCTTAAAGAAGAACAAGTATTGTCCGTCAAAAAGTTTTAAACTTATTACACTTTGCTAATTCAGCCTTAAACTTTTTGATTGTGTCAACTAAGTCTAAACTCTTCCACGTTTTACTAATTGAGTTCATTTGGTCAATTTTGACTTAAAATCACTAACATGGATGTTATTTGTCTTATGTGGTATGATCAGTACTAATGTGAACAATTTTTAAGAATATTTCAATATATATATTTTTAATTTTTTTTTATGTTTTTCCTTCTTTCTTTTCTTATCTTTTCCTTCTTCTTCTTATTTTTCCTTTTCCCTTTTTTCCCTTGGTTAGGCCTTGTCAATTATTGGCGAAGATTGCCAACCTCAGGCAAGGGCTGCCCTTGTTAACCTTACAAGGTCAGCGATTTGGCGAGGGTTGCCCATGTTTGATCTAGCAAGGGTGGCCCTCTTCAGCCCAAGCCCAGGCATCCCTTACTTGAGGCAAATTTCCTTTGTTGGCCATTGATAAGGCTTGGCGATAGCCAACGGAGAGGAAAAAGGGAAAAAAAGAAAAAGAAAAGGAAAAGAAAGAAAAGAAGGAAAAGAGAATAAAAGGACAAAATAAAATAAATAACTTGAAAAAATATTAAAACACTATTAAAATTTATCTATGTCAATGCTAGTAACGTTATGTAGGATGGTTGGTGTTTATGCTAGCAATTTTTGGTCAAAATTGGTTGAATAGACTATATTGATAAAATGTAAAAAGATTTAGCATTCAATTGACAAGATTGAATGATTTATGACTAAATTGATAAGAGTGTAAAAGGTTCAAGGCTTTATGATATTCGAGTTTAGAGAGGTGGGTAGGATTTTGATATTTAAGTTTGGTGGCAATTCACCATCAAGCAATCTAGTGGCACAGCAGTGGTCATTCATCTTGTTCTTGAAATGAGGAAAAATCTATTACACTAATTAGATACATACGCTCCATATTCATTTGAACCATTAAAATCAATGGTTCTTGTTGCAAGTGCATAGAAAAGAAAATCCGTGCCTTTAAATGGGAAGATAACCAAGAAGAGTCCAAATCTGAACTTGTAAACATATTTAATTATACACATCTTTACTTATAAGCTTAAACTAAAGAGTTATAGGCCAACTAAAACCACTCCATACCACACTATTACCTGATATGACACTTTTCGGACATGACCAGGGTGAGCATCTCAACAATATGCCCTTCATTTGTGAGCTCAATTTTAGGTTTGTTCACTCTTTATTTACATATTAATTGACATTAAGATGTCTCAATCGAAAACTCCACTTTGTTGCCTTGTGAGGACCACAATAATAAAACAAAGGTTAGAACACTAATTTGGTGAAACCTACTCCACAAGAAGAGCAGCACATGATTCCTCTATAGATTAAGCAACATAACAATAATTGAGTCATTCAAGTATCCTCAGTGTTTCTCAATCACAAAATATCCCTAAAAAACTCATATGATATTTAGCGCTCACAATTTTTCACGAAACAATCTCTTAATTTCACAAAAGAATTCACAAACCATATCACAAAATTTATGACTTTGACACCAAAAACATCTCTTGGATGCTTTTAAAAATAAGAGGCACTTCTTATATATACAAACTTTTGATAAAAAAAACAAACCACCTAAACTGAAAAACCACCCAAACTAGGAAGCCTACTTCTTTTATTTCTTAAATGGTCACCATTTGACAACAACTTAAACTTTTACCTAAACTAAATGTTTTCAATAATACTTTTGTTTCTTCAAAGTTTTCTGCTCTTTTTTTTTTTTTTTCAATTTCTTCCAACACGTATGTATAAGTGTGCGATTCTGTTTATGAGAAGGAGAATAGATCAAAATTTGTAAGCAATATTAGGGATATATGGTAAAATTATTTTAATAATAATTGATTGATTAATTTTATAAATCAATTTTCAATACGTATAATGTTTTCTCAAAATTGTATCATCTAAGTGTCACAGGTAGAATAACCCGTGCGACGCCTGACGAGTTGAGAAGACACCAAACCAACTTTCATTCTATAGTTGTTATGAAGAACAATATAGAGAATATCATCCCCATATCAAATCGTACATAGCTCGGGCATCTAGTCTTTCCAATGAAATACACAAACAACAACTGGTTTCGGCTAGCAACGTTAGGAGAGCGGTATTAGCTCTTAACCAATTTATGTACAAGAGGCCAATCTTGACCTCATAGTTTCATAAAAATATAACCGGTCCATCTTGAAACTCCATGAATTTTTTATCCTATCCCTATCCTATTTAGAAATCCGGATGATCAAATATAGCCTTTGGCACAACGATTAGTTTTAGCTGGCAACGTTAGGAGAGCAACATTAGCTCTCGATCATTTTATGCACAAGAGATCAATCCCGACCTTAGAGTTCCATAAAAATATAACCAGTCCATCTTGGAACGCCGACACAGCAAGCCATTCTCATGAATCAATTATATCATTTAGGGAAAAAAACCACCAAAAACTCAAATTTTGTTCAAAGTGACAAATTTACCCGAAATTTTTTTTTGTGACATGAAAAATCCCAAAGTTTGCCAATTGTGATATATTCACCCCAAATTTTTTTTTGTGACACAAAAAATCCTAAACTTTTATCCGTATGATACATTTAACCTAAATTATAAGCCATTTTGGTCTTTTTACTTTTTAATATATATATTTTTTTTTTTTCTTCTTCTTCTCTCTTCCCTCTGCCGACCATGGCGAAGGGAAGCTGGCGTTCGGCGTCGGGCTGCCCTAGCCAGCCCAGGCGAGGGCGACTCTCGCCCTCGTTGGATGCCGGCTTCCCTCTGCCGGCTTCGCCATGGTCGGCGGAGGGAAGAGAAAAAGAAAAAAAAAAAAAAAAAAAAAAAAAGGAAAAGGAAAAACAGAAAAAGAATAAGACGAAAATGCCCTTGATGGGTAAATGTGTCACGATTGCAAAGTTGTGGATTTTTCATGTCATAAAAAAAATTTATGATAAATTTGTCATTTTGAATAAATTTGGAATTTTTAATGATTTTTTTCCTATCATTTATTTGCAAAGAGAGAATCTGAGTCCGTGACTGAGGGAAGTAGAGACGATGGGCGACAGCTTAACGAAATAGCTAAATGGGAGCGATGGACGAGTCGAACCTTCTTTTGCCACCTCCCAAGCAGCGGCTGAAAAGTAGGAAGGGAGAAACCCACGTTGCGGTCGCCCACCGTGAAATGACACTTGCCCACAGCATTTGGCGGATCGCTTGACTCCCCATGCTTTGTTGATTACAGTCGCACATGTAGAGATCGATTTCGTAGAGCACGGCGCGCAGGCAAAGAAGAAGGGAGAAGCAGAAAGAAGGGAAGAGCGAGAAATGGTGATCCTTTTGGTGGCCACGACCACCGACCCCGCGTCCATCAATCCCGCCAGTGCCCTCTTGGCCATGCCCGGCTGGACCCCTCGTCCCGCCCTTCAGGTCATCATCATCAAGATCAGTTTTTTTTTTTCTTTTCTTTTCCTAGCCTTTCTTCTTCAACTTTGCATCATGTAGACAGCGTTTGATTTGATAGGTGGGTTCTTTTTCTTTTTGTTTTTGGGCGATGTTCTGATATTTTGTGATATGGGTTTTGAAGGGTATGGAAAGTTTCGCCAATCAGCAAGTGAGGCTGCTGCAACACGACAGGGGCATCGTGGAAGAAGATCATCTCGACGTGCGTTGGGAAGAAGCCACCGGCGAGGCGGTGGACGAGCTCATCTTCTTCAGCAAGCACACCGCCGTCTCCAACCGCCCGGCTCTCACCGTCCACCCAATTGGTAATTTCGTGTTCTTGCTCTTGGGTTTCGAGGATCGCGCCGTCGGCGGACGTTACATTTTTTGCATTCGGGAGAGAGAGTTTTATGATTTTGACTTCTTATTGGTGCGTGCGTGTGTGGTATTGTTGTTGTAGGTGTGCCTCATCTGCGTGAAGGCGAGGTTCCACCGCAAGGAGGGAAGCCAGGGTGGGCGGCACCACCGAATCCGAGAATAGGGCCCTGGCTGAGATTGTTGAAGAAGATTGCTCAGTCCTATAATATGGTTCCTGAGTTTGAGGCACGTTCTTGTTTCTGAGGGGTCCTTTATGATGTCTTTTCGTCTATATGTTGGGCCTATTTTGCAGCATGTCGTTGCATTGTGAGAGATGATACCAGATATGGTTATTGATGGTTGTTTGTTTTCATGGATTATGAGTAGATTACCTTGGAGGGCACTCATCATGGACCGGAGACTAACAAGCTGGCAATGTTTGTGGAGATTGGTATATCCAACTCTCTTTTCATTTCATTCTCCAATTGTATTGTTCAAACTAGATTAAGTAATGGCTTGCCATCATGTATAAAACCTTCTCTGTCAAAGTTATGGAGATTTAAGTAAAATGAAATCTTTTTGTACCATCCCATTCCGTAATGACTTCGGTTCAATGGTAGGAAAGTATCTAGTGTGCAGAAGCTTGTCGTTCATATGACTGTGATATCATTATAAAGTTTCCCTTCCCCTAATAAGATGATCTGATTGTTTTTCCAGTAGTCCAGTTTCTCTGAACCGTCCTATCCTTTATATGACAACACTATCAGTTTGATTTCCACGTATCAGGCAACCAAGCTTATGGTGAATAGCTCCTTTCTTTTTTGGGTGACAAATAGCTGTAATTAGATGATAGTATGTATATTCTTTCTGTTTCCTTTAACCAATTCTTTTTGTAGATTGCTGTGTAAATGCTCATGGAATCCTGTGGTCGAGTTTAGCTTAGAATGTGGACTTTGTAGTCTGTGTGCTGCACTCTTTCGTAGCCTATAGATGATGTACTTAGTTGTGAGCAATTAATATGATCCACAGTGGTGTTTTTGTGCTTGATTTAGGGAGTACTGAAGAATACTGGAGGAGGTTGGATGCTGCTAAAGTCGTTGCTCAAGTTGAGTTCACCACTTTTTATATATAGAGTACTATTGAGTGGCATGTCCCTGCTTTTGCTTTGCCTCTTGCAGTGATTAGTTTGCACATTCCGGTATGTCATTTGCAGTTATCATGGTGGATATGGTGCAATAGTGGTTTGACTGTATGCAAGATGGCATATTTTTTTCTAGAGTAAATCACGTCAACATGTGCCTTCATCATACTGATGTTATACTAACTGATATATTGTTTGTGGATCTGTATGAAGAAATTTTACGACAACCTCTCCTTTCGTAACTCTGGCACAAAATTAGTTCTTCTTGGTGAGGCGAAATTCTGTGTTGATCCAATAACACTGGAAAAACAATCAGTACATCATTTCAAACTTTAGGAAGATTTAGTGTACACTGGGGTATCAGGGGGTGTCATTATTAATTCCTTCTGTAGTTGTGTAAAAGCACTGATCTTCTTGCTCCTGAATATCAGAGCAAAAAATAATCTCTGGCTTCTGAATTCATGGGGACTTTAATCTACTTAAAAGGAACTTATTTTCACAGGATAGCTTTCCTGTTAAACTTCTAGGTCCCCTCTCTTAAATGTTTGAAAAGGACATGTAATTTTACATCATGTGATGAGATGGCAGTCTGGAATCTGATACTCTTTTTAGATCTTTTTAATTCCTTAGTCTGACATATCACTTGTTCCTATGAAGTTGGTTTGGGAAGGTCTTGGTCTTGGAGGAGAGCCTGCGGTTGGGAACTGGAGCAGGTATACACTCATGCTATGACTGACGTTATGAGAAATTGGCCTTTCTTTGGCAATATCATTTCAAGGCCATTTGTATGACTTTGACTGAATTCAGCACTCTGTAGATGTGTTTTGTCCCTTTGAAAGACTATTGGGGAGGCAGTATAACTTTGGTGTTTCTTTACAAAAGATATTCACCTTCGTTGTAGATGTGAAATGCTTACTGGAAACTGAGACAGCGCAAGTGCTCATGACTGTAAATATTAGTTCTTTCTTGCTCGGGACCATGGAATTTTATATTTGCCTCTGATACTGTCTCAGGGATGTTACGAAGAAAAATGTCTTGCTTGGGATAGGTGGCGGACATTATGCGCCTCGGCATATGGACATTGTCCAGTAAGACGTCTTTTAACTTTTTAATCCTCCTTAATGCTACAGTCTCATGTCTTTTCGTGTGGTTGATGGTCATGAATATGCTACCTGTTCTGATTAGAGTTACAGACAGAAGAAAGATAATGATCTTTTCAAGTTGGAACATCTCAGGATTTTTGTTGCTCTTTTTTTCCTTTTTTTTCTAATGGTCTAAATATCAGGTTCTCTTGAGGTGTTTGGAGTTACGTAGCATTTTCACTATAATTTCAGGAAAGATGATGTGTGGGTTGGGCACCTGCTTTCTGGATATTGCTTACCCATGGAAGATCCTAGCCAGTCAAAAGCAGAAGCTAATACAACAGTTATTGGGGGGGCCTGGAAACAAGCGATTGAAGTCGCATTCAAGACTACAAAGTTGGCTTTCCCTGGTGGTGACATTATGGCGCATCTTGATCATAAGTAAGTCATGCACGGCATAGTTCTGGTAACATTCAAGCCATGAGTTGTCCATTGCTTATAATATTGTCTGCAGGAGTTTCAAGAGCTGGCAGAGAAACGCGATCACGGCATTCTTAGCTGACCAGAACATCAAAATTGGCAAGCCAAATGACTTCTTGATTTGAAATTTTGAGTTATTATGTTGGTATTTTGGTGGAAGTCCATGCCTTAGTTAAGCCTCTGGACTCTTGAGAGAACACTCAAGAGTTCTAGTAGATAGAATTTATTTACAATATACAGATCTTAGCTCCAGAAGCTTTCGCTGGATGCTGATTTGACTGAGTGAATTTCACGAGCCATTGTTAATTGAATGGATTAACGGTATCGATAGCACGTGAACTAACGGTATGTCGAAATAATGAAAACAGTGCGCTATTGTCACTAATTTTGTGAAATTTTTGTTTGTTTTCCATAAGAAATGATTCTGGAAGTTCTGATATTACTTTTGTTTTTATGAATCTGCGTTCTGTCCTGTCCTGTTCTGTCCTAAATAAACTATATGAACTCCTAACTAAACAAATTTTCATGATGGACGAGACGGACTGATGAGGCGAAACAAATGTCCAAAAAAGGGAATGAAAAGCAGCCGTGAAAATATTTTAATCTCTTCCAATGTCTCTCTCGCTTGAAGAGACGCTCATAAGCCACGCTCACAGCCAAATGTCCAAGACTCGTGTCGTCTTACAGCTTCTGGTAGTTTTCTCCCTTCCACTTGGTGAAGCGACTTTCTGGGTACCTGTGTTAGAACTGCAGAGATGTAAGGGAATCATATGCTATGTACGTCGGGTCTATCTAGTCGAACAAGCTCAGCATTATGGAAGGAAATAGAGAACAGGAGTTAAGAAAGGCTGCCTTTTGTAGAAGGTTAGGACATCTCTGGACAGATAAGAAAATTGCTGTTCTAGACAATGTAGCGTCTGAGAAGAAACTAGAACGAGTATGAACGTGCTGTCTTTGGTAGATTTCATGGAAGTCCCTCAGTCAAATTCCCAGCGTTTCAAGCCACTATGAAGAAAGCTTGGAAAATAGATACTGTCATCTGCACGCATCTAGAACCTGGTCTATTTTCCTTTGAGTTCGAGTCAGTAGCGTAAAGAGATGGGATTCTGGATTCTGGGCCGTGGTCCTTCTCAAGCCATTTGTTAGTTCTTAAGCTATGGGAACCAATTACACCTCCACGCTGCATTATTTTCGACTCTTGTTCCTTTCGGGTTCAGATTCATGGGCTTCCCATTGAGGGGATAACTGAAGAAGCAATTGGAAATATGGCAGAAAATGTAGGAGAGGTATCGGAATCATGCATTGAAAACCAAGGGATATGCATCCATTGTGGTGGGCAGAGATAAAGTCTTATTAAAACTGTCTACTCCTCTCTCATCGGGCATGATCTCCAGCTTCAGAGGTAGGGAGCATTGGCTGGATTTTAGATATGAAAGACTTCCCCTCTTTTGCTACTCGTGTGCAAAATAGAGCATTATGCGAAGAATTGTGAGCTTGTGCCTTATGATGAGAACTTCTCTTCCACAAACGGAAAATATTACACGGGTCTTGGCTGAAAGCTGAAATGAACTCTAATAGTCCTTTTTAAAAGGCCTTTTACGGAGAGAATTTGGAGGAGGAAATAGAGGGATGGTGATGGAAACCCCGGTAAATTCTGGACAAAGTACTTTGCTTGAGAACAATACAACCAGCCCCTAGACCATCCTGAACAGCAAACGCACAAATGCTGGATGAGACAGAACTCCTGGAAACTCTGGTGCAAGTTGCAGGAGAATCCAAATATAATGGGCTGTGATGGCTAGTCTTAATGTGCCACCAGGTTATAAATGAAATTATTTGTTGGAATTGTTAGGGATTGAACACACCCTTGACAGTTCAAGCTTTAAGGGTCATTGTGGCTCAAAAAAGGCCTGATGTGATATTTTTAATGGAGACTAAGAATCAAGAATTTCTGGTGCATCATGTAAGTACATATTAAAAATTTCAAAATTACTATGTGGTAAATCCAATAGGGATTTTTTTTTTTTTTTTTTTGGGGTGGCTTTGCTGTGGAAGGATGGGATTTCCTTGAATTTAGCCATTTGAGTTTATTCACATTACTTTTGAGGATAACAAGCTGAAAAATCAATTTAGGGCCACTTTTGTTCATGCTCCGGCCATTTTCTAGGAAAGAATGCGATTATGGGAAAAACTGAAGCTACTTTGCCTTGGGAGTGCATAGGGGACTTCAATGACACGTTGTATTCTTGGGAAAAGGTGGGGAAGTGACTTGCTGAACTATATAGAATGAATGCATTTAGAGGTTTCCTCAATGCTTATGGTTTAATGGATCTATAGAGTGAGGGTTGTGCTTTTACTTAAGCCAACAATTGAATAGGGCAGGATTTTGTTAAAAAATCACTAGACAGGGCTGTGTGCAATATTAGTTGGAGAGTATTGTTCCCTCAAGTTGAGGCTCTTGCCTTGCTCTTGCCTTACCAGTCATCGGTTTTGATTATAGCCCTATTTTCTATTCTTATCAGTTGAACTTATAAGGAGAAAGAGATTGTTTAAATTTGAATCATTTTTGCTGGAAAACGAGGAGTGTGGTAGGTTAATTAAACAAATCTGCAATCATGCTAGATTATGAGAAGCTGATGTTGTGCAGAAAATATAAGAACTTTCAGTAGAATTGGCAAAATGGAGTAGGCAAACTTTTCATAACAGTCACCAGAAGATCAAGTTGTTGAAAGAAGAGCTGGTGGGCATAACTAAAATTCAGGATTTGCATGCTGACCATAATAAAAAGCTGGCAATAATTGAACAAATTGAAACATTGTGGAGACAAGAGGAAACATACTAGAGACTAAGGCTTAGAATCAATTGTTTGAACGAGGAGAAAAGAAACACAAAATATTTCCATTCCACAGCCATTCAGAGGAGACAGAGAAATAGAATTTCTATACTTAAAAATGCTAAAAACACATGGATTCAAGATTTAGAGAGGTTAAAAGAAATGACTATGCGCTCTTTAGAAGAACATTATAACTCTGAGGGTCCTAAGACTTTGAGCCTGTATTGCAACAATGCCCTACTCTTGTCACGGATGATATGAACCAAAATTTGGTTGTTGAAATCTCAATGGAGAAAGCACATGCTACGGTATTTCAATTGGGCTCTGTGAAGGCATCGGGGCTAGATGGTTTGAATGGCCAGTTCTATCAAAGCCATTGAGAGGAAATCAAGTATCGGGTTTTTGATAAAGTAAACACAATTTTTTTATTCTAGACATCTAAATCCAGAACTGAACAAAACCCTTATTACCTTGATCCTGAAAGTTCCTAACCCATAAAACTTAGATTAGTTCAAACCAATCAACTTTTGCAATTTTGCATACAAAATTATCTCGAAAATCTTGGCTAATAGATTGAAACCTTGGCTCCCAATTTTTAATAGCAGAAGTACAAAGTGCGTTTGTGGGTCAGAAAAAGGAAGAGAAAATTTCTGGCAAGGTTGAATTTGATATGAAAAAAGCCTATGGCAAGGTAGAGTGAGAATTTCTTGAGGCTTGCATGTTAAAAATGGGATTCAACATTTGGTGAGTAAAGAGAGTAATGAAATGTGTCACTTTTACCTCCATCAGTATAAAATTTAATGGGGAACCATTGCCCTCTTTTCAGCCAACATGAGGGATAGGATAAGGAGGCCCCATGTCTCCCTATTTTTTTATTATTATTGTGGCCAACACATTCTCAGTATTGATGAGAAAAGCTGTAATTAGATGGGTGGACCTGCAACCTTTGATGAGCCATCTAGAGTTGCAAACCTGATTCGACATGAGGAGAAAGAATGGGTGAAGCTAAGCTTAGAAGGTGAGCAGATACTGAATGAGGTGTTAGCAGTCCCACAGTGTAGTCAAGCTACACAAGACAAATTGGTGTGGATAGCTACGAAATCGGGGGTCTTCTCAGTGAAAAATGTGCACAATCATATTCGTGAAAAAGAAAACCCACAGCATATAATGCAAGCATCATCGTTTTTTCAGCCATCCCGCAAACGATGGTGCCGTATTTGGCACTTAAAAATCCCCCAAGGCTAGAATTTTCCTATGGAGTGTACGCCAAAACGCTCTCCCCACAATACAGAATCTTTTTTCCTTCAAACGACCAGCCTCCCTCCTTCTAGATAAAACATCGGTTTGAGATGATTCAAAAGCGATTAAGAATAGAGTTAAATGAATGACCGTTGAATCAATTAACTACCGGACATCAAACTTGAGTTTAAACTCCTTCTATGAATATGGTCGACCATAGCTCTCGATTGCGCGCACGATGGTCTGTGGCAACATCGTGTTAAGGCCATGTGACTTGCATGTGATGTGTGATTTAAATAGAATGCAAAAATGAAATATGCTAATGGTATATTTGTTTATCCCTAATTATTCTATGCAACTAATGGGGTCGCCAAAAATTAGGTTTCAATAAAGAGAAACATCATTTCCAAATAAATTTTACTTCGTTGCAATATCTCTTGCGGGGAAAAAAGACCTTTGTTTGCAAATGTGAAAATATTTAAAGCGCGACGGAATGTCACACAACTATAACCACAGATACAGTAAGTCCGCAGCCAAAACTGAAATTATCTTGCTGAAAGTCACAAACTGGAGCGTCAAATAAAGAGTACTTCGAATTCAATGAATAGGGAACACGCCGACCTAAAAAAAATTGGTAGAAAACACAGC
The DNA here is from genome assembly GCA_014182365.1 of Eucalyptus tenuipes. NCBI lineage: Eukaryota > Viridiplantae > Streptophyta > Magnoliopsida > Myrtales > Myrtaceae > Eucalyptus > Eucalyptus tenuipes. The sequence continues at coordinate 10,728,008 of CM024546.1, read as the reverse complement.
GACAAGCATATTTTATCCAACTTGGTGGCTTGGAGCATGTTTGGAGGAAAGATGAAATTTGCCTGTTGTCCGATGGCCTTCATTTTGTGGATGTACTTTACTAGCATAACAGTCTTTGGATTATTATGGGAACAATAGTTTATTATGAGTCACAAATTCTCGAAAGAGTGAGGTTCATAATAATTTATAATTATATTTTATTTAATTTTGTAGTTCCAAATAGGTTGTTATTTATATAATAAATTAAAAAAATTCTTGAAGAAGTGAGGTCATAATAATTTATAATTATATTTTATTTAATTTTATAATTCCGAATAAATTATTATTTATATAATAGATTAAAAACTATCATTCAACCATTCCTTTTTATGAATGGGATGGTTATACTGTTTACTGAGCCAGGGTCTTCTTCTTTTGCAGCGTCCACAAGAGAATGGGAAATGCTTGCATAACCGTTGTGTTTGATTAGAAAGCGGACGGTCAAGCCTCAGCCACAAATTACAAAGACGGAAAAGAGAAGATGGAAGTCACAGCGGGGCCTTCCTTCTGATTTTATGGCTGGCATTTCACCGTGACATTGTCATCGCATGGTCTATTGTCATGCCAGCTGCTGCCCCTAGAGCATCCTATACTCAGATAGCAAGGTGGTCTCAAATTAGCAAAAATGACAAGCAAAAGCTGCTCAGCACATATCCAACTCATCAACTGTGTGTCGAGAGGGAGAGACAGAGAGAGACCTGAGCAAATATCCGTCGTACAACTGTCCGCCCGCTGGACTCTCGAAGTTCACCAGCGATCACAAGCTCATCCAAGATAAAGTAGGCCTGAAATGTCCACAGCAACAAGCATTTCTCAAATATTGTATACCATCACAGACAACTCCAAAATCTCTGCAACCGGAAAAGCATAAGTACCTTATGAAAGTCATATATGAGGTCCAGCTCGCAAACCTGCAAGTAATGAAAGGAATTAAGGTAGAACCAAGGACATTTCATATGGACAAATTAATATCTACCGGATTAAAAAGGTACGGCCGTTCACTCACCTTGCCAAAGTACCGATCTAAAATCCTCACATATTGATGAATTACTTCTCGAGTCTCTAATTCATTATTGTCGGGATCGATGGACATGCAGAAAAAGAAACCCGTGTATCTGCACGTCATGATTGTGACGAACTCGATCAACGATGACAAAGTGCAACCGAATGAACCAATTAACTTTCTCAACATACCTTCTGTAGACAACCTTTAAACCTCCCCACTCGAAGAAATTGCACATCTTGTCACGTCTACGAAGCATTAACTCACTGATTTCTCGGATGACCTTCTCAAGTTACATTTCCATTCATAGAAAGACGTTAGTCTTCATATTATTAAAACCGGGTGCAGATAACCGGTATCTTAACAGAGTATTAACAAACAAGAACTCCAACAGTTTTGATTTTCAGCAAACAATCAATTTACTATGGCGCTCAAATCTTATTAATCCAATGAGAGCTCCTAATGAGGTTGAAAGAAATTATGTCTCAAAATGAGGATAATACCTTAGTTCGTTCCTTCTGTGAATATGGCGAGTACCATTTTGTCAACCTGACCTTCCTTTGACGATTATAAGAACAAAGTGAATCTACAACATGCCACGAATATAAGGAATTAAATCTCAAACGGAACTTGTAGAAAGAGATCAAAATATGCGGCTGTATTTGTACGCAATGTTGGCCTTTGCTTTCATTTATAAAGAGCCAATATAGTTTGATTCAAAAACAAAAATCCAGCTTATGTCCTGCCTTTTTGTAAAGAAATCAACAAAGAAGAGCATGCAAAATTGACAGACGATGAGATGATCACAGCAGAGGAAAACCATGCTTGAAATTTAGGGCGCCCGGTACTCATGAGATATCTATCTTCAGTCAGAAAGTTCATTCCGATGAGCATTTGTTGCACCAACAAAGTCTCTAACGCACAGCTTTAAGAAGCTTAATATTGCCTCAAGCATTCCACCATGCAGTTTTTGCATCGCGCAAGAAATTTCTCATGGAAAGAAGATAAAAGTCATTGTGTAAGTCATGCACAAAGATCTCCAGTAGATCATGAGCTCCACGTGGACTCGTTTTCCACAACAATCATGCTAAGAAACTATACACAAAAGCCAGAAATTTGACAGAGCTTCAACAAAAAGCCTTGAGGTCTTCAAGATTTTTCTTTTCTGGTTCTTACTTTACCATGATTCGAGTCGGAGATCGAACTTGAGTCCTTCAAATTTGCAGGCGACTCTGCACCATCGGCGATCGGCAATCCCTGCGGGAAATCTGTACCCTCGAGAGACCGATGAGAATCGGAGATTACTTTCACGACAAGAGCCGTTCTAATAGCGAGAAGAGTTATTTCTCCGCCAAGTTGGCAAAGCATTGCTGGTTCTCTCTTCCAAATTGCGTTACCACAATCTCCCGACGTACTCGATGGACAGCATAGCCATCGCTCTCTTTGAGAGCTGTCGTAACGTTTTCAATACCATTACACAGACCAAAGTAGTTATCAGTACACGGTTTCATGGGTTCATTTCGGTAAACCGACCGGAGCTCCGTTAAACGATTTATTATAGTGCTTTTTAAAATAAAAAGACGAAGTATTTTTTTATGAATAATGAAAATATTTAAATATAAATTATTGTCGACAAAAGAAATATTTTTCTATTGACTAATTATTATAAGCGATATAATCGATATTTTTAGGAAACATGGTTTCCAAATAATTCTTTTCCGCGAAACAAATTGAGGCAATTGCAAAAAAAATTGAGACTAGGTAACTAACACATTATGCTCATCACCCAATTTCGTGATTTATAAAATTATTAAAAATAAGGGAAAAAACCACCAAAAATCTCAAACTTTGCCCAAAGTGACAAATTTACCCCAAACTTTTTTTTGTGACATGAAAAACCCTAAAATTTGCTAATGTGACACATTTACATCAAACTTTTTTTGTGATACAAAAAACCCCGAACTTTCATTTGTGTGACACATTTACCCTAAATCATAGGGGCATTTTGGTCTTTTTACTTTAAAAACTTTTTTTTTTTTTTTTTTTTCTTTTTCTTCTTTCTCCCCTCTGCCGGCCATGGTGGAGTCGGCGGAGGGAAGCCGGCATCCGGCAAGGGCCGTCTTTGCCGGCGGAGGGCGGCCCTCGCCAGCGTAGGGCGAGGGCGGCCCCAGCCCCAAGCGAGGGCGACCCTCGCCCGACGCCAGCGAGGGCAGCCCCTCGCTGGACGCCGGATGGCCGGGCCGAGGGAAGAGAGAAGAAGAAAAAAAGAAAAAGAAATAGAAAAAATAAGACGAAAATACCCTTAATGGGGTAAATGTGTCACATTCTAAGTTTGGGGTTTTCATGTCACAAAAAAGTTTGGGGTAAATTTGTCACTTTTGGCAAAGTTTTGGATTTTGGTGGTGTTTTCCCTAAAAATATATATGGAGTATAAAAAGAAATTTAATATTTTCTCGATATTTTGGCCAGTCGAAATTTTTTTAAAATATATTAAGTCATTTGAAATCTATATATTATCCGAAAAACAAGGTGAGAGTCAATAACGGATCCTATTATTTCTGCCATCAAATGACTTTTTCTGACGTAGCTCCACGCCAACGCAGCATATGATTAAAAAAGATTAAGAGTCAATCACACTGAATTTTAGCATGCCTCCTTAACAAATTTGGCCATGATTTTGTCGGAGTAGCTAGGCTGCACCTTATAAAAAACTATTAGAATTTAACTACACAAATTTCAACCTTTTAGACTTAGATTGTATATTGGCGCATATGTTGCAAATTTGGCCATGAGCTCACCAGACAGGCCAAAATGCACCCAATAAAAAAGGTTTAGAATTTAATTGACCTGGGATTTTTAAAAATAGAAAGAAAAATTACTAAAAATAAATTTGACATTTGGCCAATTTGTTTAGCTAGTGTCGTTGCTCATACGATTAACACCCTAGAGATTGGATCAATACAGTAAGGGCTTGTTTGGTATAATTGTGGTCGAACAGTAACCGTGTTGTGCTTGTAACTATGCTGTAAGTTTTATGTTTAACAATTATACTTTAAAACTGCAGTCTCTCTCAAAGTTAGGTAAAAACAGCTATGACTTTACAGGCGCACAACAAAGAAGAAAATTATCCCAAAAAATCATAAATCTATTATATGACTGCTAATCTAATCCTAAATTGTTTCCAATTTATCTAATGTAATCCATTCAGTTAATTTTTATCGCAAATTACAGATGTGACGTTTAGTCATTGCCGATTGCCGGTTTTCTTATGTGGCATTATAGCCAGCGATATGACATGTTGTATTGAAACATGTTATAGTTTTTTTTTTCTTTAAATTTTTAAATTTTTAAATTTTTTAAGGTTAATATTAAGGAAAACTCTAAATTGACACACATGTAACAAATTTATTCAAAACTAATTTTTTGACTAACGAAGACTTCAAATCGGTACACTTGTGAAAAATTTACTTCAAATTAATTTTTTGACTAATAAAAATCCCAAACTGATATACTTATGACAAATTTACTCAAAACTAATTTGTTGGCCACCAAAACTCCTATACCCTTTGTTAGTTTCCGTAATTGGATTAATACTAAAAAAAATCACAAACTGATATATTTATGATAAATAGAGGTAAAACCATAAACTAGATACTCGTCAATTGGCACATGTCATCCAACTCAGCAATTTGATAATAAATAGAAACTAATGGATGGTAAATTTATTACAAGTGTATTAGTTTAGAGTTTTTTTATGATAAATGTATACTAGTTAGGATTTGTCATGATATTGTCCTCTCTTTTTCTTTTTCTTTTTTCGATTTCTTTTCCTGCTCTTTCCTTTACTCTTTATCCTCTTCCTCTAAAGCATGGCCCCTCATAGCGATAGAAAAAAAAAAAAGGGTCCTCAAACTTCAAAGTGGACTTTACACATTTTGAAGAAGAACAACTAGCGTCCTCCATCTAATTTTCCTCAAACTCAAAACACCTTTTGCGCTTTGGTTTCTCAGCACAAAGGGAAACTAGCCTCGGGCCGGGGTGTGAAGAATTTCATGCCTTGCTCCGACTGAAACAGCTATTCGAGAGTTCAATCTACTTACCTTTGCTCATTCCTCTCTGCTTCATCCCCTCGACGAGAGAGCGAATTATGTGTTTTTTTTTTTTTTTTTTTGGTAAAGTGAGAGCGAATTATGTGTTGATGTCTTCAAATCTAGAAAAAACACGTTCGAAGGTCAGATTCGTACAATCGTAGAAAAATGGGATCGCCTGTCATCTCAAAATAGCTCCATCGCCGTGAAAGTTAAGAATATTACTAAGGCATGGAGCTCTAACGCGGTGTCAACCAAGCTTGATGATCTCGAGCTTTGCTGAGGTGTCAAGCTCAAGCCTCATATCTAGTAGCTCGAGCTCCGTCGCGGCATGAAGGTCGAAATCATATCTGGTTCAACTTGGCGGTGAGGGTTTGATGGACGAGCTTCTTGGGAAGGACTAGAGTGCCATCTCCGTATTCCTGACTGTCGGGAATATCGGATTCCCAAAAACCGGATTTGACACTAAATCGAACCCCTAAAACAAGTGCGGAAGACGAGCCCGGGAAAATCACATGTATCACCGATCCTAAGGCACATCACAGAATCGATCGTACCTTGTTAGCCATAGATTAAACATCGACGCTGATATGAGGAAGAAAAACTGATCTCGTTCGATCCGATGACGTCAATTCGCCTTGAAGGGAAGAGAGTGTCGTCTCTTTTGTTACTGTTCTTCTTTTGGAGTGTTTTGAGGGAGAGAGGGAGGAGGAACGTACGTAAATCCAAAAGATGTGTTCCTCTCTCTCTTTTCCCCCTTAAATAAGTCCTCTCCAAAGAACGTGTCCCTTCGGCAAAAGACGTCCCCCAAAAGTTACAACTCTTCAACGTATCCCTCCATCCATGGGCCCTAATCTTGTGGGCCAGGCTTTTAGGCCCAACATGGGCGGACGGGCCAACTTAGGCCCATCACAATAATTAATAAAACCATCATCTCCCACTCGCACATGGTGGGCCGAACAGGATCCTCTTTTCCTCTCTTCAACATTCATACCGGTGAATAATCCGTGCGACCAGCATACTTTGAGAGCTCGTTGCCATACATCTGTTAGGAATATATAACAGCTCATAATGGGCATCACACTCTGAGTAGATTTAGTATGCAGTACCCTAGATCAATCGATCACATTTATATCTCTCTTGATCTCTTTTAAACAATATATATATATTGTATTCACAATTATGATTATCCCAAAGACAGTCATAATTGGTTGACCAGTGAATACAAAACTACAATGTGATTCTCCAAATTCGATCTTCCTCTTTCCTTCAAACTCTCAATTTCAGTTCAGCTTGTTTTTCTAGAAATGTCCCATTAGATCGAATCAACTCATGACCATTGGCAATATCCTAAGATAGCAAACACTAAATAGAAATCTTGAGAATAAGTAAAAGTCATGAGGGCACTAAAATTGAGGAACTCTTTTCCTCAAGAGTCTTACACAGCATAAAAGTTAAGATCGAACTTTTGCCACTCTTATTGGTCGTCTCATGCATACGTAGTATGAAATACGTATTACGGTATTAACTCCTTTCCCATGGAGCGTATGTCTACACCTTCAATACCGTACAGATGATAGTTCAGACATACCCAATGTCTAACTTGAGTTCATGTATCTACTCATTCACATAATTCATCAGAACTCACATCTGTCATCTTAGACAGATAAAGTAAAATATGTGGGGTATTTTACTTTCGGACATAGTACATATCATGTCCTCATCTTAACACTTAGTTAAGGCGACATATATATATATATATATATATATATATATATATATTTTAATCTTGAGCTCTCGATTATCACCTAGATAATAAGCTTAAAAACCGTCTCATCTCTATTTATCACATAGTAAATAGAGGCGATTACCCGTGTGAGTGGGCCAATATATCTGTCCGACATACTTTCTCAACTTAATGTAATGCACTGAGCATTAAGATGCATAAAGATCAAACAAAGATTCATAGCCATTAATAATGAAAAACACAAGTTCATAAATGTGAACAACTCAGGAAAATTACAATATCCAGTACATCAGACTCTACGCAATCCTAGAGATTTTACATGACCACAAAACACATCTCTAGGTATTGACTTTGTCATAGGATCTGCTACCATTCTATGCGTAGATATGTACTGTAAGTTCACATCCTTTCGTGCAACCATATCTTTAACAAAGTTATACTTGGTATCTATATGTTTGGTCTTGCCATGATATTTTGGATCTTTGGTGTACGCTATAGCTGCTTGGTTATCACAGTTAACCAATAATGGATTTGCAACTTTCTCAATAACACCTAAATGATCCAAAAATCTCTTAAGCCAAACTCCTTCTTGTACCACTGCTGATAATGCCACGAACTCAACTTCCATCGTGGACAAGGCTATACACGTTTACTTCTTACTTGCTCCATGATATGGCGCCATTGTTCGATAAGAAAGCAAATCCAGAGGTAGATTTCTTTTCATCTAAATCTCCTCCCCAATCAGCATCTGAATAACCTTCAAGTCGCAGATCCTTTCCTTGGTAATTCAGCTTGTAATCAGCAGTTCCCTTCAGATACCTCAGTATTCTCTTAACGGCTTTCCAATGTGCTTGACCTGGATTGGATTAGTATCTACTCATCATTCCAACTACAAAACATATGTCAGGTCTTGTACACATCATAGCGTACATCAAGCTCCCAACAGCACTAGCATAAGGAACATGTTTCATTTGGTCCTTCTCTTGTGGAGTCCTTAGACACAGTCTATGGCTCAATCCTTCACCTTTTGCAATAGGAGTATCTATGGGTTTACAATCTTGCATACGAAATCGTTCAAGAACCTTATTTATATATGTTTCTTGCGAAAGAGATAACAACCTCTTCGAATGATCTCTTGAAATCTTAACTCCAAGAATGTATGCAGCATCACCCATATCTTTCATCTCAAAGTTGGAAGATAACCAACTTTTGATGGTATTAACAAACTCCATATTGCTATCATCAACATATAATGATATGATCACAAATTGATTTTTGGATCTTTTGATATATACACAATGATCCTCATCAATCATTGTAAAATCATATGCCATTATGGCATTATGAAAACGTATATACCCCTTTGTCTTGATGACTGCTTAAGGCCATATATCGATTTCAAAAGTCGACATACCTTTTCTTCTTGGCCTTTTGTAATGAAACCAATAGGTTGTTCCATATATATTTCCTCATCCAATTCTCCATTGAGAAAAGCAGTCTTTACATCCATTTGATGTAATTCAAGATCCATACTTGCCACTATTGCCAGAATAATATGAATCGAGGTAAATCTCACAACAGGAGAAAATGTTTCCTCATAATCAATTCCTTCCTGTTGATTATACCCCTTCGCCACAAGGCGAGCTTTATATCTCTCTATCGAGCCATCAGCTTTACGCTTTATTTTGAGAACCCACTTGTTCCCAATAGCTTTGCGTCCTTTTGGAAGATCAACCGGTTCCCAAACATGGTTTGACTTCATCGACTCCATTTCCTCTCCCATTGCATGCATCCATTTTTCCTTACTAGGGCAACTTAGAGCCTCATGTATATTTCTTGGCTCATCCTCATCTTGTGGGGCAATCATAAAAGTTTCCCTTTCAATGTCAAAACGTCGACGGGGAATACTTTTGCGACTTGTTCGCCGTATGGGAGATTGTACACTTTGCACATGATTCCCCATTATGCTCCCACTAGGACTAGATAATGATGATGTCGTCTCATCATGTGGTTGTAATTAAGAATGAGTTGAATTTAATTCATCACTTCTCATATTACTCCCACTTGGACAAACTCCACTAATATCATTATCTTGATTCAAGGTTTCAAATAGGGAGTAATCTTCACCTATTTCGCCCTTCTTAGGAAATTCATTCTCTAAGAATGTGACATCCCGTGATTCAAATTCAGTTATACTCCCACTTTCGTGCTCACTTATGAACACATACCCTTTTGAGTGTTCGGAGTATCTTATGAAAATACTCTTCTTTCCTCTGGGACCCAATTTCCCAAACTTGTGAGAGAGCTCATGAGTATAGGCAGCACAACCCCATAGCTTAAGAAAACTTAAGTCCGGTTTTCTACCTGTCCATAACTCATGTGGAGTGGAAGTAACTGATTTGGAAGGCACCCGGTTAAGTATATAGGCAACAGTTAACAACGCATCACTCCAAAAAATGATAGGTAAGTTAGCATGCGCCATCATGGACCTAACCATTTTCAGTAGGGTTCTGTTTCTTCTCTCCGCAACACCATTTTGTTGAGAAGTATATGGAATAGACAACTTTCTTTCTATTCCTTTTTCATCACATAATTTTCTGAACTCATCAGATAAATATTCTTGACCTCGATCGGATCTCAATGCTTTTATTTTATTGTCTAATTGATTTTCTACCAAGTTCATAAACCTTTTGAAACAACTTAATGCTTCAGATTTATGAGAAATCAAATAGACATATCCAAATCGAGTATAATCATCTATAAAAGTGATGAAATAAACAGCCCCATGCCTTCCTCTCACATTCATTGGACCGCAGACGTCAGAATGGATTAAATGCAGAGGAAATTCAGCTCTTTTACCTTTTTCAAATGGTTTCCTTATCGTTTTCCCTACTTGGCAATGCTCACATATGGGCAAATCGACTTTTTCAATGTTGCCCAACAAGCCCTCTTTGGCTAGTCTATTCATACATTGTTGGCCAATATGACTAAGTCTAGCATGCCACGCATTCACATCATTATCATATGAATTAGGAGACGTGAGAAGGGAATAACAAACATTTGCATTAACATAGTCAATATTTAATACAATGAAACCATCTAGAAAATAACCACAACCATAGAAATTTGTATCTAAAAACAAATCCACACCTCTATTATGGAAGTTCATATTAAAACCTAGCTTGACCAACACTAAAACAGACACCAAATTCCGACGAATCTCCGGAGCATACAATACATCATGTAGGAACAAAGTGCGTCCACCACGCATGTTCGGTTGGCAGGTGCCAATTCCTTTACTTCAGCTCTGGAGTTGTTTCCCACATAGATCCACTTAGTTCCGGTTGGTACTCGTCGGAATTCCACGAAGGATCCTCATCCTTCGCTACATGGTCTGTTGCTCCTGAATCCACAGTCCACAAAGGATTAGACTCAGTCAAAAATACAGAACTTGACACATAGGCAAAGTTCTTAAAAGCACAAGGGGTGTATACCTTCTTTGGCTCGCGACAATCGCAAGCATAATGACCCTTCTTGTCACAATTGTAACACTTTACCCTTGTCAGCTTCTTCATTCGAGGACGCTTTCCTCTTTCATGTTGGTCAACCTTTGGTTTCTTTCCTGAAGCACTTGGTCCCTTGCCTTTCCACCTCTTGAACCAGTCAGGATGTTTGCGCTTGGAGCCCGAAGCTCCATTTGAGCTAGAACCAGCATTATATATCTCGGTTTCCGGCTTAGCCGCCGAGAGGCGGTCCTCTTCCAGCTCAAGATGGCGCACTTTGCATCCTCAAAGAATTTGATATTCTCATTGTGGGTCAGGTGCACCTTCATATGCTCCCAACTTTGAGGCAAGGAACGAATCACTGCTTGCACTTGCTGCTCATCAGTCAGGACATGGCCAGCATCCTTCAGTTCATTTATCATGTTTGACATCTTTTTCAAGTGTTGCTTCATGGTCTGACCATGAGGCTTCTTGTAAGAGTCAAACCTAATAGTGAGTTGTCTCAGTTTGGTCACCAAAGTATGACCAAATCTTGCTGCCAACGCTTCCCACATTTCCTTGGCATTCACAAAATGCCGGAACTCTTGCATAACATCATTTTCCATGCTGCTCAGCAACGTAATGCGAGCAAGAGAGTTCTTCCTTTTCCATGCAGCAAATGCATCCTTATCTCTCTTGTGTTGTGCAGTGTTTCCATCTTCAGGCTCTTCCATGGTTAGGTTAAGAGCTTCTAGTGCCTCTTGCTCTTCCAGCACATATTGGATTTTCATGTGCCAGATTTCATAGTTATCGCCATTGAGCTTTTCACCTTTGTTCAGCTCGGCAACTATGCTCTTTGTGGCTGAAGCCATTGATCTGAACACATCAGACATATATGCACGAATAATTAATGCCTATCATTTATGCATTCATTTTGCACAGACCCATCATATTAATGAACAATTTCAAGTAAGGTTTCAGAATCAAAAGGTCACTACGTTTCCAATCATCCTCCAAAAATCCTAACTTAAAACTATCATTAATATAATTGTCCATGCAAAATAAATTCTATGAAGCTACAAAAAACTTCTATGAACTACCCATAGCAGTCAACAATAACAGAAAGCAAATAATATTTTACATCCAATAGAATAATAATGCTTTCACATAATACAACTTATATATCAGTTGCTACATCAACAACAACCAGGTAGTAAAACGTTTACATAAGGTATCCATAAAGTATACTAAAAGAAAGATAGCTTGAAATATCTAAACCCAAGTCAATATATAAACTGGAAAAGCTCCTTTTTTGTTCAATTTCATGATCTTTTCTTTTGTAACAATCAGGTAATAATCATCTATAAAAGCCATCACAATACTCCTATATGAAGCGGCTTTACCGACATCTCATATGCGATTCAACACTCCTTGCCATTACGGTGGAAGAGTGTTCATGAAAAATCGCACCATCTCGAGCTTGTGGCATGGGACGACCATTCCATATGACCTTTTGAATTTTCCCGTTGACTTCAAGAACATGATCTATTATGTCCCCGCTCTCCCATCGATAATTATTCAAATTGGCTATCAACCTTGAAAGCCTTTCCTTTTGTTCGTCGGTAATTGCGCGAATAGGTGTGCGCAACTTAAGGGGAGGCATTGTTCCTGCAACAAATGCAGAACAAAAAGGGATTACATATAATCCACAGAGACATAATTGAAAAAGAAACACATTCTTTTTCCTTCCTCTTTTTTTTTTTTTTTTAAGTCAACGGTCAACGGTCGTCAACGGTCAACGGTCAGCCGTCGAGGTCAACCGGGTCGGGTCGTTGGGTCGGGCCGGGCCGGTTGGGCCGGGTCGGACCGACCGACCCGGCACGTGCGGCACGCGTCCGTAGCTGACGTCACGATGACGTCAGCTGGCGTGTGCCGCGCACGCGCCATCGGCGGCCCTCGCACACTTGCGTCGCACGTGCGCACGTCGGCCCCGCGCGCGCGTGCGACGCACGCGCTTGCGTCTTTGAATCGGCGCGTGCAACGCCGGTTCGTTCCGGCCACGCGTGGGGGCGCGTCCGGCTGCCTATGGCGGCGATCCGCCACTCGTCTTGCTCGTCTCGACGAGACCTTCGACCCTACACCATCAGAAACTGATTTCGACTTACAGAAAATCGAAAAAACGGATGAACAGTGCTCGGGTGTCGGGATTTTTTCGCCCCCGATCGATGTCGGCTGATTTTTCACGAAAATTCAATCAAAAAATCATTCATAAACACGAAAGGGGTCGGGAAAACATGAAAAAGGATCGAGAAACATGAACTATGGCTCTGATACCAATGTTGGGAATATCGGATTCCCAAAAACCAAATTTGACACTAAATCGAACCCCTAAAACAAGTGCAGAAGACGAGCTCGGGAAAATCACATGTATCACCGATCCTAAGGCACATCACAGAATCGAACGTACCTTGTTAGCCACAGATTAAACACCGACGCCGATATGAGGAAGAAAAAGCGATCCCGTTCGATCCGATGACGTCAATTCGCCTTGAAGGGAAGAGAGTGTCGTCTCTTTTGTTACTGTTCTTCTTTTGGAGTGTTTTGAGGGAGAGAGGGAGGAGGAACGTACGTAAATCCAAAAGATGTGTTCCTCTCTCTCTTTTCCCCCTTAAATACGTCCTCTCCAAAGGACGTGTCCCTTCGGCAAAAGACGCCCCCAAAAGTTACAACTCTTCAACGTATCCCTCCATCCATGGGCCCTAATCTTGTGGGCCAGGCTTTTAGGCCCAACATGGGCGGACGGGCCAACTTAGGCCCATCACAATAATTAATAAAACCATCATCAAGCACTCAAAAGTGAAACTAGAGAATAGCAAATTGTCTACCGGAGATGAGTAATGCAGGGACAGGGAGATGAATAAGATGATGAACAGTGACCAAATAAAAGAGAAGAAAAGAAAAAGAAAAAAACTCAAAAAATTAAGCAAGGGACATTGATTTGGGTAAAATTCTCTACATCGGGTCGTCGGCACTCTTGTGACTGACTAATCGATCAAAAATAGTCACATAAACTACATGAAAAAATCATCAAAATACTTTTCAAGAAATCATTATTTAGAAAAGCATTTTTCCCTTTTCAGGTTGAGGATTTCATTTATTTTTTAACTTTGACCATGTACATTTTCTTTGATCGTAAATGGTTTTTCATTAACCTATAATTTTCAGTAAGCCAAACAAGTGAAAGTCCACAATAAATAATTCTTGAAAAATTCTTTCGTTCAAACAAATACATCATTTAGTGCTTGAAAATTCCCAGATGTGTATCGATGTTTTAATGATTTAGGTGCTCCCGAACCCTTTTTACTCATCTATTTGCATGTCAAATTGAAAAGGTGTCTAGCGGCACGCTTGTCGCCTTAGAATTTTCATGTTCAAACAAAATGTTTCATGCTTACACCAGACACATCAAATTGAATTTTCACTTTGTTCGATAACGGGTTGCTTCCCGTGATGTATGTGTTTGCTACATGCCTATATAGGATAATCTAGCGGACATATTCACCAAGGGACAATTTAGTTCACGACATGTGTTATTGAGATTCAATCTGTTGGTTCTTATACCTATTTCGGATTGAGGGGTATTAATATGCAATGCATATGTATCTATAATTATGTTTTTGTATATATTCTCACCGTAATTACTCATTTCAAAAACACATCATACAACTCTGGCTAGGATTAAGCCCCATAAACACTCTCTCCATTCTCTATGACTCTAGATATCATCATATATTTCTTGGCCACCTAGGGCGTTATGAAATCTATTGAGTTCTAAAATTGCTCTCAATAGCAATCACGTTTATTACAGGTACTCTTTAGTAGTGTAGGGGGTAACTCGTCTGGAAATAGAATAGTTCCTAATAGAATATGTCGTTATGAGCCATTCAGATCATTTAAACTACCATTTATATTGCAAAGTTGGCTATGGCACCAAGGGATTTCCCACTTAAGAAACTGAAAGTCATATGTTCATGTTCCGTTAACAGTATGCAAATTGTTTTGGATGCCGGCAGCCCACATAGGCTAGGCTCAATTGGTTTATGAAACTTGCGAGACATTTCGTAACCCGAAATGAACATTGTTTTAAATAAGAGCTGAAAGTGACTGTATTAGTCTTAAAAAAGGCTTGACCTCATTAGCTGGTCAAGGGGATTTCCATCATTCACATTTTTTTTTTTAAATTTTCCCTTTTTCTTTCTTTTCCCTTTTTCCTTTTTAATAAAAAAAGACAAACTAAAAAAAGAAAAAGAAAAGGCTAAAACTTAAAAAGAAAAAAGAAAGCACAAATAATTTAAAAAAAAAAAACTTAGGCGGGAGGCTCCTGCCTGTGGCCGCTCGACGACCATGGCCAACGACCATTCCTTAGAAAATACTTTCCTAAAAAATACTTGATTGTGTTGTTTAAAATAATTAATCAAGAAAAAAATATTTTCATTATTGATAACAATTCACGCTTAACATTTTTGAGAACAATGGAAATATTTTTTGTTCATTTATTTTTGTAAGTAACAAAAAGAAAACATTTTTAGAAAAACATTGTCTAAATAATTGATTTTTTGCAAAATAAACAGTGCTATAAAAATGATATATCTTCCTTATATATTTATCATCTGTCCATTTTTGCATCCCATGATCTGAAGGTTGTTGACCCACCTCTTAACCTACTATTTAAAGTTTGAATTCATTTTCTTGAAATTTAAATTTTCCATAGTAAAGGACAATCATGACTTGCAACTTGATCGTGATAACATGTCACAGGGGAATCGTTCATACTTATATGAAAGCCATGTTACTGAAAAATAAAATAAAATAATATTCGATAATCACTTTCCTGTACGAATCCACATACAGTTGCGCGGAAAAATATAAAGTTTTTTTAAATTAAATTAGGTGCCAAGAGGAAGGAGAGAAGAAAGAGACAGGTAATGGGCCAATGACCATTCGAATTAGCAGACATTGACGGTACATCCAAATTTAATAAAACAAAATTGAATAAGCATGGATGGCGGCGGTCCTCCATGGCGGCTAAGGAACTAAATAAATAATTAAAGGGAATGGTCCTCCTAAACGATCTTGGAATTATTTAAATGTGAGGTAAAAGCGCACATTCTGCACTGTTACATCCTTTTTCTCACTCTAGTCCTCGAATTTGTTCGCGTGTGCAATTAAGTACCTGAATTTGTAGAATTTTTCTAATAAAGACTTTATTTGTTTTGCCAAAAATAGATAATTGAAATTGTTTTATAAAAATAATTGTTTGTATCGCTTGAAAGAATTAATTTATGAAAGATGATTCATTATCGACAATAATTTATTTCTAAATATCTTCATAAACAAAAAAAAAAAAAAAATATTTTTTCGTTCGTTCGTTTTTCAATCAATATGGAAAATTATATTTAGGAAAGTAATTTCAAAATCATTTATTTTTCACAAAACAAACACACCCAAAGTGTCCCAATCTTTGATTTGGACAAATTAAAGACAATCAAATTGCATCGACCAAATTATTGGAATGACAATCTTTTCACCTCATTAGACAATTTCAATAGCTTTCGATTCAATAGTCTGTTGATTATTTCACTGTCATACTTCTAGCTAGTACCGACTGGCAATCATCACATTAGCTTCAATTTATTAAAACGAAGGGATTTGATTAGAAATTTATATAAAATTATATATTCGATTATGTAATTCGTAAGTTTAAGGATCATATTGGAAAGACAGTGTACATTCAAGGACCAAATATACACTTTTTTCTCAATAGATATGGGCATGCCGTGATGCATTATTTTGGAAAATACAAGTAATTTGGATAAACTTGGGAATGACATTATTCTGAGTGAGTTGGGGGTTAGAAGACATTTGACTCATTTCCAGTCACTATTTAACGCTGAATTCACTATTGAGCATATAAAATGTCCATCTTTTTCCAACCGTGTTGATCTTTTTCGGTGCAGCTCTGGTTGGTAAAAGGGAGGAATGTTTCTAGGGTTTCTTGTCACTTTAATAAATATATTACGAAAGATTCTAATATTTCTAGAAGTGGAATCGACGATTGAACGCGTAGACATCCCAATTTCATGACTATATTTAATAAAAAAAAATATAGTAAATTCTCCATCACACCTTTTTTAATGAAATATATTTTTTTTAGGATATGCTTTTTATCCCATGAGATGGGTCGGAATATCAAGTCAAATGGCCCCGGTCTGCATTGAAAGTCATGCGTCATCGCCTTCCCCCCGCCACCCACGCAAAGCCCGTGGAACAGTCAAAATGATTGAATGTTCAACCCCGCTGATATATAATCACATATTCTCCTTACCACCTCATTCTCCTCCTCCATTCCATTACCTTTCTTGGTTCCTTCGTTTTGGACTGGAGTGTCCTCTCGCTCTCTTTCGACGCAGACTGATTCTCTGGTCACAGTGACTTCCGGCGAGGCGTCGAGGATCTTCGGCGGTGCATCGATGGCAGAGGACTACGAGAAGGAGCGTACTCTGGAGCAGACTGCGACGTGGGCGGTCGCTATTGTCTGTTTCGTGATACTTGCGATTTCCATCTTGTTGGAACATGCCATTCACCTCTTTGAAAAGGTGAGGTGATGTTGAAGAGCTTGACTATCACTAACTGGATTGATCACTAAACTGTTGTGTTAGCTACGATGTCTTTTCTGATGGTCTGATGAACGGTCCTGATTGGTCTGTTCTTGCCATTTGCAGTTCTTAAAGAGAAAGAGGAGGGTAGCTCTTGTTGAAGCATTAGAGAAGGTTAAATCAGGTGATTTAAGATTTGACTTGCTCTTGCCAATTTTCACTGACAGAAAGTCAGAGTCTTAATGATTCCTCGGCATAGCACGCTTCGCTGATGAGTTGTCTGCTTTTTTCTGTTTTTGTTCGCTTGGGCAGAGCTTATGCTGCTGGGGTTCATATCATTGCTTCTGACAGTGCTTCAAGGTCCAATATCGAACATATGCGTCCCCAGGAAATTCGCGAGCTCCTGGCTTCCTTGTAAGGAGGGGCTCAAGGCTGAAAAGTCTGGCCGTGGACTCCTGGAGTTCTCGGAGTTCGGTGGGGTCATCCGCCGGAGTCTGGCCACGAAAGGGTACGATAAATGCACAGGAAAGGTAATGATAAGCTTTTCAAATATCCCTGTCAAATCACTTCATCGCCTTTAAAAGTTTTGGTCAAATCACATAAACATGCCCTCAGTTCAAGAAACTACCCTGTGCACTCGGGAGAAAGTGTGCATCCCTTCATTTACATGTCTCTCTGAGTATGGATCAATGATCAAATCTCTGTCGCTGCATATAGTATTCACTTGTACTGAACATTCTGTGCAGGGAGAGTATGCCTTTGTCACGGCGTACGGTATTCATCAGCTCCATATATTCATCTTTGTGTTAGCCATCTTCCATGTTATGTACTGCCTCACAACCTTGGCTCTGGGCAACATTAAGGTACAATATGAAGTTACAAACCTAAGAACCTCTCTCTCTCTCTCTCTCTCTCTCTCTCTCTCTGAGTGGCTTTGTTTGGTTGTTGCTGCAGATGAGACGATGGGAAGCATGGGAACAAGAGACGAAGACACATGAATACAAGTACTTCAATGGTAACCTTTAAACTCTGAACACAAAATATGCCCCAAAAATTACTGATATTTGGTTACACTTTGCCTAATTAATGAATCTGTGTGCGCTGTCAGCATGCATGAATTTTACACTAAAAATGCCCATCAACCACTACCATGTGGTTAACCCCCTTAAATGTTCACGTGGAAAAATTAGGTATTGACAAGAGTGAATTGTTTAAATTTTGTATGTTTGAAATTGTGTATGATATTCTCTGTCCACTGAAATTGGGGTACGTATACCCGATTGGTTGGTTACGAACGGGTGCTTTCAGTCTGAGTCGAACATAAATGATGTTGCATTGTTATCTTCTCTTCGTCCAATTATGGCTAAAGCCAGAGCCAAATCTCTGTTGCAGATCCAGAGAGGTTTAGGTTTACAAGAGAGACATCATTCGGTCGAAGGCACTTGAGCTTTTGGAGCAAATGGAAAATATCTGTCTGGATAGTAAGTACAATTTCCCAGATAACATACACCTCTATTGTACTGAAGTCCAAGTTGATTTCGAATGTCTGTCAGCAGATCATTTTATTTCTCAAACAGAAATTATTCATTAGCAGTTCGGATTCGACACATAATTGACTTTGTGAGTCTAAAATTGAATTCGGTTAGTACATGATGCAAATTTGAAGATTCACAGCCCTTTTGTTAATTTATGTGTTGGTAGCAAAATTCAAACTTTATCACAATTTTAGCTTTGTTTTCAGGGGTGATCAATGTTTTTATCTTTCTCTGAGAAATATAAACAAAGTTACTTTTTCTGATGGAAGGAAAAAAACCAAAATCCTCCCTAGAGTTGAACTAAGTTTTCTTCCCCTTCTGTCAGGTGTGCTTTTTCAGACAGTTCTTTGGATCAGTCACGAAGGTTGATTATTTGACACTAAGACATGGATTTATCAAGGTAAGCACACGCTCATCGTCATGCAAAGTAGTCACATTGACATCACCAAGTACGATCATTGTTACAAAGAAGGTCAATCAAAGGCTTACCTAAATTGCAATTACAGGCACATTTGCCACCCGGAAGTGAGACAACATTCGACTTCCAGAATTACATCCAGAGATCACTTGAGGACGATTTTAAAGTAGTTGTCGAAATAAGGTAGGAACTGCCTAATGTTAACGTGCAGTTCGTTTTGTTTGACTACATATGTATGTCTCACAATTCCCTTTTTTTGACATGCAGCCCGATTATCTGGTTCTCGGCAGTGCTGTTCCTTCTGACCAATACGCATGGTAAGCTCGGATGATTATTGCTGCCTTCACTTGCAAAAAAAGGATATAATTTTGATTAGTGTCTTCAAAAACTCAGCATCCTGATGCTCATGCCTTTTTCATTAAGCTTTCATTCAACATCTTACAACTGGTTTTTATCTAGTTTCCTATTTCAATCTCTTTGGCTGCTCTATGTTTCCTCTCGGTTACTGAATCACTTGCTTTCGTTTTTGTTCTATTCTGCAGGATGGCGTTCTTATATATGGTTGCCGTTTATTACTCTGTTTGTAAGCACAAAAGCTTGAAGCAATCTGTATTTCCTCATCCTCTCAAAACATCTCATCTGAGGATCTTGGGTGTGGAATGTTGATGAATGATATATTAATCAAAGGATGGATCTTGCAGATAGTACTCTTGGTGGGGACAAAGCTGCAAGTTATAATCACGAAACTGGGACTGCGCATTCAAGAGAGGGGAAATATAGTCAAGGGCATTCCTGTGGTTCAACCTGGTGATGAGCTTTTCTGGTTTGGACGCCCGCGTCTCCTCCTTTTCTTGATTCATTTCATCCTTTTTCAGGTACTGAGAACTTCTTCTGTTAAATAACATCCTCGTATAATTCATGTTCTTTCTAAAACCTTGTACATATTCTGTATCTCTATCTCAAAATTTTGTTCTCTGTCCACTTTTCTTGATTGCAGAATGCTTTTCAACTGGCCTTTTTCGCTTGGGGCACGGTAAGCATTTGATCCGATCCACCGCTTTTTGAAAGTATGTGCATGTCAATTGCAAGTTCCGTATGTCCTGATTATGGTTCCCATCACTGTTTTCAGTATTCATTTGGGTTCAAGAACTGCTTCCATGAACGCACTGCAGATATCATCTTC
Organism: Eucalyptus tenuipes; assembly: GCA_014182365.1. NCBI lineage: Eukaryota > Viridiplantae > Streptophyta > Magnoliopsida > Myrtales > Myrtaceae > Eucalyptus > Eucalyptus tenuipes. The sequence continues at coordinate 10,707,857 of CM024546.1, read as the reverse complement.
AGAGTTTCAATGGGGTCAGTATTACCTAATTCATATTACTTTCCGTACATCACTCGAGAAAAACAGCGGTACATGGAGAAGAAGGCTTATTCAGCGTCGATACTTTTGAGCAAAATAGAAAAAAAGATTAACATGAAAGCATAATATACGTGCATACTATGAACAAGACAGAATTCTGTGTTCATTAGCTAATATTTCTTGAAGTTAATGCCTCATTTGATTTCTTCAATGTACAGGGTCTTTATCCAGGTCCTCTGCAGCTATGTGACCTTGCCTCTCTATGCTTTGGTGACACAGGTCTGTGAATTCTTATGTTATTTATTTTCGCTATAGTTTATCAGCTAATCTCCTTGTGTTTTCGAGGACTTGAATGACAATCGATCTCTTGATTGTGGCGATAGCACACTAATACTAACAAAATCAATCCCCTTCCATCAAATTTCACATAAACATTTCCTGAAAATCGGTGTCACGAATGTTTGGAATTTAGACCGGAACGTAAATGAAATAGAAAACTTGCGATTCGCTGGCATAAAATCTTGGTTTTCTTTCGGTTATTTGCAGATGGGATCAAGCATGAAGCCCACCATCTTCAATGATCATGTCGCCACGGCTATCAAGCACTGGCGTACCACTGCTAAGAAACACACCAAACAAAGCCGCCACTCCAATGCCGACCTGCCGTTCTCCAGCCGGCCAGCGACGCCGGCTCATCTCCTGCAAAACTACAACCACAGAAGCGAAGAGAGCCTTCATGAGATCGAAAGTGACCGTTGGCCCGAGTTAGAGTTGACCGATGAGTCTTCTCACGACCATGGATTAGCTGACGACTCGGAGATTGCTAGGCATCCTGATGTTGTGGAGGAAGAGCAGCCGGACTTGCCAAACCAGCCATCGGCGCCGCCTCAAGCGACTGCTCCCCACGCACGGTGACGTCATTTAGCTGGTAAATAAATCCACCAACAATAAAGGCTGTTTTACGGCGATTACGGAGCATCGAAGCTCGAAAGAGCTGGAGGAGTTGCAGAAGTTTATATTTTCCTATAGTTTTGACAATTCTTTAGTTTCTGAATTGTAAATCTTATAAGAATTCTTGTTCATCGTCCCTTAACTTCCTCGATTTTCAAAAGGGTGTCCGGATAAATTTTTACTTTTCCTTCGCATCGTTACAACATTATCGACTCCTCGATTGTCCAAAGCGTTGGAGGGAAGCTAGGACTAGCATTTGATTCTCCAAACAAGACCAGCTGGAGCATGCCAGCATGGAATAGACTAATGATCATATATGACATCCACCAGGAAATTTGGTGTAATAATGATTGGAGCTGTTGGAAAAATAATTAGCTGAAAAAACAATAATGCGGGATCATAAGGTCAAAGTCCTACCATTATTGTGGTAGAAAGTGATGTCTCTTTGCATTTTAACCGTGACTGTTGAAGCAGGCTTTGTTCGAGGATAATAGAAGAGATGACGTTCACCTCCCGAGTTCGAAAGAAGCAATCTCCCTACAAATGATTGAAATCACCAATTTCTTGGAATTTAAGGTTTTCTTTTTCTTTGGCTGTCCGAAAATTAGGTTCATCCTCACCGCAAAAGACCCTTTTATGTATTCTTTTAGCATGAAATGCATACATTATTTGGTACAAAATTTGCATTAAGTGTCTTTTGAATTCAGAATTGGTTCTATTTATAAAGGCGAGAGTGAAATGAATAAAGATGGTGGGAGAAGCAAAAACATTATAGTTAAAGGCTGGCAATTCAAGTGGCGTCGGTGTATTTTTTGTCATTAGTTCAGTGATTCTTTTATGTTGTTTACGAAGTGGTTTAAATGTGATCGTGAAAGTATCCTTCATGAAAAGAACAAAGAAAACAGTAATAATGTATCAATTTTAAAAAAAAAAGTTAAAAATTAGTTTCAAGTTAGTGGTGTTGTTTTGTGTAAGGGCAATTGATTTCCGAGTAGTCCTCTTTCCACTCACAATTCAATAACCAGATCATTTGGTCTTGGAACTGGACCTTGCCAGTCCAATCCACATCTCGTGTGGGTAAATGGAACTGGTGACACATTTTTTTTCCTTTTCCTACTTGATGGTTCTCTGTAGAACAACAAATAAACAAATCACACGTAAAATCACAAAAATGAAAAAGAAAAAGAAACAAAAACTTAACTGGAACGAAAAAGAAGTTAGAAAGCGCAAAACACCAATCTAGATCGTCGTAAAATCTTCAAGGTGACTAGGAAGGAAGATGAACAACTATGAATTCCCAAAACTTGAAGCAACATATGAATAATAGAATCACTAGAGAATCAACAAACATCGAAAATAAATCAATTCATTATTGAAATGGTTTAAGAACAAAAGGGAAAGAACCACTGGCAAAATAAAATAAAATAAAAATAGTGCATTGGATATCTATCTCGATGAAATGAGATTGTGATCACAGTTAGCCAAAAATAGAGCAAGAGAGGAAGGCGAGAGTGGAGACTCGAGATGAGACCGCGAGAGGGAGGCATCGAGTGAGAGGGTCGCATTGAGCGACTCAAGCAAGAGGGTAGTGTTTGACAGTCAAGCAAGTGTGAGAGCAATTGAATCAAGCGAGAGACAGAGAGTCGAGCAAATTGAGCAAGAGAGGTGTAAAGAATGAGAATGGGATTAGGGTTTTGTTTCAGATTAGGAAAAGAGGCTTGCAAGAGCAACATTCGTGAAGGTATTAGGGATTTTCATATTTGAAAGAAATAAAAAAATAAAATAATTGATCTAGTTTGAGTGATCCAATTGTTGATTTCACACCTGAAACTAGGAATCGGCTAGAATTGGCTGGTTCAGTTTAGTTTGAGTGGTTCTTTTTGCTCATCTCTAATTTCGTGTCAAATTTGGATTTTTGAAATAGATTCATATTATGTTCGAGTTATGTTATTGTATCATGTGAAGAATTATCCTCTCTAATTCTAGTTATGTCTCACATAAAATGGTATGTGTAAAAGTACATAGAACTAACAACCTTATATCCTTGTGTTAAAGTACTAGCAAGTGTTAGATAGCGAGATTAAGGTCAGAACTTTGAATGATTTTAGGAAGGAGGCAATGAAAATTTTAATTATAAGCAATCTCGTGTTTGAATTACAAAACTTACCTACATTCTCATGGTAAAAAGAAAGAGAAATATCCATTAAAGTTCCACTAAATCACACACGAATTCGACAAAAATATATCTATCATAGCAGGGTAAAACTAACTTGAAAATGTTGCCACTTTTATAAAGCCAATCCTGCTTTTAGCATCCACAAACTAATTTTCCCTTATAAATCCAAAAAGTTATGGACAATGAACCTAACTAAACTAAAGATCCTCATTATTTTTTTGGCAACCCCAAGAAAAAGCCAAAAGAAAAAAAAAAAAAAAGAAAAAGAAAACCAAACCAGACCTCACTTTATTAAGTTATGCACTTCCTTGGTCCTGCCTATCTAAAAAAATAAAAATAAAAATGGAATCAAAAGGGCCTAATTAATTGTCACATCAATTATTTGTTGGTTAGTACAGATAATAATTATTATAATGATGATGATAGATAAGATAGGATAATTATTTTTGCATTATTTTGGTGCTTGCGGTTTAAGCAACCGTCCCACATCTTTCCTTTTCCTCGTTCCGACGCTCCCTTTGCCTTCCTCCTCCACCGCCCACCAGCGCCGGTCGTCTTCCCCACCCCACCGAGCGCTTCGTGCATAAATTGCACGAGCAAAGCATGTGAATTTTTTGAAGAATTTAGGTGGAATAAAGGGTTTTTCTCTGGGAATCTGATCGCAAGATGGAAGTCCGGCAGAACCCAACGGCGGACAACTCGTCGACGGTGTCCGGCCGCCGGCAGGCGCCGAAGCAGGCCAAGCCCTCGCCTGTTCCCGTCGATTCGACCTCCGTCACTCAGAGGTGGGTTTTGTTTTTTTTTTTTCCTTTGGGTAGATTTTTGTTGGGTTCTTGCTGTTGAGGAGTTTTGGGGTTTGATTGTTGCTGCGTTGGCTTCTTGGTTTTGTTTTCTTGCAGGCTCCAGAAGGAACTGATGGCGCTGATGGTATGTGCAGCGTTCCTTGTTCATTTGGGTGTTTTCGGATAGTGTTTCTGTTTACGAATTTGTACCCAGTCCGGTAGCATCTGCATCGACTTTTGCTGCTTGTGCCCGGCCAAAGAACGTGCCTTTTCTTGTTCTTTTTCTTTGCTTTGAATTGTCTGGACGATGGTCGTTGGAATTCCTGTCATTAGTCGGTGGAGTTGTCATAGTTTCTGTGAAGTTCGCTGCGAAGTAGGTTGGAGGTTGGTAGTGAAGTTGGAGGGAAACCCCATGGCCATGGGTTCGGGGTGATGGAACGGACTTCTGTGCGGAGTAGAAGAGGTTCTGTTCTCCAGACGGCGAATGAGGAAGGAAATCATGTTTAGATCATAACAAAGAACTACTTTGGTGTCCCTGAACGTTCACATTGACATCTTCTGGGATGGTTGCGTTGCTCATCAATGATGTGTTGGGCACGTAGAGGCTCAATCATGTTTGTGGCATAGATAGGCCTATTTGTTTAAAGTGGAAATTAAAGGTGTCGTGCATGCAAGATAGTCATCTGCAGCCGTTTAAACAATTTTAGACTTCTTTAATCAAATAGGTGAGCTTGTTTGTGTTAATCCAATGCATGTATACACATGCAAACACCGTTATACATGTTTATATGTCTGACTCACATGTTTATGTACTAGAATCAATTCTTAAATTTCCAGGTTTTAATGTCACATAAAAAATGTGATGATTATGCCATAAAAAGAAAAATTACTAGCCCTAGTTTACTTTGGGCTAAAGATAATGCACATTGTAAATGAAACTTCTCCTTGCATTTGCATCTTTCTCTGGAATCTCTACTATTGCTTAGATGTCGACCAAATTAACAGTCTCCACTTCCTACTTGTGCAAGTCTACCACATTTACATCTCCCATATGAAGGAGCATCTAATTTGCCAGTATTTTGAAGATAGAATGAAGGCACTGATACTGTTGCCAATGTAAATTGTTAAGTAGGCCAAGATTGTTTTCGGAGACTTTGGGGGAAGATGATTAATGACTCTAAAGTACTTGCAATAAGTTCAAGATCACTCTGCTTTTTACAGAAAATCATATGCTACATTGCAGCAAGTCATCATTTTTTTTCGGCCGGCATTGTAATTAGTGATTGGATAAAATTTAAAGGTCATTAATAAATATGATACCTTTTCAAGCTTCCAACAATAAGTTTCTGAATTATTTTGTGCTCTTCTGTCTCTTGCCTCAACTCTTTATGCATTCGTCTCTCCTTTTCTATTATGTTTTTGTCTGGCAATTTGATCAAAATACTAGAGAATGCTTTCCTGTGCAGATGAGTGGAGATCTTGGAGTATCGGCATTTCCTGAAGGTGAAAGTATTTTCTCATGGGTAGGCACAATTGAGGGTGCAAAAGGTACAGTGTATGAGGGTCTCTCTTACAAGCTTTCATTGCGATTCCCATTGGAATATCCATTCAAGCCACCACAAGTCAAGTTTGAGACTCTGTGTTTCCATCCGAATGTTGATCAGTTTGGCAATATATGTCTTGACATCCTTCAGGTATCGTCCTTCTCAGCAAGTAATAAATCTTATGAAAGACATTTGATGGCACAAAATTCTTTGTTCTGGGGAGTTGACATCAATCCTGTACTTTAGTTTTGCCTGGCGTTTGCAAAAATTTTTGGACATTTACTCTTATTGCTTTCTTATGGTCATTCCTGATATTTTTCCTACAAGTATAGAGTCAAGTCAGACATCAATAACTTGGTTTTGCCAGTTGGAACAATGTTTCTTCCATTCTGAGTTTTGAATGTCCGGTTCGCTAGTTGGGGTGGATTTTAGGTTACTGGAACCTATTATGTCGGCAATTTGCTTGAAGCTGAATATTCAAAGTGGAATTTTAAGGAAAGACTCTTGGATCAAACATCAACTTATGATGTGTATTAAGGGACATGGCATTTTACAAAAGGGCCACAGTGTCCATCCCTGCAGAAACTTCCACTGACGAAGCCTATAATAAATGGGTTCCAAATATGGGATAACTCACATGCAATTTAAGCCAAATAAATGTGAGAGATGTCCTTGTTCCAAATCCAACAACCAGAAAATTAAGTTGGAGGAGGGATGTACAAAAATATAACCCTTCTCAAAATCGTTTTCCCTTCGGTTTTCAAATGCATAATTGGGTTGCATTTGTGACTTTTTTACTTGATTTTCTACTTTTCATCTTTGTTTTGTGTGATTGGTAATTCCATGTAAATGTATTTAGACTGAAGCTGAAAAAGTGATGGGCCAAACTGAAGCTTCTGTTGATGAGGAAAACTGAAAATTTTGTTATGAAATAAATAGCCTGAGTAATTAATTCGAGAGTAATGGATTTACAATAATGAAATTTCGAATTCTTTACTAAATTTCTGTACTGTTTCTTTTTTATTGTGTTATGTTTATGCAATTGATGACATCTCTGGTGGAATGTCGCAACAGGATAAGTGGTCATCAGCGTATGACTGCAGAACCATTCTTTTGTCCATTCAAAGTCTGCTGGGAGGTCTGAATAACTATTTCTATCAATCTCCCGTTTTTGCATTTTGTTTTCTTTCATTCAAATATTGTGTTCTTGCAGAGCCCAATCTTGAGAGTCCCTTCAACAGCTGTGCTGCAGCTTTGTGGAACAATAAAGAAGGTTAGGATTTCATCTCTCTTGTAATGTGCTGATAATTCAAGCCAAAATGATGCATTCATCACATTGCCTGTGCTTCTCCTTTAAGTTGCTATAAACAAGAGTAGATACCTTTGCACATGCCGGCAAGAAGCACAAAGTCGCCATGTCGCTTTTTTTGTGATGAATGTTTCGATATGACTGGTAACATTTTGGTACAATTGGTTAAGACGTTTATGTCACTTTGAATTCACAGATTACAGAAAGATGGTCCATAAACAAAGTTTTGCTGGAGAGCTTTTTGAAGAGTGATCCGTCGGGTATTCATACTTTCACCGTCACATGGGATACATTACATTGCCAAGTTCTCTCTAGAAGTCGAGAAAAGAGCTCGACACTGATCTAGAATTGTATAGTCTCTTTTTTATGATAGTGGAATATTGTATCTGTAAGATTGATTTGTTAGGCAATGACAGACCCAAAAAAGGGTGAACTCTGTCTGTTCAAGATGATAATCAACTTCTGTCTGGAGAAAACTGGGGACTTTGTACGTCATTTGCGGTTTGTTTGGATTTGTATTTGTACTGCTTCTACTGTAACATTTGTTTGCAGAAAATGTAAATGATCTTAATAAAAGGGATCGTCATTTCTCCTCTGTGGATGGGTTAAGATGACCACGCCATTAGCAGGGAATTCTTAATAAACCCACGACCCTTCTCAGTATAATCACCATGTTCACTTGGGCGGAGGCAATATATTTGCAGCTACTCTTTAAGATAACCCGTAGTTTTAGCTACAGATCGCAACAGGAGGAAGCAAGAAAATTTGCATGTGTACTAGAGAGGAGGATCTCAATTGGGTTTGAAGCCTGGGTGAATCATTTTTGTACTCTATTGACCATTTCTGCAGTTTTATCTTCTGCTCTTTCCATGAATCAACATAGGCTACAATCTTGCATTTTTCAGTCACTCTTGTAAACTTGTATATTAGTATGGATGCTTTGTCCCCAGCCCAATCTTCATTCGGAGATCTAGCTGCATTCATGGTCTGTTTGAAATGACAACTGATGATTTGTAAATATTTGAAAGTCGGTCATCTACATTACAATGCAGAACCATTTCCACATTGGATCTTCACTACTTGCATCGACACATTACGATAGATTGCCTTCACAAGGTCTTGTGGTGATGATCATATGGATAATCTCATCCTAACCAATTCCCATAGTCGCAATACTATTCACCACAGTACAGTTCACTTTTTTTAACATGTCGAACCGGTTAAGTCACTTGTCAATGGATTGAATTTGATTTGAACAGTCATGAGAATTAAATATATCGAACTGTCATGGGACTCGATTGCAGGAGTGCAACTTTGTCAACCAAAACAAATGAATGCTAAGCAGCGATTGAAAGAAGCCCTTCTCAGGAGTCAAGAACAATTTTCTTTTTATAGTCATCCGACGTATATTGAGCAACGGCCAAAGCAAAATAGTGCAAAGGAAATGTATCAAAGAAGACAAAATTCCTGTACTGTGTAACATAATCCACAAAATAGGCACACAGAAATGCATACTTTCTGACTTCAACATGAGAAAGATACTTTCTGCCGTAATTGCTCCAAACTGGAAGTTGTCTCTTGTCGTCAAACACTCTCGGTGGCATCTTTCCCAGATTCTTGCGCAGTCCGTGCAGCTGCTAACCTCTCAGCTGCAAGCCTTTCTTCCAAAGCCCGGGCACCTCGTTCTCTGAAATAAAAGCCAATTGCAAATTATCCATAACTTGCATCCCGCTTACAACTATAACAATCTTCAGACCACAATTTTTATCACAGCAGTAGTGCTCCCGTTGTATATCATTATTGATGAAACTAGCTGTAAATTTGTCTGGTCATGGATTTTGCATGGTTTACATTGCACTAGTGTCTTCAGATTTGCCTTTGTACTTGAAAGCCCCAGCACTTGTGGACTGGCATTAACTTCACAAGGACTTCTCAATTTTATCAGAACTTAATCAGGAAGAAGTCGCTATTTCATCATGGTTTATTTAGATGAGAAGGATCAGGCTATTAATTCTCCTCTGTCTTGGGAACCATTTCTCTTGTTTCCGTTTTTCCCTTCTCTAACTGAACTTATGAGCATCAGTGTATCACTGTTTCTACATGGAAAATTCAATTTGTGAACTGGTAAGTGAAAACTAATAAGAGAATATTACCTTCTCCTAGATGCTTCAATCGGATCAGAACCCAGCAATGGGTTATCGCCCAGTTCCTGGTCCTGGGCCTCAGACGAAGTTGGGCGTTTTCCACAACACAACCGAGCAAATATTGATGCAAAAGGATCAATTATGGGCCTGCAAGCCGAACAGAGAAGAGAAAAACTTGGCATGAGATGTCAATCTAGAGAGGAGATGATTGAAGAAGCACTATTAAAGTGAATGAGAACAGCTAAAGTGAAAACTAGAACAGTTACACACCTAAACAAACATATAAGGCGTCAATCTTATTGGTTAAGAAAGAAACAATCATGAAATTACCTTAATAGCTCCGGGAAAAAGGAAGAAAAGGAGAAATCATCACTTGGATCCCCCATGAACTTAGTTTCAGGCCTCCTTTGCAAGAACCTAAGGTAAATCCAGCTTGTGTATGTGCCAAATATTAACATCGGCAGATAAGCTGTAGGCTCTGGGATGAAGAAGCTTACAATGACAGACAGTAGCAAAATGATAGATGGCAACCACTGCATGGGGCCAGTAAGATGACCAGTGCATTAGAAACTAGCGAGAAATTCTACCCTAGAGAGAGCTGAAACAAAGGTTGACGCCTTTACAACTTACCTTTGCTTTAATCCTCACTAAAGGCAACTCATGGTCGGGTAAAATTTGCTTAATGCCAACGAGGAACCCTGAAAGGACCCCATAGAAACCAGATAGCGGCATGTACCTAGACATGCATTTTCACAAAACTAAATGAGGAGGTTAATCATAAGACAGTAAAATACCCAAGGAGCAAATAATACAAGAATTAAAATCGTAAAATTTGATATACAGAAGAATTGATACATGCATTGTGCTAATTCAAATAAAGCAGCGGCAACAATAAACATGTGCTTAAGATATCCGATCCACCATTAAATTCCAGATGAGCAATTGGGATTTATGAGGTCTCTTCTAGACTAACATGTTTGCTTCTACCATCAGAGTAAACAAAAACAACATAGAAGGGAAAAACATGTAAACACACAGAAAGTTGAAAAACCTCTCAAAGCATCAGTCGGAAGATAATTTGCACTCAGGTTATATAGGTAATACTGCACTTACAGGTAATTTTCCTCCATTCTTATGTAATACAAGGCAATGGCAGTGACGAAAACACAGAGAGAAGTTAAAAAGTTGACAATGAAGATGAACTTCACGAACTCTTTAGCACCCCATATGGGCTCAAGAATCTTTCCCATGAATAGTAGACCAATAGTGCTGATAACAACCTGAAGCAGAGACAAGCTTACTGAAATCACGAAATGAGAAAGACAACAACAAAAGAAGCAAGGCACTAGAGAAGCTTAAAAGAATAACTAATGCAGTCTATACCCCATATACTGTTTGCTCAATATAACCAGCTGTTATCAGATTCCAAGCAAAAGGAATTGTCCTACAAAGAAGAACAAATCACAAGTGAGATTCAGAACGATACCAGAACAAGCACCTATGATCAGACGATAACAATAATTCATTAAGCCTGCACCAGGAACCGTAGGTGGCCAACGAAGTTGACGGTAAAACTTAAAACTAATCCATGGCATAATATTTTTATTTGTGGAACCATTTAGATCTCATGCTGGAAACTCTAACATAGAGGACACTTCAAAACATATGCTGCTGAGAGATATGACAGTCATCTGCTGTAATTAGAAGTATTACATGGAAATAATTAGAACCAATTAGATAATAGTGCACAAATCCTCCTCTGCTGTGACAAACTATAAGGCAAAGTAAGTCCACGGTAACCCCATTTTTTTTTTTATGAGAAACAAGGAAAAGATGTTATTGAAAAGGGGCAAGGATGTAGATGATTTTTCTACTATAAAATAGTACTTCAACCTTAAATTTGGCAATGCCAACCATGTCCTAGCAATAAGGTAGTTAGTATTATAGCAAAGTTACGCAACAGCTGTTCAATTATTCACTAGTCATTTAAATCATAACTACAGTTCTTAATTCATAGATCATTTGGCATCACTTTCTGAAAATACCATTCTCTCAGCAAATCATATTGGCCCCTATTATACCTCAAAATCTCATCATACAATGTTTGTGCACATTAAGGCCAAGAGAGCTCAGGGCATGTTTGTTTGCGTTTAAACAAAAGCAAAAGGTACTTTTTTGCTTTCCTGCAAAAATTTAAAATATATAATTCAAATTTCAGGGTATTATGAAAAGAATATATGTGAATCCACGTGTCAACAGTTAAGCATAGGGAAAGTTGTAGAATTTTCAGATTTATTAATAAAAAGGTCAATGTGTGAGTCACAAGATTTAGATCAACCAAAATAATAAAAGAAAAAGTCAATCTAAACAGGCCCTTAATCTCCCCCATCTTCTCTGGTCATATTTTCATGTGAACTCTAGAAGGTCCAATGAAGAACTTCCAGAACAATCAACTTAGATTTTTCAGTATATCCATATATTGAGGAAATATAAGCTCATCTACACCCATACATAGCTGCATAGATTCTATATTGGAATCCCAACTAAGGTCTTGTTAATGACATTTTCTCCATCCCAGGGCTGTAATGCGCGCATAAAATACTTGCAATTTGTTCATGATCTCATCTGCTACATGCTTAGTGGCAGCGAACTCAAACTTAAGCAGCCAGTAAGTTCAGGGCCTATAACTTGTCAAGGTCATTGCCTTGAGGAGGTCACATTAGTTCAAGGCAAATAGAGCTGCATGTGTGCAAACTCAACCAAAGGACTTCAGCAGGGTAAAAACTGAAACTAGTTATATTGCAGCAGTATTAAAGCTATAGGTGGGTTCAGTAGCTGCATAGCATACGTTTGGAGGTGACACGCCATCAAGTTCACATTTACGTTTCGAAAGTACCAACAGAAGGTTTGGAAATAATTCCACAGACAGGAAAATTATGTCAGCAAAAAGTTAAAGCTTGTTTAGAGGTTTAAAAGGAGTGAATTGCAAAAGAAAGCACCTCCGCCCTCCTCCAGATCCTTTTTTTATCTGTGTCTTGATACGAGGCTATTTTTACTAGTAGTCCCTCCAATTTTTTTCTCCAATCATCCCATATTATGCTCTAATGTAAATTCCTGAAACCTCGATAACTAACCTGAAGGGATTCAAATAGATATGAAAGTATATATTTTACTGTTATTCAGTTCTCATTGACCAACTTAAACTGATTTAAATTTTTTCCTGAAGTACAGTATAGTAAGCACGTGATTGCCTCTCATCTAATAACTACTTTAATTTTCAAGCCGAGATAAAGAATTATCTGTTGAAGGCAACAGGTTTTCAATCCATAAGGACTCCATGATACTTTAGGAATATGAGGCCAACTCAAGCATTTGAAGCAGATAAATGCCTCTGATCTCGAACATCACCTCTGATAAACGTCAAATGTTAGTATAAAAGCACGAAAACTTCGCCCATATCCCTAGTCACCTGAAACGTCCACACTCTAGACACCTTGCGAAAGGGCAAATCGGCAGCTCTGAGTCCCAATTTCGAATCAACTAGAAACTTAAGGTCACAGAAGCTCAATCTATACTCGCTTGGGAAGCCGGATCAACTAGTGCAAGATATCTATCCTCAAGCATCCTACTATGACCTTCCACTCGAGCCACTCATTCAAAATCAAACGAACACGGAATGAGCAATCGCAACCGAAATCCGCCACTGCGGCAACAAATCACGCACCGGGACCACAAAAATCCACCTCCCGGACTTCCGCTCCCAGGCATCGAGAACTCGAGCCACTAAATCTCAAACAAACGAAGCATCCAAACTGCAACCAACAAGCCTTACTAACAATACCTCGCGGGGATCAGAGCAAGATAATTGACGGCCGCGGGGAGGATCTGCACCACAATGTGGCCCCCGACGAGTACCACGGCCATGCCCTTGCAGAGCCTCGTGAACCCGGCGAGCGAGCCCGTTCCCTGCGCACGACATTCGCACATCGGAATTCGCGTCACGCACGAACAAAACCGCTCATAAAAAAAAAAACCCTAAGGAGAAAAGCCAGGGACGGCGCGGGGAGGCGATCGCTCCGCCCCGCGCCGTCCGGAGGGGAAGCGTACTCCGGAGAGAGAACTCATGGCGGCGGCGGCGGCGGTCCGAGATTGGATCGAGCCGATCGGCCGTCGGGGGTGGCGGCGGAGAGCTGATCCGAGTCGGTTGGGTTTTTGGGGGTGGAGTGGAAATGGAGTTTTTGCAGAGAGACGTTTCAGGCTGGAGAGAGTCCCTAGATCGGAGAAGAAGAAGAAGAAGAACGCGCATGGGAAATAGCAAAAACGGATTTTTTTTTTTAAATGGAAAATGAAAATATTTTTTTAAAAAAAAATTGATTTTTACGTTTATGAATCGCGTCGTGGATGGTGCATGCGATGAGAGGTCATTTATGTGAAAAACAAGCAAAGTCCGATGTTGACTTACTGGGAAAATTAGTGACTTTTCAGAAAAAAAAATTATTGTCTTGCCTGATGGTCCATTTAGTACTTAAAAAATATTGAAATAATTAGTTGTTTTCATTATATGTTTATAAGTTTTCGTGGATAATAAAAATATTATTCGTAAACAATCAATTTAATTTTTTTCAAATTATTCATTTTCTAAGAGATAGATGAAGTCTTTTTTTTTTTTTTTTTTTTAATAGATGAAGTTTTTTTTTTTTTTTCTGCCTTACTTACGCCTATTCTAACGCTCTCTCGACTTTTTGTCTCTGCTTTTTGCGGGCGTGGGCGAAAACCCACTCCTGAAACTAATGCGTCCCCACCCCAACCCCCTGAGAAGGTGGAGATTTGAACCCCCCACTTCTCCCTTCCAAGTTGGAAGGGTGGCCACTGGGGTAAACCTCAATGGTTAATAGATGAAGTCTTTAGAAGCAATCGATTTGTTTTCATCGTTCACTTTTATCTTTTAAAAGTCATGAACATTGCACATGCTAATTGAAATAATGACGACAAAAAAATAGCTGTAACAAGATGAAAATTTACGGAGACCATATGACAAGTACATGGGCTAGCGTAAATTACCCCCTAAAATTCATGGGGACTTTGTATGATTTTCCCTATTTTGTGACGTAAGGCCGGCTTGTTAGCGAGTGCTCTTCATGAACTTATTAACCACGCTTATTAAAATATATTTTTATATTTAATGCATTGATTACACATAACACGTGACATATGCATGGAAAATGACAAATTTTTATACACATATCTTAAATGAATTTAGCGACAAGACAAGTTTTCGAAATGATAACGATGATTTCTTTTTTTATTAATCTATTTCTATTGAAATCCCCTTTGATTTTTAAAAAAAAATTAGGAAAAATTACATTTTTGGCCCTCTATTGTTTTAATAGAATTCACTTTTAATTCTTATACTTTGTTCGAATAGAGTACTAGTCCTTGGAAAAAAAGTCAAGACTGGCTATTTTGCCATGGGCCACCGATGTGTACAACCTCCATAACAAATTACCCTTTTGATCCTCAAACTTTTGGGAACGACCGATTTTAGTCCCCGTAAACTATTTCAGTGATAATACTAGTCTTGTCACGTTTCGTCTAAAATCTTATGAAATATCAAATCGTGACCCACCATTAATTCACAATTCCCGTGTTTGCAAAATATCTCTAATCAAACTAATAGTCCACCGACGGCTAATTTCGTCGCATGCAACGAGGGCATCCTCATTTTTGGTTCAGATAGGCATGAACATATTCAGGACTTCTTGTTAAAAAAGGGACGATGACCTTTTAAACCCTTCAAACACAATTTTAACTCACTATCTAGTAGGTGAAATGATGTAGAGAGTTCATAAGAATTATTTCGACAACAGTCATACCAACAAAGTCCATTCCGCTGTTATTAAAAATGTTATTGGTTTTATTGATTATTGATCTCATACGCTATAAATTGCTTTATCTCGACCCTTCAGTATTCATTTAGGAGTAACCATTACGCTTTTCACTGGTTTACCTTTACTCTTTAAAAGTCCCGTGCATCGCCGGTGCTAAGTAAAATAATAATGGTGGGTTAACCGCTGGATGAACTAGGGAGATATTGTCTAACTAGTGAAAGTTTCGGGGCAAGCATATATACACTACCTTAAAGTTCAAGGGATTTTGTGTAATTTCTCCTTCATTTTTTCCATTTGGGATTTGTTAATGAGTGTTTTGGGAATATATTAACCATGCTTACTAAAAATAATTATTGTTTACAGATAACACGAGATCGACAGCACATCGATAGTGAAAAAACTTTTGTTTCCACAATAAAAGGATTATTATAAATTGAGTTCTATCATGGACGGGATTTATTAGTGAGAGGAGCCTTTGAAATGATAATAAGTTTTATTTATTATAACTATTGAAATTCTCTTTTTAAAAAAAAAAATTCTTTACTTGCTGAAATTACATTTTTGATACTACAGTATTTAATGGAATTCGCTTTTGATTCTTATACTGTGTTTGATTACGATACAAGTCCTTATACTCGTCTCTCGCAACAATTTAAGTCATAGCGTCAAATTTGCATTCAAAATTCGCCCAGGAGTGCTAAGTTAGCACCAGCCACATTGCCGTGGGGCCCCTTACCTGTACAAACCTTAAAAAAAAATTGCACTTTTGGTCCTCATATTTTTTAGAACTATCAATTTTAGTCCCTGTACTTTGTTTTAGGGATGAAACTATTCCGCATTATCATTTTCCAGTGGTAACTCAATGGTTTTCGTCACGTTTTTGGCCGAAATCTTATGAAATGCTCGAATCAAGACCCGTGATTGATTCACCCATTCTATGTTTGCAAGTATGTCCAATCAAGCTAACAGTTCGTCAGGATAAATTTCGCTATAATTAACAATGACTCCCTTGTTTTCAACTCAAATCCGTGTAAAGAAAATTTTAGGACTCATTTCATGAAAATGTAGATGACAATTAAATCCTCTCACCGCAATCTTTTGTTTACTATCTGATAGGAGAGACCTTATGAATGATTCTTCTAACAATCGTTGCAGTAACAATTTTTTCATCGCAATGGTTGTAAAGTCATCCATGCAAAATCCTTATGGGAAAGTCGTCCAAAAAGTCTTTAACATATTATACGATAGCCAATTCAGTTCTAAACATTTCAATTGTGCCAATATTTTCATAAATCTTTTGATGGTTTGCCAATTTAGTCATTCGGGCCAATTTTGATTGAAAATCGCCGACGTGACACCAATTATACTACGTGGCATGACCGACGTTAGCATAGACAATTTTTGTAATTTTTCAAAAAAAAAAATTCTGAATTTTTCTATTGATTTTTTCTTTTTTCTTTGCTTCTCTTTCTTTCCTTGTTTTTCTTCTTTTTTACACATGCCATTAGCTACTAGGTGATAGCTTCGCAGCCCTCAGCCAAAGGCCGGTGAAACCGTTAAAAGATTTAAGATTAAACCGACACAACTAAAAGATTTAAAATTAAATTGGTTATCGTATAATACGCTTAGGATTTTTTCGACAATCTTAGAAGTATCTTAAGGTGGTTGAGCTTGAGACCGTCCACAATGACCGGTGCGTTGTCTCTTGTGGCTCTCTCTTCCTCCTGAACTTCAATCGAGAACCTGTTGAGATGACGGACGATCATGATTCCATTCTCTGAGCATTGCACAAACAGCACTTAGTCTCGTCCAGAGTTCCCGGCACACGGATGTTGAACCTCCTGAGAAAGCATAAGCGCACACGGTTAGTCCATTTAAACGTAGGTTTCGCAAAAAAATATATGATAGGAAGTGTTGATATTGGAGGTGATGATGATGGAACCATTTCTGCTCTTTCAAATTCAGTAGTCTAGTGGCCAACTAATAAAGTGACAGTTATATATAATAGACTATCAATAGAGAGCGGCTATCCTTGACTAGTGATTCGTGAAGAGGGGAAAAAATGATTGTGATCTGTTAAGAAGTTGCTTGTGATGTGAGGACAATTACAATGAAGGTGCAAGGGAATTGGCACTCGGCCACTCGAGGAGGGCCCCGAAGTACATGTAGAGAGGTGGGTTGATCCTGAAGATAGAAAATATTACTGACAAAATGGTCCATTTACATCATCGCATATTAGATTTCAAGCAACAACTCCTCCATAGTCCTCTGTGTCATTCTCATTAATTATCTCCTAGATGAACAATATTATAGACCCAACAAATATGTCGATTGCAAAGTAGGCTTCACTGTAGAATGGGACAGCCATAGTCATTGGAATCGGGATGAACCACGACACCTTCTTAGGAGTCATATCCCTCGGGAGGTTTATAACCGAAGTTGCCACAAAAAACCTAGGCACATAGCAATATGGTTCTAGGGAAGCTCAAAGATTGTATGGCCCAAGATTGCCAATTCTGTGAGTATTACTGCATATGGTGCTTTTTATAGGCCGTCAGGTGACCTGATATCAAAAGTAGTCCAAAACAACCAAAATGGGAGTGGGGCAATGATATGACCCATGGCAATTCCTACTAGCTGACTCATGAAAATCGTGCATATGATAAAGTTAGTTAACCTGTCTTGAAATCTCGCATAAGATTAGCTATCGACAATAAACATCGTAACCCACATGCTACGCCATTAGACCCAACCAAAGGCAATTAATTTCATTGACCCTTTCTCTCCTCTGTTTCCTCTTTCTCTCACTCTCTGTAAGTCCAATCTTCTTACTCCAACAATCTAATCGCTTTATCAATCATGCACCCACATTGATTTTAATTATCTTTACCAATGTTGACTTATTGCTTCTTTAATAGTGTTTATTTCTTGCCAATGCAGGTGGGTTTGACCATAATTGAATGTGTGGAATATGTTTAACAAAATATAAATTTGTTTTGTAAGTCGAAGTATATGGAATGCTCAAGAGTTTATTTTAATTTCAAAGACAAATGTCTAGTTGAAATTTCCATTTGTTGTACGTGCATTTGGCAAGCATATCTTGCGTATCTGTTGTGCATATGCCATTTTATCATCTTTTAGAAGGGCTGTTGCTTAAAGACCTTTCCATCTTGATTTTAACTTGGACTTATATCAAGATTAGGATTTTCAAGACTTAACTATTAGAGGTTAAACATATATTAACATGGATAGAGGAGAGTAGGAGGAAGAAGAGGGGGATGAGAGTCATTGTGTTGAAAGGGAAATGCCAATAATTGTTAGAAGTTTAGCTGATTGATCTAGAGATATTTATAGGATGAGATTCGATAAGGATATGAGGTAAAGCGAAAGGAACAAAACCAAAGCATTTCTCATTCATTTTGCAAGTGATTTCATTTTCTTGCTCACTTCCACTTACTCTCTGAGATTAGAAATGAACAAATGGCAAAAAACTACCGACATTCTCACCACCTCGATCTTTGAAAATAAATGGAGGTCCAAATCAATTTCATTAACACTTTCTCTCCTCTCTATTAGTCCCATACTCTTACTCCAACAATCCCATCTCTTCAACAATACTGTATCCATATTTATTTTTAGGGAAAAAATTACCAAAAATTCCAAACTTACCCAAAGTGACAAATTTACTCCAAACTTTTTTTTGTGACACAAAAAACCATGACCTTCTATCTTTGTGACCATTTGGGTCCTTTTACTTTTTTAATTTTCTTCTTCTTCTTCTTCTTCTTCTCTCTTCCCTCCACTGGCCATGGCCGAGGGAAGCCGGCGTCAGGCGAGGAGTGCCCTCGTAGATCTGGCGAGGGTTGTCCTCGCTCAACGCAGGCGAGGGTGGCCCTCGTTGGCGTCGGGTGAGGGCCTCTAGCGAGGACACCCCTCCTCGGACTCGGGCAAGGGAGTCTGGCGAGGGTGGCCCTCGTTGGTGTCGGGCAAGGGCCTAGCGAGGGAGGCCCTTGCTTGACCCGGTCGAGGGCCGCCCTTGCCCGACGCCGGCGAGGGCGGCCCTAGCCAGCCTAGGCGGCGACCCTCGGCGGGACGCCGGCTTCCCTCGGCCATGGCGGCGAAGAAAAGAGAGAAGAAGAAGAAAAAAAAAAAAAAAAGAAAAAAGGAAAAATAAGACGAAAATGCCATTGGTGGGGTAAATGTGTCACAATTTGCAAAGTTTTTGGTTTTTCATGTCACAAAAAAAAATTTGGGTAAATTTGTCACTTTGGGAAAAGTTTGGGATTTTTGATGGTCTTTTTCCTTATTTTTAATAAGCTTAATCCACTTTCTCAGGAGAGAGGGTGGATACATTTAGTTCAGGTGTAAGGTTCAACTTTTACATTCTACAAAGAAGAATGACAAAAGTCTAAGGGAGAGTTAGAGCATTAGAATATGATATCCCAAAAAAAAAAAAAAACAACCACTAATTTATTGCTTCTTTAATTGCACCATGTTTTTATTTTTTACCAATGTAAGTCAGTCTAGTCATAATTGATTGAGTGGAGAATATTTAATAAATAAAAGTTTATTTTGTGAGTCAAAGTATATGGAATGCTCATTAAATTATTTTTAATTTCAAATATAAAAGTTCGCCATGTATTGTGTGGGTGTTATGCATAGGGAGCTTGGTATGTATATATTCCCGATTTTAGTCAAAGCGAAGTTCCTAGGCAAGTGTAGGGTTTGACTTACCATGAGAATTATTCAATGTGAAAGATTGCTTGGACACTTGTTAATATGATTTGTATAATTGGTGGATTTTTAGGTCCATTTTGCTTCCCACGAATTACGATAAGATATCGTAGCTTTTTCATTTCACTAAACATCACCTTGTATGTCTTTAGAAGAACCCTTTGAAAAATACTCGAATAACCCTTTGAAAAATACTCGAATAAGCATAAAAAACACACATTGAAATCTTTCACCCAAGACATGCCAAAAACATACTGTCATCTATTCATCCAATGGTACAAAAAAATAATAATAATAAATAACTGCCAAAAGTGAGCCCACGGCATGTGACCGTGAAGGTCTGGATCATTGTGTTCTCATGGCTAGTGAAGGTGGCTAGTGATGTCCATGGCTTGGCTTGGTTTGGTTATTTTGAAAAACTGAACTGAATTAAACCGTTAAAGAAAATTGTTGAACTGAACCAAATGTGACTCAAATCAAACTGAAACCTCGGTTGGGTTCGTTCGGGTTTTCAGTCTTCATTTAAATAGTATAAATTGACTAAAAGACAAATGAAGGCACAAAAAGATTTCCCTGCAATGCAAGTTCCACAACTTCAACCACCTCCATAATTAGTCATTTTTACATACGTGGCATAAATTCGTGGCCATTTCCTCACCAGCAACCACAATTAAATGCCAAAGGAATAAACAGAATCAAGAACAGAGAAAAGCATATTCAAGGAGGCATTCCACAATCACTCAATAAATCAGAAATTTTGTTCAACAATTAACAAAGCAACCATCATGATATAAAGTGGGATGATTCGGCCCCAATGACTAATAGAAAGAGGCAAATTTAGATGGATATTGTTTTAGAATTTTGTCAAGTTCAATTTGAAACTAGTGTATAGAGCAAGGTATGAAATTCAGTCCGATCTATAACTAGCTTCAATCACGACAAAATTGAATCAGATTACTAATCAATTCACATTTCAATGGCGATTTTTATATATGTCTTAATCAGAAATTGACTGAAATATACATGAATGCACAAAAAGATTTCACTTTGAACTTACCTAAAGAGGTCGAGCACGAGGAACTGAAAAATGATGAAGATGAGGTTGCCGCACGCAATCCAGTCACCGTCACTCACCAAACATCAAGAATTGAAGAGCCAACCCTCAAATCCGTCACGCACATGCCGTCATTTAGCCTTGCCTTCGCAGTCGCGTGCAACCCAAATGCCGTCTCTCAACCTTGCCTCCCTCTCCCTCTTCAAGTCTCAGGCTTAGGAGTCGAGTGAGCAAAGAAAGACAGTTGGAGATCTATTTTAGTTCGGGGCTATTAAGTTTTAATGGCTTGGAATCGGCAAAATAAATAATTAATTTTCTATTATCCGAACTGAAAACTGAACCGAAAGTTATCGAACCAAAGCGAAAATGTAGGAAATTTCGGTTTTAGGTTTGGTTCTGACACCCCTAAAGGGCACAATCGAGAGGCTAGCTGCAGTAAGAACCCTATCCACTTGACAAAAAAGAATCCCAATAGTCCGGCGGCAATGTTAGTATGACATCAAAAGTTAGGTTGAGCTCGCGAGTGATGATGTAGAACAAGCTCCCCAACATAACACTCATGACAAGCCCTCAGAGCGTGATCTGATCCTTCCAATAGGTGATCCTCTCCTTGCTATCGCCATCGACGCTCTTGCTCTAATCAAGAAGCAATAGCTCGGATATCTCAATCCCCCACAATGGTGATGGCGACGATTCCAAAAGGTTGTGTGAGAGAGGTTAATTGTTTGATCTCATGATGGAGAGAGGTTGAATTGCCATTTGGAGAGAAAATGGTAGATTCGATAAGCCTGTGATTGTTATGGCCTTGATGACACTTGCACGAGATATGTGCGATATATGCTTGACATATGCAGAGCACAATTCTATGATTCATCTAGAAACTTGAAATCATCTCATGCTAAGTACATATCACAACACAATTACACATGGTTGCGAAAGTCTTTTAAATGTGCCATACTTTTAAAAGGGTATGAAGCCCTCTTAATTAATCCTTAAATTAACAGAGTATCCTAATTCAGCTACTGGATAATATTTTGATTTGGGCACTTATTAGCATGTGCCAAAAGTCATAATTGGTGTATCTTGGTGGATAAAAAGAAATCTGCTCCACGAATGAGATGATAATAGCGATTTTATGCCTATCGTAGATTTGTAGAATAAAAGATTGATGAATGGGACTCTATATCTTTAACCTTCGCTTGATGGTTGGAACTAAAATAACAATAAAAACTTAAAATTATTTGTACCGGCTCATATCTCACTCATTCATTTTTTATGAGTGATTTTTAGTATTTTCAAGGAGGATAAATTGAATATTTGTCTCCCAAATTAAAGCGATTTTCTTCCATCAAAACAATATCCATTCATCATCATTTTTTATGGACTCTTTTTTGGGAAAAATCCTCTAAAAAAAGTTTTAAACTTCTTAGAAGGTGACCAATTTAGTCTTAAGCATTTTAATTGTACCAATTTAATTTTAAATCATTTGATGATTTGCCAATATAATCATTTTAGCCAATTTTGATAAGAAATCGTCAATGTGGATGACAATTATCCTATGTGACACGACTGGTGATGATGTAAAAATATTTTTTTTTGCAATTTTTTTTTAAATTTCTATTTTTTAATTATTGTTTTGTTTTTCATTATGGTTGGCAAGTGTACTCTCCTTAGCTACATTGAAAAAAAAAAAAGAAAAGAAAGAATATTCCGAATTTTTGTTAAATTTCAAATTTTGTTCATGTTGGCGTCGTCCGTGCCATGTAGGACAACTAGCGTCCATGTTAACGATTTTCGATCAAAATTAATTGGAATAATTATATTGACAAATTGTCAAAAGATTTAAGACTAAATTGACATAATTAAAATATCTGTGAATGAATTGGCCATTGTACAATAAGTTTAAGACTTTTTGAACAATTTTTCCTAAACCTACATATGTGATGAAGCACCCAACTCTCTCTATAAGTCTTCAATTAAGAATTGGATAGACTCCATTCATTTTACGGAAAATGTGCCATTACTAGGAAGCCATTTTTTAGAAAAATAACAATATTTCATGGTGTTCGGCTAAAATTTGAAAATAAACTATACAATATTATTCGCTTTTTGGTATGGAAAATTTGATTTGATTTTCCTCCGTGCACTCCCTTTAATAATTATTTATTATAAAAAATCGAATTTTTAATTTTTAATTTTTTCTTTCTAATTTTTTATTTTTTCCTTTTATTTTTTCTTTTCCTCCTTCTTCGTCAATTGGTTGCTGGCCATGGTGACGGCTGGCAACCGACCAAAGGTGAGCTTGAGGCTCGCCAAATTTCAGCAAGCTCAAGCTCGCTAGAGGTTAGTGAGCCTCAAGCTCGACTGAGGCTATGAGCTCAAGGCTTGCTCGTGGCCGATAATCGGTTGAGACAGAAGGAAAAAAAAAAGAGGAGAAAAATAGAATTAAGAATAGAATTTTTTAAAAGAAACAAAAAAAGAAAAGAGAGAAGAGTGGGCTAGCAAGGATGTGAAACAAGAGAGAGTAAGTGAGGAAAATATCTTCCTCTTTTTGAAAAACGGAAACATTTTCCTCTATTTCAGAAGACATTTTTCCATTGATGAAAAAATTTTTCCCTAACCGATTCATTTTACATAAAACGAATGAAAATTCGAAAAACCTTTTTTTAAAAGTTATTCTCCGCGAAACGATTCAGAAGGCTCCGTTTGTTTCACGGAAAATAATTTCTGGGAAAATGTTTTTCGGATTTTCCGGCGTTCGTTTCACGGAGAATGAATTTTTCCTCACTTGATCTCTCTTATCTCACACCTATACAAATCCTCACTTCCTCCTCCCCTTTCTTTTTCTTCTTTTCTTTTTTTGTTCGAAGAAATTTTTAATTTTCTTTTTCTTTTTTAATTTCCTTTTTTTTATTTGTTTCCCATCTTCTTCTTTCTTGGCTAGTTGTCGACCGTTGCTAGGCAAACCTCGAGCTCGTCGATCTCAAGCTTGTGCTCTACACTCTTGCTTATCATTTTCTTTATTTATTCTACACCGGCCGCGGTGGCTCCGTGGTGAAGTCTTCCCCATTGTGGGGGACCCACTAACCCCTTCTCGGAGGGCGGGGTTCATGCTTTGCTTCTTTTTCTTTTATTTATTAGAACGGGGTAACAAAAAAAAAAAAAAAAAGACACAGTGGGAGAACATGCCACTCAACTGGAAGATTTTCATGAGGGCTGTACATGCTTTGATTCTTTTCTCTTTTGCTTCTTTTTAAAATACATACGAACATTTTTTAAAGTAGATGAGCATTTGGCAACAATGAGGGAACAAAGATATAAAGTAAGTTTGCTTGGATTTAAAGACAAGTTCATATTTGATAAATTTATAGGTCGGTAAGTGATGCATGCCTAAGTGGTGAAGTCTTAGAAAATATTTTCCTTACCGAACACCGGAAACATTTTCAGGTTTTAGCTGAACATAAAAAAATATTGTCATTTTCCTAGAAAATGACTTATGGGAAAATATTTTCCGGAAATAGCCAATTTTCCGTGAAACGAACAGACATTTAATGTCAAATTCTTTTCCTCTTGCAATCTAGCTTGGCTGCCTCGGGCCAAGCTTGCAATCGCACAATGGCCTCCATCGAGCTTGGCTTTGGGCAGTCACCTCGACTGCTGCTGCACAGAGAGAGAGAGAGAGAGAGAGAGAGAGATGAACATGCTGATCAAGCTCTTCTCATGGCTCGTTGCGCGGACAACGGGGATGATTATAGCCTAGTTTGTGACGTGAATGCATCTGGACCAAGTCCCACGTCGGAAAGTGGAAAGAAAGATGAAGAGCTTACATGCGCATGTGCACCACCTCAAGTATGGCTTTAGACTTGATTTCAGTTGTCTTAATTTGTGGGTGTTCCTTGAGACAAATTTTAGATGCTTTCGTTGCATCTTCGGTGCAATAATTACCAAGGTCCTTTTTTTCCAATTTTCAATAGAGGTCCGAAAAGGCTATGGCTGCCCAACTCTTTGCCATTTGAGTATTTGGTACGGATTGAAATTTTCTCGACTAGACCAACCAAGTGTTGCTTTGTTGAACAATTTAAAAATTCATTGACAATTGAACTGTGAGAGACTCGATCCTTTCATAGAATTGCTTCGCAGGCACCCTTGACCCCTAAGCCCCATCCTTGGCCTATCGACCCCGACCAAATTTAATTAAAATGAATGACATTGTAATAATTATATAAATGTTTTAAGAAAATAATTATTTAGATGTAACGGAATACATATTCGAGGGGCATTTTCAAAATGAGTTACTTTGCGATATTAATAGAGAAAATGTCACAAATGGTCCCTATACTATTACTTAATGTGCAATTTGGTATCCGAACTTTCGATCGGCACGATTTGGTCCCCGAACTATAGATAAGTGCCCGATTTGGTCCCCGAACTTTCAATCGGTTCAATTTGGTCTCCGAACTATTGATAAATGTCCGATTTAGTCCTTCATTACTATTTTTCCTTTTCTTTTTTTTTTTCTTTTTTTTTGTTACTATTGAACTTTTCTCTTTTTCTTTTTTTTTGTTACTATATTTTTTTCTTTTTTTCCTTTTCGTTACTTTTTTCTTTTTTTTTGTTACTATTTTTTTCTTTTTTTCTTTTTTTCGTTATTATTATTTTTCTTTTTTTGTTACTATTTTTTTATTTTTTTCGTTACTTTTTTTATTTTTTTTATTTTTTCGTTACTTTTTTTATTTTTTTTTTATTTTTTTCGTTACTATTTTTTCTTCTTTTTTTTCGTTAGTTTTTTTTTATTTTTTCAATTTCATTACTATAAGAAAAAAAAAAAAAAAAAAGAAAAATAAGAACGGGCGACTAAATCGGACATTTATCAATAGTTCGGGGCCAAAGTGGTGATCGAAAATTCGGGGGCCAAATCGGGCATTTATCAATAGTCAACGACCAAATGTGAGCCGATCGAAAGTTCGGGGACCAAATCGCACATTAAGTAAAGTATAGGGACCATTTGTGACATTTTCCGATATTAATAATAGGAGCATAAAGATAACAACTAATAATCAAATAAATAAAATTTAATAATAATAATAAAAAAAAAGCAAGGCAAGTGGGTTGACGAGTCCCCATCTCCACCCTGCGCCCCGACCACGGTGGGAATTCCATCTCCATCCCCGCCTCACGACGAGCAGGGCGGGTGGGCTTGCATGGACATTTTGCCGGCCCCACGCACAGTCACAGGGATTTTGTGGAAGTCTAAAGAAAAAGGAAGCTCTTTGGTAGTTTTTTTATGTTAGGTAAATAATTAGACGCCTCGAGGAATTATGTTAGAGAGGGCAAATATTTCATATTGGATATGTTAAGAGCGGAATTTGAAGTTCGAAAATGTCGTATTACAGGTCTTTAGGTGAAATTGAAAATTTTAAAAAAATCGAGAAACAGATCAAAAGAAATCCTTCATAAATGTGAAGAACGCCCATGAAGAGAGGGAAAGCTATATTTTTCATTTTTTTTTCTTTCCATTTTCCACAAGTATTTCTGGAAAAACTTGAAGTAATTCAGCGTAAATCTCCACCATAGAAAAAGCCATACATAGATCCACCCAAAAAAATCCTACGTACACACCAGACTGGATCGACCAAACACACGTGGCGCGATCCCATTGGGTCTCTGCAGATAATGAGCCAATGGCAACCTACGTTCGGATTCGCTAATATCTCCTCGTTTCAAAGCTGTCTGCTACAACTAGTACAAACGTCTCGATTCCACTTCGTTCATTCATTCGCTCTCTCTCTCTCGCTACGCTCTCGGAAGACTTCCCGATCGTCTCCGGTCTCCGAGAATGGCCGCCAACTCGCTGATGAGCTGCGGCATCTCCACCACCTCCTTCCCATCCGTCCTCTCCTCCTCCAAGTCGAAGTTCGCCGCCGCGGTCCCGCTCCCGGGCGGCGCCGCCACGAATGCCGTGTCGCGCTTCTCCATGTCGGCCGACTGGATGCCCGGTTCGCCCCGGCCGCCCTACCTCGACGGCTCGGCACCCGGGTAAGCAAAATCTCGATGCTGATAGCAGCAACCCCTTATAAGAGCGTGTTCGATTGCGGCCTATCTTGAAAGGATGTTTCCGTGGATGCAGCGACTTCGGGTTCGACCCGCTTCGGCTCGGGGAAGTCCCGGAGAACCTGGAGAGATTCAAGGAGTCTGAACTCATTCACTGCAGATGGGCTATGCTCGCTGTTGTAAGTACTCTGCACTGCACTGCCTAGTAGCTGATACATGGTCTTAGTATCATGGTACAAGGTATTAGTTCATGGGGACGCAGCTTAGAAAATGTAGATGACAGAGTTTTGTTCTTGGGATTCAAGAATTACTGCTGAACCATTGATTGGCTCATGAAGATGATCTGTTTCTTTCTTCAAACTTCTCTTTAAGATTTCTCGGAGTGTACTGTTTAATTGGCTAATTGCTCTTGTGCAACGACGGGATCATCGCAGCCCGGGATCTTGGTGCCCGAAGCCTTGGGCTTAGGAAACTGGGTGCAAGCGCAGGAGTGGGCGGCCAAGCCCGGAGGCCAGGCCACCTACTTGGGCAACCCGGTCCCGTGGGGAACTCTGCCCACCATCCTCGCCATCGAGTTCATCTCCATCGCCTTTGTCGAGCACCAGCGCAGCATGGAGAAGGACCCGGAGAAGAAGAAGTACCCCGGCGGCGCCTTCGACCCCCTCGGCTACTCCAAGGACCCCGTCAAGTTCGAGGAGCTCAAAGTGAAGGAGATCAAGAACGGTAAGAAACCGATGCGGTCTCGAGGAGATTTCCTGAGGCTCTTGTCCACAGTTCGTCCTAACATTTTGATTGATGAAATTTCTCCGATCGAGTATTTGAATTTGCCTAACTTGTGTCTATGAATGTGGTGGGGAAAAGGTCGTCTGGCGTTGTTGGCGTTCGTCGGGTTCTGCGTCCAGCAAACGGCTTACCCCGGCACCGGGCCTCTGGAGAACTTGGCGACGCACCTTGCTGATCCGTGGCACAACAACATCGGGGACATCCTCATTCCCAGAACGGTTTCGCCTTGAGACGACATCGAGAAAGATAGAAGAGTCTCCTATATGAGTTGGACACATCCTGTAAAATCCCTTCGTGATCATCTGTAACGAAACCCGTGATCCTATGCTGCGAGTCTCTTATGAATCATGCTAATTGTCTGGAGTTCAAAAGGTTTTGAACTTTGTTCTGCTTAGCCTATCAAGGAATGCGAGGGTACATTCAATGAACTACAATCCATGAATCAAAATCTTCAACTTATTTTTTTTCACAAAAAGTGAATAATTTAAAAAATATTTTTCTGAAAATGATTGCTTATATTAAAATAGTTTCATTATTGACAGTAAATTAAGTCAAAACATGGTTGGCTGCACTCGATGATGATCTGGACATGGCTCACGCCTACGTCGGCCGTCGTGGAGGCCGGCATCGTAGTCGCGACTATCTCAGGCATCGCGGAGGCTGCCACCATGGCGAGCATCACCACCGCCAAGGCCAAGGCCACGAACTTCACCATTGATGTCTTCGATTCCATCTTTTGCGAATCAAAAGAAGAATAGTAGCAACTCAACTATCTCTCCCTTCCGAATTTTTTGCAAAGATATGGAGTACGAATTTCTTTTGCGGAGGCAATGCTGGGGTTGCTGCTTATATGCTAGCGAACATTAGTTTCTTTCATGGCAAGATGTGAAGATGTATATTTGGCGACTCTAAGATACTGTCTTTCCAAAAGTACCTTAGGAACTCAATGCTTCGTATCCATAATGTGAGTCTACATAAAGAAAGGAAATATATAGATCTTGTGAGTCTATATAAAGAAAGGAAATAATGGGAATCCAATATATCAATTTCCAAATCAAGATTTCTGCCCAGATACACTCGCTTTCATGTTGTAATAGTCAAACGAAGACCATCTCAAGAAGATACGACCCAGCTTCCCTTTCACTTAGAATACAATATTCCATTCTATTGATACTAAATATGCCTAAGTCTAGAAAAGGAAATATAAGAATCACCCAGTCAGATGGAATTGCAATATCACTTCAACCGAAGAGAGGCCTGGTTTCTCCCCATCATCCACTGTAGAAGCAGCACGCCAGTGCAGCTGACAGAAGCACCCACAGCATGGAATACCGATCTGTCGAACGATCGCAGACATTAACAGATGATTCAGTTGAGAACTGGGAATGAGAACAGTTGCCAACAATTGCAACAAGGCTTTCTTTTCCCTTTGTTTATAAGAATAGGCTCTGACCTGGGAATGAGTTTGTGCCGGAGGCAGAGCTCTGGGTTTTCTGGGTCTTCGAATATTGTATGCTTTCAGAAATGGAAGCTGATTGCCCTAGATATGACCGCGTGAGCGTCTTGATCTGTGTGAACTCCTGAGTGCTGCAGAAAGGAAGTGCTTTGCGTTCGGGATAACATAATTGCAACAAGATGAACTGATTTGCTTATGAATTCGAATGAAAAAATTCTGTACCTTGGACTGACCATGTGGATGGAGCTTATTCTCTCCGCGTAGGCAGCTTCTATCCAGGACGAGTTCGCCAATCTTTCCAGGACGTGCAATCTCTTGTGGTTTTGGATCGAATTACTTGCCATGATTGTATTGGCTGGAACAGTTCCGAATCTGTCATGACCAGGAGGCTTTTGGTCAGTAAGAACAAGGGGAAAAACGGCAGCTTAATTTACTTGAGAGTTGAGACTAAACTGTCAAGATTAGTAACTTCTTTGCCTTCGGTTAATCTGCAAGCGCAACATCGAATATACATCTGCTTTGCTTTACACGGACCGTCTTTTTACTATTCTGGCGCACCTTTAAACAATTTTTTAAAAGATTACTGCAGGGGAATAGGCTTATGCTCTCTGACTCAAATGAACTTCCTAATGCTGATACATATCCATTTTAATGATCAAAAGACACGTGCGTAAAACTTATCATCGCCCGATCACAGACAAGGGCCTCGACAATGTCGCTCAATTTCATTTTTCAGGGGACGGCCCAATCCGAGCCTATGCTATGGGCAAATTAACAAGACTTAGAACTTACGAGCAAGCGCTGGGGTAGCCATTTATTTCTCTGCAACCTCCCTGCGGACACAAGTACCTGCATTACATGGAAGCATCAGACTATATCGATGATCCTGTTGAATCATGAACCGTCCAACTGCAAAATTCAAGTAATGTCTACTTAGCTCAAGCTATGTACAGGAGTTGAAATACATACATGAAGTCTCTTACTGATCTTTTGGACCATGACTGGTTATAAGGCCCTTCCATGGAATAAAGCAGAGCAGTATCTCCTCTCACAAACGCAACATCACCCAAACCTTCCATGAGGCACCGGAATGCGCCTGTGTCGCCATAGTACAAGCTGTCCCGGTGGCAGCTAGTGCCGTTCTCATTCTCGTCACCACATCCGCTGCAAATCCCTCGTCCGCCAAGGCCAGAACTGGATGGAGCGCAGACCTTGGAGAAGAAATTTGCAGCGACGTCGACATCATCCATTTTATCGGAAGTGGAACCGACCGACTTCTTGATGTGATCGATGGGGTAGGTCCACCCGGAGGCAGAGGAGTATTCTCCGTGGCAAGACCGGTGGCCCTTGAAGTCCATTAGGCTAAGGCCTCGTCTGGCCTCGCAGGACTTTCGGGGGACAACGGCGACGGCTTCGTAGGACTTGGCGCGGTTGCAGTAGACTTCATTTGCAATGGCTTTCATGGAAGAGTTGAGGAACGCGGCGAACGCCGCGCCTGCTTCTAAGTTTATGATGTCTGCTTCGCCTTCTCTGATGGAGTCAAGGCACTCAGTGGTGCTGTCTCTAATGACACTGGCAAGAGGCGAAAAATGTGGCAGAAACTTAAGGAAGGTTTTTCATCATTTACTTAAGAGATAAGTGTACTAAAAATCCTAAAACATATCATGAAAATATAATTGGATCACAAAAAAAAGTGCAATTAAGTGCTAAAACTTATTATAAAAGCATAATCGAGTTCCAAAACTTTTAAATAGCGCAATCAAATCCTAAAACTAGTGCAATCAACAGTATGACTAAATTGAATCAATTTGATAATTTCCGGACTCAATTTCACTTTCGTGGTAAGTTTTATGACTTAATTTCACTTTTGTGATAAATTTTAAAACTTAATTGCACTTTTTGAAAGTTTTAGGACTTAATTTCACTTTTTAAAATTTTTAGAACTAATTTTATATTTTCAATAACAAGTTTTTAATTAAAACTTATGAGGCTGGGTATTTTTATACTCTTGAACTTACCATGTCCAAGTGTAATTACTAGATTGGCTCAACAAATCCAGGAGGAACCGGCAATCCTCCATCTCCCCCCTCACCGTGCACCACCTCACCGTCTCCTCCGACTCCGCCGCTGCTGCCGGCGGAGAGCTGCTCTCGCCAGAGTCCTCATCCGCACTTCCTCTTGCTCCTCCCTCCGCCGAGGCTGGAGACAGACCGCTGTGCTCCGCTGGTGCCAACGCCGGAGCCGGCAGAGGCGACAGGAGCTTGGATGACCGTGGTGGTGCCGGCGGGGAGTAATCAGCAGAGCCAAACCCGAAGCCATCGTCTGGAAGTGGCTCGCGCTCCGGTGGCGGAAATGTGGCAGCAGGGGAAGATGGCTCTGGAGTTGGCGCGAAATCTGGAGAGAAAAAAGATGTCAAGAAGAAGAGAAGCCAATCACATAGAAGATCAACGAAGCTTTAAGCTCTGCATGCGTTCGAAGTGGAACATAATGAGACTTACCGTGAATTACCGAAGCGTAGGCGAGCGAGGAGGAAGAGAAGAGGATGAAGATCGAGAAGAGAGATGAGATCTGCATTTCGGAGGTCAGAGATTGATCGGTGAAGGGCGTTGCAGAGTGGAGAGGTTTGAGAAGAATTATGAACTTTACCCTTTTTTTCAGTGATGAACTTGTTTCTTTATGATGTTAAATTTGATAGCTTTAGAGGGAAGGAATGGCTGCCTCTAGATGTGCAATTTGAGTTGACTTTCTCTTGGTTTTTAGCCATTGTTTTACCGGTACCGGTGAGGAAACTAGCTTTGGAAGCAACTCCTCCCTTTTCTTTTTCCAATAGATTGATAGATTTCTAATATAGTAAGTATCAAAAAGTTGACTTTTCAATAATTTATCGATGACTTAGTGATAACTCGATGAAGTTACCAATTCTTTTTTACTGTCTATGAATTCTCGATTTTTTTTTTCACTAACGTTTATTTGTCTTTCTTACAAATTTCTAAAATTTACCATGTTCTATATAAATTCTCCAATCTTTATTTGAGTAATTTATCACATATCACATGTGAAGAGATCAACCCAAGTAGATGCAAATGGATTATAAAAAGACAACACACTCTTAGAGGGATCATAGTCGAAGTTACAACTTGGACTGATTCTCTGCCTTTTCTCCTTGTGTTTTGTCAAAAATTGAAGATGGCAGACTTCAATGTAAACCTAACATGATCACTCATTGACGTTTTGTTGCAGAATCTTCATCTTCATCTTTGCCTCAACTATAGCCGCCAAGATTGGAATTGGGGTTTCTCATGGGAATTACCGAATTAGGGCTCGAATGAGAGGGATTGATTTGTGGGAATTTAGAGATTTGAGGTTGAGTTCGGGCTTTAGCTAAAAGGCCCGAGAAACGAAACTATTTATCCAAGCAAAAACGAATAATTTCTATTCGTAGAATTAAGTAACCAGTCCCTTACTTATTATATTAGGTGGATTTTTGATCTGATTGAATAATTTAAGTTCATTTTATTTTAGGTTATCAAATAAGGTTAATCTCAATATGTGCTTAGTTTTTTTGTTTTCAGCGCTTATTTGGGTTATCAAACCGGTTTTTAGCAAATATAATGGGTTGTGAACCAAAACGAATAAAAAATGGTAACCCAATTGAAAAGTCGACAAATTTTAAAGTATAATTAAATGTTGGTAATTAATGTAAATGGATGTTAGTAACCTAAAACTAGTTGACAATTAATCTAACAAAAATTGGTAAATAATTCTCATTTAGATGGATAATTTCATATAAGTAAATTCGGAAAGTTGATAAGTTATACAATTAAAAGTTAGTTAACTGATAAGATATTGCTAGTTTACAAACTATGAAAAAATGGTGACTTCACAAACTTACTGATAATTTACCAATAAGTTCCTTTGAAGAAAGTTATTGGTACTTTTTTTTTACCAATAGTTTTGAGCACTTACTGTTATTTATTGAAATTTACCAGCACAAAGAAAAATGAGTATTTTTTTGACATGGAACAATAGAATTATGCTATATAACATGTAATTCTAGATTTTCTTCGCCAAAAAGAAAAAAAAAAAATGTAATTTTCCATCACTAGCAAACCAGATAGGCAGCTTGGAAAAGTAAATCACGGCCCAGATGGAGTCGGAAAAATTATTGGTACAGACTCATACGAGACGAGAACATGTTTTCTGCACTGAAGACGTTATTACATCATAAATAAAACTAGTGCAGCGACTTTCCAATGTGGATTGATCGACATAATTTGCTCGTCATGGAGAAGCGATCATCTACTGCGGCGTTTGGTTACTTGACCGAGGTGTCCATTAAGCCGCCGGTCCCGCCGGATATTTCGGGCCAACGACGAGACCGCAAAATGGGGACGAGCTATCCTTAGGGCGGAGGGATGAGATGCAGAGTCGCCGGCGGGCGCTCGCCGAGCTCTTGCCGGGGCCGGACTAGCTGAAACTGGGTTTGCAAAGCTGCATCGGACGTGTGCATCGGTGTGCCTTGTTTTCCATCGATTGAGAGCTACATGGTTCTGTTGCTTTACGGCCCAAATTGGCCACACGAATCCGACCCAATAGAAATCATTTGTTTAGCCTGAGTAACATGAAGTCCAAGGCCCATCCATCTATGGGGTGTTACAAATTACAATACGACACAGCCCATGCAGGGATAGGTAATTTAAAATCTTTACCTTTTCTCTATGCAGAAAAATTTGACAATATTCAATTTATCCCTTTAAATACTAACGATACAAATTTACTCCTCTGAGATTGACGACACAATCAACATGCTTCGAATTGACGGTGTAGATTATCTTGCAATGCGAAATCCTCACATCAAGTTAAGGAATATATGGCGAAATTGATCTATGAATCGATATTAACTTTCTAAAGCGGTCTTCGAATTTGTAGTTTGTGCAATCTAATCCTTCAGCTTGTGCAATTGGTCATATCAAAGTTCCTTCACCACTAATTCCAGCAAATTGAAGTTAACTCGGTTGGTGCTAGAAAAATGTCTAATACTGAAATAGCCTTTGCCACGATGAAAAACTAAAAAGTTACTAAAAATTTCGCTTGATTTTGTATCTTCAAAATTATTCTTGCAATTTAGCTGGCGGTTTTTCATCGTCCAAGGTGGTAATGACTTTTGTCATATATACTATTGGTTGGTATCGACAGTCACGTTAGTTGCTAAACTTAGAGATCATCAGTCTTAATTGAATCGGTTGTATAATTTAAGAACTTAATGGTATAGATGATCTCGAGGCACCTCCCCTAGAAATAAAGCCATTAAGATCTCATTCTACAATGGAGCAGCTGTATATATCAGCATATCTTAAAACTTAAATATTTGGGCAGTACCCCCCTACACAAATCAAACTCGACCTCTACTTTTTCATGTTTTTCCAAGCACGCAATGCGACTAGTGCAGAGCTTAGAATACTCTTTAACAGACCATACCTATCTTCCAGTCCGGAACTCATTCTGACCGTTGATGTCACTGTCCTGTCCAAACCTCGTCATTATTTCATGTGTAATGCGCGATAGCGATAGGTGCTGTACTAAAGCAAGAACACTTATGGTAAAAAAAAAAAAAAAACCCTAATTCCATGCCATGCAACTCGGCGACCGTTGCCAGATCAGTCTTAGGGCGGGATCAGGGACATCATGGAGCTCTTCGAGAAAGAGGGAAAACGATGGTAAAGAAGGCTAAATGGGGGACACTGAGCTCGTCACGGTCGGCGTGAGGCATCAGAATCTAGCCGCGAGGCGCTAACAAACACGAAGAGAGGTGCGCTGATCTGCTGCAGAGAAGCCGAAACCAAACATCTGACACCGCGATTCCCACCCTTGTTCCTTCCAACACCCTACACGATAAAAGAGGAGAAAGAAAGAACAGCAAAACAACATTTCCCATTTTTTAAGGTGGAGGTTTTGCTCTGCCCCTCTCTCTCTCTCTCTCTTCTTCCCCCATTTTCTACATACAAGGAAAAGGGAAGCTTTGCAGCTTTTTCTTCTACACATGGGAATATCGATCGCTCTCCTATCAGAACGCCCCCTTCATCTCTCTCGCCGTTGGATGGAAAAAAAGAGAGTAGATTTCAGTTGGTTAATTAAAAAATAAATCGGTAGTATTCGCGTGGTATGACACTTTAATATAAGGATGCAATTATATCATGATTATATAGATTGATCCCTCGAGTAACCATAGAATAGATGCCCCGCTCCATCGGTCCCCTCTTTTCTTTTTTTAAACAAAAGTACTTTGCTTTCTCTGATATTTACAAATCGTTTTGTCTAATTCCAGATGGGACGTGGGGTACTTTTCTTTCTTGTCTAGTGGCCATATAGGTGAGGGCCGCAACCCTCATCTTTTGCTGGTGGCTTCACGACCCTTGCCTAGTGTTAGTGAGGGTTAGCCAGCCCTCGCTTGTGACTGGCGATCCTTGCCTTATTTCAAAAAAAGAAAAAGAAAAAGAAGAGATAAAATAAAAAAAAAAAAAAATCTGAAAATTAAAAATTAAAAAATAATTAAAATTGACCCAATTCACTTAAACTTTCTAGGCATCCCATTTATGATCAATTAAAACTGATTTAAGACCCATTACATTATGGTGTAAACCATTTATGACCCACTCAATCTTCTTCTTAAAATTTAAGACAATCCATTTATGATCCACACCATTAAATATGAGTTAAAATTGGGGGTTTTAGACTATTTTGCCACCTCTAGACATGGGGTATTAGGGAAAAAAGAGAGTGGATAAATGGGGCTCTTGTAGATTTATCATATGTTAACTCCGTTTCTTGCGTTCTTACTTAAAGAAGAATTTAATCGAGGAACTTCAGTAAATTCATTGACTCGAGAATCTTTTTGCGTGTATATAGTCTCCGAACTTCCCCGCGAATTTTATTTTTCCTTACTAGCAATGAACCTAATGAAATGCACAGTTGCTTTCTTTATTTATCAATAGCGACGTAATCACAGTGTGTTCCAATTCTTAGTCAGTGATCTTCTTACTATAATCAATTCTGTTCCGCTGTCTCCAATATAGTTTTGTTCTAATACCCTTTGTCCCCTATGGTTTAACCTTTTGTGACGATGATTTTGTGTCCAAAAAGAAGTATCTGGTTCATCAGCTGTCATCTGACGTGCACAATTCTTGAGGGTTGCTAGCTGGGCACGTATGATGTGTACTTGGGAACCCATTAAAATAGAGTTCAGAAAAGTCCAATAACTATCTTATAACCACGCTTCTAACTACCAGTATCAACCCTATGTTCTCTAGGGTTCTGGGGTTATGAAAGAATCTGTTTATCTGTGTTTGTACGTGCTTGACTTACTTGGACATCATGTTGTTTTTTAAAGTTTTGGTGACTTTAAGATTTATTAATAACTGCTAAGGGACTGGGAAAAACTGCATAGTTGTAAACCAATCTCCTGATTTCGATATGGCAGGACTCATATTAAAATTAGATCTCTCCGCTTGCGGCAACTTCAAAGTATGGCCTTCCAATTCATTGATGGAGCCTTCTCTCAGGTATGTTTGTTTCCAGAAAAACTTCATGTTAATTTTTCAGAAAAATCTCCTCTTTTCGGATTAAAGAATTCAGTTTCTTTATTTTAAGCATGGATAATTTATTTGACCTTAACTGGTTTTCTGTTGACTAATCATTTTTCAGCAAATCAAACACATGAAAGTTTAGAAAACTGATGGTGGAAAATTTTTTCACTCAAACAAACATGCATGTCGATGAATGATTTAATTGCATCTGGTAAATATCAGTTCAGCTGAAAGTTTGAATGTTACATATTGTCTAGAGATAGCCCCTCCATTTTGCCTTTCAAGCCACTAAGTAATTCGTATTTTAATTTTCCGTCAACATATGATAATGTTCTATTAATTGTAAAAAAAGTTCGTCGACAATAATATTGCTCATGTATTTTTTTTTTAAAATAAAATTCTTAGGTCTTTACAACTATAAAAGTTCGGTCTCAAACCTCTTTTTAGAAAGCACTGATTGGAGCAAAATAAAGGAGGCATGGAAAACCTTAACATTCCCCTCCCATTACCTTTACAAGACGTCAAATTATATCCGATTATCTTTAATTCATCATTATTTTCCTCCATATGCTTTCCAAACGAAGGAAAATAAGTTCAACAAAAAGCAAAAAGTCAACAGAATTAATTTACCTAAACCTTTGCAATTTCTAGTCAAGTAATGGTAGAAGTAAATAATAGGTAACTTACAAAATTAATGTACAAAGTGAACATAATGGGAAAATGGCATGATTTGTCAATAATCGCATGCAATATGACATGGCAAATTATATGCGTAACATTATAATAATCACATGTAACATGCCATGACAATTCTAATGCAAAAAATAATGATGCAATATGCAAACTGCACTACGTGAGAGTCATTTATACAATTTGCGACTTTACTCTAACATGATAACATTTATGTAGAAATGCACTCTTTTCCTTTCAGTCAGGTCAAAACAATATCATTATTTGGTTTTAAAAACATTGGTCAAATCAAAATCAGGAAATGAATAATCGTCCGGGACTTTAGCTCATGGGTTTGAATCTCGATGGTTACTGACTTTTGACTTTTAATCATATTATCATAGCTCATTCTACACTTGAACGCAATCCTTTTGGTACATGACCTATGGGATTGCTCACTAATAAAGTGGTGTTTTAATGCGACAGCTTAATATGTCCACCACTTTATATACTCTTAAGATTGCGCAATGCAATGCACACACAACAGCTTGCATTCTACCATATTTCTATCTTATCCGGCATCATAACTGCCTAATTCTAGATTTGAATAGTCCTTATGACAGCCTACCGAAATGAATATTCTAGTGACATTTTGGCGACATAATGACATATCATATAGCTCTAGATCTGATGTCAGTATTACGACAGTCCAAGAACATGCGTTTTCAACTATTCAAACGGAAATCATAATTCAAAAAAAAAAAAAAAAAAAACGGAAATCATAATGACGTATCCTAGGTTTTCAAGTTTTCATTTCGGTGTTCGGCCTTGGAACACGCGTTTTTCGACTTTTTAAACTAGCGGGTATTCTCTGACCACCCAGGCCCCCCAACCCAAAAAAAAAAAAAAAAAAAAAAAAAAAAAAAAAACCAGCAGGTATTCTAAATTTATGAGTCTAAACGGACATTAAGACATCCTGGTGTGCATTTCTAGATGAAGTGAAGGCGACGAAGTTGAGATTTGCCTTCGAGAGCACAAGAATTAGATTTGTCATATGAGAGTTAGGTCAAGTTTGAGTCGGATCATAAATGATGTGACCCAAATTGACTCATTAATCTATCTATGATTCATTTATTTATAATGCAAAATCTAAACTATATTTGACTTGACTCATATTTCTAAAATATTTCCATCTTTCACCCAATCTATACGTTTACCCAAACTAAGGTAAGAGTGGAGTAAGCGAGTGTAAGATCAATTAAGGTGAGATAGAATGAAGAGAAAGTTATAGAAGTGGATTGAGTTTAAATAAGTTATAAATCTATTATGATTAATTAAACATTCATATTGTGTTTAAACCCATTTATATCTGATTTACAAAAAAAAAAAACCCCCATTTAATACCTATAGGTGGTGGTTAGGATAAAATTCAGAATATGATCAAATTTATCATATTATGCGTTTGGTGCCTGCTCAAGATAGAATAAAGTTGGATATAAAGGATATATGGATCGGATAAAATTATCCCATGGTGGAAGTGGGATAAAGGCATATAGAATTTATAATATCCATAATAGGAAAAAAATTTCTCAAAAAAAAAAATTTCTTTAACTAAAAATTAAAATTATAATTCAATATGACTAATATTTGAATTCTAATATAAGAAATTTAAAATAAAAAGTATACTTTTTAAATTTTAATCTTATTTTTATTTTTATTTTTGAATTTAATTCTATCTTATAATATAATTTCAATATATAAATATATATTTAATACATATTTTAGGTGTTTTAGTATTTTAGGTATATTAGTACAATTTTCTATTCAATAAAATTTTATTAGAGAATGATAGAAGGGGAAGAAAGAAATAAAAAAAAAAAAGAAGTTAATTAAAAAAAGAGAAAAATAAAGTAAAAAAAGAAAATAAAAATAAAGTAGAGAAGAGTGTCGTGAGAGATTTTTACCATCTCCGTTTGTAAAAATTGTGATTTATATAGGCACTTATATTAAATAATATATATATACATATAATATGATGTGAATATATCCAACTTGATTATTGTAATCACCAAATAATAAATAGGATATAGAAAAATCTCTCGGATTTCATATCACATAATATCTAGTCCTATCCTAGTTAGAAATTCGGACAATCAAACGTAAAAATGGGCTTATGACCTATTTTGACGGGTCTAGCGAGAATTATGGAACCTACAGACAACGCTGGGATTCGAACTCTTCCCCTTTGCGAGGGGAAGGGAGCCCGAGCCAACGCTGCCACCGAGGGCGGTGGTACTTTTTGGCCGCAGTTTCATTGTCAAAATGCCCAATAAAAGCAGTATCAAGCTACTGGAAGCTAAATGCACTCATCTTGAGAACGTCGAACCACAAGTCACGGTAGTGCAATTGCGCGTGCAATTTAGCATACCAACATAAGTGAATCTATCAAATGGATTCGCTGCAATAGCTAATATAAGAGTCACCCTCCATGATGACAATTGTTTTAATTACTCCTTTTGACTTGTTCCAAATTATTATTGTTAATATTGAAGTGATACATCAGTAAGAAAAAATTCCTTCAAAGTTATTACTTGAGTGCTCATTTTGTGGCATGATCCCCTTAGGGCAAAGTATCATAGCCAAATCTCAATTTTTTTTTTTTTTTAATATCCTGTTTTACTCTTTTATTGCATGCGTATATCCTCTCTTTCATGCTTTCTAACAGAGTTCAAATTTACGACTCGTGTTCTAATATTATATTGATCATTTACTTTAGAAATAAGTGCTGTAGAAGTCCAAAAAGCTGTTATGAAAGTACAATTGAGTTTTAAAACTTTCAAAAAGTGCAATTAAATCCAAAACTTCTTAAATTAGTGCAATCAAATCTTTCTATTAACTTCATATAACTTGACTAATAGAAAAATTTTGACGTGACTTTTGAAATTATTTTCTCTATCATCCGTGTCAAAGACATGGCTAAAATGACATTATTTTGTTCCAAATTTATTTTTTAATGCAAATTTTATTTTGATTAAATAAAAAAAAGCTAACTAAAAAAAGGAAAAAGAAAAAAAAGAGGAAATATCAGGCGAGGGCTGCAAGCTCTTGTCGCCGTTGTCGTTGCCTCACCATCATTGGAAAAGGTCGACGATTGCGGGGGATGGCCGGAGGGAATTGCCAAGCCTTGGCTAGTGGCCGGTGCCTAGATCTGGGCAAAGGTTTCCTTTGTGAGTGGAAGCAAAAGAGAAGTTATAGTTTTCATGCCCATAATCTTTTTTCGCGCAAATGGACGAATCGATGTTAAATATTGGCTCCAAGGGTGAATCGAATTGGTAACTAAACATCAGTATTCTTGACCGTACTTCAACGCACCTCCTGGTTATGCTTTGCCCATTCAAATTAAAAGGTAATTAATTATTGAGATCACGTCAATATGTCACCCAAGTAGATATGCGTAATCCATCAATCAGTTAAACTGTATAATTAGAGATACATGATATCGATGTTGTTAGACAAATGTGTGTGTATATATATATATATATATATATATATATATATATATATATATATCCCTTTTAAATTTAGTTAAGAATATTAATTATTGAAATATTTCGAGAAGGGGTACATTAAAATTTGCCATTTTGTAGATTGACGTTACAAACCTGGCTTGAATTATATAATTGGCATAATCGTTAGGTTATCTCATCGATTTTCCTTAAGATGTATGAATTTGTCATAACATCTGAGTTGTCAAATACTCACATATTATTTGTTTAAGATAATAGTATCTAATGAGAAAAGAGGAAAATTATATAGATAAAATTTGTAAAAGATAGAAGACCCTCTTCTCATTATATAATCAAATTTCACGTTAAAATCTAAAGTACAATATCCCTTGTTCTTTCATCATATTAATTTTTAAGAAAAATGGTTGTTCGTTTGACTTTCTCATGATATCAAAATTGAGGGTTTTTGATCCATTCCTCCATATTCACATTGCACCCATATGTACTCAATTTGGAAGGGGAACATATGGATATCGAGTTTGGGGTGAGAAAAAAATTCATCGTGCATTTTCATACTACATTAAAATAATAAACTAAGAGATAGAATACAAAAACAATGAGCAGATAAATTGCCATATGAGAATCCAGCACATATATTCACTTGCACAAGTTGAATGTTCAGCTTGTCATGTACATTTTCGCAGCATAAAGGAACCCGCAATTACTTTGATCCCAACTGGTGATGTTGGAGTCATTTTGGCAATGGTCATATGCAGGGGAAGAGAAAAGGAAGAATCTGATCTGACGCGAGAGAGAGAGAGAGAGAGAGAGAGAGAGAGATACAAGACGAATCTGACCTGACACGAGTTTGTTTTGATGTCAGCTCTAAAAAAAAAAAAAAAACGACTGGTGGCCTTTATCATTTCAGACAGCCAAAAGATTCGCGTCGAGACATTGACTATTCGTGGGAAATCATGTAAGGTTAGAGAGAATGATTGTAGTATATTGGGCTACATGGCTGGTCATGGGCAACATCTGAGAGCCCTTTACACCAAAATGCGCTATCTATGATGATGGAAATCATTGTCGTGTCCTCTCAGAAACATATTATGATGGGATTTGCCCATGCATCCAAACGATCCCATCAGTACATGTATGTACGAATAAATTCACGCGTTTGTCTAACCCAAAATCACAAATTAAAGAATGATTTTCTAACCTTGATCGTTTATGTTGCTTAGGAAAAAGAGCTTCCTTGAACTTTTTCGTTTGTAATTTTTTGACCCTCCTCCTGCTTTTTATAGATTAAGTTTAAGTTACTTGACGCGAAACATTTTAAATTATCATATTGATATATTCGTGTCTTAACTAATTTAAACTTCTGAAGTTTTATAGAGCTTTTATGATTTTTTTTTCTTTTTAATTGGAAAAGCTCAAATATACCTTCTGACTCATCATAAGCTAAAACAAGTGAAAATCCTATAGAGGGGTGTGATAGTGTTGGGTCTAGTCTGACATAGTTCGACACTTAGAGTGTGACTGGAGCTCCAACATTCAAGGCTTAAAGGCTTAGGACATGTCTGATAATCATCTGTTCCCAAGAACAATTTTTTATTAGAAATGATTTTTTCCGATTCTGTTCTTGAGAACAATTTATGAACAAAATAAGCGTTTAGTAACTGTACAAAATTTCTATTTTCGGGATAGAAATATGTTTGGTAAGATTCTTAATTTTTTTTTTATTTCTTTTATTTTTTAATATTTTTACTATATTTTTCTTTTTTTCTTTTTTCTTTTTTTTTTTCCTTTTTTTCTTCTTCTTCCTCCTTTGTGGCTACTCGCCGGTTGCTCTGGCCAGCGACCCGCTAGGTGAGGTTCGACGAGCTCACGAAGCCTCGCCGGTGGGTAGGTGAGGCTCGACCCTCGCCAAGCCAAGGCGAGGTCGACCTCGCACGACTTGGGTGAGATCGAGTCTCGTCAGTGGCTAGACGAGGTCGAGCCTCGCTGGATCGCTTGGCCATCGGCGAGGCTCAACCTCACCCAAATCTGGCGAGGCTAAGGCTTGTTGTGGCCAGATGAGCCTCAAGAGGGCTCACCCTGACCTGGCAAGGCTTCGGCGAGCTTGTCAGACCTCGTCCAGTCGGTTGCTAGTGACTAGCTGGGACTGGAAGGAAGAAGAAGAGAGAAGGAGAAAAGAAAGAAAAGAAAAGAAGGAAATAAAATAAAGTTGGGCTTGATTCTTGAAATTGTTCTTGGAACAAGAAGTAATTTTTTTCTATTTATTGATTCTGTTCCAAATATATTCTTGGGAACAAAAACTATATTTTTGTTCCCGAGAACAAATTTTGCCAAATTGGTTTCTATTCTTTTTTCGTTCCGGATAACAAAAGCATAAAAATAGCTGTTCCAGGAATGGTTACCAAACAAGGCCTTAGAGTTCGATCTAGCTTGATTTTCTAAGCTGAAGCTCAACTCTAATAAGTTTTATCTTGACTTGACTAGTTTGGTCAATAAATTTTATCCAAAACACAGAATATGTATAAAAAAACTACAATTGAA
The DNA here is from genome assembly GCA_014182365.1 of Eucalyptus tenuipes. Lineage (NCBI taxonomy): Eukaryota > Viridiplantae > Streptophyta > Magnoliopsida > Myrtales > Myrtaceae > Eucalyptus > Eucalyptus tenuipes. The sequence goes on along the minus strand of CM024546.1, from coordinate 10,664,650 downwards.
AAATTAATATATACGATCTATTTATTGTGTTTTTTTTTTTTTTTTTTTTTGAGCAAAGATCTATTTATTTGTGTTGATAAATGTATTTTTTTATTCAAACATGCAAAGGTCCAATTACTCATATGGCTCACGAGTTTACTTAAATCAAGTGTTTCTAAACTCGAGCACGACTTAATTATTAAGTACTCAAGCTACTCAAAGTCACTCAAAGTTGAAAATTATAGAGCTGATTTCAAATAATCTACTAGACTGACCTCGAGTAACTCACGAGTAACTTGACTCATTTACACCCCTAATCCTGAAGATGGGAAAGACTATTCTCGTTGCTCAAAGAGTTCTACAAAGATGTTGACAATAAGCTCAAACTTTTTAGGTGAATTTTTTTTCCGAATAAAGAATAGCATTAAAAGCTTTAGTAAATATATAATGAATAGTGCCTTCGTCAACTAGCCACATAAACATCCGTCACATCACTTAATTAGTTAAAGGCGTGTTCATTAGAAATTAACAAGACCCTGTTCAACTAATTGAGCATTGCACCTTTCAAACAAACTCACAGTAGATTGGAATTGAGAATCGAATTGGTTTGCGATTGTCGATTCTTGGTTATACAACCAACCCATTTTATGTTGTAGGTGAAAAATCAAATTCAAAGTCGCGTAATTTCATTACAATATTCATTGGTCAAGTGATTATGTTGTTCTTTTTTCATCTTGAAGACCATGATTCAATTCTTGATGGATGCAAAGGTAAGTTTTTTTAACACTTGTTTTGAACCAGTTCAACTTGAAAATTGGACTAGTTGAATTAGGAACAAAACCTATCCTAGGTCGGTTTTAGGTTCACGGAATCAAGAGTCGAATCGGTTCTCCCTTGAGCCAATCAGTTCAAGCTGATTCGGTTCGTTTGCTAGGTTGAACCGAAGCTCATGTCACCACCCTACTTTTCTCTACATATTGAATTGAATTGATATCATAGTCGCTCTTTTTTTTTTTGCTTCTTATTTTCTTGAATACTTCACTTAATTTTATTTTTTTACGAGGACGAAGCACACCTAGGTAGATATTTCGCTGATCTCAGGTCCAAGTAACATGCAAGCCTAAGTCGACATAAGTAACCCAAAGACTTATAAAACTAAGCAAAATAATGTAGATTGAGCTCATCCAAACAATAAACATTGCAAGTAAACTGAGCTTTGGCTTTTCCCGTTTATGACAACGATTCGCTGTTCTTAGTTAGGTTTCGGTCCTTTTGATCCAAAACGTAAATCTATCAGCTAGGGTTTGGTTCACATCTACATCCGGCCACTTTTTTGTGTCTGGTATCATTACAGGACAATAGAGATTGAACGATTAACAAAGAGAATATTATTATGAGAGGAGCAAGCGAACCTGGAGACTCATATTGTAAGTAGCGCCAAATCAACTGTAATATCTTATGCTGAGGATAAAATAGAAAATTCAGTGATGGGGAATATACGAAAGGCAAAAAGAAAAGATAAGCAGAGTAAATTTATGGAAAGAAGACAAGGACACAACAAGAGACTCTGACCGTGTAAAAAAATCATTACACAAGCATGGTTTAAGCGCCGGGATTGATACAGTTCTAATCGTGACAATCATTGTTATTGTTTTAAAATGTAAGAGTTTTCATTTCATGACTACTTTGTAAAAACTACTTCCCATCAACGATGTACCTTGCACAAATTTATAACAATATGGCATTTCTTTCGAGTATTTATGTGACATAGAACATTCACAAAGAGCTATATTACACAAGTCGGTAGATCTTTTGGGATGTGTATGCAAAATAGTTGTCAACGCTAAAGCGTACAGACATGCTAACCATCTACTTAATTTCGTGTAATTCCATGTATTGCTTAATGTGTGGACATAACTTTCACACAATTCTTTTGTGGTGCAATTTTTTTTTTTTTTTTGGGAATTCTTAGAGGTGAGAGGCAGGGTCCAACCAACAACCGGTTAAGTTCAGGGCTTCGGCTTATCTGTAGGTAGGTTTGGTTTAGAGTATTTCACAAACTGTTATTGAGATTTGAATGAGTAAGGTTTAATTCTTGAGCTAAATATCCATTGATGTCCCAATCAACAACTCTAACAATGGAGGGTTTTTAAAGGATTTTTATTCCATATACCAGCAATCGAAATGGGATTCTATTTTCACCGGAAAAAAAGAAAGATTTTCACAAGCACTCTTATAACCACTTTATAAGATCTAGGGAAAGAGAGCATTGTCTCCACGAATATTAATATCAGTTACGTACAATCTGTTGTAATGTGAACATTGCTTGTGGAATTCAAGAATCCTGCCACTGGTCTGTACATCATAAAAATCCTCTTTCCTTTTTTCCCTTTGCCCATTTTATTTTATTTTTATACGAATTCATATGTAGTTTAATTGAAGAAGAATGGTGGGAGAGAGGAGAGGAGATGAGGGGAATCCAAGTATATCCAAGCACTCCAGGACAAAGCAAAAGCTTCAGACGGAGAAAAGCATGCTCTGCTTTTGCGACTCAGAAAAGGAAATTTCAAACCCCATAACCTCCTCGCTCTTCACTTGGGAAATTGCGTGGCTAGTGATCCAAACATACAAACAAAAATCGACCCTATTCTCTCTCTCTCTCTCTCTCTCTCTAGGGATGTCTATGCGGGTGCCTATATCTAGTGTCAAGCTGGGGTTGCATTTCAACCCCACATCTTCCTCTCTTCCCTCTCCTGCCAAATTCGTGAGAGAGCTTGCCGTGTGAAACCCTATTTTGTGCTTGTCCTTGGGAGTTCGTTTGAGCCTTCTTCTTTAAAACCCTAATTCAAGCTTCAAGCTCCAGCTTAATCCTTCACTTTCATCGGATCTCGTCTTCACTTTTTTGGTTTGCAGGCCATGTTGATAATTCAGACACACATGCATGCACTTCAAGCAATTTTGCATTCAAATGAATCCTGAAAGAGATGATTCTTATAGTGAACACAGTATCATGCATATGCATAAAGTATGTGCCTGGCTCCCTGTATGCCATTTGCATAGTCCACCGGAGAACCGATGGCCTGTGTGTATGGCGTATGAGGAGCCATGCATATCCCCCATGTTCTTTTATGGTGTTTCCCCTGCCTTTTCGGGTCTCTTTGAGCTCACTACACGCTTTCCTTTGCTCAATTTTAGCTTCATTAGCAATGGTTCGAGACAGTTCGACAGAGGCATGCCCATCAAATTTTCTGAGATAAGCACTTAATCAATTTCTGAAGGTATGTGGTGTATATAGGTGTACTTCTTGATCTCTATTTGTTGCTTGGTGCTTGTCGACTTCTAATTAGGGTTTCATCATTCTGAAGCACATTCACAAAAGAAGTCGTCCGTCAGCACTCCTTTGAGCTTTGCAGAATTGAACACTCAAGTAACTGAGAGCCCAGCAAAAATTGACTCGCAAAACTACTAGCAAACCTTATGTTTACCTGCTACCAGAGCAAAATGATTGTAACTATTACAAAGTTCTCTTTTGTAGGGTGCTAACTTACATTTTGATTAACATTGAAAGTTTTCTTTTATCTTATTCATTTCCCATTAAACCAGTCAACTTCGGTGAAATTAAATAACCCTTTTTTTAACTGATGCCCATTATTTAGTGTAAATAATGTAATGGTGGAACTGCCTGTTTACAGAGCTAATCTACAATTTAACTCGACGCATTATACTCTACTCAGGATATTTAAACAAATGGGTTTGCCACACACGCCACTATGTAATAACAATAGTTTCGCAGATTATTAGTTATTTCTTTCGAGCATTACCCTATTAACCAGGGAATATCCAGGAGGTCCGACCAAAAAAGATAGGTTGAAGTACATACCTAATCTATCAAGAAAATAGATCGCTTAGACGACCAAGAAGTTACAACTTTCATGCTGTTCGCATCCTTAATATCCTAAAAGGAAACACCCCTCATTTCACGCCTGTCTCATGGAATTATAGTACGGTTATATGATTTATCTCGTGGGTTAAAACTCTCTAGTTAAGATATTTGTGAATAAAGTGAAGAAGTTTTTTGTTTTTTGGGGCTAAGTAAGCTGTGGCAAGCTCTTTTGACATCACAGCTAGGAAAGATCACGTGATTTATCAGCAATTAACATCCCCAAAACAAGTTTATAACGAAACCTTAGTGCATGCCTCTTCTATTATGCTAAAAGAGAACACGCAAGCCTCCATTTAAGTCGACTATGTGGCTGAACCGAAAGCAGAACAACCCCATTTTATCAGCTAACCTTTTGTTTACTCAGGCTGAATCAAAAGCAGAACAACCCCATTGTATCCAAAAGCTTGAATATTTCTGTTGGAGCCACATAGAGATGGTCTTAGCCCTAAGGGTTTTGAATACTGATACAGCAAATGAACCTAAAGCGCATCCACAATTGTGTGTTATAGCATGCACACGAAGAGCATACAGAGAGAGAACTCATTTTTGTCTTAGATTAAATGTGTAGTCACCGATGCACTTGAATGGCAATATTTTCTAAATAGTCATTTGGAAACGTATAATCTTAGATCTACTCTACAAAAGTAATTAGAAAAATGCTAGACATACTAAAATTGCTTTAAAATTTGGTGTCTTAAGTGATTTGTTAGGCCTTTGTTGGTTCTTAATACTTGTCAAGTTGTTTACCACTCATTGTGGCATGTCACTTGGTAAACAATTTTTTTTTAAATCAGTCTTAATAAATCTAGCATTACTCAACTAATTAGTGAACTGCATATGTAGGTTAGATAAGTTGAGCATAGTTTCCAAGAGATGCAACATCTGGTCAGGTATGAGAGAGAAAAATAAAGGCAGTAGGGCATCGGATTCTGAAGAAAGCAATGGTGGGAAGCATATGGAGGGCTATCATTACTATCTCGACAGTGGTATCTAAAAGAAAGGACCACCTTCCCCTATTATAAAATTTATACAGTCAGAAATCAAATAAGAAAAGACAAAGGAACATGTAATGGTCAAAGGTGGTCAAAAAGGACACATGGTCAGCCAAAATAAAAAGAAGGGACCATACATTGGAAATCCAACGATGATATGAATTTTGGACTTTCTGTTGTCTTCAATTTCACCAGCTATTATATCTGCGAGGAACATTCTCCTCGCGGTTGATTAGGGTTTTGTTGTAGGTGAAAAAGGCAAAGCTGTAGGGGCACAAGAATGTGGGGTCCTAGTACTCTCCTCCCCCATGTTCTCTTTGTTTTTAAGGTTGTACATATATATATGTACTCTCTTTACTGTGTTCTTTCTAAGGATTCATTCTAAGTAAATGGAAGCAATTTTTACATGATCCGCACTGATCACCATTGATCTATTTAATTAGTCATTTTTTTTTTCTAAAATAGGATTATCTGTATCAGAGAAAACAAGATAGAGAAAATGGGTATTGCGAGGGTTAGATGAAAGTCTAATAAGATGATCAGAGCTCGACCTATGGGAACTTGCATTGATAGTTCCGGGTGAGAAAATATGTATGATTACATAATCATAATTATAAAACAAGAAAAACTCATGGACGAGTGAAAGGAGAATCCAAGGAAGGAAAAGGATTCGGAGCCCAAATAAATGAGCGGACCACATTCCGGCTAAATAACATTGGAAACAACTCTTTCGAAGTCTGGAAAGAATTGTGTTTATGCCGTTTGTGAGTGTTCTGATTAGTTTTCCTACATCAATACTCTGTGAAGAATTGTGTTCATGATTTAAGATACTAAGAAGATCTTCATGACGAGAAAACATAACTATTTTTCCAAAAGTTTAAGCGATTAAGAATGACGATGGTTTATAAGGCTGCCCACATAAGGGTTTTGTGTCACAGAAAACAAAAACATAGGTAATCTTGTTGAGTCATTTCTATTTTGCAAACATGCTTCTTTGTTTGCAAAATATATGTTGTCTCCCAATATTGTCAGTGTAATACTGTCAACAAACTGCTGTGATCAATCCACTCCAGTTCTGTTGAAGAGAAAAATACGAACCTCGCCCTTTTAAGGGGATATGAGGGAACTTACTGTGAGGACGTGAACAAGAAAGCCCTTAGAACTCTACATGCCATCTAATTCTTTATTCACTCCCTTCATTTACAAGTCTAAATGGATTTTGAGTAGATCGAGAAGCTATTCAAGAACTCAGCCCAAGAGAGTCAGAAACGAGGGACTTGCAAACCTGATTAGAGCGCTTTAACGTTGGTCTTTTATATAGTCCTTTCTTAGAGTGGAATATGATATGCTTTTCTACTACGTCCACAATGCCGTGGCGGGTTGAGAGGTTTTGAGGAAGTAAGTAATACGTCGTTAGAAGGACTATGCTGCACTGCGAGTGCAAATCAGAGCACTCGATTATGAGGCAAAAAAGAATGCTCAAGGATGAACTTGAAATTGAGTCTTGTTCAATTTAATTGATATCTAGTTTTTGATGTTATTATTTGAATTGGAGAAAGAGCGGCATCCAACTTTAATGTGGACGAGTAGTCAAGTTTACTCACATCTATATTTTCGTTCAAGCTTGTATCAATGTTTCGAGGTTTTTTACTTGTAATGAGGAAATCCATCCAGGTAAAGGAATCCACATTCACTCATAGAAGATGCGAGCCAAACCCTAGATGATTGACCTAAGCATAGCATTATATATATTTAATAGTTTGCTGAATATAACTGAACATGAATCAAGCCTAATCTACTCACGCATATTATGCTTTTTAACCATCAAGCTAGATTCACACGGTGAGCATGGAGTTTCTAAGTCAAGTTGAGCTCATAAGTATCTTCAAATCTTAACTCAACTTGGCATCATTACACTCCCTACCTTTGGTTACTACCCAATCTTGTATAATAAGTGGAATTTAAGGTTTTCTCTTAGAGGGGTTTGCATGTGATGTATGTGGTCACAGAGAGAGAGAGAGAGGAAGGAGGGGGAGGGAGAGAGAGAGAGAGGAGGGAGAGAGAGTTTAACTTACTTTAGAAACGAAATAGGAAAACAAGATTCTGCAGAATGCATGCGGATCGACAAACGTTTGCCTTTTTTGCTGTTCCATGCCAAAGCGTGAAGCTCAAGCATAATATTCTTGCTATTTCACAATCCTAGCATTTAGCCCCACCAGGCAATTGCACTGCACGAAAGCTGTTGCTTTTATGACTTCATTATTTATAATATTGAACATTTCTATCGCTACGCATGAACCTGCACTCACCATCCAATATGCTTATTCGATTGCTTAAAAAAATCTCCGAGTATTTTTCAGTTAATTTTTGGTGAGTTCTAGGTCCACAAAGGTGAGGTATAATTGAAGAACATTTTAAATTTAACTAGATAATCCGCTATTCAGAAGTTCGAATGCTTCCATCTGAGGGAGGCCAAGCAGCTAGGTTGAAGTGTAAAGAGCAAGAACTGTTAAAACTTGCATATTGTACTTAATGATGTAACGTGTTACGTTCCATTATAATATTTTTCAAAAGTGGTCTGTATATTTTTTTAATCAAATGGAGTGAAATATATTTAGTGGGTTTAAATGTCAAAATTTAGTGGGGTCAAATCAATAAATCACAAACATTTAGACTAAATAATTGCAAAAAGAAAAATTTTTGTGTGGGATCAATTGATCCCTCTCAAGCAAACAAGGAACCTCGACTGTATTTATTTTGGGATGGATATGTTTCTTACATTACAAAGATGCAGTAAGTAATTCTTGCATAATATGTTGTTGATTCTATACTGGTACTTATTCTTGGAGACACTTTCTCAAGAAATTGCGAAAGTTTCATTAAATTTTTATGAACATCGATAGTCCTTTATAAATTCTTTTATTGTTATTCTAAAGTTGAATTGATCGTTTTTGCCGTCGATATCCTTGACCATTCACCACTCATTGTTATAAAATTGGTTTAATTTTTCGCCATCCTTTTGATGAAACATGAAATAGTAAAAGATTTATTTATTACCAAACTTTTACAATTAACCTTATTGAACTTCTTTCTGCAATGAATTTGATCATTTTGGAAAGATTTTATGGACATTTTTCTTTAATTAAAATCGTGATTTCAGCCCCTTTTTCTTTTTTTTTTTTGGCTTTTTGCGTTCTCATGTGGAAAGTTATACGTTGATGTATTGTTATGATTAATTTTACAAGTTGTGCTCATAGGCAAAAATGTAACACCTCTTTAATCATCTGGGTACTTTTTACTTCATCAATGTTTAGACTATCATTAAAAGTACAAAAACTTCCAATATTTTTATTTTTTATTTTCGAGTAATTGTAAAATCTTATATCGTTAACATCTATTTATCACATCATTGAAATAGTACATTTGTTCTAGATGGTGGAAATAACTAGTACTTTCTTCCATATTCGCCTTAACAACTTTCATTCGAAAGAGTACATTCAAACAAGTATCCATTTTCCTATTTTGATGGTAATTCAATGACATTTTTTATTCCTAAAACGATGCATCCGTTATGCTACTTACATTCGTCTTCTTCCTCCAATCTGAGACGAAAGCATTGTTTGCTTTATTATCACGTGTAGAGGGATATATCTTCGAAACATGATATTCAATTTTAGTAATATGAATAAATCACTTTTAATATTTTGATGGAACACATAACTCTTTTTGAAGTATTACATTTGATCGTACGCTTCTCTTCACATTTTGCAGTTTTTTTTTTTTTTTTTTTTTTTTTTGGTTGATAATGTAAGTATTATAAACAGATGAAGTACATCAGCTTAAGGGCATCTCCAACATTACAAATAGAGCTAATAATTCAAAAGGATAGAGGTAGGAAGTCTCTACATGGTAGCCAATACAATATCTGTCTACAAAAGTCCAATTTTTTGGTAATGTGAAGCTCTATCTATTACATTTATATGCACCTTCGCCAAAATAATAATAATGTGCGTTGACTTATTTTGAAACGGTATATATTCATGCTCCATCCAAATGTAATATATGATTACTTGGAAAGATATCGTTAGGAGTTTCCTACCAAAATTTTGCCTTTTGTTGCCATAATCATCTATTGAAGTTCCTCATTCCATTCTCCTAAAGAACGCTTAATCCCACGTTGTGCAGAATACTATGCCAAATGCTACCTGTCCATTGACATTGGAACAGTAAATGTGCCGTATTCTATACTGGCTTTGGAGAAGTTATACTGGATATCAACTAAAGTTATCTATTGTGTTACGATCTCTACTATAGGTAGTCTATTTCTACAAACTAGCTAGCCAATAAAATTATGCTTGCTAATGCCACCGCTCCAAATTAGGTTGTGCCACTTCAAAATTGGACCCTCACATCTGAGTTTGTCATATATATCATGACAACAATACCCTAAGCTAGATATAACTGAGGTTAAAGCATGTCATAATTTGAGGAGACATCGCCAACTCCAGGCCATACTCCCCTAATGTCGAGCTGAATAATTGAGGTACCTTTGTATTTTGTGTTGTTAACCCAAATGCTCCAAAGAGAAAATGATGGATGGTTAATAAGGTTTCCACAATGTGACTCCTAACAAGACTTTGTTCCATAAGTTTAGATCAGGTAATCCTAATCCTCCTTCCCTCTTAGGTGAGCAAACTACTTGCCATGCAACCTTGTGCAATCCTTGATTTGCTGTGGAACCAACCCATAAAAAATGTCAATTCCTCTTCTCAATCTCGTATATAGTTTGCTTTGGAAGTAAGAACATTTGCATCAAATAGGAGCAAATGGAGATAAGGACTAAATTAGTTAGTTGTAGACATCCTTCATAACTCATGCTTCATGCCCCAACTTTCAATTTTCTTAAAGATCTTGTTAGTAAGACTCTCGCAGTCTATGTGAGTGATTTTTCTAGTAACAAGGGGAACACCTATCTAGGGAGGATACCCATGGAAAAAGGCATGTGGTCTAGTATCAGGAGCTTCTCATCCTTGTTCAACCCAGAGAAAAAGATTTGGCATTTGTTAAGATTTAACCACAGTTTTGTACGAGCAGTGAATTCTTTAAAGGCATCTACAAGGCAAAGAACGAAGTCTGCATCTCCGTTAGCAATTAAGAATAAGTCATCTGTCAAGCATAAGTGAGTAATCCTTTGCATTTTACAGCGCTGGTGATATTTGAAAGAAGATGCAGCAATTTTGCACGAACAATTCTATTGAAAATTTCCATAATTAAGACAAAGAGGTTTGGATTTTTGCCAGCTCACATTTTAGTAGTCTAGATGACAATTTCTCTTCTTCTTTTTTTTTTCTTTTAAAAGAGACATTATTTCTTACTCCTCCCATGTTTGCATGAGAAGACACATCTCTTCGAATCAAATGCACATTTCTTCGCATTTTTCATAGTATCTATAAAAAAAAATTGTGTTCCTTTTCGAATGTTAGTTATGCAATTTGTAATTTCCCTTCCTCCAGTTCGACGTATGTCCCAATCATATTAAACTTATATAGACTCAACTTTATGTATACGATACATTTCTCCTATCCAAAAGTTCCTTCTTTGGATAAAGATGAAGCGGTATTACAAATCTTGTGGACATGCCATATACTCACTTCAACTCAACAATTTTCTGGTCACAATAAGAAAATAGAAAAAACCCCTCCATTTACATGCAATGCACGGGTGATGTAGATAGAAATTACCTCAGGGTCATGTTCTAGTCAAGCCCCAAAAAGATAAGCTAAATTGGTAAACTATAGTATCTTGTGAAAATATTAAGTATGTAGGGCTCACCGGTGCAGTCCAAACGTGGATAGCCCACACTTGGAGAGCTAACTCACCCATCTACTCACGAGGGAGATGGATATATGGAAACAACAGCCTAATTTCTCCAAAACTTTTTAAATAATATAAAAAAAATTAATGAAAATTTGTCAATAGAAAATGATCAGGCGACTTCTATTTCTTTAAACTTTGTTTCAAGATATCCTGATTTTATTTTGTCAATTGGCCCGCTCAATACCTTGAAATTTATACGGTGAGCTCCACCCTAATTAGATAGTTATTTCTATTGCTGGGTAATGAGATAATGTCGTTTTTTATTAGAGGACCGCCCTATCAAGGCAGAAGCTGCAGGGCACAAGCATACTTGGAGAGAGCAGCACGACAGGACCACTATCCTCAAGCCATCGGGTTCAACTACCAATTCTCCATTGAATGAGGAAAATGCCGAGCGTACTTTTATCAAGAAATAGATATATTCAAAATAGATGAATTTCTCGTCTTATCTAGTGTATTTGCGGAAGAAATAATGGGAAAAAAATAATAATTCAGGATGCCTCTATACTTTCAACACTAGTTCAAAATGCCCCCAAGTTACTTCTGTCATTTCGTCGCTAGACTTGGTTAATGCGTCTTCGGTCAATCGTGAGCTTTGGACCAACGAATGTTTGAGGCCTACCAGAGATGATTGAGATTATCCAAGAACAATCAAAGAGCGGTCGGCAATATTTGTGGATTGATCAAGTGTTGACCATGAAAAGACTAGAAGTGACTGGTGGACAAAAGTCTGGTCGGATCAATTGGTGTTGATCCAAGTTGATATCCTGGGATCAGATGGCCTAGACCAAGATTAGTTGTCAATGAATGGAGATTGATCGGTATCTTCCACAATTTGGGCCCATCAAATGGGTGGGTCAAATAAAAAAGTGGTCCAACCTGAATTGATCTGTTTAATTCGTTTATATACAATGCAAAATAAGCAATTCACACCCAACTCAACCCATGATCCATTTTAAAAATTTTCTCCTTAAATTGTTGCCTTTGAATAATGAGTGACCCCATGAATCGGCTTATCAAGTTAATGAGGCAACTTGGGGTTTTGGTTATAGATAGGGCACGTGAAGGTGGTGGCAAAAGTCCGGCCCAGGTCATCCACAAATCATGAAACAGGTTCTGCCTTTGGTTTTGGATTATATATGGATGGATTCGGAGTCATTCATAAATTATCAAATGGTTCCAACTTATTAAAGTGCAAAAAGTTGTGTGTGCAGAGCCCGTGAAATTCACATGCACGAAGCGCCAAATCAATTTTTGAGCACTTTGGAAGAGATTTCAGTTGCGTTCAAGGGGCAAATTGAGAAAAAATTATGTACATGGGTACTTTGAAAATGCCGTCCCAGTGCGGGGTCTTTGATCATTTCCCCAACTTCCATGGATGCACTACATCACCTTCCCTTTTCATGTTTCACTCTAGGGAAAACAATAAAGAGAACTTCTGCAGCAAGGAGCGTCGCAACCATGATCCCAACTCCGCCGTCCCCTCGATTAACAAACCTTCCCCAATCTATCGCACACCCTCCTGCCCTATTCTCCTCTTGGTTCTAATTTCCGACCAATCCTTGGAAGCTGTGACTGGCGACATCGACAGCGGGGGCACAGCTGCAATGGCCACAACAGCGTTGTCTCTGTTCACCTCACCCTCTTGATCCTCATCTCTTTCACCCTCGTCTCTCTCAGGTCCACCCACTTCACCATGAGTCCGTGATCCCCGTGAAACCGAGCTCGTCCTTAGTTTAGCAGAAGCTGTTTAGCAATGTCCAAGGCAACTTATAAAGTGAGTTAGAGAGAGATTATGACTACACTTGAATCACTTAATACTTTCTGTCCAAATGGTTAGTTTCATAATTTTTCAGGAAATAATCTCTCAATCTTGTAAATTACTTAAACAAATCAAATCATCTATAACTTCAACGTGGACAAAGAAAATCCATATAATCCTAATTGGATTCGGTGAACCAAGTCCACGATCTGTCTTTCCTCTTCTAATGTGGACTCCAACGAGAAATATCAATCAAGGAGGAATATAACAAATCCTTTGTATCCCACCGGCAAAGATATTCAAAGTTGGATCGGTGTTCACCGAGTGAGAAATGGAAGCAAGGTCCAACAGGACTTTTCATTTTAGTTGGCCGGGCTTCCCTACAGTTTATCTCAGGCTGAGTTTTGTCAACAGACTCAAATTCAAGACATATTTTATCAATAGTTGACCTAAAAACTCATTGACTAAAGCTTTTGAGTAAATGTGGATTCAATTTAAAATGTTGACAAGCTCAAACTTGAATTCCCTCTTAGAGATTTCCCTATTGAAAGTACTGAGTTTTTATTATACACTCCCAAAAAATGATATCATAGTGGATAGTAGATTAGTGGACACCCAATTTATTTTGGTGTTTGGTAAATACCTTAATGAAGAAATCTTCTAAACAACGTGGTTTCTAGGTGGTGAATGTTGTGGTGTAGCAATGTGGTTCCAATGGCAGCCTCCATTGTTCGGTCTGGTGAAAAAAATAAGGGATGAAGGTGGGGCATTGGAGATTCGAATCGAGACATATTGATGCAAAATAATACATGAATTAAGGGCGCAAACATCACATCGAGCTTGCATGTGAGGGGGAGTTTGTTGAGATAGTTAACCCATAACTCATTGTCTTAACCTTTTAAATAAATGTTGATTCAATTGAATGTTGACGGTCATTGGAGTTTTGCCGCCCACTCCCAACAACAGCGATGGGTCATGGTACTCTACCTGGTTAATGACTAGTATGGATCAAAGAGGGATTGTAGTTGTATACCAGGGAGAACCCTAAAGCTCTCATGATATCATTACAAATATATAAATAAAAAATTTTGAGCCTAGAAATATACTTACCCAATTGATATGTGCTATAACTGCATCGAGAAACCTAAGGACGCCATCTAATAGATCGTTGTATCATTATATTTTACTATAAAAATAGTTATACACGCGACCGTACCAACTATGAGAAATACGTCAATCCACATGTGATGTGTGAATAAAGACTGTTGCCTACCACAGTCGGCAACTAGATATGGATAAAAGGGCATAATACTATAGTGAGCTACAGGCATAATACTATGGTGAGCTACGGTGGTGTTCTAATAGCCAAGTTAGATGACAGGTGAGTAGAGACAGCTGCATGATCGGCAACAACTCATGCCCAATTGGGAGCAATGAATGACCAAATAGTGACGACACGGGTGCGCAAAGAGGAGCGCCCCAAGTACACTAAATGTTGACAAGGACAGATCGACCGGTACTTGAGATATACCGGCAGCAACCTTGAGATTGACCGCAACCACGCGGGACCGAACAGCTGCTCGCGGCGAAACGCAGGAGAGCACTCGTTGATGACTACTCGTCGAGATGATCTGGTACACTTCAACGTAATCTCGAGGCAAACATTGGAATTTTTCTTTTCTCTGTTTTGTTTCAAAGACACCCCTAAGAAGAACGTAATTGCCATCTATTCACCGTGGTGGGCTTCTCCCTCTAGTCTTGCGAGTTCCTCTCACTGTTTAGTGACCAGGAGTAACCCTAGGTTCCCTTATGTCCCGAGTTTGTCTCGCCGTGGGATGGCCGACGCGGAGTTTTAACTTGAAGAGGAGTTGAAAACTTTGACAAGATCTCACTCGTGGGGGCGACATATGCACAAATATTTCACGGCAAATATTACTAGAAAAAAAATATATCGAATACTCAGCCTCGCAGGAGGGTGATGGCACCGATAGCCCATGGATTCGTCCCTAGCCCTCGCCATCCTAATTTCGAGCCGCACTGACCCTTTGTCATCATCAACGTCCACACGATGATTTTGTACTCCCTCCATCCTTTGCCGCCATCGTTGCCATCTTCTTACGATGGAAAAAATACCAAAAAAGCCAGAAATCTATTACATTATTACTAATTCAATCATAAACATTTTAATCAGATCGATTTATTCCTAAAACTTTTCACATTGACACTAAATTAGTCCATTTAACCAATTTAAGCAAGAAATTATTGATACAAATGCTGGCCATCCAACATGGCATAACCAATGCCAACGTGCCCTTTTTTGAAATTATTTATTTATTTATTTATTTTTATGAATTTTTATTACATTTTTCTTTCACCGGCCGACCCTTGCCAGCGACAAGTTTGCCTGCCCACAAGTGAGGTCGGATGAGGGCCTTCACCCCTCGTTAGCTATGGGTGAGGGCCCGCCGTCCCCCAAACTAGGCAAGGGTCATTGACTCTCACCTATGGTTGGCGATGGTTGACCATCGACCTTGTTGGCCCAAACTATTAAAAAGAGAGAAGAAAAAAATTTAAAAAAAAAAATTGAATAAATATTTAAAATTTATTTTTGTCAATGCCGACTGTGCCACGAAAAAATCATTGGCATCCACTTTAGCAATTTTCAAACTAAATTAGCTAAATTGACTAAATTTGTACCAACATAAAAAGGTTTATTACTAAATTGGTTCAATTGAAAAGTTTATAACTAAATTGGTATTAATATAATAAGTTTATGACTTTTTAAGTACTTTTCCCTCTTGCTACTGCTTCTCTTTCTTAACCTCAACGGCTCTTTGCCATAAGTTGCGATCGCTACCCTAATGCCCTCGATCGTGTGTAGCTTCTCCATGTTACCATTCCTACTTCGATCACCGCCACCACCATATGCCCATAGTTCACATGAATTGTGTATCTGTTACATGAATTCACTTTCGCCTAAATCTTGGAAGGCAGTGGTTTTTAGTAAAAAGTATAAAATGTCATCATAATACTCTATGATATATTTTATAGAGGACTGTAATTATTACTTTCAAAAAATTGTACTATGTAAAATTATCATTATGTAACTGGTAATATATGATATATTAATAAAAGTTATTATAATAATCTTGAAGTTTCATGATAAGTATTGTCGCCGCAAATTGTATAAGTGTTCTGCTCATATTCATAATCATCATTAATATCCAGTTTTTTAGTACGCTGGTGATATCCAACGTACACACTACAAAGATCCACTTAGTACACTCCATATATCCATACAGTACTCTGCTTATATTCACATAGTATATTACTTATATTCAAGCGATAGATATACTTAACTTTCTGCATATATTCAATTGTTCTTGAGACACATCAAATACAAAAGTGATATAGATCATGTAGACTTAACACCTTGGCATATGTGCTCCACATAGATTCTTCAAGTTAGTTAGGATCTTTTCACTTATTATATCAAAGTTCTTTTTCAACCTTAAATACAAACAATTCCTGCAATTATCAAGATGTATAAAAACCATGAATAGTTCTGTCAACTTAAAATAAAGTATGTGATTTTCTTAACAATTTCCTACTTTGATGGTGACAAAACCTTACATACTTATAATAAAATAATTAATGAAAGGTTTTGTAGAGGATTGCCTGCAACAATTTAAGCTTAGAACAAAGTACTGTTGATGTCAGTGAACCTGTTGAATATGTGTGTAACTAATTCATTTGGTTTCCTGTTGAAGGATTCATATTTGTCTTTGTTTCCTTGAATATATTGGTTCCTTCAAATGTCACATGGAGTCTGTCCCATAT
Organism: Eucalyptus tenuipes; assembly: GCA_014182365.1. Taxonomy (NCBI): domain Eukaryota; kingdom Viridiplantae; phylum Streptophyta; class Magnoliopsida; order Myrtales; family Myrtaceae; genus Eucalyptus; species Eucalyptus tenuipes. The sequence continues at coordinate 10,648,257 of CM024546.1, read as the reverse complement.
CTCTTTTGTTGTTTCACATGTAGATACATAGTTGTACTCATAAAGAGATAATGCATTGTAAAGAAAATCAAGAGTTCTAGCATCTAAAACTTCTATTTTGGCCAACTCCGCTAGTGTAATTGTCAGTGCAGGAGTTGTGTTGTCATTTGTTTCTTTGAGGATGTAGGTGTAGCACGTGTAGCATTCACTCCATTTTGAACTACATCCCAACATCATAGGATTTGTGAATCTTATGAAGGCTTTCATTTTGTTCTTTTCAATATCACACTCTTTCCCATCAAAGGAGAAAGGTCCAGTGTTGCTCTGTCCTTCAACAATACCTGGTCCAATAGTGCTAGCCATAATAGATTGTTTAATCGGGAAAAAAAAAACTTCAAAATAATGAGCACCAAGCTCTAATTCCAATTGACGGTGACTGACAGTATCATTTAAAGGGGGTGACTATGTTATATATAAAACTTAACCAAAAAATTTGTGGAATTAAATGTGCCAAGTTTGAGATAATTGTGACCAATTAAAACAAGTGCAACGCTTCTATCAACAGTAAGTAAATAAGAGCAAAGAGAAAAAAAAATAATGCACAAGAACTTATAGTGATTTGGCTTGATGTAAGCCTATGTCCACTCTCTCAGACTAATAGCCTACACGTTGAATTTTACTTGTCAATAGTTGAGAAATTACAGTATGAGGTGCTGCTTATCTTCAAGTACTTGTCCTCAAAGCTGGTGCAGTTTATATCCAAACAGATAGTCCACATGATCATACACCTAAGCACAAACTTTCACACTACCAACACTTCTTGAATATTATAATATTAAAGCTCACAAAAGATAATAAAAAAGGATTTAAAGTCTCTTGAGATTTAGAATTGTGAACTCTTGATCTATCACTCTTTAGCGCCTTGATCTTCTATTATACTCCTCAGCATCCAAACTTCCCATTGGACAATCTTTAAGAGGATCATTCTCCAAACTAGCCATTGGACAGATTGTTGCAAAGATTTGGGTAGCCATTGAATTCAATAAATCAAAATTCATGTAAATTTGGTCACCTATACAATCAAACCTTTCTTTCCAAAATATGGAGTGCTTCAGTTATGGTCATTATTTTACATTTCATGTAAATTATCTTTAAGATTGATAGTCAATCTGGATCTTCTAAATTAGTTATCCATACCATATCACAAGCTATCAAGGGATATAATCTTGAAGTTCGTGATAAGAATTGTCGTCGCAAATCGTATAATTGTTCTACTCATATTCATAGTCATCACTAATATCTAGCTTTTCAATACATTGTTGATATCCACTTAGTATGCTGTTTATATCCACGTAGTATTCTATTTAGATCTACGTAGTATGCTGCTTATATTCAAGCGAAAGATATATTAGTCTTCCTGGATATATTCGATTTATCTTCTTGAAACACTTCGAATTCGATAGTGATATAGATCCTGTAGACTTAACAATTCGGCATATGTGCTAGACATAGTGTCTTGAAATTAATTAGAATCCAACTTCAAAGTAAAGTTGGAAGATTTCTCAGCAAGACTAATGTAATGAATCGCGTTAAGGGGGGAACATTGAAGTTCAGACTTTCTAACAAAGCAGTAGGTCCTAGGTCGGCTGTGTGCTCAGAGCAGAAATTCCGTATCAGAAAAGAGAAGAGAAAGAAAATGAAATGTCGGTAGCATTATCGTTCTCCTGATCAATGAAGTAGAAATTAAAATTGCATGATATCAATGACACGTCGACACAACAAAACCTTGAAACGTGAATATATATCCAAAAACAAGAAAGCCACCTAAGAAAACAAGCAGACAGTAAAAGTAGCAGCAACCAGCACGACCTGCGTTTTCTCAATTTCTCATATCACCTTCGTTATAATCTCTCGAGCCCTTTCCCGCAGCAGCGAAGGAGTTCAGCTTTAATGGCATCTTCTCTGCCGTGTGTCGCAGCTCCATTGTCCTCCTCCTCCTGCTTCAGTTCGCTGCCAAGAGAGCTTCGCGGTTCTTCGCTGTCACCATCCTCGGTCCGCACATGGACATCCCAGAATCTGCGTGAGCACTCTAAACTCATGTCTTGTGCGTGTGCGTGTGTTCTCATTCATGGGGTTACCCATTTTTATATGCTTTCGTACTTTGAGCTTGGGTAAGATAGATCTCGAAAACTTTGTTCGTCATGAAAACGAGAAGGAATGGATTAAGAACACTTCGTCGTCTTCTCTCCGGTCTCTTGGCTAGGAGCACGAAACAAGCAACCAAAAAGGAATAAAAAAAATGATATAATAGCGTGAGTCCATTTGCTAGGTTGATATTGTGAGTCCATTAGCTAGGTCCAGTCCCAAATCTACCCCAAATTTCGTTTTATCCAAAAAAATTCACCTACTTTTAATCTATTCTCAATTCTATCCATTGGTGTAGTCTTAATTTAACGTGGTATTTCCACATTGATAATATATACATATTGACAAGGCAACATGAAAAATTATCTTCAAAATAAAACTATTCTAGGATATAAAAATTATGAATGGCTAACTGCAACTTTTGGATAAGGGGCTCAGGGGGGCAAATTTAGGACTAGATTTGGAATTGAATCTAAAGTTTGGGATTTTTTCTAAGACAAAAAATGATTTAGGGTAGATTTGGGACAAGATCTAAAATTTGAGATTTTTTCTAAGACAAAAAAAGGTTAAGGGCAGATTTGTGACTAACCAAAAGTTTGGGGGTTTTCTTTAGACAAAATTTTTTTTTGAAAGAATTGAGATTAGACCTAAAGTTTGGGGTTTTTTTTTACGAAATTAGCCCAATGTTCTATGCAATGAAGTTGAAATATCTGTAAAAGCACTCTAGCTAGCAACAATTTTCACCAACTTTTATTTTTAAAAAATTGCCAAGTAGCTGTAACTGCAGGATGGGTTTAGGAAAATCGGTCTTATTATCAAATTCTACGTTGATTGCCTCAAATATAAGTCGGGGCAATCCTAAAATTCGAGATGGGTTTATATATAGAGTTCCATGTACAATCCAATCAAGTATGCAGGAACTCAAGCCCTACCTGAATCCTCCTTATTACTGTGCTTTGTTTCTTTATAAGAAGAAATGTAACGATTAACTAAATAACCCAGCGTATTCTAGGAGGATAATGGCATTTTATCGCTAAAAGCAGCTGCCATCTCTAGCTTGAAAGCTTAAGTAGATTTGTCGTAGCTTCCGCGAAAATAGATGCGGCTAGTACAACGCTGCATTAAGTGAGTGTCAGGGGAGCTAGCTTCGGTAGATAGCTTAATATAGAAGTTTTAGATTCTAACCCCTAACATATTAACCTCTTTGGCATGAGGAATTGCATTAAGTAGGAAAAGAAAAGTACAATAAGGTCACAAAACGATTATATGATACCACGTTTGGCATGAAAACTTTTACAAACAAATTACTTTGGTTCCATAACCTTTTAAATCGTTCATTCAAGAAACTCCGATGACTTAATTCGTTGAAAAATCCAACATCTTTTTAACAATAAATTATTTATCGTAAGCCATTTAAATTAACGATTAATACTATTTTGAAGTCAAAGTAGTCATTCGTAAATATTTGGCACTCAACTTTTTAAACTTGCAGGCCTCGCAATTTATGTACTAAATAACATTATTAAGGCACACAACCTGTTGAGAAATTGGGCTTAAGTATCTCGCCCTTGAAAACAATAGCGTAGACCTTCCTCAATGGTCAAACCAAGCCTCGAGGTCGGACGACTCGCGTGAGCGGATGTTTGATTGGCAATGAGAGACGCGGGTAGTTTGGCTCTCAGGCAGTTCGACTAGAGCCACCTATCGATACCGCGCATGGAAGGCGTGATAGCATTAGGAAAGCAATCAGAGCGGTTCGTGGGACATAAGTTTGAAGAGGAAGATGGCGAACCCACCGCCATTAGCGGCGGCAGAGGAGAAGCAGATAAGGGTCAAACATGAGAACATTGCAAGTCTGAGTAGAGAGATGAGCAACGATGCTTTAATCTAATCCAAAATCAACGAGAATTGCATGGAGATGCCTGTGGCCTTTTAAAATGTGACGGGAAGAAGAGTCGTTATAGATAATTAGTCCATTCGAATAAGACTTCGTGCACTATTGTTTGATCTCAAAACAGCGCAACATCAAAGAAGAAGCAAATATGAAATTAGGAAAGGGAACTGATAAAAATTTGGGAAAAAACTACCAAAAACCCCAAATTTTGCCTAAAGTGACAAATTTATCCCAAATTTTTTTTTTTGTGACATGAAAAATCCCTAAGTTTGCTAATCGTGACACATTTACCCTAAACTTTTTTTGTGACACAAAAAACTCTGAACTTTCATTTGTGTGACACATTTACCCTAAATCATAGGGGCATTTTGGTAACTTTATTTTTTTCTTCTTCTTTCTTCCCTCCGTCGGCCAAGGCGGAGGGAAGCTGGCCTCCAATGAGGGCCGCCCTTGCAGGCGTTGGGCGAGGGCGGCCCTTGGCGGGTCGGGTGAGGGCCTCCCTTACCAGATTTGGCGATGGGTGCCCTCACTCGACGCAGGCAAGGGCGGCCCTTGCTAGATTTGGCGAGGGCACTCTCGCCCGACGCCAGCGAGGGCAGCCTTGCCGGCGGAGGGAAGAGAGAAGAAGAAAAAAAGAAAAAGAAAAAGAAAAAACATAAAGAATAAGACGAAAATGCCCTTAATGGGGTAAATGTGTCACAGTTTGTAAAGTTTGGGATTTTTCATATCACAAAAAAAAATTTGACGTAAATTTGTCACTTTGGGTAAAGTTTGGAATTTTTGGTAGTCTTTTCCCTAAAAATTTTACTTAGGCCCTTTTTTTTTTTTTTTTTTTAGGAAAACAAATAAAATATTTTATTTGAATTGAACTATGAGAGAGAGAGAGGGAGAGATTTTGTCATTTTGCTAATGGGTACAAAAAAGAATGGTGGGAGTGGAAGATTTGCTTTCTGATTTTTGGCTTTTAGTTCATTTTGTCATTTTGTCATGCTGTAAATTTTAAAAAGTTGTGTCAAAATTTCAGTCTCTCATTTCAATTAATGTCATTCATTTAAGTGATTTGACGAGTCATGTTGAATATATTTAATATATTCTATTTTTTGATTAGTTAAACCGTTGGGTTACCTAAATGAACAATTTAAAAAAAAAATTGGTAACAAAGGAATCATTTATAAAATTTTGACAATAAACTTGACGTTGCATACATAGTTTTGCAGCTTTTATTGTCCTTACCTCAATAAAAAATGAAAAAGGCACACGCATAATATCACGAGTAGCGAGTGCACACCAAACTTGATAAACACTTCTTTTTTGTTATAATTATTCATATGGAATACTACATTTATTATCACTTCTACTAAAATTAGACCTCACTTTTTGGTCCTCCCAAATTGAACCTTAAATAATATTAACGACTCTAGTATGACTTTTCGTTTCCCCGAGTAGTAATTGTTTTAGCAGGTGCGCTGATACGGCGTAGTAGCTTCACCTCCTTCTCTCTAGAGTCCGTATAGGTTGCTAGCTAGGTGGGGGCCTCATTTGTTCTGTCTTTTGTCATTTTGGGACTGCTTGCTACCCATGCTTTCCTTTACAGCAATGCCCAAAAATGAACTTCAAATGTCGTCATTAAGATCAGCCGTTTCGATTTTCCTCTCCGTGCCCTAACTGAAGTACAAGGTACCTGGTTGATTCCACTGCACCTAACGACCATCTTAGTTACCGTCCGGTCGTTAATTGGTTCATGCCGGCTCATTCAATGTGGTTTGTCGAACAGGTTTACTGTGTTCTTCGGCATAATCTTGCATAGAAGTTTGAAATTGATAAGAAGTGCTTGAGTAATGAACTAATGCATACAGGCTTGGGGCAAGAAGCAAGATATTCGACACCGGCATATGTATTCTGCACATATGGGCGCATTGTATACGCACGTATGAGATTCGATAAGCTCACTTTCATTGCTCAAGATTCGTCCTTGAATCAAATAGACTGCATTCGATGTTCTTGATCTATAGGAACTGTTGCGTGGAGCTTCTGAATATATGCGCACGTACTCAATCTGCTATTGAATTTCATTCATGTGGAGATACTTGCCAATTAGGAATTGGCCTGATGAATGCTTTGTCGCAGAGGTACAAGCAACTGGGAATACCTTTGGGACTTTCTTCCGTGTCACCACATTTGGCGAATCTCACCGGGGTGGTGTTGGTTGTGTCATCGATGGGTGTCCCCCTAGAATGCGGCTTTCGGAAGCAGACATCCAGGCCGAACTGGACAGAAGGTTCTTGCCTTTTTGATAGCTGACTGTGTCCTGATCATTTATATAGATCAAATTGTTTCCAATTGCATTCTTATCTACATAACATAACCTTTTCACATTGTTCCATAATTAGTGAAAATGCATGGTTCAGTTACTTTTATCAGTGCTTAAAAGGATCCCTTACGTTTGACTGTCCACTTACCTGTACACAGGAGACCGGGTCAGAGCCGAATGACTAGCACAAGAAAGGAGACCGATACATGTAAAATATACTCAGGAGTGTCTGAAGGTTCGGTTCTCCTGATCTTTTTAATGTTGTTTTTTCATTTCCTTCCTGCTTGAAATTCGCCAATTGTGTCTTTTTCAAATTAAGGTAACGTTCTATTTTAGTACAGGGTTGACTACTGGGACACCGATCATGATATCTGTTCCTAATACTGATCAGAGAGCACATGTAAGTATCTCCTATGGGAACTGTTGAATAGAATTGATGACAAAACACGACCTCGGAAACGACAGTTTTTGTGTCTATTTGATCAGTCTTGTTAAATTAGATAGGGGTAAATTTTATGCTATCACATCGTGAAGCTAAGATATGTTTGGTCAGATATAATTAGTGTCCAGGGGAGGTTCAAACTGCGCTGTTGGGTCACCAGTACTAATTATGTCGAAACAGTCTTCTGAGAACTTCCTTCCATGGAGTTGTTGTTTCCTTATTGTCCACAGTGGTTTGAAAGAAGTGCTTCCGGATTGGAATTTTCAGGACTACAACGAATTGTCATTAGCTTACAGACCTTCTCATGCCGACGCAACTTACGATATGAAGTACGGTGTCCGAGCAATAGGGGTAACCTTGTGCCACTGCCATAGCAGATGCTTGAAAATGCTTGGATTTTATGAGGACAGAAGATTCTGACCAAGTTTCTATTGAACTCATTATCAACTTTAGGGTGGCGGTAGATCTTCAGCAAGAGAAACCATCGGTCGAGTTGCATCTGGAGCTATTGCTAAGAAACTTCTGAAAGAATTTTGCAGGACTGAGGTACCATAATCTTTTAAGCTGGATTTGCGCTTCTGGTGGCAAGTCTTGCATTTATGTGTAAGAGTTTTCCTAATGTGGACTACATTAATTGATATTGTAATTTACCGTTTAACAGTTACCGTTTTACGGGGATTGGTCTAAGGTGAGATAGAAGGTTTCTTAATTAGTCTAATATGGGGGCATTTTAGTAGTGTGGTAGCCGAGTTAGTCGGCGTAATGAGGGGCTGGTTGGAAACTCTATAAATAGTCTTCAAGTCTCTTCTCTAACCCTAATTCTCACATGTATCCTCACATAAGGGCGTTTACCTAACGCTAAACGTGAGGGGGTCGCCTCATTGAGCCAGTGATATGGAGGGCAATAGAGGAGAAGGATTTGATGCATGAATCCCCTTAATGAGTGGGTAATCCCTTTTCTGCTTCCGCTTTATGTTCGATGGATCCCAAAACAGGTGCGTTAATCTTTCTACCCAATTATGCATGCTCTTGTTCTGGTTATGGAGATCTTGGGATTGCGCAAATTTGCATCTAACATGTGGTATCAGAGCAACCATAACCCTAGAACTTGAACGCATAAAGTTTTTGCTCTAATTTGTGATTTTCGAGATTTTTTGTTCAATAAAAATAAAATTAAATCACAAATTCGGACTGGGCCTGATGAGGCGAGCAAATCCGTGGGTGGCGCGTCGCCGGGGGAGGCCGCACGCGCCCCCACGCGCGGACACGCGCCGCCAGGGAGTCGGAGACGCACCCCACGCGCCCTCACGCGCTCCCACGCGCGGGACGCGGCGCGCACGTGCGCTCCACGCGCCGCGCACTCAGGCGGCGCGTGGGGGCGCGTGCATCCTCCGTTCGGCGCGTGGTTGGCGGCGTTGGATTCGTATGGCTGTCCTCTATCTTTTGGTGTATTTATTTTATATTTTTGATTTTTTTATGGATGTGAAAATACATATGGAACCCTAAATACGTGTATTTTTAGTGTATTTTTGCGTATTTTTCTTGTATTTTCTGTGATTTTGGAAATACAAGTGTTGGGTTACTAGTTTGTTATCACATAAACATTATGTAGGTGTGATTCATTAATAAAATCAAACTTTATTATAAATTGAAACCGGCTTAATGAGATATAACCATTATAGGATAGTATTTGAAGTATGTTTTGATATTATGAGAGACAGTAAAAGTTATGAAACTTTTGTTACTCAAGCATACTCATTTACGTGCTGGTAATATGTAATTAGGGTGCACAAGAGATGTTTTCTTCTATGTTATGAAAAGTTTATTGTGTTACTGTGATCCGTGATCTCATTGGAGTCTGTTTTTCTGATCATTTATATATATATATGTTTGATTAATTTTTTATTACTGAATAAAGCAATGTAATTAGCATGATATGTGATTTTGGTGATATGCTGCCCCTATCACTAAAGTCAAAATCACATGTATATGGTGTATGTGAGCAATAAAGTTTATATCCCTGATATGAGAGAGTTTCGATGATTCAATTGAGTAGTGGCATGCTTGGTTGGATTTGAGAAATTTCGGTCTCATATATTGATTGGGATGTCTCCTGGTCTAATGCATAGTCATACTCCCAACGGAGGTGATTGTGTATTAGTTCATAGAGGGATACATGATGGTGTGGTGGAGGAGTGACTGATCCTAGTGGTCCATATGCCCAAATGTGATGAATTCACGAAGATTGGAATATATTCTCATAATCACTATCATGTGGGGAGTGTACAATTGCATGTCATGTATTCTGCCCAAAGGTGATTATATGATTATGCGTGTAACTCTCTGGATGTGTACTTGTACGTCAAGTTACACAGTGTTCACATGATGCTAATTACACACATTGCTTGTTATGTGAGCAATAAGGTTTATATCCCTAGTATGAGAGAGTTTCAATGATTCAATTGAGTAGTGATTGCCAAAGTGGCACGCTTGGTTGGATTTGAGAAATTTCGATCTCATATATTGATTGGGATGTCTCCTGGTCTAATGCATAGTCATACTCCCAAAGGAGGTGATTGTGTATTAGTTCATGGAGGGATACATGATGGTGTGGTGGAGGAGTGACTGATCCTAGTAGTTCATATGCCTAAAGGTGATGAATTCACGACAATTGGAATATATTCTCGTAACTGCTATCATGGAGGGAGTGTACAATTGCATGTCATGTATTCTACCCAAAGGTGATTATATGATTATGTGTGTAACTCTCTAGATGTGTACTTGTACGTCAAGTTACACAATGCTCACATGATGCTAATTATATGCATTACTTGTTATTTTAGTCACATTTTCTGTAATTAATAACTCCACTATTATTGAGGTTTTTTCTATTTCAAATTTTAAGTTGTGGACATATGATTTGTTGCTTAAGAAAAGAGCAATAGAATTTGCTCACTGTCCATGAAGCGTTCCATTCTGGAACACTTGAAAAGAAGTTTTTCTTGCGGACTGCACTGCTATAATATGATGGAAGCCTTAGTTGCTTGAAATTATGTCTTGTTTGATATCGTAATTAGGACACATCTGCAAAGATTGTGTTTAAGTCATAATGACATATGCATCTCGTATATGGTGAAGAGATTGTTTCTAAAAGTTTTCTATTTAAGGAAAATGGCCGAAATAAAGAATAAACTGGTTAAAATTAGTCTTGAAGGTTGTCAGGCCTAATAGTGGCAGTGAGTATTTTGGCAAGTATGACAATGCGGAATAGCTTAAAGGGTCATTTGTCAAATACTTGATTAATTCTGGGGTGGTAATTTAATTACTATGTTTGAAAATCCTGACCAAAAAAAAAAAAAAAGATTTGGCTAAAAGGCCTAATTGCACCATAAAAAACATGGTGATGAGCAAGACTAATTTATCCGGTTTGCTATGGGTTGATATTTTATACAAAATGTGTTTCTTACTAAATTTGTTTCATAAACTTCTTTTGAATTATGGACTAGATATAAATTATTTGAATCACATTAAATTTAGAGGTGTCATGCAGAAGTGAGGTTATCTAATCCAATATTAAGTGTGTTGAAATTTAGATCCACTCGAATTATTTTGTATCTTACTCAGACTGTTCAAAGGGGTATTGATTTTATGACCTTAATAAATGTACAAGAATTATTGAATCACATACAGTAAAGTTTTTAAAGTTCGATGTAATTGTAGAGGATAGTTGCTCTCAGACTATTAAGGATAATAGTACAATGAAAGATTACTGTGTTTTTGTCTTTGCCTATACAGACAATTGTGGTAAAGACAATTGTGGAATCTCCTATACCATAGACTAAACTTGTTGAGGTTCAAGGTACTATTCTTGATATAGTTTATGATGAAATTTCTCAAACCTCTCAAGTGTAGAATGAAGTGGTTGTATTAGGAGTTTTGTTAGGGAAAGACAATCAGTTATACCATTAGACTATATAGTCTATTTGTGAGAGCATGATTACAATATCCACTACATGGTTGATTTAGCAACATATATATAAATGTCGTTTTCTTGTTTTCAGTCAAGTATGTGATTAGATGCCACAAAAGATGTTAAAGTCTTCACTCTGAAAGAGGGGTGGATAGTTTATAATGAAGAAATAATTATTTCTTTCTAGTATCTTTTAAATATTCTTTCAGAGTGAACGTGATATTAATAATTTATTTTTGATATGGAATTACGCCAAATAAATACAAAATCTATATAGTGCAATCGGAAGATTTTGCAGCATATGTTTTAAGTAAACTTGTGTGTAGACTAAAAAGTCTTATTTATGGTCTTAAGCAAGTTTCCAAATAATATTATTAAAGTTTCATAGTATTGTTATTTTGTTCAATTGGGAACAAAGTAATTCAATATACTGCAAGGTTAGTGGGAGGAAATTTCTTTTTCTCATATTCTATGAACATGATATTTTGCTTACAAGTAATGGCTTTAAGGCATCTCTCGTTCTTTGCACTAAGGTTAGTAAGGATTGTTCTCACCATATTTTATTAGATTTATCTTAAAGGACATTTGCTGATCGTATTTTGAAAATATTCAATATACATCAATGCAAGCCAGGAATTGCTCCTGTCGTTAAGGGTGATGGACCGAATCCATTACATTGTCTGTATTTAGATATTGAAAAAATCTAGTTAAAGTGTGTACCTTGTGTCAGTGCACTTAAAAGTATAATGTATGCTCGAATTTGCACTAGACTAAATATCGTCTTTGTGACGGGACTTCTAGGCAGATATCGGTCAAATCCAGGACGTGATCACTGGGTTGCTGCCAAGAAGGTTTTGAGGTACTAAAAGAGGACAAGAGATTATATGCTAATTTACAGATATGTTCAATTATTGTAGTTAGTAGGGTATTTAGATGTAAATTTTGCTGGCTATTATGATGACATGCGATCGATAACATAATACATATTTATGTTAGTAGGAAGTGTAGTAAATAAAGTTTTATGTCATCTTCTACTATGTAAGCAGTGCTAGTAACATTCTTTTAGGTTGTTACTTGGGCTATTAGGCTCTGGAACCTCATTAAGGAGTTGACCATTTTTAATTTTATGGATTGGCCCATACGGTTGTATTGAGACAATAAATTTGTAGTATTAACAACAGAGGTCTCAAGGGGACTTAATATATGGCAGTCAAATTCTTTGACTATAAAGAAATGATACAGAAAGGTGACATTATAATATAATATATTTCCACAGATGATATGGTTGCAGTTCCACTAACTAAAAGGACTATGCCCATGTGTATTTGAGTGACATGTCATTAGCATGGGCCTAGGAGCATCATGAGATGTGGTTGTTTAGTGGGAGTTATTTTGGCTTTACTCTGATAAAATTTACATCTGTGTTCGTTATATTTAGTAACGGTTTGATATGTATCAACTTTTGCATTCAATAAAATATTTTTGAATGTGTTGTTATTATGTTGAATACATATTGATAAAGTCTCAAGGTATTATATAAACCTTGAGTGAAGGCTAGGGGCATCCGATTATTAGCCTTGTGCATATGTCTTGTTATTCATAAAGAAAGGTTAACTATAATGACAAGGCATATGTGGGTTCGTTGGAACCATAAAGACATTCTCTAGTAGCACAAGTTTTTTGTGACGCTTAAGGTAAGAGAATGGGCATTCTCTAGTGGCACAAGCTTTTGTGACGCTTAAGGTAAGAGAATGGTGACTGACAAATGAGATCTCTTTATGAGAGATGTTATCCATTTGACACACTACCATATTGAATCCATATCAATAAAGTTGAGAACATTCATGACCATGGAAGGCTCTGTGTGTATATATGTAGTTACCGCCATGATTCGGTGTTTGAGACTTTATGGGATAGGATTGACTATTAAGAATTATGTCTAGACCAATGTGCGCACATACAGTACGATTTCAATTAATATAGTCCAAGTAGGAGAATGTAAGAGTTTTCCTAATGTGGACTACATTAATTGATATTGTAATTTACCGTTTAACAGTTACCGTTTTACGGGGATTGGTCTAAGGTGAGATAGAAGGTTTCTTAATTAGTCTAATATGGGGCTGGCTAGTGTGCGCCGAGTTGAGCCTGGCCCGTAATGAGGGGGCTTGGTTGGAAACTCTATAAATAGTGCTCAAGTCTCTCCTCTAACCCTAATTCTCACATGTATCCTCACATAAGGGGCGTTTACCTAACGCTAAACGTGAGGGGGCCGCCTCATTGAGCCAGTGATACGGAGGGCAATAGAGGAGAATGATTTGATGCGTGAATCCCCTTAATGAGTGGGTAATCCCTTTTCTGCTTCCGCTTTATGTTCGATGGATCCCAAAACAGGTGCGTTTATCTTTCTACCCAATTATGCATGTTCTTGTTCTGGTTATGGAGATCTTGGGATTGCGCAAATTTGCATCTAACATTATGTACCACTCGTTGCCCTTTTATTTATGTTGTGGCTTGACATGTTTGTTTTCATTCGTGATCTGTTGTCTATCTGAGTAAAGAGAACCTTCATCAGAGGAAGATGCCACTTGCTTAGACTATCTCTAGCTCGGGAAACAGAACAAAACCATTGAAGAGATGAAGGGCGAGGAGGGAAAGTGGGAAAAATGATAGCAAACGAGGAAGTCAAGGATAAGAAAGATATTAGCCAGACAGAGGTTGGAAGGAGAAGTAAAATTGTGAGTGAAAACAAGGGTAGTTTATGTAAGGAAAAACTGTAACAAGGGCTTTGTGACCAATTGACGCAGCTGGTGAAGGAAAAGATGGCAAAAAAAAAAAAAAGGCTGAATTAGAGTTGAATTATAGCTGAAATAGAGAATAGATATTTGAAGGTTTATAAAAGACCAATGATACTTATTAAGGGATTATGACACATAGTTTTTGAACTTTAGGTCAATGTATAATGTGGTTTATGAACTTTTAATTCATTCAATGCGGTCCTTAAACTTTAACCTAATGTGCAGTATGGTTCCTAAACTTTTAGTAAGTATTCAAAATATTCTTAGAACTATATCAAAATGTCCAATGTTATCATTCATTTAATTTAAATTTGGAAACAACATTAAACATTTTCATATAGTCCGGGGAGTAGTTTGAATTTTTATCAAAAGTTCAAGAATCATATTAAACAAATTAAAATTTCAGGTGCCACATTGCATATTGAATCAAAGTTTAATAATTATTTATGTCATTTTTCTTTTACTAAATGAAGAAAAATTAATGACAAAAAAGACATAGAAAGATCTCTATATTATGTTGGCCTCAATTGCCTCTTCCATGACCTCTTCTACGTTCAACCATCGTAATTAAACGAGGACCCTGATTGGCTAATCGCAAGTTAGGACCTCTTTTCGCTTTGATGCCAAATTGATGCAACAAGAACTGTGACAAGGGCTTCGATCGGAGGGTGAAAGACAGCAAAAAGAAGAAAAAAAAGGTTATAATAGAATTGAATTTAAACTTTAATAAAGAAACGATATTCTAGGGTTTATGCAAAACCGATGATGGTCATTGACTGAAAAAAAAAATTATGAGTGAAAAATACCTATTAATACTACGGTTACAAAAATAAGATAATCTCAGCTCTTGATCTAATATAACGACTCCTAATCTCAAATATTATAGCTCATTTAAAGTCACGCAACTAACACATGACTGTTAATTAACCTCTTAACATAAATAGACTACACAAAAAAGAAGACATTTAGGCCCATTTGTTTCGTAGAAAATGTTTTCCAAAAAGTTATATTCCGAGAAAATGATAATATTTTCCAATGTTTGGCTGAAATCTAGAAATGAGTTGGAAAATATTTTTCACTATGTGGTAAGAAAAAACTAATTTGATTTTCTGAAATAGAAATACATTATTGCAGTGCTTGTGACTTGCACATAGACAACCAAGGAACAAGGGGCAAACACCAGGGTCTCGGGTCTGGCCTCAATGGACCCCAATCCAAGTGCTAGGGAACGAGGCACAAGTCTCAATCATGGCCTTGATGAACCAGAGCATAAGTGTCGGGGACCCAAGCGCAAGCACCAAAGTCCTAGGCCCTGCCTCAATGGACCTAGGCGTACACTCGTCGAGATCTAAAGCCTAGCATTGATTGACCTGGAAAGGCATGTGCATGTTGGACCCAGCCTCGATGAACCAAGGACCTAGGCATATCCACCGAGAACCTAGGCCCAAGCCTCAATGGACACGAGCATGAGAAACGGGGACCCAAGCCCGGCCTCGATAAACTTAGGCCTAGGCACCAAGGTCTCGGGCGCAGTCTTAATGGACACGAGCTCAGGCATCATGGACCTGAGCACAGGCATCAAGGTAATGGTCTCAGCCTTGATGGGACCAATCCAAGGCAGGATGTCTCTGTCCCAAGCACTATGGACTCGAGCTTGGCCTCAATGAACTTGAGCTTGGGTTTTAGAGAGGGAAATAGCACAAGGGCTTGGGCTTAGCTTCTATGGACCCAAGCTGAGGCACCAAGGAGTCAAGCAAAGGTACTAGAATCCTAGGCCTGCTCGTGGACCCAAGTGTCCTAGGCCCAACCTTTGTGGGGCCAAGCCCAAACATCAAGGTTCAGGCCCAATCTCTCTAGACTCGAGCTTGGCCTCAATGGACCCCAGTGGACCCAACCCTATCCAGGGCCACTGTCAAGGGCTTAAGAACCAGCATTAGGGTTTCCATGTCCAAACATAAAGTTTTTAATTCAAGCACAGATATCTAGTCATATTTTGAAAAATGATTTCCGATTTTTCAAAGAGAAAATTGTTTTCTTGAATTTGAGCATAAATTTTCCATTTACTAGGAAAATCTTTTCCTATAACTCATTTTCCCACCGAAATATGAGGAAGATATATTCCCAGAAAATGATTTTTACGAAACAAATGGAGCCTTAGATATAGAAAAAACCTAGAACCATTGCTTCTCGAGCAGTGACTGTTTAACAAAGAATTGATGCTTGATTAAGAAAGGGAATTGTCGAGTCGAGCACTGCAAGGCTCAAACTAAACCGAGCGTGAGAAAAGACCAAACCTGACTATGAGTAGCTTGGCTCGCTTACACTACATCAACACGCGACATTTCTAATGGTTGCATGCGTTTCTATATTTTCTTTGGGGTATCCAACTTAATGGATTCGACTCCCTCACCACATCGCTATCTATACTTGTCGCTGGAGAGAGCTTGCCTTCTGGTCGTGGGTCTCATCTTTAATGCATAGGAGTTTGTAACTTCTAATGTATGTCTCTCATGTTTGGAGGGCAAATTCTGAAAACCTTAACTCAATGTTCCGCTTGCATACGCTCATTCGTGTGTGTTTGCACACGTTTCAGAGCGCACCCTCATGTTAATTTCTCTGTTGCCTGTAGGTTCTTGCTTATGTCTCTCAAGCCCATGAAGTAGTACTTCCAGAGCATTTGGTAGATCAAGAATCTGTGACGCTTGAGCAGGTACATCTGTCATGGAATTCTGTATATTCTCCATCGAATTCGTTTCAATGGCCTAGGTATCTTGTGTTTTCAACGTGGAGTGTCTGAATTATCGCATCTTTTAGTAGGAGAGAGTATAGTTACAAAGCTACAACTGCACTGGTATGTTGAAATACTATTCCCCCCTAGAAACAGTGTGCAAAGTTTTCACGGGTTGGAGGATTCATCTGAATGCAGCTTAGGACAAAGCATGAGTCATGATACTTGTCCCCTTTGAATTGGCTCTCATTCTCTGAATTGCTTCTGAGAATATGTTGCTATTGAGGAAGCCAGGGAGATTTCACATAGCTCTTCGTAACACTGCTATACAAATGAGCTACTACCGTCGGTGAAACACGTCATCAACGTTGATAGTAGTGCGTCTGTTGAAATTTAGCAAGTTTGAGAGGGTTGGAACTAGCACATGTTATCCTCTCCCATCCATTCACAATTACTATAAGAAGAACAGAAGAGACAGCTTGATAGTTGATAGGTTTAATACAAATAATATGTATCGTTAGAGATGTATTTAGGATCACGGTTTAGGATTATGTTAATTGTAGCGTTACCTTACTTGTAAATCGTAATCGTCTAATCCTAAACCGTAATCCTACATATAAAATGCTTCTGGGACACTACACCAAATGCACTGATTTTGCTTGAACGGTCAAACAAGTTTTCGTCCTATCGCATGTACTTCTCCTAACTTCGTGACGCGATGAGACCTACAACATCCTCTCGTAATCTGCGATACTTCTTTGCACTTGACCATATTCCTGACCTTTCATGTATGAACAGATAGAGAGCAACATTGTCAGGTGTCCAGATGCTGACTATGCAGACAAGATGATTGCTACGATCGACGCCGCCAGGGTCACAGGGGACTCTGTTGGCGGTGTTGTCTCATGCCTAGTGAGGAACGCTCCACGCGTGAGAACTTTTTCCCAGACTTCCTCGAGAACTCTAATATGGTCTAGTTTATCTATTGCTTTGGTAAAGAAAATGTGGGTTCATACCTTTGCCTTCCACTTTTTGATCGTCTTCAGTGTCCTGACTTGTCATATTTATGAGGTAGTTCTTGATGTACGTGATCTAAGACTCGGTAAGATGGATTTTATTGTTCAGGGGCTTGGTTCACCAGTTTTCGACAAACTCGCAGCCTTGTTTGCAGGAGCTCTCTTATCTATACCCGCAACGATGGGATTCGAGTTTGGTAGCGGTTTTGCTGGTATGGAAACTCATATGTAGCAGACCGCGACATTAATATCTTTGGATGAGTACAAAGAACGAATGAATTACTTGTGTTGCCACGACTCTTTGTAAGGAATTAACCATCTTCGTTCTGATCTGTAAACAACCCTATCAGGTACACGTTTGACAGGAAGTCAACACAATGGCGAGTTCTACTTGGACCACGGAAGAATCAGGACGAGAACAAACCGCTCGGGTGGCATTCAGGTATGATCTCGAAAGAGTAATTAGTGTCCATGATGGTTAATTGGCACGAAAAGTGTTTTCCTTCCTTGGATTAGAACTAGAAAGTGATAAGTCTTTTTTAGTTCTAAGCACATCTTCGTTTGATCTTGTTTCTGTGGTTTATCAGGGTGGAATTTCCAATGGGGAGATCATAAACATGAGAGTAGCTTTCAAGCCAACGCCGACTATTGGGGTAATCTCTCTCTCTCTCTCTCTCTATAGCACGCAAAACACGCATTGAGTTTGTGGCTCAAGTTCTAGCCAAATCCGAGTTGGATCGAAGCCTTGAGACCAAAATAAGGTAGATACATGTTAGAAGGCATCGTGGGGAGCCATAGGAGAGGACCGGCTGCCCAGGCTGCCAGTTTAAATGACGTAGCAGCTAATTTGCTACCGGTGGCCAGGCTGCCAGCCCTGCATGGCCGGTTTCCCAACCAGGCCCACTGGATGCTCGCTCGCTTGCCCGGATTATACAGTCGCCTCTGTACATGTCCGGGGTGCCTGGCCCTACTTGGGCAGTCGCCCAAATGACATGCTGACTCTCGAAATACAAGTTTTATATTAGTTTTTAGACATATTTGGAGTAAAACAGGGAAGCTTTGTAACACCCAAATCGAACCAGGTGTTCTGTATCATTCCTCATTGATTTCTCTAGTAATTTCTTTGTCTCGCATTAGATTTAATTGCAAAATCAGGTAAAGGCCATTTTATTTCAAAACAATGCATCATCATATTTATGCAGACTTGCACTTGAACCTGTGAAGTTAATCACAGGAATGCTCGTAGAAGTTGCGAAGTTAATTCAGTTTTGATACACTTCTACAGAGGAAGCAGCACACAGTGACTAGAGATAAGAAGGAAACCGAGCTAACCACCCACATTCGGTTCGATCCGTGTGTCGCTCCTCGAGGTAAGTATATATAAGCTAGACAATGATTCATTTTCCAGTTTTCTTTTCCACGCACAAGCATCATCTCTTCAATGCAGCAAAATGGTAGAAGTTAGAAATGACTGCTTTTCTTTGTAGTATAGCACGAAAAGAGTAGCGATCGAAACATAACACGGACACGCTTGGCTGGTACATGCAGCGGTTCCAATCGTAGAGGCCATGGTGGCTCTGGTGCTTGTGGATCAGTTGATGTCGCAGTATGCGCAATGTTATCTCCTTCCTATCAATCCCCAAGTACAGGACCCGATTGAGCCGCCGCAAACTTGGAAAAATGGCAAAGTGACGCAACACTCGTAACACCTTCATGGCTCCACGCAGTCACGAAGGGAAGTTCAATAAAGCCTGGTAATACGCAGTCATGAAGGGAAGTTCAGACCGGTTCGACTTTGGCTAATATGCTGGCTATGTTTTCGAGCTTCATGCTGAAAGGGCCCACAAGTACTCTCTGCCTAGGTCACGGCTCCACAACCATGTCTTTCCTTTTCATGGATGAGATTTCTATTTCAGGGAATAACAAATTAGTTTACAAATGTTCCTGTTCCTCAGGCAACAATATTTCTGCCGCGATGATGTTGTAACAGCTTTGCAACGTAACAGTTGTTTCTTTTACAAATAAATTCATGGGTTCCACATTCTCGGTATCGGTTGGATGCGGAATCCTCACTAGCCAGGGTTACGGACATAAGAAAAATTGACAATACCTAGCTCGAAGAGGGGCCAAGACGTGCGACTTGTACCTAAAATTCGACAGATCCTGACACTAATTTAATGAAAATTGCATCCTGATGATTGAATCCTCCATTACTTGTAAACGTAGATGTTTCAACTAATGATTAGTCCATTCAAGTCCTCATCCCATTCAAGTCCTCATCTCTTCATTTTCATCATTATCTAAAGTTCTTTGATTTGCTTCTTTGTGTCTATACGCTTGATGGGGCCTTCCAAACTCATAAGAACCGTACACTTAATTTTGTTGAGGAAAAAAGGAAGGAGGTGATAGAAACCAAAGAATGAGTAAAGAGATAGAGGTCATCATCGTTATCAATATGGTCGGTCGAGTAGGGTATAATTAACCGTCATCATGCTCGGTGATCCCCTCTAAAACAAGGATAAGGTGAGACCACCAAAACTAGGGTTTGAATCGTGGACCACAAAAATGGTCTATAAAGATCGAGATTTTCTAATCAAATGTAAGGAAAATACCGATTCCCAAGTAAAGCTAAGGACCTAAAGAGGAGGGCATTTCTATGAACAATGGACAAAAACATGACTAAACTAAGACAAAAGAGATTCATGGTTAGACCCACCTCCTTGTTACGTGCAACTTGCCCTTTTGCCCTTTGCTATTTCGACCGTCTTCTGCTTGTCCTTAGTGGTTAATCAGGATGTCCCACATGAATAAGGTCGCTAGGTTGTCCTAATTATTAAAAGTATTATACGAAAGGATATTTATTAGGTTCATTATTGGTGTAAAGAGTTTTAATTGAATTTACCTTTGTATGGATAACATGTATAATTAAAGAAAGGTGTCATATAAACTAAATTTATTCGCATGTCGCCATCTAACGGTGAATGTGTAAAATGAATTTAACCACTAGCCATGCTCGGAAAATATTTACTCTTTATCCGAACCCTTGATCGAACAAGGTTCATTTGCCTAAATGTTCATCAATAACAAAAAGACAATTGACACGGTAAAAGGCATATCAGTCTGCTAGGTAGCTCCCTTGGATACCTTTTCCCCCTCTCCTTTTGTGACTGATGGGATTTTGTCATTTTAATTTTCGAGATTTTGTGGCAATTCTCTCAAAAATCAGAGAAGTGAAAATCATCTAGAAAAATTGGTATTTGCAGAATGACCCACAATGGCGAGAACAGGCACCACCAAACAAGAGTTTCTATTTTTTTTTCTTTTTCTTTTTCATTTTTTTCGATGCATCCAATTGGCTTTACCTGCATTTATGAAGAAAAATTTAAAGAAAAATGTATGAGCTTTTAAAATGTTTCTCATTCTTAAAGAGATTAAGAAGTTCCAGGGAAGCAAGAAATTGAAATAGACATTCGCCTTTGGATAGTTGCAACATTAGTGCGATGAAAATCCTGCGCCACAGGGCCAAGAAACGTCTTTTTTCTTTTCCTCTTACTAGAGGAGGCAAGCTTTCTGGGAGATTGATTCGGGCATTGGAAAACGATTAATCCATTTAAAATGGCGAGGCCATGGTTTCACTTTCTCTACCTCCGGAAACACAGAGAGAGAGCGAGAGAGAGAGAGAGAGAGAGAGAGAGAGAGAGAGGTTCTTAATGTGCGAGATTTTCTACCAATTATACTCTTCAAGGAGGACCAGTCCATGGTTCCCTCCTGTTTGTGCACGATCTGGCCCTTCCAAATCCGGCAAAGCTTCCACCCAAAAAATGACTCGCGCACATGAACACGGGTTAGGGCGTCCGAGCTTTTGCCCCACCGATGCTTAAGGTAGTATATGCAAGAGAGAATGTAATTCAAGTTTTGAAGAGGAAGAAGACAGCCTACCAAGCTCTACCAAAGTCTGGAGTTTGCTATTTATAGGCGGAATTATACTTTACCCAACAGATTATTGTAAACGGCTCATGACATAATTTGAATGAGTAGTAACTTGTCATGACAAGTGGTAATAGGAATCAAGGATCACTAAAAACTCAGTCTTCATGTGATGGAAACACCACTAACTGCTCTAATTAGACAAAGTTTAAGTGGAGGTCTTGTCAATGAACCACCCGTCGTACAGGTTCGACTCAATCGTCATTTGAGAATCTCTTTTCCTTAATCACACTTGTCAATCATTTTGTCAAACTAGATCAGTACATGTGGAATGTGCCTCGTGGCTAGCCAAGTCTATGTTTACTTCTCATTAGAGGTGAACGGTTCTAGGTTCTATCCAAATTCCATCTGTAACCTACCTTTCAGAACAAGTTTTCTAAGTTTTGGAATCTAGAACCTACCATACATACCCAGATACTAGAATTTACATTGTCATAAGTTTCAAGGTCGGTTTTAAAGTTTATCTAAATTCCACCTATAATCTTAAATGGACAATTACAGTGAATTATCATTTTTAATGACCATAATTTGTTACAATCTACTGATCACTACTGATATTTAGACTTATGAAAATTACAAAATAAAAGTTATAGTCATAGATATCGTCAAAAATGAAAGCTTAAATTGTTGATTTCAAATTTTACACTCATCATTAGATATTATGGAATACTGTAGAATCACGTAAAGACAAAGAACCCAAAAAAAAAAAAAAAAAAAAAACACATTGACTTGTTTCAAGTTCTAGATTTCAAGTTTCCTAATTCCACTTAGAACCTATCCATCGGAAATAAGTTCCCCAATTTTTAGAACCTAAAACATACTCTACATATCCTAGAACCAAGAACTGGCTCTACCGATCTGGCTCTTGGGTTCCTAGTTCTACCCTAGCACTATACTCACCTTTACATCTCACTCTTAGGCTTGTCATGCATCACCCTAAGGGCTTTAGAGTATACATATGTATATATTTAGAATTTATATTTATTTAATAAAATTTTTATTTAGAAATGATGGAAAATAATAAAACATAAATTAAAAAAGAGCGGAAAAATAATAATAAAGTTAATAAAAAAGGAGCATAAGAATTTAGATTTTAAATAAACAAATTTAACTTGAAAAGGATCTTTCTAATCCTCAAAAAATGAGGGGCAATGAGATTTCTAAAAAAATAAAACCTACTCTCTTCGTCTTCTCCTCCTTCGTATCTTTGGTTCATGTCGAAACTTCACAACTCCTCCGTAGTTCTTTGGTTCATGTCGAAACTTCACAACTCCTCCATAGTTCTTTGGTTCATGACAAAACTCCATGAAAATAGGAAGAAAGTTTAAGCTCTTTCTCTTTTGTAACTATCTCCGCTCATATCAAAAGTCCACAAATATAGTAAGAGAGTCAAAGCTCATTCTCCTTTGTAACTTTGTGATTCACGTTGAAACTTCATGAAAGAAGCAAAAGAGGAAAAAACACTATACTTTTCGCAATTACAAAGGTGAATGATTATGTTTTTCTGTCTTACTAATATAGTATTCACTAGTTGATCTACCCCGTCAATGTTAGTGGAGCTTCTTTACAATTCTTGTCATGGTCAAACTTATGAATTTACAATACTTTAATAAGCTCTTTTACTGTTTAAGATTTAGACGGTACGATAATGATTGAGGGAGGTTATCTCCATTTGTGCACTTGTGGTTTCTTTACCAACAAATTGTTATTTTAATCATTTTTAGATTCATTTAACTATTATGCCGTTAAACCAAATAATGGACTAGATAGGCTATGAAAATATTATGTATTATTATGTATTATTATTATTATTATTATTATTATTATTATTATTATTATTATTATTATTGTTATTGTAATTCACCAAACAATAAATCGAATATAACAAAATTCATGGATTTCATATTTTATCTTGACTAAAAATCTAAACGATCAAACGTAGCAAATATGATTTATATCCCACTGCCCTCAGTGCCTAGGAATGAACATGCTCTTCAAGGCTTGATCTACGAGGAACACCTCGTTTCGAGCTTGGGCTTCCCATCTTAGGGCCACTATGGGAGTTTTCCATTGTTTAGGCTCCCACCAAATTAGTCAGCCCCTAATGCCATTACATTTATTGGACATCTGGACCCCCGAAGTAGCAAAACATGGCATAAGGAGACACTTAAATGCCAATAATTAGAAAATGTACACTTAAATGCCAAAAGTAAGAAAATCTAGCCAAAATACTGACATGACATTTTTTCAATGAGACAAGTGCCAAATAATGTCGTTTTGCACGTTGACGTGGAAAGAAAAACCAAAAACAACATCATTTTATCTCGAATTTGAATTTTAATATAAATATTAATTAAATTAAATTTAAAAAAAAAAAGATTTGATTGTAGAACGGCGAGAGCTCAGCCCTTGTCACCGTATCCACCGGCGACGATCCGGGGAGGGTCGGTCGGAGTTGCTAGGCCCTGACCAAAGGTCGGCGACCTTGGCGATCAACGGTGAGGACCTGCAAGCTCTTGCCCAAATCAAGGGGGAGGGTCACAAACCTCCCCCAGATCTAGCGCTGGCCCTCAACCAGCCGAGCCAAGGGCTTCTACCGGCTAAGGGGACCTCCAATGGGCGACGACCCTTGGCCCAGCTCGCACGAAGGCCGACGACCCTCATTAGATCGGGGGCGCAACCCTCATCCCATATCTAGGTGAGGCTTTGCAGGCCCTCGCCACCGGCCAGCTAGGGTCACTAACCCTTGGCCATTGCCCGACGACCCCGACTGACCCTCCCCACACCGTCATTAGCCTTTCTTGGGGACGATGTGGAGGCGGTGGGGAGGGCTCAGCCCTCGCCGTTCCACAATCATATCCTTTTTAAAAATTTTGATTTTAAATCTAATTTAATTAATATTTATATCAAAATTCAAATCTTAGACAAAACAACATCATTTTGACTCGGATTTGCTAACTCAGCTCTCTAGTGACCTATGTAGACAAGCAATATTAATAAAAAAAAAAAAATTGCCACGTAAAATTTTTGATAGGGGTCATCGAATATCGTACTTAGGTAGTTAGGTGTCCCAATTTTCAAAAAAAAAAAATGGAACTTAATATACCTTTTGTAACTTTTTGCACTTAAGTGTTCTCTTATGCCAAATTTTGATACTTGCATTGTACTTATACCAGATTTTATACCAGATTTATAGAGAGTACCAGCCTTGCTTTTTGCGAAGCGAGGCAGCGTCATTCACTAGTCATCTTCTAGCCATATACAAGGTCACGAGGGTAGCCAACAAGAGGAATTGATGGTGTTTTATCCCGTCATCATGGTGTGCCCCGTTTGATAAAGGCCTACGATTTTGCAGAGCGGGTAGAAAAAGTTAGTGGCTTGAGTGTTGCAATGGAGTGGATTGTCCGTCTCAACGACTTCTATAGAAACATGTGCGTTACTAATAAAGATCATTGAGGAGGAGGCGGCTTTGAAGGTCATCGGCAAGGGGATTGATGGGAATGTCTAGGTTTTCATCAATGAGTGACGTCTAATTAATGTGTTGGGAAAACATCCTTACGTGGTTTTGATGATACCAAAATTATATGTTTGAATATTTATTTGATAAATGCATATGTTTCTCAATAACCGGTAATAATGATATCAAGAAGACCGTGATTGCATCGTTGATTTCCTAAGGACATCTACAAAGGTTGAAGACCTTGATAAATGGTGAACAAGGCACTAGGAGCAGCGGTGCTTACAAGCTGGATGGACCTAATAGAGGATGAACAAGTCGAGAAGAATAAAGATATTCGTGAAGACTTAGAGATATCATAAATGTTAGAATAATATAAAATTGATTATTGAAAATGTGAGCACGTAGTTTATGAGCTCTAGATTTAGTTGTTAAGTGTTCTTCAAAATGCCTCCACTTATGATGGGTGTGAAAAGAAGAACGAGAATGAATCAATGAAGCATGATTCATAATAGGCGCTTGATGAAGATTCAAGAGAAAAATGCTACAAGCATTTAATGAAGGAAACTTTCCGCAGCATGAAGACAAAGAAGGCTAGAAAAGCTCAGTTCTTCACGCTTATTTTCATGTACTTATTGTGGGTCTTCCCATTTGGCTTTATTTGTCTGCTTTTGGCCCGTTTGGTCCAACATTCCCAAGAGGCTTTGAGCCTCCAAAACCCCTTGGGAAAAAATTTTGGCGTTTGGTTTAGCATTTAGAGGTATCCTTGGCCAAACGCTTGCATTTGAAATTCTGAAAGCCCAAAGAAGGTGGGAACCTGTATCAAATGCAATTTTAAGACTATTTGGTAATTATCCTTATGTAATATCTAGTTAATTCGCATTTGACCATGTCAAAACAAAACCGACTACACAACTTCTCTTGTGAAATTCTTTTAAACTCTAAACGAGAAGAACTGTGAATGAATTAGATAATTTGAAAGATTTAGATTCACAAGATCAAACATTTAATCTAGTATGTGCTAAACTTTCTCCTTTAGAATGAACGAACCATCGTCTTGTGCTCCAATCGTGAATGTTGACTAGGAACCTTGACTGAAAAAAATCGCAAGAGATAGAGAGAAAGAAAGAGAGTCTGAGAGCATGGACCTGACGTTTCAAGACCCAATCGACCGAAGAGAAAGCCTAAATGATTGGTAAGACTTGAAATGGCTTAGGCTTTAGGGTTTTTTTTTAGAATTATAGAATACTTCCGAGAGTGGTATGAAAAATTTATTTATGTATTCATGATATATCTTATACTTAATGGGTTAGATGGTAGTTTTCTTTATAATAAAATAGACAGTAATTGGAGAGTATAGATTTCCACCGTTTGATCAAAGGATGATCAACCGTAGTAATTGGGAGTCTCGTGTATAAATATTAAATAGTATGCTCTCCCCTTGATCTATATCATTAACATCTAAGCAATGTGCATTTTTCTCTCTGAATATCTTTTCTCTTAATGATCCTAGTGGACTAGTGAGGATGCTTAACTGGTTGGCGATCTCAAGCATCGGCCGGTGGAAAACGTGGAAGGTCCCAGGGCAAAACCCTAAAGCGCCTCCTCCTCGCACGTTCCTCCCCCTCACGCTAGCCTACTTCTGCCACCGCGCCGCTGAGGGCCCCTCCGCCCACCTTCCTCTTCGCCACCTCGGCTGTCATCGGAGTTCTCACCGGCCTCGATGACTACCTCTGCGCATACGGCATAGCACGAATCCCCATCTCGACGTCAGCCCTGCTCATCGCAACACAGCTGACCTTCACAGCCGGGTTCGCGTTCCTGCTGGTGAGGCAACAGTTTACGTCGTACTCGATCAACTCGATATTCCTGCTGACAATGGGGGCAGGGATCCTGGCAATGCACACAAGCAGCAACCGGCCGGCGGGGGAGTCGAAGGGGGCGTACTATGCGGGGTTCTTCATGAAGCCTGGGCCAGTGGCGCTGTTCGGGTTCATACTGCCACCGATGGAGCTGACGTACTCGAAGGTCAAGCACGCGATCACATACTCGCTGGTCTTGGAGATTCAGTTGGTGATGTGCTTCTTCGCCTCCGCTATCTGCACGATTGGCATGCTGGTCAACAAGGACTTCCAGGTTCTCTCTTTCACATCACATAAAGTTGTTCCCGACATCATGTTTACGCAGGCGATTCCTAGAGAAGCAAGGAACTACGAGCTCGGAGAAGCCTGATACTACGTGGTGCTCGTGTGGAACCCGATCATGTGGCAATTCTTTTTCTTGGGAGCCATAGGAATCATCTTCTGTGCCTCCTCAGGAATCATGATTGCCGTTCTTCTCCCGGTCACCAATATCCTAGGTGGAGAAAGGCGTGTCCCTCGCCCTCACACTCTGGGGCTTCGCTTTGTACTTTTACGGCGAACTCAAAATTTGCTAAGAAGGAAAAAGAAAGAGGAGCAGTAGCAGCAGCAGCAGATTTGATCTCCAGAGACCAAAATGCATAAAAAAGGCCTTCCCTGAAGGCAAAAGATGAAAGACATGGTTCATACTTAGCCTGCTGTCGTGGTCTGTCATAATTCTGGCCCTGAGATTGTTCATATCAAAGTAACAAGAGGGCTCTCTACATTATTTACGAGGTGATTACTGTCAGCCTCCTGTTGCGTACTGTCCCCCAGCGCTGCCATTGGTGATCTGCATCGTAGCATAATTCATCGAGTCCTTTTCTGCCATCCTAGACAGCTGGATTTGTGACAGCGCAAGGGAAAAGAAAACTATAAATCGTAATTTAGGATTTGTGTTATTTCTTATATTCATGCAATAATGTAATGTGGTATTGTTTATTGTCTAATACATCCAGCACCAAAATTTGGAGCTGCACTGCATAGAGACTCTGCTTTGGGCAGGAAACCAACAATCCAGTGATGAGCAAGACAGAGGGACAATGACAAAAGCCATGGAGTTTCTGGAATAAACCTCCTTGCTTTTTCATTCTGTTGCCCTCTTGTTTATGTTTCTCCCTTTTCATTGAAGCTGTATAGCCTGAATAGTCTGGCGATTCCATGTCATTGTCTCAATTAGCACGACCGTAGTAGATAAGATAAGATTCTCTTGTCCATTGTAAGAGAGACACGTTACTGGTGGCGTTCTATTAGGAAAAAAAAATACTGTACTTCTAGCTTTCTGGCCCTGTCAATCAATTACTATATTTAGGGAGATCACCTTGCAGGATGGTGACAAACAAGTCAAAGATCATTTTCTGAGGTATACCAAACTTGTTCTCTGAAATACTATTGGTGTTTGCGAAAGCGTGTGTTAATGTGTGTGCAAGGGAGTGTTAGAAGAGAGGACAAGGGAAAGAAAAGAACTTTTTTATTATTGATTATAGTACAAAGGGAAGGGAAGGAGCTTGCTTACATTTGTTGGTTTGCTACGCTCCCCCCTCTTTCCTATTTATAGGGACTAAATACAACATTCTAGATTTATGTGGAATGTTGTCCACTTAGGCTTCTTCTAGGAAATTCTAGATTGTAGTTTATCCATTCTTCTTCTAGAGAATTCTACACTTTTGCTTCTACACTTTTCTTTGCCACCTAAGCTAGATTCTCTTTTTTAAGGATTTTTCTTGTCTTTTCTAGCTAATACTAATCTTGAAGTTTCTAGAAATTGGATCAATAATTTAACACTCCTCCTTGATCCAATTTCGTGTTACTCCAAGCATTTCCCGTAATGTCTCGAACTTGGCTCACGATACTGCTTTAGTGAAGATGTCCGCTATTTGTTCCTCGGTTTTGCAATATTTCAGCTCGATCTCTTTGTTATTTTGCGCCTCTCGTATGAAGTGATATTTGATGTCGATATGTTTGGTTCTTCCATGGAATACTAGATTCTTTGATATAGCGATTGCGGACTTATTGTCGCAAAGTATTGGAGTTGATTCGTTCTGTGCTTCTCCAATGTCTTCTAGAATCCTTTGAAGCCATATTGCTTGACTGGCGGTCGTAGCAGCTGCAATGTATTCAGCTTCGCAAAGAGATCGTGTCACCGAGTCTTTTTTTTTTTTTTTTTTTTTTATGTCCATGAGAATATTCCAGAACCTAGTGTGAATGCATAGCCAGTAGTACTTCTCCTATCATCAGCTGAACCTGCCCAGTCATTATCAATGTAGCTAATGAGCTTGGCATTTGTACTTGGCCGATACTAAATGTCACGCCCCGACCCTCGGTCATGTGACCATCCTTCAGCTTTGGTCGATTTTAAAAATGCAATATCCCAGGACTACATATCGCCGACCCTTTCCTTTTTAATAGCACATGCGGAAGCAGTTATAAAAATCCCCAGACAATAAAGCAATGGGATATACAAGTAAGACTAGAAATTCGCACTTGAAAACCAACACCCTTATGTACATATACAAGCCATGCTAAAAAGGTTAGTTTATATTCAAATATATTCTACAGCCA
Source organism: Eucalyptus tenuipes (assembly GCA_014182365.1). Lineage (NCBI taxonomy): Eukaryota > Viridiplantae > Streptophyta > Magnoliopsida > Myrtales > Myrtaceae > Eucalyptus > Eucalyptus tenuipes. Next base: position 10,619,073 of record CM024546.1, on the reverse strand, counting down.
AAATCATCAGATAGGATTGGCGACTCAATTCTCATCAGGGTCCTACTCTGGATCATCCTCGGGGTTCTTCTCCAGATACTCCTCTTCGATTTCTTTCTCCTCGGGTTCTTCATCAGGGTCCTGAAATGTTGTCCCACAACCGGGATGAGACAACGTCTCAGCAAGTTCTACCCCCTAAGACTCGATTAGTAAACTAATACACCTTAGGGTTGCCTATGCACAACATGAGTCAGAAGACTTACCTTGGCCTCAGATTTCACCTGCATATTAGCCCATATCAAATAAGCATCCAAGCAATCACATCACTGATCGAAGCATCGATCAAATCGACCTAGTCGATTACACATCAACAAGACCACTCACGGTCATTTACATTCAATCAATCAATTCACAACATCATATCCAAGCAATGATCAATCGAGCTAGTCGATTACATGTCAACAAGACCACTTCCGGTCATTTCAATTATTCCAACTCAATTCCCAATTATAAATCATGGTCCTTAAAACACAACTTATTTATAGGTGGTAATCACGGCCCCACCGGACAATTTTCAATATAATCGATAACCACACTCTGCACACGTTCCAATTTCGTATACACTGCCACACAATGGCATAGCCTACTCGCAGTTCAGCTATCTACTGACATTAATGCCAGGCATCGCCTCCCCCCCCCCTTGGAGCGCGGCTTCGTCACTACGTTGACGGTGTTCCCAAAGGAGCATAGGTCCAGTTGGCCTAGCCTCTACAGCGACCCGAGCCTCGCCACTATGTTGACGGCGTTTCTAAAGGAATAATGGTCCAGTTGGCCTAGCCACTACTGCGACCCGAGCCTCGTCACTATGTTGACGGCGTTTCTAAAGGAATATAGGTCCAGTTGGCCTAGCCACTACTGCGACCGAGTCTTTCAACCAGCACGCGACAATTCAATATTGACCCCCGGACACTTTACATTTCACTCATCAAATTCAAATTCTAAATACACAGCAGCGATCAGCACGAAATTCCGGTCACCAACCATCTCGGTTGAATTTCCGGAAAATAAATAATTAAATAATTAATTTCGAAAATTAAATAAATAAATACAATAAATTCAATTTAGCACAATATATAAAGCTCAGTTAAATAAACAGAATGCACCACGATCATTAGCATAAAATCCCGGTCACTGGCCATCCCAGTTGAATTTCCGGAAAATAAATAATTAAATAATTAATTTCAAAATTTAATATTTAAATACAAGAAATTCAATTTAGCACAAGTATAAGGCTCAATTAAATAAACGGACTGCACCACGATTATCAACATAAGATCCCGATCACTGGCCATCCCAGTTGAATTTCCGGAAAAAATAAATAATTAAATAATTAATTTCGAAAATTAATATTTAATTCCTAAAAATTCCATTTAGGCCCGAATTGCCTAATTAACACCCGATAAGGGTCGGAAAAAATCTCAAGAAGCATCCAATAAATACTATAGGCAATTCTCTATCTAAGTACACTAACTATTTCACTAATATGCAATGCAATTCACTAATAATCCATAATCCATTCTAATCTAACCACCTAATTACACTTAACTAACACTAATCAACCTTTAAGTGTAATTAGAAAACTAAGAAGGCATTAGTGAGCAAAACTCACCCAAAACGACGGCATCGACGCGAGGATCGACTTTCCTCGAGGCGGGCCGAGCATCCGAGCTCGGGAAGGCGGCCAAAACGGGCCAAAACCCCTTTGTCATACCCATTTTTCGCCTTCTCGTGCACCGCCGAGGCGGTTCGGCGTCGGTTGAGGCGGCCAAGGGCGGCGGAGGGCAAGGTGGAGCTCCGACGAGGCCGACGGTGGCCGGAGGTGGTCGGGCGGTGGCCTAAGGTGGCCGAACAAGGCTGGGCAGAGACGGAACAAGGGCTGGGCGGAGCTGCTGGGTGGCGAGGACGCGAGGCGAACGACGACGGCGGTCGAGCAGACGACGGCCCGGCGTGGCTGCAACGGCGACGGCCTTGGCTCCGACGCGGTTGTGGCGTAAGGCGGGGCAGAGCAGCGACGGCAAGCTGCTGTCTCTGTTTCTACTTGCTGGTCTTCGAGCAGGCTGAGAGGGAGAGGAGAAAGAGGATGGGGCGGAGCTGGGCGAGGGTGGCAGAACGGTGGACGGTGGTAACGATTCCGGCTTCGGTGGTGGCTGCGACAGCGATGGCAGCTTTGGCTTCGCTGGTTCTTTAGCTTGCTGGGTTTTGAAGAAACCGAAGAGGGAGATGGGGAAGAGAAGCAGTGTCGGGGAAGAAGAAAAAGGAACCGGTTTCCCCTTTTCTCTCTCACTCTCTCTCTCTTAGGTCATCCACATGTGGGCCACGCCAGCTGTCATCCACCCACCCTTTTTAGACAATTATGCCCCCTTCTAGATGCTTTAAGGTGGTCCAAAGTGTTGGGTAAAGGTGGCATACGAATTTGCTATTTTTCCCTCTTCAATCTTACTCAAATTTGTTCAATTCTCAAACCAACAATTTCAATTGAAGCCCAAATAAATTCATCAAGGTATTCTTGTCCATTTCATGAATTTTCCCCTTCATATAATCTAACTTGCATCCCAATTTCACAATAAAAACGGTCCTCTGCAAATTCTGATAAAAAAAAAAGGCCCTAACTCAACTTTTTCCTAAAAAGTCTCGATTGTCAGAAAAATCTTTTGAGATTGAGTCGACATTCCTAAAATTTATTGTGACATGACAGACTCTTCAATTTCTGAAATCATACTTAGATTGGCGGTTAAATTCACTCGAACGCATTTTTAGCGTGATCTAGGCTACCGGGTAGTTTTTAGAACTTTTTAGGACAAATGACCTGTAGTCGATTTTCTTCGAGCCACGATGAACCCACTCGACACATTGGCGACTCTCGATTGTCGTGAAAATCTTGAGGATTCAAATACGGACACAGGGTACCAAAACAATAAGAAAATCAGTCTAGTGCTGATCGACGAGAATTTTCCCAATTTAGTGGTGTCACCCACGATTGGCCACACATCTCTGTCGAACCAGCCTATCTCTGATTTCAAATTGATTTTATACTGTGCCGCAATGGCCTCTAAAGATGAGCACGGTCGAGAAGTCAATTCCTGGTCGAATTCTCAAGTCTATTTGCCTTAAAGTCCTTAATAGCTTACCCAGCTAGTCTAGTTATCTCGTGAGTGGCCAACTCAGAGAACAACACTATAGTCACGTCAATGAAATGCCTAATTTATATAATCGAAATCAGAACCCAAAAATCTGGATGTCACACCAAATGCCGTAATATTTAGTTCCTCGTAAATATCTAAGAATTCTCTTGGCAGCTCCAAAGTGAATTTGACTTGGAGTTTGCATGAATCATGATAGTAGACTTGTCGCATACATAATATCCGGTCGTGTAGCAGTGAGATATAACAGACTGCCAATCAAACTTCTGTAGAGAGAGGCATCAGCTTTTTCTGCTCCATCTTCTTTCAATAGTTTCTCATTTGTCATGAGCGGAGTTGAAACTGCTTTGCAATAGTTCATCTTGAATTTCTTTAAGAGGTTCTCGGTATATTTCTTCTGCGAGATAAACACTCCTTCGTTTTGGTTGATCTCGATGCCAAGGAAGTAATGCATCAAGCCCAAATCTGTCATCTCAAATGTCTTCATCATTTCTTCTTTGAATTCTTGGATCATTGTCTCATTGTTTCTTGTATATATGAGATCATCTACATATAGAGAAACAATGAGAGTGTCGGACTTACCTTGGGTCTTGATGTAGAGTGTTGGCTCACTCATATTCCTCCTGAATCCTTGCTTGATGAAGTACTCATCGATTCTACTATACCATGTTCGTGGTGCTTGTTTTAACCCATATAGGGCTTTCTTGAGTTTGAGAACTTTTTCTTCTTGGCCTTTGAGGATAAAGCCTTGTGGTTGTTCTATGTATATTTCTTCTTGGAGATATCCATTTAGGAATGCTAATTTTACATCTAGTTGATGGATCTTCCATTCTTTTTGCGCTGCTAGAGCTATGAGTGCTCGAATAGTATCAAGGCGAGCAACAGGAGCGAAAGTTTCAGTATAGTCAATACCTGGTTGTTGCAAATATCCTTTCGCCACAAGCCTTGCTTTATGCTTCTAGATTGATCCATCCGCGTTGAGCTTCGTCTTGTAAACCCACTTGACGCTAATGATCTCTTTGTCTTCGGGTCGATCGACAAGCTCCCAAGTTTCATTTTTCTCTATCATCTTGATCTCTTCCTCCATGGCTTTTATCTAGACTTCTTCTTTGGATGCTTGTTCGTAGTTTTCTGGTTCCAAAATAGCAAAGTTGCATGTGTCGTAAATTCTTCTAAGGGCTTTTACCCTTAGTACTGGAGACTCTGGAGTAGATTCTTCTTGCATCACTCTTGGAGAGCTTGGTGGAGTTATGTCGTGAGTAGTGGAATCCAGTACTTCTCCTTCTTCTTATGACGTTGACTCCTCTTGAGCAGGTGGTATGTCTGGCAAGGTGATGTACTTCTTCTCGATCTTCTCGTCTTCCCAATTCTAGGCAGCATTTTCGTCGAACTTGACGTCTCGACTAATCATTAGCTTTTTAGTTCTTAGGTTGTAAATCCGATGGCCTTTTGATTGGTCACTGTAGCCAAGGAATATTCCCTTTTATGTCTTTTCATCTAGCTTACTCCTTTTTTGAGTAGGAATGTGGACGTAGCATATGCATCCAAACACTTTGAGATGCTTTGCTGAAGGCTTCCGTCCACTCTATGCTTCGACTGGAGTTTTATTTTGAACAGCTTTAGTTGGACACCTATTTAATAGGTATGCTGCAGTATAAACTACTTCTGCCCAAAAAGTGTTGGGAAGGCCTTTCTCCTTTAGCATGGACCTCGCCATCTCCATGACAGTTCTATTCTTCCTTTCTGCTACTCCATTTTGCTCTGGAGCGTAGCCAACAGTTAGTTGATGATGGACTCCTTCATCATCACAAAATTTATTAAACTCCTTTGAATTGTATTATGTGCCTCTGTCACTCCTTAGGACTTCAATTCTTTGGCCACTTTGATTCTCGACATGGCTCTTGAATTTTCTGAAGATAGAGAAAACCTCTAATCTTTCTCGAAGAAAGTATACCCACGTCATTCTTGTGTAATCGTCAATGAATAGGATGAAATATTTATTTTGATTGGGTGTAGGTGTCCTCATCGGACCGCACACGTCCGTGTGGACAAGTTGCAATGGCTTCTTAGCTCTCCATGCACCTTCAGATGGGAAGGACTGTCTTTGTTGCTTTCTAAGAAGACAGCCTTCACAAACATCTAAAATTTCTATAATGGCTGGAAAGTCTCTCATCATATTTTTTTGATGGAGAGTTTTTAGCCCAGCAAAATTGAAGTAGCCAAATCTTCGATGCCATAGCCATGAATCATCAAGTTGAGCTTTCATGGCTATATCTTTGATATATTTCCATCGAATAGGAAAATTGTTATTTTTCATCTTAACAGAGACAATGACATTTTTATATTTATCATAGATAATGCAGGCATCTCTATTAAAATATAGAGAATACCCACTTTGTATCATTTGGCCCACACTTAAGAGATTTTGTGCAAGACGAGGGACTAGATATACATTATGTATATATTTTGGGCCTTTATTTGTTTCCACGGCGATGGTGCATTTTCCTTTGACATCTACTAATGCACCATTGCCCAACTTTACTTGGGATTTCACCGACTAATCTATATCAGTGAATATAGATTCGTCCCCCGTCATGTGATTGCTACACCCACTATCGATGTACCATGTTTCACTTTTATTTGCCACTTGGCCTGCGTAGAATGTATTCTCTTCACTTTCTTTTTTTTCTACATAGTTTGCTCGATTATTTGTTTTCGAGCGAGAATCTTTTTCTACGTGGCCATATCTTTTACAAAAGCGGCATTATTTTTTATTTTTAAACCAACAATCCTTCTCCAAATGATTTGTTTTCTTGCAAATACCACAAGGTGGATAATTTTCCTTTTGTATAGTTTCTCCTCCTTTTTTATTTTTCCATGAGCTCCTTCCACCATTTTTAGATTGATGAGACCGTATATTTATTTTGGATTGAAAGGCACTTTCAACTGAATCTTCATCTTGTGCCATTAGTCTTTTCTCATGTGCTTCTAGAGAGCCAATTAATTCACTCACTGATAGGGTCGTCAAGTCCTTAGTTCCTTCTATAGTTGTAACTATGGAGTTGTATTTTTGGTAAGTGACACCAATATTTTCTCAACAACCCTTTGATCAGTTATCCCATCTCCATAGGCTCTCATTTGATTAACTAGTTTCTTTAATTTTCCACAATATTCTTGTACGGTCTCATAATTTTTTATTTTAGAATTCTCAAAATCTCTTCTCAGAGTTTGAAGGTGAATAGTGCGTACCTTTTCCGATCCTTGAAATTCTTCTCGTAGTATATCCCAAGCCTCTTTTGCAGTCCTTGCTCCAATAATTCTTGGAAATACGGTTTCCGAGAGTGCTTGCTGGATAAAATATAGCGCCCTTGCATCCTTTTGTAGTTGATCCTTCGAAACACTTGCACCTTCTGGCGGAGCCTCGCAACCTTTTTCCACGATGTCCCATAAGTCTTGGGCCATCAAGAATGTAGTCATTTTTATGCTCCAAAAGTCACAATTGTTCCCATCAAAAATGGGGATGGGAAATGAGGATGAGGTAGAGTTGGTGTCACGCCCCGAACCTCGAGCGCGCCAACATCCCACCGTGGTCATTCAAATGCGACGTTCCCAGGCTAAGTCGCCGACCCAATCAATTCTTTAATGCACATGCGGAAGCGTGTTATAAACCCCTGACAATAAAACGGGATAGAAAAGCAGGAAACAATTTCACAACCGATCACTTACATAAACCAACGGAGTTTACAAACAGAGGTCTACAACCAAAAGCCTACAAAAGACCGGCTTTTAAAAAGGAACTGTCCTACGACCTACAAGTCGAACACGACCTCTAATCCTTCAACTTCACCTCTGTAACTCCACGAGGCCAATCATAACGAACTGGCCGCTCTGTCCACTAGGGACCTGAAAATATAAGCCCACAACCAGGGTGAGACATTGTCTCAGCAAGTTCAATCCCCTAAACCCCTATTAGAAAGAAAATACGCCTAAGGGTGGCCTAACCACACCACATAGAGGACTTACCTCGCCTCAGTTCCTTCCTGCAGGTTAGCACAATTCAAATCACCCAATCATGTTCATGTCACTCAATCACATATAGTAATAAGAACTTAAACAACCCGAACGCAATCTCTTTTAGATAACCAACAACCTCAGGGGTCCAGATCATAAGACCAAACCATTATGACACGTCCCATACCATGTCACACGATTCCGTCCCATAATCCGACCCGTTAACATCACTCAGCATGCGTTCCAATTGATATTCACTGCCACACAAGGGCATAGCCTACTCGCAGTTCGGCTATCTACTGACATTAATGCCAGGCATCGTCTCCCCCCTTGGAGCGCGGCTTCGTCACTACGTCGACGGCATTCCTGAAGGAGCATAGGTCCAGTTGGCCTAGTCTCTATTGCGACCCGAGCCTCATCATTATATTGACGGCGATTATAAAGGAATACAGGTCTAGCTGGCCTAGCCACTATTGTGACCGAGCCTCGTCACTATATTGACGATGATTATAAAGGAATACAAGTCCAGTTGGTCTAGCCACTACTGCAACCGAGTCTTTCAACCAGCACACAACAATTCAATATTGACTCCCGGACAATTTGCATTTCACTCAAATACTCCAATTGTAATAGTAATCCTTAAAAATCCAATTTCGGTGCCAAACCCGACACTTGGGATTTTCTGAATAAAATCCATATTTTTCACAATCAACACTCAATTTGCATTATCCACTCATTAAATTCAAATTCTAAATACACAGCAGCGATTAGCACGAAATTCTGAGCAATTGAGATCAAAAATAATTTTTCGAATTTTTTTAAATAATAATATTTTAATAATTTTCGGAATATAATATATTATTAAATAATCCAATAATTTCTAACCATTTATTTAAATCAAAAATAAATTCATTTAAGTCACATCAAGGCTTATATTAAAATAAACCTACTTAGTTTTAAACTAAACACACTTTAACTTAATTAAACACCTTAATCTAATCCTCAACAAAATAAACTAATCTAACCACCTAATCTTGCTTAACTTAAACTAAGAACACCCTAAGCATCATTAACCGTCTAATCAAGGTTTAGTGAGCTAAACTCACCCGATTAGCGAGCCGAGCAAACCAAAACGACAGGATCGACGCGAGGATCGACTTTCCTCAAGGCGGGCCGAGCATTCGGGGTCGGGAAGCCGGCCAAAACGGGCCAAGACCGAGCTGCCATACCCATTTCTGCAGCTGCTGTTTTGGGGCCGAAGGAGGACGGATCCGAGCTCGATCAGGCGGAGGAACTATGTGGGAGAGATGGTGGCAGCTTGGGGCAGTGTCGAACTACGACTCCGGCGGGCGAGCGAGGCGTGGGCGGCGAGCGCCTTCTTCGACGGTGCCGCAAGCTTCGCCGGGTCTTCGGCCGATCGGGCGAGCAGCGAGGCGCGCGCGGGCGGCGCGGAGTGGCGGTGGCGGCGACGGACGAACGGCGAGGGACGAACGGCAAGGCTCCGGCTGGTGGCGTGCGACGGCCATGGCTGCTCGGTTCCTTCCTCCATTCTCTCGGTGTTCGCACGGTAGAGATGGAGGGGGAAACCGACGGAAGAGGGAGAGGAAGAGAGAGAGAGAGAGAGAGATGGGACCCCTTCTTTTCCTTTTTTTTTTTCCTTTTTCTTTAATCCAACAAAAATGGCCCACCATGACATCAAGTGACATCACTTCCCACTCACCCAAATCTTCCACCACAATCTTCCCAATAGGTCCAATTTCATTTTTCGCCGTGGCATACCAATTTTTAAACTTTGTACATCACATTCTTCAATTCCATTTAATCCACTTCCAATTGAGCCAAATTGAAGTCCGTAAAATTAATCCAATGTCACCACACTTCAATTCACATATTTACTTAACCATAGAACCATCTTGAGTGCCAAAAACACGACCAAAGGCGAGCCTACTAATTTCTCGAGCCAAATTAACCATACCTTGATTAATTTGTTGAAAAACTCAGTTTGCATGAAAAATCCTCCGAAGATGAGTCAATGATCCTAAAATGATTTGTGACACACCAGGACTTCCAATTTATGAATTCGATCTCAATTTTACGGTTAACTTCACTCTGGCACGATACTAGCGCGTCCTAATCTACCGGGTAGCTTTTAGAAATTTTCGTGCATTTGACCTGTGGTTGATCAATTCAAGACACAATATACATCTTTGACACATTGGCGACTCTCGGTTGTCGGGATAATCTCAAGGTTTCAAACACGGACACAGGGTACCCAAATGACAGAAAAGCCAGTCCAGTGCCAATCGACAAGAATTGTGCAATCTGGTGGAATCACCCACACTCGATCACATGCCTCTGTCGAGTCGACCTATCTCCGGTCTCTAATCAATTTTTAACTATGCCGTAATGACCCTTGCAGATTAACTCGGTCAAAAGGTCGTTTCCTGGTCAAATTCTCGAGTCCGATGCATTAGAATTTCTTAATGGCTTCACCTGATAGACTAGTTATCCCATGAGTGATCAATTTAGGGAAAAGAACTATATGCGTGCAGATGAAATATCCGTATCATTTTATTGAAAATAGAATTGGAAATTCGGGATGTCACAGTTGGCCATGGTTTAGTTAGTGGGTATTTGGAAAGGGTAATTTTAGGAGTGGGTAGGTAGGACAAACGCCCAATACCAACCAAAGATGTGGCTCTGATACCACTGTTGGTGTTTGCGGAAGCGTGTGTTAATGTGTGTGCAAAGGAGTGTTAGAAGAGAGGACAAGGGAAAGAAAAGAACTTTTTTATTATTGATTATAGTACAAAGGGAAGGGAAGGAGCTTGCTTACATTTGTTGGTTTGCTACGCTCCCCCCTCTTTCCTATTTATAGGGACTAAATACAACATTCTAGATTTATGTGGAATGTTGTCCACTTAGGCTTCTTCTAGGAAATTCTAGATTGTAGTTTATCCATTCTTCTTCTAGAGAATTCTACACTTTTGCTTCTACACTTTTCTTTGCCACCTAAGCTAGATTCTCTTTTTTAAGGAATTTTCTTGTCTTTTCTAGCTAATACTAATCTTGAAGTTTCTAGATATTGGATCAATAATTTAACAAATACCTTTACTCTTATGTAGAGGTCTTCACTATGTCCACCAAACCAAAATACAAGAATGGAAGTGCAAGATGCAAAGTGCTCCAACAAAGTGAAAATGACAATAAATTTCACAAATCTTGGTTTCTTCCTACAAGAAATTCATAAATCAGTAGCTGCTCTATGGTTATATGATGATCCCAATGATGCGATCTGCTCAGTAAAAGCAGCGGTTTTTCCCTCTGCCTTATGTGCTTTTGTCTTAATGTTAACATCTCTAAACTAATTTTTGAAAGCACATAAAGATGAAGACATCAGATTCTAAAGCGTCAATGTGAAAAACTTAAAATTTACCTCTCTCTCACAGCAGCAAGGGCAATCATTCATTACACTTGAATTTGTACTTGAATTTTATCATGCTCTTGTTTTTCACTTACATCAAAACTTGCAATCGAGTAGCAATCATGCCACTTCTATGGTTTGATTTATGTGAAAAGCCATTATATTGTCCTTCAAGCATCGCAAATTATCTGTTTCTACACAGCAAGTTGTGATGGTTAATCCTCTCCTTACTATCTGAGCAGATCTGGGAGAATCTTGTTTCAGTTAAACCTGAGAGCTGCATGTGAATTGCGCTTAGATGGTTTCATTAGGTACCTATGCTCAAGCTTGTGAATACCTAGGCTTTCAAAATTTTGCCAGTTTTGTAATATTGCTATCCAGCAGTTCATACAGCATATTAATGTGTCCAGCTCTAAAAAATCAATGTACGAATCTCAACATAGACAGAAAGCTGAAGAGGTTTTCTGATGTCAGCCTAAGAACATGGCATGAGTTACCTTGAATATGGATGCCTAGAGTTAGATAAACGATGAAGATTAATTTGTGCATGCTAGTGAACTTTGCTTCAGCGGTGCAAGTTTCCATGCTCTTCATGATTATGCAGAATTTAGAAGTGAGGGGAACTGCAAAAGTTGGAGCATTTTTATGATTAACCTGTATCATCTGACTGAGGTCGCAAACTCACTATATGATAAGATGACAAAGCTTTACACTGCTTAATTTTAGTGCAAGAATCTGTTGCTGTTGTCCAAGAAATGAAACAAAATAAGATTCCTCGTCCTATCTGACAACCTGCGAAATACAATGCATGAGCTGAAAGATTGGATGCTGCTCGGAGAGGATTACAAAGATATTCTGGCTAGCCCTGAAACTAATTTTGATTAGAAGCTTTCTCCTAGTTATTTTCTTGGTTATATGCTTCTCAAAAGGCTTTTAAACCAAAAGGAATGGGTTCTTCAGCTCCGAGTAGCAAGAAACCAGAAACCAAATGAATTAAGTATGAGTGGAATCTGTGATAACATTTCTAGATTTAAAGCCTGAATGTAGCCGATATAGTTTAGTTTCCAAGGTTCTTGGCACAACATGCGGAAGGTAAAGGGTAGAGAGAACTGACTCATTGCCTGTGTGCACTGTAGATGCAAGGAGGCAGATCCAATATGAGAGATAGAGCAGATGCTCAAGAAGGAACAGAAGATGGTCAGAACATGATTAAGGCCCTAATTCTACAAAACATTTTCAATCACCCAGTACTTTACTTGGCCTTATCAGATACTTTGAAAAACCTCGAAATCTTAGCAAAGTTCCATGTTATTGTATCAAATATATATCAGTTGCTTGAGTCATTCGATTTTATTTTTTTTACATATGTTATAGCCTGGGATACATCTTGGCGCATCAGGATGCCAGCTTCTGATATCTTTCATGGAGAGCAGAAAATTTAAAATGGATGATGAGACTATTTCTATGACCCAAAGACAGACGTCCCTAGAGGAATGAATCATAGAACTTCAAGGTGATAGAATGGAAATCATCGACATCTTATTCAGTTACTGTTGGGTGTTCTTATTATCTAATATGCAACTCCTCTTCTGGAGAGCAAAAACATGTTATTTGGTATTATTATTCAATTTTCAATACATGAAGCTTTCTTGACTGACAATTGAAATATAACCATATCAAAACCATAATATATTCTGAGAGGGAACGCTAAATAAACATGTTGCCGTAAAGCTATCATTGTCTCCTGGAGGCCAGCCGTCATTGTCTCCCAAAGGCCAGAAATGGTAGCATGGACAAACATTCATGTGGATAGAGCCATCAACATCTTTTGCAGGCCTTCCTTGTGCTCTAGAATAGCGACCCATAGGGGTGCATGTTCCTTGATAATTGATAGATCGATGAACCTCTGAAACCAAGAATTGAGCAAAGACATGTCCTCTGCATCAACAAGGTTTATCCCTACGTGTACTTCCACCGCTCTAACACAATACCACGTCGAACCAGCAGCAATGTCCACAATATTATAGTGTTGCCTCCAAAGAATGGCTTCCTCTCCAATCCTCCTTCCAGGATCTTCAAATTTTGTTGAGCTTCTTTTGCAGCCCTCTGTTGATCCTCTCCTTTCTTTCTGAAGATGCTTATGATTGCTGGCACTCACTGATCATCAAGGTATCAGTCGGTGAGCAGATAAAGCAGGTCGATTTCATTGATATAGAAAAGGAGCACAAAGTGAAAAACCTCTTCTCTATCTGAAGCATTACCTTATCATCAACAAATTTGGTTCAGAAACGCGCTTGGCTCTGTCATAGGGTTCTTGTGGAAGGAGGGCCTTCTGCTGCCATGTTTCATCGATATACTCGAGAATAAAAAGTGACTTTGCAATCAGTTTTCCCTGATGGAATAGAATCGGAGCCTTCTTATGAGCATGACTGTATTGCTAAGCGTGAAACTATGGTTCACGAGATCTTCTTCCACACACTCATCAATGGCAACTTCTTTGAGCTTTAAAGCCCATAAAATTCTGATGGCAAAAGGGCTCGCCCAGAACCCAAACGACTTCACCTCGGCCATCCGCTGGTTTTCTTTCTACAAAAGCTGTTGTTATCTTGTTCTGATATTTATAGAAATTTCTCTGCACAAGGTGTGGGTGGATTGCTCATGTAAGTTCACGTCATGCATGATTGATTCTAGTTTTGGAATTTAGTTACCGCAGCCACAGAGACAGCTACAAGATGACATTTGACTAGTTTGAATCAAAAGACGTAAAAGACGTGATGGAGTCAACTGACTTTTCTCCTGTAAATGAAATCTTCTTTCTCTGCAATTTCCCTCAAGCTGGCATTTTTGGCAGCCATTCTAGTCTAGACAATGAAAAACGTAGTACAGAAAGCAATTCTCAGGCAATGAATTTCAATTGATCGCAAATTGGAGTCTTAATGCCCATTAATCTCTGATAGTTTTTCCCCCTATCCTTCATGATTCTTTATAGCGGTTGTATTTCGTTGGACATGTGCATGTAAATGATGTCCACTGCCCTGACTAGAAAAGAGCATCAAGATTGTCCTGAGAGTATGATAGCGAAGTTGTGTCGATCAGGTTCATGTTTCATTGAGAAGACTCGTTTAGATTGATTGATGAGGTGGATCAATTATCTCTTGTTGATTAGAGGTTGAGTACTCATTGTTTCTAAATCAGTACTTCTTTTCTTGAGAACCGATTTGGCAGAAACTTAGATAATGATACCATGTGGCAAATTTCTCTTCATCGATGGTGTCCTCGGAGGTTCACACACTGGTCCATGAGTACAATATGACCTTAACGAGTGTAACTTAACAGTGTGATTGTTGCTAATTCGCAGTAACTTAGACTTCACACGCATCAGCTCTGTCCTATCAGACCACTGAGGAAGAATCTTGCTCCCTCCCATTTTGCAGGAAAATAGGATAGAGTGAAAAGGAGACGAACAAAATATCATGTCAGAGGAGAATTTAAGTTTTATTTGCCCGTGTGGCAATACTCTCGTCATCTGTTATAGGATTACAAGGTTCATGGTCCGGAATCGTTTAGATTTTCTTATGTCAATTTCTGTTGTATAACAGATTCATTGGCACTAGAACTCCATCAGTGCATCTGGTTATTGAATGGAGAGCTTCCGCATGTTTGAAACATTCTCTGTGTATGGATTGTCATTGCTAGTTGCACTATGCATATTCACGTAAAGATAGAGTAATATAACACAAGCATACATTGTGCTTTAGCATCAGATCATGCTTTATTATCATAAGCTGGACATACTACACAATAGTCTGCAGTCCCTCTAAAGCAGTCCTAACGAATTTGGAAATGGCAGCGAAGAAAGATCATTTTGATGAAGCGACGAGCATCTTGTGGAACCCAGAATTGAGCTCTATCGGTTTATCCCAAGGGGGCATGCATTCCTTGAGGACAGGTAGGTCCAGAAACCTCTTGAACCAAGCGTCAAGCGAAGGCATTTTCTCAGCATCGATGAGACTGGTGCCAGTGATTTCCTCAACAATTTGAGCTCAACAACCAATCAGCCGGTAGCAATGTCGGCAAAGTTGATCGTCTCGCCTCCAAAGAACGGCTTCCCCTCCAGTCCACTCTCCGGGGTCTTCAGGCTCTCTCGAGCTTCTATCACCGCCTTCTGTTGCTCCTCGCCTTTGCTGCTGAACACAGCCATAACAGCCGGCACACACTGAGACAGGAACCGTCCACGTATTAGAGATCGACTTTTGTGCTAACAAAATGTTCCTTCTTCAATCATTAGCGTTACAGTTTCAGGGTGGCATTTCACATATGCTATACTTTCAAGAATGGAGCGCCACTATGCACGTGGCTCAAAAGGATTGACCCCAGAGCATCCTACGAAGATTACTCTTGAAAAAAGCATTACTCAATGATTTAAATCACATAGTGATGAAAACGACGAAAGATAAATAAATAAGGCCAGCGCTAGATTGAGCTGAAGAAGCACTCATTCCTTTACCTTCTCATCCGCGAATTTGGCCCAGAAACGTGCTCTGGCTCTTTCATAGGGTTCTTGAGGAAGGAGAGGGCTCTGCTTCCATGTCTCGTCAATGTATTCAAGTATCGCGAGGGACTCCGTGATCGGCTTCCCGCAGTGGACAAGAACCGGGACCTTCTTGTGGACCGGATTGTACTGCAAGAGCAGAGAGCTCTTCTTGTTGGGGAGATCCTCTTCCAAGTAGTCATAAGGGACTTGTTTCAGCTTCAATGCCCATATCACTCTCAGTGCATATGCGCTCCCCCAGAACCCAAGCAGCTTCACCTCTATTCCATCAGCCATTGTTGGTTTGTGCCAAAGCAAGATGTTGACCCAGACCTGTTATATATGCGAGGATTGCATGATGAAGCTATTCTTTGACCATTGTGTACTTGCTTTTTCTAGATGATCAACTTAGGTGAGCCAAGTAAAGCCTTGCTTGACCTGTCCTCGGACAGATGATGCGTCGAAAAATCTAAGTATGTTGCGTAATGTGGCGGGTTGCTCTATCAATTCGTGACCATTGAGATTCTCGATCTCTAGCAATAGCAGAAAGGATTCTCCCATTGGTCTACCCTGGTTCGGTATTGGTATTTGGATTGGTCTGCCCCATTTTTAGAGTTTGGTAAATGATTGGATATATAACATAAGATACGGATATATATGACGTTCAGTGGAATGTTTTAGTGTGTTTTGAACAAGATCAATCAAATGTAAATTGTAAGTAATTATTTCAAGTTCGAAAAGAAAAAGAACTCATCACCTCCTTGACGATAAACAATGATTGAATAGGAAGATGATCACGTGTGACCACCCGGACGTGGTTACATCGTGGGTGTGTGACCACCTTAAGGTGGTCTCCATCGCCCTCGCCCAAGGATGAATAGTTATCGCTGATTGCTTTAATGAAACTGTCCCACGATAAACTTTTCAATCTGCTGGAGTGTTGATATTTGGATGGTAAGACAATGACAATAATTTAAGTCTCGTTCAATGACAATACTCTAAGTCTCGTTCAATTGAAGTTCTATAATTAAGAAACCACTGAAAGGGGAAAACAAAAAATTATGATCAGAATGACATAAGGTTGCTCCCCACATTATGTTTACGCAGGTGATTACTACAGAAGCGAGGAACTACGAGTTTGGAGAAGCCCAATACTTGTTGTTCGTGTGGAATGCACTCATCCGTCAATTCTTTTTCTCGGGAGCCATAGGAGTCATCTTCTATTATTCCTCTCTATTCTCAGGACTCATCGTCGCCATTATTCTCCCAATCACTAAGATCCTAGCCATCATTATGACACCTCTAGATTAACTCACTCGAGATATTATCCACTTTGGTCCATCCCATACCGAGTCCCATGATTTTGTCTTTTGACGTACAGTTAGACACTTTCCCAAAAAGTCACCCATCTTGATAGTGCTCTAACCTGGACTCGCAAGCTTGCTATTACATCAAAAGCCGCCTCCGTAAGTTAATTCCAATTTTCATAATATATCTCATAATTGCTCTCCCTTTGTTCAGTGCATAGTCCGATTCATTACTGCCCCCTTCGCTATCCTAAAAACCTATCATGAGCTGCTCATTGTCGAGGCCCTCTAGCCTTGGCGACCACTCCTCACCCTAGTTAGACCGGGTTACAGTCATATGCTTCCAGGAGAAGTTCCAAGCGGGGAAGGCATGTCCCTATCAATTCTCTCCTTTTTCCATGAATTTTTTCAAGTAATCTGTAATATGTGTGGATGCCAAGTTAAGTTAGGGAGCAGTTTCTAATCGTCAGTCAAGATCTCAAGTCATATTGATACATGGAGTTTTCCATGTCAAGACTTAGTCTTATGTTAATATTTACACATGCTGCATAACAGGTCAGAGCTTAACAGGTTTGGCATGAAGTCCCGCTTATGTTGCTCCAGAAGTTCTGATTGGGAATTATTCTGAGAAAGTTGATATATGGAGCGCGGGTGTCCTGCTACATGCACTCTTGCTGGGCGCTCTTCCCTTTAAAGGTGACTCAAAAGAAGCAGTCTTTGAGGCAATCAAAAGTGTGAAGCTTGATTTTCAGTCAGGCATATGGCAGTCTGTGTCCAAACCTGCTCGTGATCTGATTGCAAGAATGCTGACAAGAGATGTTTCTGCTAGGATAACTGCAGAGGAAGTATTAAGTAAGTTCTTGATGCTGTTTTCTATTTTCTTTTTCAATTTGAACTGATAGATTTGCCGATTGTTGTTTAGATGAAAAATTGTATGCCCCACTTGCAAACATTTATTGAACCGACTATCTTGTGATATTTGTATCTCTCCAAGCGAAAAAAAGGATCATGGCTTTGGTTTGTCTATTGCCGAAATTGTTTGCTTTGGTCACTGCTGCTTGTGGTATCCATGGTTTTCATAGTTCTCTGACTATATTTAGCATCAAATATAACACTTGGGCTAAGGTTCAAGTCGGCAGTTTTTCGGGCAATTGCACTAAAAATTCAAGTTCCATGCTGAAAAAATGCCAGCTTGCTAGCTGGTATCCCGCCATTCTATTTTTGGACCATTAATTAAGGAAGGTGACGTTTTATCGGTCTTCTTCACTTTCAACTGCATTTTATGTTTTGTTGGCTTGTGTTAGGCAAAGTATTCACCTGCTTGTTGCTGTGACTTTTAATTTTGCCTTCTGAGCCAGTTTACTATCAAGTTGCGCTCTGAAGGTGTGTTCTTCTCAGTTGCATCGGTTAAGATGACTGCTAATGTTGTTTCAGGGCATCCTTGGATCTTGTTCTACACCGAGCGCACGTTGAAATCTTTGTCCTTTAAATCAAAACTAAAGAACCAAGTGGTAGCTTCCTCTGTGCAAGTGTCTGCTGCGCCTGGCCTTGAGCAATGTGGAAGCAGAGTATGCTCTGGTTCTGCCAACAGAGACTCAAGACTTCCATCACCCCCTAGTCTGAGCTGCAAGCCCGAGGAGACTGATGAATGTGTTTTTATGGATGCCCTTTCAGTTGCTATCTCACAAGTTAGGATTTCAGAGCCAAAGAGGAGCAGGCTGTGTAGTCCCACAGGCCCAATAGAGCAACAGTGCTCGTCTAACATGAGGTCTAATACACTGTAAAGCTTTCTGATCTGCTGACCGACTAATGACATCAACATGGTCATCTCCATTGCTTCTAAGTTGGGAATAAGTTCCGTCTGCATTCCATCTGCATCTGGCATAATCTCCCGGGAGCAAGTGATGACAATAACCAGCTGATTTCGGTGGAATTGGAATAGTTGGCTCAGGATCCTGAAAATATGCTAGGTAACTTTTGTTCTTTTATGCATTTCAATAATGGTCTGATACACTAACCATGTGGACTGATGGAATCGTTGTACAGAGAATGTAAATAGTTTATTGAGTACTGTGCTTTTCCCTCCCAAGCCAGCTTTCTCCTTACCTCAGGAAGAAAAAAGGACTGCTGCCTCTGAAGGTCGTGTTTTTTATGTCTCTACGTAGGGCTCTTTCAACCCGTCGTTGGGCATCCGTTTAATTCTAACATCATCTACATGGTTCATGTGGGCATATGCGCCTGGTTCTGTTTCAGTTTCTGTAATGTGGCCTTTAAAAAAGAAAAGAAAAGAAAAGAAAGGGTTGAAAAGTCAAAGAAGGAAGCTGAAGGAAAGTGGCAGAAGTTTCGGCTGAGTTTAAAAAGAGAGAAAGAGGGAGAGAGAGCAGAGCACGGGCAGAAACGAAAAACAGGGGAACGAAGAAACAGGGGAGAAGAGAGAAAGAAGAGAAAGGAAAAAGGGCAAAAGGAAAAAAAAAAAAAAAAATTTCGGCGCGCTCGTGGTCCAGACGCCTCATCAAGCCGACTCAAGTGTGTTTTGCAGCACCGGTAAGGAATCGAAGCTTTTAATCACCTACTTCAAGCAATCGCCGCAATTAGGGCTCGAAATTCGGATTTCTTGGATAATTGTGTGGCAAAGCCCGATTTTTGAGTCGTTAAGCTGTATATTTTTATAGAAATGGTACTTTGGGACGTTGTGAAGCTATAGCATCTTACGGATCGTGATTTGAGCTTGCGGTTTGTCCGGAACGGAATTTTGAAGTTGGGGGCGCATTCTGATACTGTAGCGAACAGTACCTTCGAGCTTGTTTTTTTGTTGTTTTCGGTACTGTTTTGGGATGGCTGAGTTGGGGTTGTTGTTGTACGTTAAAAGAGCTTTCTAAAGACTGTAAGATGGCTTGAAACGGAAATTTGTGGAGGGAGTTACGGTGTGACGAAGTTGGCGCATGGGCCGCGCCTAGCTGAAAATGATGGGTTTCCGCTAAATTGTGAGCTTTTGTGGCGCATAGGTGTCGTTTTATCGACTAATAGGCCTAGTATAGGCGAGTCGTTATAAGAATATCCTTTTTACTCGGCTTTTTGATATTGTTTTTCCGTTAATTGTTAGGGATCCGAGTGCGTGGTTCGAGTGAGCGTCGTATTTGATTTTTGACTTTTCCCAGGTGAGTGACACTATTTTTTCTTTGTATTTTAAACTCATATTTTGTGAAATATGGTGGATTATATAATCCGTGAGTTGATAAAAAGCATATCTTGTTGCATAAAACAGGATCGAGCTATTACTGCCATTTTTGTTGTTTGAAATGAGTTATATTTCGATTTCGATTGGAATGGCTGTTTGAAAATAGTTTGTGAAATTCTTTATGAAAGAATCGAAGAATGCTTTGATATTTATATATCAAATTTTGAGTTGTGATATGACTTTCTTTCTGATGTTGGATTACTGGATATTGTGATTGGTGGTTGGTGCTCAATGTCGTTGTAGACCCTGAGGGGTGTGTGGGTATGCGCATACTTAGTCTAGGATATCCTTGTGGGCCGAGCCACCGGCTAATAATAGGTGGAGACCTTGCCAAGGGGGGAATCTTGGTCGTCTTGTCACGGGCGTTACGCGTGACCATGGTTAGACATTTGAGCATGAATTGGTCAATGGAGTGGACCATTGGTGTGTGATTTGAGTTTGGTCGATGGAGTGGACCATCGATATGATTTGATGAGATTAATCAATGGAATAGACCATTGATGCATGTTTTACGAGATTGACTAATGGACTCGACCATTGGTACTTTCGGTATTTGAGTTATGATTTGGTATTATGATAAAGTGAGTTATGTTTGTGTTTTAAAATGTGCATAGTGATTTCTCGATCCGCTTAGAAGAAATGTGTTACTCACTGAGCCGTGGTAGCTCACTCCTCTCATCTACTTGTTTTTCAGGTTCTTCAGCGAGTCACGACTAGGCGTGAGCGTTCGTTCGGGGAGGACTTCTGTGGTAGAAATTTTTGGGTATGACTTATCCATAGTTGATAAGTTTATAAGTTAATCTTTGTAGTAGGTGTATGTTTTGTTTTTGGTGGATTGTAGAAGTACTCTGATATTATAACCAAATACCCCTTTTTGTCATGTGTATATATATATATATATATATATATATATATATATATAGATGTATATATGTTGATATCGGGTTGAATTTTTGGTTATGTTGAGGTTGCGTCCTTTAGTGAAAGGACGACCATGTCATGCCCTTGTTCTAGTGGATTGGGGTGTGACAGTTTCAACGATGGTTCAGCTCGCATGGTGACAGGGGATTGTGTGTCCCTATGCCATCTCGGGTGGATGTACCTGGTGCAAGAGAAGTGTTATTCTGGTTGAGTTTTCCACCTGACGGTCGATAGGGACTTACACTAACCCAAAGTACCAGTTCCCACTCGTATTAAACTTTTGGTCTCTCGTTTAAATGATCACCCACGTACTGCTCTAGCTTCTATTTGAATATAATATATCCAGGCACAGATCTTAGAAGTAAGATCAAGCATTGACAGAAATTTGCTTGAAGGATCTATATTGAATCTGCAACAACCCGGGCCCCACACTGTGTGATATTGTCCGCTTTGGACACTGAGTCCTCACGACTTTAAAATGCGTCACACAGATTAAAGGGCCCAAGCCATTATAAACTGGCCCAGGATTTCCCCCCTAAGCGATGTGGGACAAGAGAGAGGGACCCCTTCCTTGCGCACGTCCGGAGACCGAGGCACGGACGCACCGCCATCTCTCCTCCCCGCGCACCGCCGCTCGGGCCATCACACTCTCCCCCCTTGGGAGCCATCCCTCCTCCCCGCGCACCGCCACTCGGGCCACCACACTCTCCCCCTTGGGAGCACGGGGCCCTCGCCGTGGCCTCACACGCGATCGGAGTCGACTCTAATACCATTTGTAACGACCTGGGCCCCACTGTGTGATATTGTCCGCTTTGGACACTGAGTCCTCCCGGCTTTAAAATGCATTACACAGATTAAAGGGCCCAAGCCATTATAAACTGTCCTAGGACTCCCCCCTAAGCGATGTGGGACAAGAGAAAGAGGGACCCCTTCCTTGCGCACGTCCGGGGACCGAGGCGCGGACACACCGCCATCCCTCCTCCCCGTGCACCGCCACTCGGGCCGTCACAGAATCGGTCGGCTTGGGAAGGGAAACTTTATTATTTTGTTGGAGGTCAAACCACTATCTCCCTAGAGGCTCCCAGAATTTATGACACTGTTTCCTGCTTCTGCCTTGCACGTTAGCAAGCTCGGCCTCTTCCTGCGGAAGCGGATTGCCTTTCGAGGGACGGCACTAGAGCCCACGTTTTCTATACTGCGGATTAAAGTATTGACGCATGCACGTGATATTGTCAAGGGTAGACTTTCAAGAAAGCTTATATAAGACTTCCTGGTCGAATCTCTCTCTTAGACTGCCAAGAACCTTAAGAAGCACCCCCCCCCCGCCCCCCCCCCCCTTCCTCTCTCTCTCTCTCTCCATGGAACTTGAGAAGTACTCAAAAGTACCAACCAAACGCCCGAAGGGTTGCTCCTGTCAGTCGCCTACGCTCGTCGTCTTATTCACCTTGACTCCGCTTCTAGTTCTCCTTCTCTTCCGCATCCAATCTTTCGCATTTCCCACTCCATCCGGTTCTACTTCTTAGGAATTTTTCCAGAAATGGACAGCGATCACGATTGACTCCACCACGGACCACAGTTGTTCCGATAGACTTGGCAATCTAACAGCCAAGCTCCGGGAGTCAGTCACTTTCCTCCCTCTCAAGGACCTGAGATATGCCAACATGGAAGCTGCCATGTCTGGGAATACTTGGTTCATGAGCTCGTTAAGCGACACTGTCGAAGAGAACGAAGCAGAGTACATCTATTTCCCTTCCCAAGG
The DNA here is from genome assembly GCA_014182365.1 of Eucalyptus tenuipes. Taxonomy (NCBI): domain Eukaryota; kingdom Viridiplantae; phylum Streptophyta; class Magnoliopsida; order Myrtales; family Myrtaceae; genus Eucalyptus; species Eucalyptus tenuipes. Next base: position 10,596,703 of record CM024546.1, on the reverse strand, counting down.
ATCCAAGGGAAGAATCTTATGCATCAAGGGGCGGGACAGCAGAGATGGCAGCAAAAACTCTTATGCTTTGGCATGGCCTGAGAGCCTTCCAGAATCAGCCACTCTCTTGGAGGGCCTGACCTTTGTATCAGACACCTACTATGAGTACCTGAATCTGTGGCATGAGTTATGCAGTGGCACCTTTTGTTGGGTGATCAATGAAGAACCAATGCTTGAAGCCAACAAGGTGGGTACTGTTCCATTGGGGAGAGCTCAGGAGCAAGATGAGGGCTTGGGCTCAGAACCTCATGCGAGCAACCTACGGAGATGTCGCCGTTGAAGTCTTCAGGGGAGGAGGGGACGGGCCGTATTGTTTTGAGAGGGCAGTTGTGATGAGGCACAATATTGAGAACATGGGGAAGAAGAAGAGGGTGCAAGTTTCTGAGCAGCTGAGATGTAAGGCAAGAGAGTTCTGTGGGATCAACACAAGTCAACGAGGTGAACGAGAGAGGAGAACCGGTCGTGAACATGACTTTACTCATGAGAAGAGGCTCGAGGTCGTTCAAGAACGCGTCGGCCGTGGTTAATGTGTTCACTAGGGAATGTGAGAGGGTGGACGGATGCGCCCTGAGCGTTGTTCAGTCGGAAGATCTGAGCTTCTGCGACCAGGTTTGTTCTCTGCACCATGTTCGTGAACCTGCTGCTTCTCTACTTCTCTCTTATTTTATTGGGCTTTCCTGGTTCGACGCTACACTTTGTACTGTAGACCATATTAAACAATGTCGAAGATCACGTCATGGTCGGCGACAGTTGATTTATTAGGCTATTTAAATTCTCCAATCCCCATGAAGGCTGACAACGAGCTGAGATTTAGGGTGGAAAGTCGCAATTTCAGAATAGACATGTGCATTAGGTTACCAAGAGCTTCGGAAGATGGGAAATCCTAACAAATTATCGAGGCTTCAGAGCTACTGCTCTTTTCTAAAGAGTAATTCAAAAGAGTTCATCAGTACCGAGTTGCTGGTCTATCTTTATGATCAATTTAACTAGCGTCCACAGAGTTAAAACTCCAAACCTGGCATTGGCACGTATGCTGCCATCACTTCCCTAATAAGTGTTCTATACATGCTCATATATATGTTCCTTAATCTTTCAGGTGCGAGTGATGACTTACACGGACATCATGGCGACCCCGCATGGCTCACAGCTGACAAACATGCTCTTCATGGAGCAGGGCAGTAGGGTGATGGAATTCTTCCCCAGAGGATGGTTAGAGCTCCCAGGCATTGGCCGACATGCCCACCGTTGGACGGCTGAGCTGTGTGGCATGATACACGAGGGCACATACTGGGAGCCGCTGGGGACTAAAGATTGCCCCCACCCTCACCAGGATCTCGATTGAATCTTATTCTACAAAGATGGCCAGGTGGGGCACAATGAAACATGCTTTGCCGAGTGGACAAGAGACGTCCTCAGCCAAGTTAGAGAAAGCAAACTGGAAGAAGCCAAGAAGCGTTTGCAGCCTAAGAGAACCACCTGCGTCTGCTAGGGTCGTGATTTGTCATTCCCCAGTAAAAAGTTTACCGGCGCTCCTCCCCTTAGATCTCTCTCTCTCGAGGAGGGAAGTTCGATGGTGTTGTTCAGCAAAAGGTCAACGGCAGAGTTCCCATTGTAAGAGAATACGACCACATACTATCATGTAAAAGGAAGCAATAAACATGCACTTTTGCCATTTCAAGTATAGGTGGTAAGCATCTGTCAGTTCTCTTCAAATGAGGAAAATCTGTCACTAACATACAAATCTCATGTAGCATAATTTTTCCAGGAAAAAAACAATTTACAGTGAAGTTGCGGATAGACGATTGAATATTGTCCTAGCAAACGCCTCTAGCCGTAAATCAGCAGCTCATCGCTACTAGCCCCACAGTAGAAAAGC